>CANJKZ010000048.1:4345000-4945000 GCA_947471745.1 Closterium sp. Naga37s-1
GGGGGGAGGGAAGGTATTGAGATGGGATGAGGTATTGTGTATGTATGCGACGACGGCTGATCATGATAGAGTGAGAGTGAGTAGGGAACGGCAAGGGTGACAGGACAGTGGGAAATGGGTAATACGGGAGGGTCTTACAGGTCCTGGAGGTGAGGGAGAATGTTGATGCGGTAAGTTGAGGTGGGGGTTTCACAGGTATTTGAGATGAGTGCGTGTAGAGCGGACGGCAAGAGAGCCTTCAAACGAGTTGTACACTTTTTCCTGTGCACGCACACATGGGGATATATGAATGAGAACACTCTAGAAAACCAACACACACAAGAGAGACCATCGTTGGGGCACAATCAGAGCGTCGATTAATGACCAGGCGAAGTCGGTGAACATTGGTGTAACATTGGGCTGCGGGGGGAAATAGATTGGGCTCAAGGGGTGTGTACAAGGCACGTACGGGTAGGGCAGATGAGAGGCGTGAATAGTCAAACATTGACTTCACTTGAACGGTTGACACAGATCCCAACTGAGTGCTCAAGCCAACTGACTATAACATTGAAGTGAGATTTGAGCTACACGATCTAGCCAGGTTTGACCAGAGAGCTGGTCAAACCAGAGAGCTGGTCAAACCAGAGAGCTGGTCAAACCAGAGAGCTGGTCAAACCAGAGAGCTGGTCAAACCAGAGAGGTGGTCAAACCAGAGAGCTGGTCAAACCAGAGAGCTGGTCAAACCAGAGAGCTGGTCAAACCAGAGAGCTGCCCAAACCAGAGAGCTGGTCAAACCAGAGAGCTGGTCAAACCAGAGAGCTGGTCAAACCAGAGAGCTGGTCAAACCAGAGAGCTGGTCAGAACCTGGGTGCATAGACCATACACGCATGCATAGATGCATGCCCTAGTTGACCCCACGCACTTGCACCCCCACGCTCGTCCATGCCCCCCCCATGCACTTGCACCGCATTGCACCGCTCACCTGCACATCCATGAGCACAAGGTCGAAGGGGTGTGTCTGCAGGCAGCGGATGGCATCCAGGCTGTTGGCAGCGACGGTGCACTCATACACCATGCGCGCTAGCATCGTGTTCGCTACCCTCTCATTCATCGTTGTCCTCGCTGCTCCCATGCCATGCATACACGCTGCGGGGGGACAGGGGCAAGAGAGTGGGGGATGGTAGGGGAGCGAGCGGGCGGAAGAAGGAGAACGGAAATTGGGCGGCAGTGAAAACCCACTGAATTGCACTGCCAGCTGCAGGCATGGACTTTGCATTGCCAAGGCATGCTTCTACAGGCCTCGCCTCGCCGTGCCCCATGTGCCTCGCCATGCCACCTACATGCACCATGCCTCCACACCTCACCTGTGCCCCACCACATCACGTCACGCCATGCCATCACATCATGTTCCGTGCCCCATCATGCCACCACATGCCACCACATGACATCCCAAGCCACCCCACGCCACCCCACGCCATTCATGCCATGCCAACCCATGGCACATACGTGAGCAGTATCCGGAGGCGGCAAGGTTGGCAGGAGAGGCGAGGAGGCGGTTGATGGTGATCTGGCGCACTGGGCGGGGCAGAGCCGCCACATACACTCCAGGTAAGAGGGGCAGCTGGGAGGGTGAGGGGATGCGGGGTGGAGGGGGGAGAGGGGGAGAGGGGGAGAGGGGGGGAGAGAGAACGGAGAGCGATAACAAGATGTGAATGGGAGGGTAGCAGCACGACGAGGGATCAGGGGGAGCTACTGAGGATTGCGAGTCAAGAGTCGATAAGGCCACCATAGGAGCGTTGAGGAATCCTGAGCAAGCGAGCACTGACCGCGAGCAGGATGACGCTGCCCTCGACGCACGCGGTGACGCCGGATTCGCGGTACCCATCTCCAGCTCGCCAGAAGAGCGTGGAGGAGCAAGAAGAGATGAGGAGAGCGCCAAAAAACGCGTCGCCGGTGGACGACCAGTCGAGTTCGATGACGGAGACGAGGGCGGGTCGACGAGAAGGAGAGGGCGCACGCGCAAGACGCGGAAAATCTTGCGCGACCAGGCGAGGGCGCTGCGCGGTACGAATGGCGGCTGGGAGTACGAGGTGGCAAGCGACGCTAAAGCTGGCGGACAAGGGAGAACATAGAGAGAAAGAGAGAAAGAAAAACAAATCAGAAATAAAAAAAGAAGATTAAACGGCGCTTTTAAAATTGGTGGGTGAGGATAAGCGAGAAAAAAATAAGTTGGCTGCTAAGCGAATAGCGCGCGATGCTAAAGCGACGAGCTAGAACATTGGAGAACAAACAAGTCGCTCGAGGGGATGGGACTGCCAAGAAAATCTGAATCGAAAGCGAGTTTGCTCGGTTGAAATAGGTGCTCGAGGGGATGAGAAGAGTTGAGTTCACGGAAGCACAGAACCGCGGTCAGCGCAGGAGCATGTTTCGCCATGTGCCGAATTCTGCGAACCAGCTACGTTGTAACAATGGTTTTCGGCATGCTGTGAGGTTCCTGCAACGCTGGAGAAAATCGCCGTGTAACCAGATGCTTCTGACGCAGAGCGTGTTGTGGCCACGTCGCAGCACGCTGGACTCGAGGGATCCCAATTTTGTCGGTGAAAATAATCCAGCACACGTTGTGATGATACTGTACACCAACCACGATCTGGCACTAGGTTTGGCATGAAGGTTTGGTTTCAGTACGCAAACTGCCGGGTGTAGATGCTGGTGCGGATGAACGACAAAAATATTAACAATTGCATGGAGAATGAACTTAACACTAAAACGGGTCTGACTGTGGGCGGCTTTCCAGAAACCCAACCTTCGCAGCATAGTTCCATGCATCATTGGAAGCAGTTCGAACATAGCTCACGTAGGATACCTGAAAGTATGCTACAATTGTGGGCATGTTTTTGGGGCCAGGAATTTTGTGACGTGTGTGGCTCTGAGTTCTGCTTGTGAAACCTCGGAAGTATCTCTTCTCCCTTCAAGCGACAGTTTACTCACTGCACCTTTTCCAACCGTGGATATAATCATTGTAAAGCATAGTTACTATTTTTAACCGCGAATCAGAAAATACCGTACATGACCCTGGTGCTAGGGACTTGCCATTTGTGCCTTCTTCATCACTCATGGCTCTGCGCCCCATAACTTGAGCCGATCTTGCATCCCTGCTTTCCTTTCTCTTCGCTGAACACCCCTCCCAGTGTCAGCGCATACTTGGTCCCACCTTACCAATTATTTCATACTGGCCTCTGAAACAGCCCGTAACCTCACAGTCGTCATAAGACGGATTTCTTCCCAACTGATGCACCATTGACGGCATCGGATCGCCCTCCCCATTCATTGCCGATCCGCAAAAGCGAATTCCATATCACTAACAAGCTCTCTCATTTCCTGACTTAGCAGCCGCAATGCCGTCGAAGCTTCAGGAATGGCTCGACATTCCGCCAGGGACCATACTGCAGCATCTGCCGACTGGATCATGGGGGAGCTTGTCAGAGGAGGAGAGCTACATTCTCCTGCATACGCTCGTCGTCGCCACCGGCACATGGGCTCTGCTCTTCCTCACCCTCCGCCTCTCGATTTTGTCGCGCGTCTCCTTCGATTTCTGTAATCGAGCCGTCTCGCAGGCAAGTTACGCGCTCGTTTACCGCTATTCAGGGTCTTGCTCCAGATTCAAGCGTCCCAGGCCACACATTCATCGCTGCCTCACCTTAAGTTACAGAACCCTGCACGCACTAAATAGCTGCTAACAATGCACTTTGGCTTGCTTACACAATGCATGATACCTGATACCAACTGAGTCTATGCCTTTCGCACGTGCTTGTTTATCGTCCATCCATTCGGCATGTCTCATCGCCCTCTCGTCTCCCTCTCATCGCCAGGTGCATGTGGTCATTGCTCTCGCCCTTGCAACAAGGGCTCTCAACTGGTCGGATCCACTCGGGAACTTTGGAGCCCGCAACACCCTTCCTCAGGTGACCTCCTCGACCGCATGACCTATGTTTCGGCACCGTGTGTGTGTGTGTGTGTGTGTGTGTGTGTGTGTGTGTGTGTGCGTGCGTGTGTGTGTGTGTGTGTGTGTGTGGGGATAAAATCATAAAACACTAATCCTGCCACAGTGTATCGCTTTTGTCTGCGAGCATTACAACCTGTCATGTGGATTTCGCGTTTTGAAGCACAGCATATGCCTGTTTCACAGTTTTCTAGGGCTTCAGCACGTTCTGACCTAGCCTGCCAAGTATGGTTGCAATTTGAGTTACCATCCCCTGTCATCGTTACATTCTCCAACATTCCTGCATTCATGACACAAGTGATTCTGTGATCGATCCCGCTCATTCAACCCACTTCGTTCGTGTGCCACGTCACCACCAGACCCATGCCATCCTAATCAGGCTGAGTTATGCCATCTATGACTTCATCTGCTGCTTGTTCTGAGGCGCCTCAAAAGCCCATTTATTTGCATGCCACATCATCACCACCAGGTCCAAGCTATGGTGATCAGCCTCAGCTATTTCCTCTACGACTTCATCTGCTGCCTGTTCGATGTCACATTCGACTGGGCCAACGCTTTCCACCACATCTTTTCCATAGCCGGATTCGCCTTTGGGCTCATTTCTGGTCGGGTACGTACGTGGCACGCAGAAAATTTTACTAGGAACACCATGAACAAACCTGTGAACCGTTTTGCATGAATTCCGAAATTAGCTGTTCTGTCCTTACCCTGGTCTTCTCTCAGCAGCCATTGTAACACACTACCTCCACTTTCATTGCCTAAATTCCAACCATTCCCTGGAGCAGTGTGGGGAGGAGTTGATGGCGTGCCTGTGGCTGGTGGAGCTGTCCAACCCCTTCATGCACGCCAGGGAGATGCTTCGCGAGCTGGATGCTCCCAAGTCTGCTCTCACCTTTGCTGTTGACGTAAGACCATCTATAGTAAACATTCTGCATTGCTTTTAAGAACAATCTACTTTACAAACCTGTGCACTGCACAACACAATCAAGCTCCTAATTTCTCTGTGGACAAATTGTTGAGGCGAATAGATTTTAATTTCTTGTTTCTCACCCTTGTACTGTCACTTGTTTCCTGTCATGCCCTATCCTTCCCTCTTGCCTGTTTCTCGTACTCTTCTACTGCCTCTCTACTGCCCCCCATCTCCTGTGTGACATGGTTGCAGCTGGCTTTTCTAATCTCCTTCACAATTGCCCGCATGGTAGTAGGCCCGGTGGTAACATGGAATACTGTCATTGGGACGAGCCCCACTGCTGTTAAGGTAACCACGCGTTCCTTACTGTCCCACTGTACAGACTTCTCGTGTCTTTTTTCTCTCTGCTTTATGCCTATCCCACTCGTCGACACACTACCCCCTCTCTCCTTCCCTCCCACCTTCTCCCCTCCCTCTCTCCACCCCTCCCAATCGGCCACCATTTCCGATGGATAGTGTCCCATCTCACTCAGTAGGATGTTATGTTTCTATCTATGTGGTGCTGGTTTTGTCACAGGTTGGTGCAGTGGCAATCCAAGCCGTCAGCACTTTCTGGTTCTCCAAGATCCTCAACGCAATAGTTCGCATGATCAGACAGAAGCTTAAGCGAAGTTAGATAGACACAGTTCAGGCCTTAGGCTGTATGGCATTGTTTCGAATTCTGTCAATAGTTGCCCTCTAATTTTTCCAAGCGATGCTATGCAAAATAAGCATCTCATTGAAGTGCACGTTTGGCCCATGAGGAATCAGCAACTTGGCCATCAGCAGGGGTAGTTGGATCGGGACACAGTGCACGTTTCAACCTTGTTGCAGGTGCTCCATGAAAAGGTAAGGCTGTGATAAGTAGATGGTGCTGCTGTGAATGCCAAGGTGCTGCGGTGGATGCCAAATGCAAGGAATGGAACAAATCACCGTTTCAATCCTGAATACTGATGAGTGGGGTAAAAGCACAGAAATGGGGTAAAAGCACTACGGGCAACGCTTGTATTGATACAAAAAGTGGGGGGGAGTTGGGGTGGTCTAAGCGACGACACCACATGTAATCCGCTCTACCCCCTAGTTTCAGCCTTCATACTTAGGGTCTGCAAGCACGTAATGATAGGCCACGACCAACATGAAGATCGTGATGCCGAGGACGTTCGCAAAGAACCCGAGATCTTGATCGTCGATCATCTGCCATAGACGTTAATGGAAACAATCAGGACGATGACCACTGAGGTCACGAATATGGGCCAAAAGTAGTTTTACGAAACACTTGACGGCTTAACTAGGACTCAAGAACCGCAAATATGGTACCTTGATGAGGTTTCGTACGGCTTCGCGCCGCTGTATGTGGCGGGAATTGAAAGTAAGGACTGGTAAGACTGGTCGATTAGGGCTGAAGCTGGCAGCTTTGCACCGAGATCTAGGGCTCGAATTGAAGATCCCAAGGCTGTACGAGAGTAAGCAGACTTGCAAATTTCACCCTAAAAGTCGGGCACTGATCTTTTTGACTCCAGTACAATGTGGAAAGGACCTGTTTACTCGCGTTACAGATTCTTCGATCTGGAACACTTCCGAAACCAGAATCACTCGCAGCTTCATGTGAATGGCTACAATGTACGGCTCAGGTTGGTGTGGCAAGGAAACAAACCAGAGATCGACGGCAAAGAATTGCTACTAACGAGGTTCGCTAGCGTTACCGTTCGGGCTTGGCGAGAGGATCATGAGATAAAATTTGTGGTAACAAATCGGGAACGAAAACAATATTGAGCCTGGAAACGGCCGAGCCGAGATTCTAAAAAATAGCCTTCAACAAAAAATCGCCAACGTACCTGTTCCCAACTTTTCAGTAGTGGACCATTTTCCAGTCAGCCCCATCAGCTACCTCCATCATCCTTCAGAATCCATCAAAGAGGCTGACCTCCTTATCTTCCTCTGGTTATTCCTCGATCATTTTCCCTCCGTTTTTCACCATGAGCTCTTCCCAGAAATCCGCCAAGGGATCGAAGCCCTCGAAGGAAAGCAGCAAGCCTGCTCCCGCACCCGCTGCATCCCCGTCACAGGGAACCTCTCCGGACATGAGCAACACGAACGTCTTCGAGTTCGGCTCCGCGTCCGTGTCGGAAGATAAGTCCACGCTGGCGGGGTACTGTCCGGTGTCGGACGATCTAGAGCCGTGCCGATGGGAGGTGCTGCCATCAGGAGGAGGAGAGGCGCCTCGGTTTCGTATCATATTCTAATGGTAGGAGAAATGATTGAGACAGAGGCGGTCTTACAGGCAAAAGCCTGGTCGGTCGTTGCCCGAGGTTTTGTCAGATACCTTGGATTGGATGTGCTGTGTCGAGGCCTTAGATGTCATCAAGCCACTAATTCTACTGACCATTCATCAGACTAATCATCTTTGTCTTCTCAATCAATCCTCTGCCTGTTTCCCACCCTGCAGCATCCATACATGCGCAGAGTCTGGAACCAAGAGTTACCCTAGATGGTTGACCTAGAATGCTTGCTGGTGTAATGATCAGCTTTGTTGAAATTCATTGACAGGAAAAAAATTGAGTGGGCCTATTTTTTGCATCAAGGCGTTCCAGACTCTCCCTGTCCCTCGACCAAACTTGGCTGGTCGGAATCAGTCTTGAGAGAGAAATACAGGGGTGGTGAGTTGATACTGATGTGCAGAATAACTTCATTACGATAGTAAGGTGCAATGGGGTAAGATACGACCAGAAAATCAGACGTATCACATCAGAGGGAGGGAGGCACATACGCCATCTCCTGCACCTGCACATACGACGTCCCGCCATCAGCCGCACGTCTCCATTTCTGCCTGCGCATCAGTTGCAATGCTGCAAACGCTGCCAGCGCCCCACCCACCACCACCACCAGCAGCACCCCCAACCACACCGAACCCCCACTCCCGTCCTGGCTGCTCCCTCTGTTGGTTTGCAACGGCACTTCCGCTGACGGTGAGGACGAGGAAAGAGACGGTTCGCCAAACTCCGTGTTGACGGAAGGCTCATAGGAGGGGTCAACTGTCGGGCTGGTATTGCTCTGGGGAAAGTCCGCATTGCTGCCTCCACCGCTTCTGCTGCTGCTGCTGCTGCTACTCCTGCTGTCAGGATTCCTGCCGCTCCTTGCCTCCGCAGCATCTTCCTCCTCCTCTGCTTTCTGCATCTCCCGTTCCTCCTCCTCGTCCTCCGCATCCTCCTCTCGCACCCTCTGATCCGGCCCACCACGTGAGCCCACAGCACCACCTCCTGCTGTGCTGCCTCCCCTTCCACCCATCGCAGCCCCCTGCAGTGCTCCCTTCAACCCTCCTGCATCCCCACCACTCGACCTACCCCCTTCCCTTCCTCCCACCACAGCCCCAGCTTCTCCCCTCTCCACTCCTCCTCTCACCACGCCAGAATCTCTCCCCCCACCAGCCCTTCCCCCGGCCCCCCTTCCCCCCGCCGCCCACCCCCCTGCCACCCGCCCCCCTGCCGCCCGGCCGCCTGTCTCCATGCCGCCCATAACATCCGCAGCCCCAGCAGTGCCGAGCACCTGCTCAGGGGGATCCCACGACACAGCACTGTCCTCCCCCTCGTCAATCCCTCCGAAAGTAAGCTCCTTCTTCTCCTCCGCTTCGATCGCTGCTTCCTCCGTCTCCACCTCCTGTACCTCCTCCTCCTCTGCCCGTGCCTCCGCTGCTGCTTCGCCCTCTGCAGGTGCCTCTGTTGCTTCCTCCTCGCCCCCTCTTTCCTCCTCTTCAGCCTCCCCCTCCCTTCCATCACTGCCAGCACCTGTGCGAGTACCAGTGACTGCACCTGCAGCAGCACCAGCAGTAGCACCAGCAGTAGAAGCAGCAGCAGCGCCGCTGTCACCACCAGCACCTGTGCTTCTACCAGCAGCAGCAGCGCGCGTGCGTGACACATGTTGGCTGACTGAAGCTAAGGGGAAGGCCGCGGCAAAGAGAACCTGCTCCAACCCAGCCTGCAGGTTGCGTGGGAGAGAGAGGGAAGAGGAGAAGGAAGATAGAGGGAGAGTTTGCGTACGCATGTTGAAAGGACCAGCATACTCGATACTGTCTCACCCCCTGCATCATACTGCAATTCAGCTTTACAATACTGAACACAGACCGACTCACCTGCATCATACTCGATATAGACCAAATCACCTGCATCATAGTCAATACAACCGACTCACCTGCATCATACTCGATATAGACTGTGCCATTTGCGCCACAATC
This sequence comes from Closterium sp. Naga37s-1, assembly GCA_947471745.1. NCBI lineage: Eukaryota > Viridiplantae > Streptophyta > Zygnematophyceae > Desmidiales > Closteriaceae > Closterium > Closterium sp. Naga37s-1. Next base: position 4,354,157 of record CANJKZ010000048.1, read on the forward strand.
TCCACTGCCATCTCATCGGGCCTGTCTGCATCTCCCTTGCACCAATCACAGCCCCCCGCCTGCGCCATGACCTCCTCTCGTGTGTGCTTGTAGCACTTGCCCTCGAAACCCGGCATATCCTGCCAGTACCAGCAGCAGCCATAGTGAGAGAGAGAGAGAGAGAGAGAGAGAGAGAGAGAGAGAGAGAGAGAGAGAGAGAGAGAGAGAGAGAGAGAGAGGTTGACGGTTTGGTGTAGTGCTGGTAAAAGCCGAACTAATTATTGAGTCGACTCAAAAGAAACATCCTCTTGTGTGTGTTTGTAGCAGCACTTGCCCGCACAACCCGGCATATCCTGTCAGTGCCAGCAGCAGCCAGGGCGTGTGAGAGTGACAGTGAGAGTGTCAGTGAGAGCTGAAGGAGAGGAAAGCTGAGTGAAGAGCGGGAAAGCTGAGACAAGGGGGAAGAGACTTACTGAAGGAGAGAAGAGGTCACAGACGTGGCGATCCCAGACATGATTGAAGATCTTCTCAGCCGTCCGATTCGACATCCCCGTTGTGAATCCAACGGGCACCCTTACATCAGGCTCCTTGCCTGGACGGGCAGCCTCCAAAAACTCCATCGCCTGCCCGAAGGTGGTGATCTGGCCGCAGCTACAGAGCGAGGTGACTTCGAGGCACATCTCTTTGCAGGGCAGCCCGAGAGAAAAAGCTGCGAGCATGCGAGGGAGGGCGGCTTCTATGAGCTCGTCAGGCTTCTCCTGGCCAGTTGTTATCTGGCGCAGCTCCGGCTGGTGGCGGGGTGATAAGTGGAGGGAAGGAAAAGATAAGAGCACTTGAGCATCACAATGACAGCAAACACCTGCTCTGTCAGGCTTCTCCTGGCCCATCGTGATCTGGCACAGCTCTGGCCGGCAGCGGTGGGATGAGAACGGGTGTGCGATAAAGGGATTATAAGGGGGAACAGAGTTCTCAGCCACCTGGCTTTGTGAGGCTTCTCCTGGCCTGCTACTATCTAGCGCAACTCTGGCTGGTGTGAGGTGAATGGACGTTGGGAGGAGGGGAGAAAAGAAACGGAGTGAGCATTCATAGACGAAAATCCCTCGCGTCAAGCCAGGGATCTTTGTGAGAGGGGCAAACCAGGGACCCACACTCACCAGGACTTCGTCCACGATCTTCTCAAAGGTGCCACAAGTGGGCACGGTCTGGCCACACGAGAAGCGGTGCAGCGCCTGCAGGCACGGCTCACAGGGCGGGCTGTACCCCTCCTGCTGCAACCTTGCTCGCACCACCACGTCCGGGTCTAGCGCCTGCCCCTCCTGCTCCTCTAAAGCGCCTGCCCCTCATAGCCTCAACCGCAGGGGCCCAGACAACTGACAACTGTGCAACATTGGAAAACCCGGGAACCGCACTCACCAGCACTTCGTCCACTATCTTCTCAAAGGTGGGTCTAGTTTTGAGGTGCCTCAAATCTGGACAGCAAACCAGGGAGCACCCGCACTCACCAGCACTTCGTCCACTATCTTCTCAAAGGTGGGTCTAGTTTTGAGGTGCCTCAAATCTGGACAGCAAACCAGGGACCCACACTCACCAGGACTTCGTCCACGATCTTCTCAAAGGTGCCACAAGTGGGCACGGTCTGGCCACACGAGAAGCGGTGCAGCGCCTGCAGGCACGGCTCACAGGGCGGGTCGTACCCCTCCTGCTGCAACCTTGCTCGCACCACCACGTCCGGGTCTTGAGCCTGCCCCTCCTGCTCCTCTAGCGTGTACGCGCAGTCAACCGTAGGGTTGACCAGGTCAACGGCGCACTGCTGCATCATCCCCACACTCACACTCCCCTCCTCCTTCTCCTCTTTCTCCTCGCCTCTTGCCCCTCCTGTTCCCGTCTTCGGTGCTCCATTGCCCCGGCCAATGCCTGCTACTGGTCGGCATGCCGCCTGGCCCCCAAACAGGTTACACGGCCACATCTTGGCTGCTACCAGCGCCGCCCCCATGCCGCCCAGCAGCACCTTCTGGGAATCTTCTGGCAGATCTGCTGCCTCGTGCACGTCTTGCGATAGGGTTACCAGCGCGTCAGCCTGCTGCAGCGTCAATGGGGGTGCTGCTTGTTGTTGCGGCTTGGCTTGCTGGTTGGTGTTTATTTGTTCTTGTGCCTGTGCTTGTTGATTTCCCGCCTCTGACTCTTTTGCTGCCTTCCCCGCCATGTCCGCATCTCCTTCCTTTTCAGGCTCTCCTTTATCCCCCTCTCCCTCTCTCCCCTCCTCCCCTTCACTCTCTCCCTCTTTCTCGCCTTCTCGTTCCTTCTCCCCTTTTCCTTCCTCCTCCCCAGCTCCTTCCTTCTCCTCCTCTCCTTCCTTCTCTTCCTCTCCTTCCTTCCCGCTCTCTCCTTCATTCTCGTTCTCTCCTTCCTTTTCCTCCTCTCCTTCCTTCTCGCTTTCTCCCTCCTTCACCCCCTCTCCTTCGTTCTCTCCTTCTCCCCCCCTTTCCCCCTCTCCAGCACCATTCTCCTCTCCCTTCTTAGGCAATGGCGGTGTGCCTAGCTGCTGCGGTGCTACTCGCGGTGCCTTGGCTGGCTGCTGCGCTTCTGCTTCTGCTAATCCCTGCGCTTCACCTGCGTCCGCATTCAACGCAGAAGGGGATTGCCGCTCACCTTCCGCTTGCGCCTCGGTTAAAGGCACCAGCGGTTGGTGCGATGCTGCCGAACCTGCCGAACCTGTTGAACCTGCTGAACCCGTTGAACCTGTCGAACCTGTTGAGCCTGCCGAACCTGTTGAACCTGCCGAACCCGTTGAACCTGCCGAACCTGTTGAACCTGCCGAACCTGCCGAGCCTGTCGAACCTGCGGAGCCTGCAGTGGGCTGTTGCTTTGAAGAAGGAGCCTGTGCTTGTTCGTGAGCAAGAGGGGAAGGAGGTGCGGCAGGAGGAGGGAGAGGAGGAAGTGCCGGTGGGTTGACAGTGCTGCTGCTGGTTATGCTACTGCTGCTGCTAGTGCTGTCGGTGCTGCTGGTGCTGCTGGTGCTGCTGCTGCTGCTGCTGCTACCTTCACTGTTGCTGCTGCCACCACGGCTGCTGCTCCGACTGTGCCGAATGCTGCTGCTGCTGCTGTGCTTACCCCATTGACGTCCTGCAAGTGAACAGCCAGGGTGGGGAGGGTCGGGAAGAGGGGGGGCGGAGGGGCGACCCAGGGGGGGCCAACACGGAGAGGGGGGATCAAGGGGGAACAAGCGGGGACCAAGGGGGGTGATCAAGGAAGCGGGAGACAGGGCGAGCGGAAGCAATGGACGAGGGGAAGGGGGGAGCTTTAGCGTTGAGAGCACCCTAAGGGGTGGGATGGGAGGGTGGGCCGGAGGACGCGAGGATGTGAGAGATTGGAGGCGTAGGGGTTGAACTAGGGGAATAGGGCAGGCGAGGGAGGTGGGGAGGAAGGATTGCGAGCAGGGCAGGAGGTGAAGTGAAAGGAGAAAAGGAAAGGGGAAAGTTGCAGAACAGAGGAGAGGGAAGTGGGAAGAGAAACCGGAGTGATAGGGCAAATAGGGCGAGGAAGATAGGACGATAGCGCCAGGGCAACGGGCGAGGGCGCGCGGGCAACGGGAGAGATTGCGCGGGCACTGACCAGAGCCGCGGTGACCAGCTGTGCGAGCGGCAGATGCGGCGAGGACGAGGCAGAGGAGAACGAGCAGCCGCGTGTGAGCCGCCACGCGCCGACTCGCACGCACGCCTTGCCGCGGTCCCATGGCGGCCGCACCGACGGACGGACCGACGGATGGACGGATGGACGGACGGACGGACGGTCGGACGGTCGGTCAGACGGACGGACGGACGGACGGACGGACGGACGAGTAGGAGGATTCTAAAAGTGAAAGAACGGCTAAGCGGTTAGACGACGGTGGAACGGACGCGGCCTGAACGTTCAAATGAGTCTCAGCGACGGCTACAGGTTCTGCCGCCGAGGTGATCTTAGGGCGTGTGGTAAAAACGAGCTCTCCGTGACACCTACAAGCACTTGCTCACTTCCACACGAAGCAGGACCCATGGCGGAAATGAGGAGACGCCTCGCACCAACTTGACATGGTGAGCAGTATTTTATTCCACTGGCTTCGTTGACCGAACGGTATCTTTATCTTATTGCCTTACCAGTTTGTAAGATTTGACAAGAGTGCAGGTTAGGTAAATAGGTTTCTATTCTACGAAGTGCTTGACTTGCCAAGGTGATTTGGTCCTCAAGAATGACATAACGCGTCCTCGTATCAACACGCCCCGTCATACTTAACACTTTATGGAAAGTTTTGTGTGTTCTTTGGTTCACGACATTTACCGAGTGCTTTTGAATATGTAACAATGTTACTCGAAGCTTCAACTAAAGTCTTCGCTTTCCCGCCTTGTTGCGTGCTCGGCTGCTGGAACGTATTGGTTCGTGGGAAGCGTGTTACAGGAGGTTTGGCGTTCGTGCACGCAAATCCCGTCGCTTCGTTTCGCTCACTACCAATCAAAGCTTCATAATCAGCAGCACCATGACACAGCGCTCCTGTACCTCCCCGTGTGCTTCAGGCCAAGATCTGCTCTCGAGGTTGTTCCTCCCAAGGCTGATCCAAGGTGCTACTTCTGGATCAGAACTATCAATACCACCACAAGCAGTACGTAGAACGGGCGCGTGATGGTTGCGTGCTAGCTGATCAAGGGTATGAACATTGCCGTCGTCAGACGCTCTTATTTTCCGAATGGCGGACCCTACGTGAGCTCCTCGAGTTTCGTGACTGGTTTTTAGGTGCGCTTATCCAGGTAATTCACGGAGTTATCCAGGTTAGTTGTGGAGCTAATGTGCAACCTCGCCACACCTCGCTACTTCTCCTCTTCACCTATCGCTCATAGATCTCTTTAAATTCCCTACGCCATGCAGACAAAAATAGCAGATTTGCCTTGATTACACCATACCAAATTTTGACTTCCAGCTTCCAGTCACCTCAAACCCTTCTATCCAGCATCCAGTCACTTCAAACCCTAATCCTTCACGCTAGCATCTAGCCATGGCGAACCCTTTCGCCCCGGCGGGGGGCTCTCCGTTTGGCGCGGCGCAGCCGGCGTCCCCTTTCGGCGCCTCGTCCGCCTTCGGCGCGTCCGCAACTCCCGCCAGTCCGTTCGGCCAGGCGGGCACATCACTCTTCGGCGGAGGGGCGGCAACAGGAAGCGTGTTCGGCGCGACTTCTGCGCCCGCCTTCGGCGCGACGTCCGCGCCTGCTTTCGGCGCAGCGGCGTCGACTCCAGCGTTTGGGTCCACGGCTTCACCTTTTGGCGGCGGTAAGCGGTGCTTGGCGGTGTAAGCGGTATTGGGCTGCGGTAAGCGGTTCTTGCCGGCGGTAAGCGGTGTTCGCGATTTTTAAGAACGCGATCCGCGTGTGGTTTGTTCGGCGTACATGGGTCCCAAGCGTGTATTGAGTCGACTCTTAACAGGTTTGTCCGGCGTACGTGGGTCTCAAAGCGCATTAGAAACAGCAACGGTTGCTAAATTCCTTCTGCGCTGCCGCACTGCGTTTCGTATCCAACCTGTTGGCTCGCATATCTTGAATCCATATTCTCCCCATTCACTGCCAATTTTATTGCTAGGATCATCTTCTCCTCACTCCTTCGCTTATTCTTCTTTTCTCCCACGCCACCTCACGCCAACAGGCTCGTCGCTGTTCGGGCAGCAGCAGAAGCCAGCAGCGTTCGGCACGTTTGGGCAAACCCAGGCCAATCCCTTCGGCGCGCCCGCTTTCGGCCAACAGTCCCAGCCGGCGTTCGGAGCAGGCGGGGCGTTCGGCTCCACCGCCACCACGCCTACCTTCGGCGCCGCCACTGGCGCCGCGCCCGCGTTCGGCGCCGCCGCTCCCGCGTTCGGCGCGTCCCCGCCCGCGTTCGGCGCGACGGCGACGACGCCCGCGTTCGGCGCGGCGAGCGCGCCGGCGTTCGGGGCGACGGGGGGGCTGTTCGGGTCGACTGGCACGTCCGCGTTCGGCGCTGCGTCCGCGCCTGCTTTCGGCAGCCTCTCATCCCCCAGCTTCGGAGGTACGTGTGCTGCGCTCTGCTGCCATGCCCTTCCGCTCCCACTCCCCATTATCCACCCCCCCTCCTCCGAACACCCTCCCCGCCCACTCTCCTCTTCCCCCTCCGCGCCTGCTTTCGGCAGTCTCGCGTCGCGCAGCTTCGAAGGTACGAGTGCTGCCCTCCTGCCCCTGCTGCCATGCCCTTGCCAATCCTCTCGCTGCCGTGCCCTTGCCAATCCTTTTCCCCCCCAGCTTCCCCCTTACAGCCCTCCATGTCCTCGTCTCTGTTCATGCTGTCTCGTCCGCACTCCTTCACCTTTTCGTTTTCCCTGCTCCGCCCCTACTCTTCATTCTCATTCTCCTCCCATTTCCTCCCACTCACTCCCGTTCCCCCCCCCCCCCCCCCCCCCCCCTCTGCTCCCCCACCCTCCTCCCAGCATCAGCGCCTGCGTTCGGAGCAACCACGTTCGGAGCCACACCCTTCGGAGCAGCAGCCGCGGCAGGCACAGGCAGCAGAAACCCCGCTTACACGCCCACCAACGACACAGAAACCGGCACAGCGGGCCAGCTCGGCAAATTCATCTCCATATCAGCCATGCCCGCCTACAAAGCCAAGAGCCCAGAGGAGCTCCGCTGGGAGGATTATCAGAGGGGAGACAAGGGCGGGCCGGCACCAGCACAGGCAGGAGGAGGCCTCTTCGGCCAGCCAGCAGCAGCAGCGTCTCCGTTTGGTGCAGCTGCTGCTGCCCCGGCGTTTGGCTCCACAGCTGCCAACCCGTTCGGCCAGGCGTCCACGCCGAGCCTGTTCGGCTCGGCGGCTCCGGCGTTTGGCGCGGCCGCGCCTGGCGCCACGCCCGCGTTCGGCGCGTCAACTTCCCCGTCCCTCTTCGGCTCGTCAACCCCGGCCTTCGGCGCTGCATCCTCCCCGGCCTTCGGAGCCACGGGAGGGTCTCTGTTCGGCGCTGCTGGCGCCACTGCGAGCAGCCCGTTCGGAGCTGCAGCATCAACCCCGTCGCTCTTCGGCTCGCCTGCTGCTGCCACCGCCTCCCCCTTTGGCGCGTCCACCGGCGCGTCTCTTTTCGGAGGGACCTCGCCTTTGGGGCAAGCAGGCGCGGCGGGACAGCCTGGGGCTTCACTCTTCGGTGCCTCGTCTCCCGCCTTTGGTGCCAGCGCGTTTGGGACTCCCGGCGCTGCTGCTGCTACCCCGGCGTTTGGTGCCACGCCGTCACTGTTTGGGACCGGGGCAGCAACGGGAGGAGGGCTGTTTGGAAGCTCCACGCCTGCTGCGGGCTCGACTGGGCTTGGGTTCGGGTTTGGCACGGCCGGAGCTGCTGGTTCGGCGCCAGGGTTTGGTGCGGCAGGGGGGAGCCTGTTTGGAGGGGCGGCAGGAGCGGGCGGCACGACTGGTGCGGGGTTGTTTGGCACATCCACTGGTTCGGCGTTTGGGTTTGGAGGAGCGTTCCAGACCAAACCGGCTGGTCTCACTCAGTCCTCGGTACGTGTGTGTGTCTCTTTGTGTCTGGTTTTCTCTCTTCTCTTGTCTCCCCTTCGCTCTTGCTCTCTCTCGCACGCACACGCATACACCGTCGCACAAATCTTTGGTTCTCTCTGATCCTCTCGTTCTCTGGTCGTGGCATGGCATGGCCTTGATGTCACCTCTGCTTCTTTTCACACATAAGCTTTTTCCTTTGCCTTGTCGCCTCATTTCTCCTTGGGCGTGGCCGTTCTCGCCCATCCCATGTGTCGCACGCACTTACTCACCGCGCATGCAGGCGCTCCCCTCGTTCGGAGGGCTCGGGGCATCCACAACCACGCCTGCCTTCGGAACATCCCAGCCTGCCTGTGAGTCTCTCTTCTCTCTCTTGCTGCCACTAGTTCGAAAGTGCTCTGGTCGTGACTTTAGAGTCGACTCAAAAGCAGCCTCGCTCCCCTCGTTCGGAGGGCTCGGGGCATCCACAACCACGCCTGCCTTCGGAACATCCCAGCCTGCCTGTGAGTCTCTCTTCTCTCTCTTGCTGCCACTAGTTCGAAAGTGCTCTGGTCGTGACTTTAGAGTCGACTCAAAAGCAGCCTCGCTCCCCTCGTTCGGAGGGCTCGGGGCATCCACAACCACGCCTGCCTTCGGAACATCCCAGCCTGCCTGTGAGTCTCTCTTCTCTCTCTTGCTGCCACTAGTTCGAAAGTGCTCTGGTCGTGACTTTAGAGTCGACTCAAAAGCAGCCTCGCTCCCCTCGTTCGGAGGGCTCGGGGCATCCACAACCACGCCTGCCTTCGGAACATCCCAGCCTGCCTGTGAGTCTCTCTTCTCTCTCTTGCTGCCACTAGTTCGAAAGTGCTCTGGTCGTGACTTTAGAGTCGACTCAAAAGCAGCCTCGCTCCCCTCGTTCGGAGGGCTCGGGGCATCCACAACCACGCCTGCCTTCGGAACATCCCAGCCTGCCTGTGAGTCTCTCTTCTCTCTCTTGCTGCCACTAGTTCGAAAGTGCTCTGGTCGTGACTTTAGAGTCGACTCAAAAGCAGCCTCGCTCCCCTCGTTCGGAGGGCTCGGGGCATCCACAACCACGCCTGCCTTCGGAACATCCCAGCCTGCCTGTGAGTCTCTCTTCTCTCTCTTGCTGCCACTAGTTCGAAAGTGCTCTGGTCGTGACTTTAGAGTCGACTCAAAAGCAGCCTCGCTCCCCTCGTTCGGAGGGCTCGGGGCATCCACAACCACGCCTGCCTTCGGAACATCCCAGCCTGCCTGTGAGTCTCTCTTCTCTCTCTTGCTGCCACTAGTTCGAAAGTGCTCTGGTCGTGACTTTAGAGTCGACTCAAAAGCAGCCTCGCTCCCCTCGTTCGGAGGGCTCGGGGCATCCACAACCACGCCTGCCTTCGGAACATCCCAGCCTGCCTGTGAGTCTCTCTTCTCTCTCTTGCTGCCACTAGTTCGAAAGTGCTCTGGTCGTGACTTTAGAGTCGACTCAAAAGCAGCCTCGCTCCCCTCGTTCGGAGGGCTCGGGGCATCCACAACCACGCCTGCCTTCGGAACATCCCAGCCTGCCTGTGAGTCTCTCTTCTCTCTCTTGCTGCCACTAGTTCGAAAGTGCTCTGGTCGTGACTTTAGAGTCGACTCAAAAGCAGCCTCGCTCCCCTCGTTCGGAGGGCTCGGGGCATCCACAACCACGCCTGCCTTCGGAACATCCCAGCCTGCCTGTGAGTCTCTCTTCTCTCTCTTGCTGCCACTAGTTCGAAAGTGCTCTGGTCGTGACTTTAGAGTCGACTCAAAAGCAGCCTCGCTCCCCTCGTTCGGAGGGCTCGGGGCATCCACAACCACGCCTGCCTTCGGAACATCCCAGCCTGCCTGTGAGTCTCTCTTCTCTCTCTTGCTGCCACTAGTTCGAAAGTGCTCTGGTCGTGACTTTAGAGTCGACTCAAAAGCAGCCTCGCTCCCCTCGTTCGGAGGGCTCGGGGCATCCACAACCACGCCTGCCTTCGGAACATCCCAGCCTGCCTGTGAGTCTCTCTTCTCTCTCTTGCTGCCACTAGTTCGAAAGTGCTCTGGTCGTGACTTTAGAGTCGACTCAAAAGCAGCCTCGCTCCCCTCGTTCGGAGGGCTCGGGGCATCCACAACCACGCCTGCCTTCGGAACATCCCAGCCTGCCTGTGAGTCTCTCTTCTCTCTCTTGCTGCCACTAGTTCGAAAGTGCTCTGGTCGTGACTTTAGAGTCGACTCAAAAGCAGCCTCGCTCCCCTCGTTCGGAGGGCTCGGGGCATCCACAACCACGCCTGCCTTCGGAACATCCCAGCCTGCCTGTGAGTCTCTCTTCTCTCTCTTGCTGCCACTAGTTCGAAAGTGCTCTGGTCGTGACTTTAGAGTCGACTCAAAAGCAGCCTCGCTCCCCTCGTTCGGAGGGCTCGGGGCATCCACAACCACGCCTGCCTTCGGAACATCCCAGCCTGCCTGTGAGTCTCTCTTCTCTCTCTTGCTGCCACTAGTTCGAAAGTGCTCTGGTCGTGACTTTAGAGTCGACTCAAAAGCAGCCTCGCTCCCCTCGTTCGGAGGGCTCGGGGCATCCACAACCACGCCTGCCTTCGGAACATCCCAGCCTGCCTGTGAGTCTCTCTTCTCTCTCTTGCTGCCACTAGTTCGAAAGTGCTCTGGTCGTGACTTTAGAGTCGACTCAAAAGCAGCCTCGCTCCCCTCGTTCGGAGGGCTCGGGGCATCCACAACCACGCCTGCCTTCGGAACATCCCAGCCTGCCTGTGAGTCTCTCTTCTCTCTCTTGCTGCCACTAGTTCGAAAGTGCTCTGGTCGTGACTTTAGAGTCGACTCAAAAGCAGCCTCGCTCCCCTCGTTCGGAGGGCTCGGGGCATCCACAACCACGCCTGCCTTCGGAACATCCCAGCCTGCCTGTGAGTCTCTCTTCTCTCTCTTGCTGCCACTAGTTCGAAAGTGCTCTGGTCGTGACTTTAGAGTCGACTCAAAAGCAGCCTCGCTCCCCTCGTTCGGAGGGCTCGGGGCATCCACAACCACGCCTGCCTTCGGAACATCCCAGCCTGCCTGTGAGTCTCTCTTCTCTCTCTTGCTGCCACTAGTTCGAAAGTGCTCTGGTCGTGACTTTAGAGTCGACTCAAAAGCAGCCTCGCTCCCCTCGTTCGGAGGGCTCGGGGCATCCACAACCACGCCTGCCTTCGGAACATCCCAGCCTGCCTGTGAGTCTCTCTTCTCTCTCTTGCTGCCACTAGTTCGAAAGTGCTCTGGTCGTGACTTTAGAGTCGACTCAAAAGCAGCCTCGCTCCCCTCGTTCGGAGGGCTCGGGGCATCCACAACCACGCCTGCCTTCGGAACATCCCAGCCTGCCTGTGAGTCTCTCTTCTCTCTCTTGCTGCCACTAGTTCGAAAGTGCTCTGGTCGTGACTTTAGAGTCGACTCAAAAGCAGCCTCGCTCCCCTCGTTCGGAGGGCTCGGGGCATCCACAACCACGCCTGCCTTCGGAACATCCCAGCCTGCCTGTGAGTCTCTCTTCTCTCTCTTGCTGCCACTAGTTCGAAAGTGCTCTGGTCGTGACTTTAGAGTCGACTCAAAAGCAGCCTCGCTCCCCTCGTTCGGAGGGCTCGGGGCATCCACAACCACGCCTGCCTTCGGAACATCCCAGCCTGCCTGTGAGTCTCTCTTCTCTCTCTTGCTGCCACTAGTTCGAAAGTGCTCTGGTCGTGACTTTAGAGTCGACTCAAAAGCAGCCTCGCTCCCCTCGTTCGGAGGGCTCGGGGCATCCACAACCACGCCTGCCTTCGGAACATCCCAGCCTGCCTGTGAGTCTCTCTTCTCTCTCTTGCTGCCACTAGTTCGAAAGTGCTCTGGTCGTGACTTTAGAGTCGACTCAAAAGCAGCCTCGCTCCCCTCGTTCGGAGGGCTCGGGGCATCCACAACCACGCCTGCCTTCGGAACATCCCAGCCTGCCTGTGAGTCTCTCTTCTCTCTCTTGCTGCCACTAGTTCGAAAGTGCTCTGGTCGTGACTTTAGAGTCGACTCAAAAGCAGCCTCGCTCCCCTCGTTCGGAGGGCTCGGGGCATCCACAACCACGCCTGCCTTCGGAACATCCCAGCCTGCCTGTGAGTCTCTCTTCTCTCTCTTGCTGCCACTAGTTCGAAAGTGCTCTGGTCGTGACTTTAGAGTCGACTCAAAAGCAGCCTCGCTCCCCTCGTTCGGAGGGCTCGGGGCATCCACAACCACGCCTGCCTTCGGAACATCCCAGCCTGCCTGTGAGTCTCTCTTCTCTCTCTTGCTGCCACTAGTTCGAAAGTGCTCTGGTCGTGACTTTAGAGTCGACTCAAAAGCAGCCTCGCTCCCCTCGTTCGGAGGGCTCGGGGCATCCACAACCACGCCTGCCTTCGGAACATCCCAGCCTGCCTGTGAGTCTCTCTTCTCTCTCTTGCTGCCACTAGTTCGAAAGTGCTCTGGTCGTGACTTTAGAGTCGACTCAAAAGCAGCCTCGCTCCCCTCGTTCGGAGGGCTCGGGGCATCCACAACCACGCCTGCCTTCGGAACATCCCAGCCTGCCTGTGAGTCTCTCTTCTCTCTCTTGCTGCCACTAGTTCGAAAGTGCTCTGGTCGTGACTTTAGAGTCGACTCAAAAGCAGCCTCGCTCCCCTCGTTCGGAGGGCTCGGGGCATCCACAACCACGCCTGCCTTCGGAACATCCCAGCCTGCCTGTGAGTCTCTCTTCTCTCTCTTGCTGCCACTAGTTCGAAAGTGCTCTGGTCGTGACTTTAGAGTCGACTCAAAAGCAGCCTCGCTCCCCTCGTTCGGAGGGCTCGGGGCATCCACAACCACGCCTGCCTTCGGAACATCCCAGCCTGCCTGTGAGTCTCTCTTCTCTCTCTTGCTGCCACTAGTTCGAAAGTGCTCTGGTCGTGACTTTAGAGTCGACTCAAAAGCAGCCTCGCTCCCCTCGTTCGGAGGGCTCGGGGCATCCACAACCACGCCTGCCTTCGGAACATCCCAGCCTGCCTGTGAGTCTCTCTTCTCTCTCTTGCTGCCACTAGTTCGAAAGTGCTCTGGTCGTGACTTTAGAGTCGACTCAAAAGCAGCCTCGCTCCCCTCGTTCGGAGGGCTCGGGGCATCCACAACCACGCCTGCCTTCGGAACATCCCAGCCTGCCTGTGAGTCTCTCTTCTCTCTCTTGCTGCCACTAGTTCGAAAGTGCTCTGGTCGTGACTTTAGAGTCGACTCAAAAGCAGCCTCGCTCCCCTCGTTCGGAGGGCTCGGGGCATCCACAACCACGCCTGCCTTCGGAACATCCCAGCCTGCCTGTGAGTCTCTCTTCTCTCTCTTGCTGCCACTAGTTCGAAAGTGCTCTGGTCGTGACTTTAGAGTCGACTCAAAAGCAGCCTCGCTCCCCTCGTTCGGAGGGCTCGGGGCATCCACAACCACGCCTGCCTTCGGAACATCCCAGCCTGCCTGTGAGTCTCTCTTCTCTCTCTTGCTGCCACTAGTTCGAAAGTGCTCTGGTCGTGACTTTAGAGTCGACTCAAAAGCAGCCTCGCTCCCCTCGTTCGGAGGGCTCGGGGCATCCACAACCACGCCTGCCTTCGGAACATCCCAGCCTGCCTGTGAGTCTCTCTTCTCTCTCTTGCTGCCACTAGTTCGAAAGTGCTCTGGTCGTGACTTTAGAGTCGACTCAAAAGCAGCCTCGCTCCCCTCGTTCGGAGGGCTCGGGGCATCCACAACCACGCCTGCCTTCGGAACATCCCAGCCTGCCTGTGAGTCTCTCTTCTCTCTCTTGCTGCCACTAGTTCGAAAGTGCTCTGGTCGTGACTTTAGAGTCGACTCAAAAGCAGCCTCGCTCCCCTCGTTCGGAGGGCTCGGGGCATCCACAACCACGCCTGCCTTCGGAACATCCCAGCCTGCCTGTGAGTCTCTCTTCTCTCTCTTGCTGCCACTAGTTCGAAAGTGCTCTGGTCGTGACTTTAGAGTCGACTCAAAAGCAGCCTCGCTCCCCTCGTTCGGAGGGCTCGGGGCATCCACAACCACGCCTGCCTTCGGAACATCCCAGCCTGCCTGTGAGTCTCTCTTCTCTCTCTTGCTGCCACTAGTTCGAAAGTGCTCTGGTCGTGACTTTAGAGTCGACTCAAAAGCAGCCTCGCTCCCCTCGTTCGGAGGGCTCGGGGCATCCACAACCACGCCTGCCTTCGGAACATCCCAGCCTGCCTGTGAGTCTCTCTTCTCTCTCTTGCTGCCACTAGTTCGAAAGTGCTCTGGTCGTGACTTTAGAGTCGACTCAAAAGCAGCCTCGCTCCCCTCGTTCGGAGGGCTCGGGGCATCCACAACCACGCCTGCCTTCGGAACATCCCAGCCTGCCTGTGAGTCTCTCTTCTCTCTCTTGCTGCCACTAGTTCGAAAGTGCTCTGGTCGTGACTTTAGAGTCGACTCAAAAGCAGCCTCGCTCCCCTCGTTCGGAGGGCTCGGGGCATCCACAACCACGCCTGCCTTCGGAACATCCCAGCCTGCCTGTGAGTCTCTCTTCTCTCTCTTGCTGCCACTAGTTCGAAAGTGCTCTGGTCGTGACTTTAGAGTCGACTCAAAAGCAGCCTCGCTCCCCTCGTTCGGAGGGCTCGGGGCATCCACAACCACGCCTGCCTTCGGAACATCCCAGCCTGCCTGTGAGTCTCTCTTCTCTCTCTTGCTGCCACTAGTTCGAAAGTGCTCTGGTCGTGACTTTAGAGTCGACTCAAAAGCAGCCTCGCTCCCCTCGTTCGGAGGGCTCGGGGCATCCACAACCACGCCTGCCTTCGGAACATCCCAGCCTGCCTGTGAGTCTCTCTTCTCTCTCTTGCTGCCACTAGTTCGAAAGTGCTCTGGTCGTGACTTTAGAGTCGACTCAAAAGCAGCCTCGCTCCCCTCGTTCGGAGGGCTCGGGGCATCCACAACCACGCCTGCCTTCGGAACATCCCAGCCTGCCTGTGAGTCTCTCTTCTCTCTCTTGCTGCCACTAGTTCGAAAGTGCTCTGGTCGTGACTTTAGAGTCGACTCAAAAGCAGCCTCGCTCCCCTCGTTCGGAGGGCTCGGGGCATCCACAACCACGCCTGCCTTCGGAACATCCCAGCCTGCCTGTGAGTCTCTCTTCTCTCTCTTGCTGCCACTAGTTCGAAAGTGCTCTGGTCGTGACTTTAGAGTCGACTCAAAAGCAGCCTCGCTCCCCTCGTTCGGAGGGCTCGGGGCATCCACAACCACGCCTGCCTTCGGAACATCCCAGCCTGCCTGTGAGTCTCTCTTCTCTCTCTTGCTGCCACTAGTTCGAAAGTGCTCTGGTCGTGACTTTAGAGTCGACTCAAAAGCAGCCTCGCTCCCCTCGTTCGGAGGGCTCGGGGCATCCACAACCACGCCTGCCTTCGGAACATCCCAGCCTGCCTGTGAGTCTCTCTTCTCTCTCTTGCTGCCACTAGTTCGAAAGTGCTCTGGTCGTGACTTTAGAGTCGACTCAAAAGCAGCCTCGCTCCCCTCGTTCGGAGGGCTCGGGGCATCCACAACCACGCCTGCCTTCGGAACATCCCAGCCTGCCTGTGAGTCTCTCTTCTCTCTCTTGCTGCCACTAGTTCGAAAGTGCTCTGGTCGTGACTTTAGAGTCGACTCAAAAGCAGCCTCGCTCCCCTCGTTCGGAGGGCTCGGGGCATCCACAACCACGCCTGCCTTCGGAACATCCCAGCCTGCCTGTGAGTCTCTCTTCTCTCTCTTGCTGCCACTAGTTCGAAAGTGCTCTGGTCGTGACTTTAGAGTCGACTCAAAAGCAGCCTCGCTCCCCTCGTTCGGAGGGCTCGGGGCATCCACAACCACGCCTGCCTTCGGAACATCCCAGCCTGCCTGTGAGTCTCTCTTCTCTCTCTTGCTGCCACTAGTTCGAAAGTGCTCTGGTCGTGACTTTAGAGTCGACTCAAAAGCAGCCTCGCTCCCCTCGTTCGGAGGGCTCGGGGCATCCACAACCACGCCTGCCTTCGGAACATCCCAGCCTGCCTGTGAGTCTCTCTTCTCTCTCTTGCTGCCACTAGTTCGAAAGTGCTCTGGTCGTGACTTTAGAGTCGACTCAAAAGCAGCCTCGCTCCCCTCGTTCGGAGGGCTCGGGGCATCCACAACCACGCCTGCCTTCGGAACATCCCAGCCTGCCTGTGAGTCTCTCTTCTCTCTCTTGCTGCCACTAGTTCGAAAGTGCTCTGGTCGTGACTTTAGAGTCGACTCAAAAGCAGCCTCGCTCCCCTCGTTCGGAGGGCTCGGGGCATCCACAACCACGCCTGCCTTCGGAACATCCCAGCCTGCCTGTGAGTCTCTCTTCTCTCTCTTGCTGCCACTAGTTCGAAAGTGCTCTGGTCGTGACTTTAGAGTCGACTCAAAAGCAGCCTCGCTCCCCTCGTTCGGAGGGCTCGGGGCATCCACAACCACGCCTGCCTTCGGAACATCCCAGCCTGCCTGTGAGTCTCTCTTCTCTCTCTTGCTGCCACTAGTTCGAAAGTGCTCTGGTCGTGACTTTAGAGTCGACTCAAAAGCAGCCTCGCTCCCCTCGTTCGGAGGGCTCGGGGCATCCACAACCACGCCTGCCTTCGGAACATCCCAGCCTGCCTGTGAGTCTCTCTTCTCTCTCTTGCTGCCACTAGTTCGAAAGTGCTCTGGTCGTGACTTTAGAGTCGACTCAAAAGCAGCCTCGCTCCCCTCGTTCGGAGGGCTCGGGGCATCCACAACCACGCCTGCCTTCGGAACATCCCAGCCTGCCTGTGAGTCTCTCTTCTCTCTCTTGCTGCCACTAGTTCGAAAGTGCTCTGGTCGTGACTTTAGAGTCGACTCAAAAGCAGCCTCGCTCCCCTCGTTCGGAGGGCTCGGGGCATCCACAACCACGCCTGCCTTCGGAACATCCCAGCCTGCCTGTGAGTCTCTCTTCTCTCTCTTGCTGCCACTAGTTCGAAAGTGCTCTGGTCGTGACTTTAGAGTCGACTCAAAAGCAGCCTCGCTCCCCTCGTTCGGAGGGCTCGGGGCATCCACAACCACGCCTGCCTTCGGAACATCCCAGCCTGCCTGTGAGTCTCTCTTCTCTCTCTTGCTGCCACTAGTTCGAAAGTGCTCTGGTCGTGACTTTAGAGTCGACTCAAAAGCAGCCTCGCTCCCCTCGTTCGGAGGGCTCGGGGCATCCACAACCACGCCTGCCTTCGGAACATCCCAGCCTGCCTGTGAGTCTCTCTTCTCTCTCTTGCTGCCACTAGTTCGAAAGTGCTCTGGTCGTGACTTTAGAGTCGACTCAAAAGCAGCCTCGCTCCCCTCGTTCGGAGGGCTCGGGGCATCCACAACCACGCCTGCCTTCGGAACATCCCAGCCTGCCTGTGAGTCTCTCTTCTCTCTCTTGCTGCCACTAGTTCGAAAGTGCTCTGGTCGTGACTTTAGAGTCGACTCAAAAGCAGCCTCGCTCCCCTCGTTCGGAGGGCTCGGGGCATCCACAACCACGCCTGCCTTCGGAACATCCCAGCCTGCCTGTGAGTCTCTCTTCTCTCTCTTGCTGCCACTAGTTCGAAAGTGCTCTGGTCGTGACTTTAGAGTCGACTCAAAAGCAGCCTCGCTCCCCTCGTTCGGAGGGCTCGGGGCATCCACAACCACGCCTGCCTTCGGAACATCCCAGCCTGCCTGTGAGTCTCTCTTCTCTCTCTTGCTGCCACTAGTTCGAAAGTGCTCTGGTCGTGACTTTAGAGTCGACTCAAAAGCAGCCTCGCTCCCCTCGTTCGGAGGGCTCGGGGCATCCACAACCACGCCTGCCTTCGGAACATCCCAGCCTGCCTGTGAGTCTCTCTTCTCTCTCTTGCTGCCACTAGTTCGAAAGTGCTCTGGTCGTGACTTTAGAGTCGACTCAAAAGCAGCCTCGCTCCCCTCGTTCGGAGGGCTCGGGGCATCCACAACCACGCCTGCCTTCGGAACATCCCAGCCTGCCTGTGAGTCTCTCTTCTCTCTCTTGCTGCCACTAGTTCGAAAGTGCTCTGGTCGTGACTTTAGAGTCGACTCAAAAGCAGCCTCGCTCCCCTCGTTCGGAGGGCTCGGGGCATCCACAACCACGCCTGCCTTCGGAACATCCCAGCCTGCCTGTGAGTCTCTCTTCTCTCTCTTGCTGCCACTAGTTCGAAAGTGCTCTGGTCGTGACTTTAGAGTCGACTCAAAAGCAGCCTCGCTCCCCTCGTTCGGAGGGCTCGGGGCATCCACAACCACGCCTGCCTTCGGAACATCCCAGCCTGCCTGTGAGTCTCTCTTCTCTCTCTTGCTGCCACTAGTTCGAAAGTGCTCTGGTCGTGACTTTAGAGTCGACTCAAAAGCAGCCTCGCTCCCCTCGTTCGGAGGGCTCGGGGCATCCACAACCACGCCTGCCTTCGGAACATCCCAGCCTGCCTGTGAGTCTCTCTTCTCTCTCTTGCTGCCACTAGTTCGAAAGTGCTCTGGTCGTGACTTTAGAGTCGACTCAAAAGCAGCCTCGCTCCCCTCGTTCGGAGGGCTCGGGGCATCCACAACCACGCCTGCCTTCGGAACATCCCAGCCTGCCTGTGAGTCTCTCTTCTCTCTCTTGCTGCCACTAGTTCGAAAGTGCTCTGGTCGTGACTTTAGAGTCGACTCAAAAGCAGCCTCGCTCCCCTCGTTCGGAGGGCTCGGGGCATCCACAACCACGCCTGCCTTCGGAACATCCCAGCCTGCCTGTGAGTCTCTCTTCTCTCTCTTGCTGCCACTAGTTCGAAAGTGCTCTGGTCGTGACTTTAGAGTCGACTCAAAAGCAGCCTCGCTCCCCTCGTTCGGAGGGCTCGGGGCATCCACAACCATGCCTGCCTTCGGAACATCCCAGCCTGCCTGTGAGTCTCTCTTCTCTCTCTTGCTGCCACTAGTTCGAAAGTGCTCTGGTCGTGACTTTAGAGTCGACTCAAAAGCAGCCTCGCTCCCCTCGTTCGGAGGGCTCGGGGCATCCACAACCACGCCTGCCTTCGGAACATCCCAGCCTGCCTGTGAGTCTCTCTTCTCTCTCTTGCTGCCACTAGTTCGAAAGTGCTCTGGTCGTGACTTTAGAGTCGACTCAAAAGCAGCCTCGCTCCCCTCGTTCGGAGGGCTCGGGGCATCCACAACCACGCCTGCCTTCGGAACATCCCAGCCTGCCTGTGAGTCTCTCTTCTCTCTCTTGCTGCCACTAGTTCGAAAGTGCTCTGGTCGTGACTTTAGAGTCGACTCAAAAGCAGCCTCGCTCCCCTCGTTCGGAGGGCTCGGGGCATCCACAACCACGCCTGCCTTCGGAACATCCCAGCCTGCCTGTGAGTCTCTCTTCTCTCTCTTGCTGCCACTAGTTCGAAAGTGCTCTGGTCGTGACTTTAGAGTCGACTCAAAAGCAGCCTCGCTCCCCTCGTTCGGAGGGCTCGGGGCATCCACAACCACGCCTGCCTTCGGAACATCCCAGCCTGCCTGTGAGTCTCTCTTCTCTCTCTTGCTGCCACTAGTTCGAAAGTGCTCTGGTCGTGACTTTAGAGTCGACTCAAAAGCAGCCTCGCTCCCCTCGTTCGGAGGGCTCGGGGCATCCACAACCACGCCTGCCTTCGGAACATCCCAGCCTGCCTGTGAGTCTCTCTTCTCTCTCTTGCTGCCACTAGTTCGAAAGTGCTCTGGTCGTGACTTTAGAGTCGACTCAAAAGCAGCCTCGCTCCCCTCGTTCGGAGGGCTCGGGGCATCCACAACCACGCCTGCCTTCGGAACATCCCAGCCTGCCTGTGAGTCTCTCTTCTCTCTCTTGCTGCCACTAGTTCGAAAGTGCTCTGGTCGTGACTTTAGAGTCGACTCAAAAGCAGCCTCGCTCCCCTCGTTCGGAGGGCTCGGGGCATCCACAACCACGCCTGCCTTCGGAACATCCCAGCCTGCCTGTGAGTCTCTCTTCTCTCTCTTGCTGCCACTAGTTCGAAAGTGCTCTGGTCGTGACTTTAGAGTCGACTCAAAAGCAGCCTCGCTCCCCTCGTTCGGAGGGCTCGGGGCATCCACAACCACGCCTGCCTTCGGAACATCCCAGCCTGCCTGTGAGTCTCTCTTCTCTCTCTTGCTGCCACTAGTTCGAAAGTGCTCTGGTCGTGACTTTAGAGTCGACTCAAAAGCAGCCTCGCTCCCCTCGTTCGGAGGGCTCGGGGCATCCACAACCACGCCTGCCTTCGGAACATCCCAGCCTGCCTGTGAGTCTCTCTTCTCTCTCTTGCTGCCACTAGTTCGAAAGTGCTCTGGTCGTGACTTTAGAGTCGACTCAAAAGCAGCCTCGCTCCCCTCGTTCGGAGGGCTCGGGGCATCCACAACCACGCCTGCCTTCGGAACATCCCAGCCTGCCTGTGAGTCTCTCTTCTCTCTCTTGCTGCCACTAGTTCGAAAGTGCTCTGGTCGTGACTTTAGAGTCGACTCAAAAGCAGCCTCGCTCCCCTCGTTCGGAGGGCTCGGGGCATCCACAACCACGCCTGCCTTCGGAACATCCCAGCCTGCCTGTGAGTCTCTCTTCTCTCTCTTGCTGCCACTAGTTCGAAAGTGCTCTGGTCGTGACTTTAGAGTCGACTCAAAAGCAGCCTCGCTCCCCTCGTTCGGAGGGCTCGGGGCATCCACAACCACGCCTGCCTTCGGAACATCCCAGCCTGCCTGTGAGTCTCTCTTCTCTCTCTTGCTGCCACTAGTTCGAAAGTGCTCTGGTCGTGACTTTAGAGTCGACTCAAAAGCAGCCTCGCTCCCCTCGTTCGGAGGGCTCGGGGCATCCACAACCACGCCTGCCTTCGGAACATCCCAGCCTGCCTGTGAGTCTCTCTTCTCTCTCTTGCTGCCACTAGTTCGAAAGTGCTCTGGTCGTGACTTTAGAGTCGACTCAAAAGCAGCCTCGCTCCCCTCGTTCGGAGGGCTCGGGGCATCCACAACCACGCCTGCCTTCGGAACATCCCAGCCTGCCTGTGAGTCTCTCTTCTCTCTCTTGCTGCCACTAGTTCGAAAGTGCTCTGGTCGTGACTTTAGAGTCGACTCAAAAGCAGCCTCGCTCCCCTCGTTCGGAGGGCTCGGGGCATCCACAACCACGCCTGCCTTCGGAGCATCCCAGCCGGCCTGTGAGTCTCTCTTCTCTCTCTTGCTGCCACTAGTTCGAAAGTGCTCTGGTCGTGACTTTAGAGTCGACTCAAAAGCAGCCTCGCTCCCCTCGTTCGGAGGGCTCGGGGCATCCACAACCACGCCTGCCTTCGGAGCATCCCAGCCTGCCTGTGAGTCTCTCTTCTCTCTCTTGCTGCCACTAGTTCGAAAGTGCTCTGGTCGTGACTTTAGAGTCGACTCAAAAGCAGCCTCGCTCCCCTCGTTCGGAGGGCTCGGGGCATCCACAACCACGCCTGCCTTCGGAGCATCCCAGCCTGCCTGTGAGTCTCTCTTCTCTCTCTTGCTGCCACTAGTTCGAAAGTGCTCTGGTCGTGACTTTAGAGTCGACTCAAAAGCAGCCTCGCTCCCCTCGTTCGGAGGGCTCGGGGCATCCACAACCACGCCTGCCTTCGGAGCATCCCAGCCTGCCTGTGAGTCTCTCTTCTCTCTCTTGCTGCCACTAGTTCGAAAGTGCTCTGGTCGTGACTTTAGAGTCGACTCAAAAGCAGCCTCGCTCCCCTCGTTCGGAGGGCTCGGGGCATCCACAACCACGCCTGCCTTCGGAGCATCCCAGCCTGCCTGTGAGTCTCTCTTCTCTCTCTTGCTGCCACTAGTTCGAAAGTGCTCTGGTCGTGACTTTAGAGTCGACTCAAAAGCAGCCTCGCTCCCCTCGTTCGGAGGGCTCGGGGCATCCACAACCACGCCTGCCTTCGGAGCATCCCAGCCGGCCTGTGAGTCTCTCTTCTCTCTCTTGCTGCCACTAGTTCGAAAGTGCTCTGGTCGTGACTTTAGAGTCGACTCAAAAGCAGCCTCGCTCCCCTCGTTCGGAGGGCTCGGGGCATCCACAACCACGCCTGCCTTCGGAGCATCCCAGCCTGCCTGTGAGTCTCTCTTCTCTCTCTTGCTGCCACTAGTTCGAAAGTGCTCTGGTCGTGACTTTAGAGTCGACTCAAAAGCAGCCTCGCTCCCCTCGTTCGGAGGGCTCGGGGCATCCACAACCACGCCTGCCTTCGGAGCATCCCAGCCTGCCTGTGAGTCTCTCTTCTCTCTCTTGCTGCCACTAGTTCGAAAGTGCTCTGGTCGTGACTTTAGAGTCGACTCAAAAGCAGCCTCGCTCCCCTCGTTCGGAGGGCTCGGGGCATCCACAACCACGCCTGCCTTCGGAGCATCCCAGCCTGCCTGTGAGTCTCTCTTCTCTCTCTTGCTGCCACTAGTTCGAAAGTGCTCTGGTCGTGACTTTAGAGTCGACTCAAAAGCAGCCTCGCTCCCCTCGTTCGGAGGGCTCGGGGCATCCACAACCACGCCTGCCTTCGGAGCATCCCAGCCTGCCTGTGAGTCTCTCTTCTCTCTCTTGCTGCCACTAGTTCGAAAGTGCTCTGGTCGTGACTTTAGAGTCGACTCAAAAGCAGCCTCGCTCCCCTCGTTCGGAGGGCTCGGGGCATCCACAACCACGCCTGCCTTCGGAGCATCCCAGCCTGCCTGTGAGTCTCTCTTCTCTCTCTTGCTGCCACTAGTTCGAAAGTGCTCTGGTCGTGACTTTAGAGTCGACTCAAAAGCAGCCTCGCTCCCCTCGTTCGGAGGGCTCGGGGCATCCACAACCACGCCTGCCTTCGGAGCATCCCAGCCGGCCTGTGAGTCTCTCTTCTCTCTCTTGCTGCCACTAGTTCGAAAGTGCTCTGGTCGTGACTTTAGAGTCGACTCAAAAGCAGCCTCGCTCCCCTCGTTCGGAGGGCTCGGGGCATCCACAACCACGCCTGCCTTCGGAGCATCCCAGCCTGCCTGTGAGTCTCTCTTCTCTCTCTTGCTGCCACTAGTTCGAAAGTGCTCTGGTCGTGACTTTAGAGTCGACTCAAAAGCAGCCTCGCTCCCCTCGTTCGGAGGGCTCGGGGCATCCACAACCACGCCTGCCTTCGGAGCATCCCAGCCTGCCTGTGAGTCTCTCTTCTCTCTCTTGCTGCCACTAGTTCGAAAGTGCTCTGGTCGTGACTTTAGAGTCGACTCAAAAGCAGCCTCGCTCCCCTCGTTCGGAGGGCTCGGGGCATCCACAACCACGCCTGCCTTCGGAGCATCCCAGCCGGCCTGTGAGTCTCTCTTCTCTCTCTTGCTGCCACTAGTTCGAAAGTGCTCTGGTCGTGACTTTAGAGTCGACTCAAAAGCAGCCTCGCTCCCCTCGTTCGGAGGGCTCGGGGCATCCACAACCACGCCTGCCTTCGGAGCATCCCAGCCTGCCTGTGAGTCTCTCTTCTCTCTCTTGCTGCCACTAGTTCGAAAGTGCTCTGGTCGTGACTTTAGAGTCGACTCAAAAGCAGCCTCGCTCCCCTCGTTCGGAGGGCTCGGGGCATCCACAACCACGCCTGCCTTCGGAGCATCCCAGCCTGCCTGTGAGTCTCTCTTCTCTCTCTTGCTGCCACTAGTTCGAAAGTGCTCTGGTCGTGACTTTAGAGTCGACTCAAAAGCAGCCTCGCTCCCCTCGTTCGGAGGGCTCGGGGCATCCACAACCACGCCTGCCTTCGGAGCATCCCAGCCTGCCTGTGAGTCTCTCTTCTCTCTCTTGCTGCCACTAGTTCGAAAGTGCTCTGGTCGTGACTTTAGAGTCGACTCAAAAGCAGCCTCGCTCCCCTCGTTCGGAGGGCTCGGGGCATCCACAACCACGCCTGCCTTCGGAGCATCCCAGCCTGCCTGTGAGTCTCTCTTCTCTCTCTTGCTGCCACTAGTTCGAAAGTGCTCTGGTCGTGACTTTAGAGTCGACTCAAAAGCAGCCTCGCTCCCCTCGTTCGGAGGGCTCGGGGCATCCACAACCACGCCTGCCTTCGGAGCATCCCAGCCGGCCTGTGAGTCTCTCTTCTCTCTCTTGCTGCCACTAGTTCGAAAGTGCTCTGGTCGTGACTTTAGAGTCGACTCAAAAGCAGCCTCGTTCCCCTCGTTCGGAGGGCTCGGGGCATCCACAACCACGCCTGCCTTCGGAGCATCCCAGCCGGCCTGTGAGTCTCTCTTCTCTCTCTTGCTGCCACTAGTTCGAAAGTGCTCTGGTCGTGACTTTAGAGTCGACTCAAAAGCAGCCTCGTTCCCCTCGTTCGGAGGGCTCGGGGCATCCACAACCACGCCTGCCTTCGGAGCATCCCAGCCGGCCTGTGAGTCTCTCTTCTCTCTCTTGCTGCCACTAGTTCGAAAGTGCTCTGGTCGTGACTTTAGAGTCGACTCAAAAGCAGCCTCGTTCCCCTCGTTCGGAGGGCTCGGGGCATCCACAACCACGCCTGCCTTCGGAGCATCCCAGCCGGCCTGTGAGTCTCTCTTCTCTCTCTTGCTGCCACTAGTTCGAAAGTGCTCTGGTCGTGACTTTAGAGTCGACTCAAAAGCAGCCTCGTTCCCCTCGTTCGGAGGGCTCGGGGCATCCACAACCACGCCTGCCTTCGGAGCATCCCAGCCGGCCTGTGAGTCTCTCTTCTCTCTCTTGCTGCCACTAGTTCGAAAGTGCTCTGGTCGTGACTTTAGAGTCGACTCAAAAGCAGCCTCGTTCCCCTCGTTCGGAGGGCTCGGGGCATCCACAACCACGCCTGCCTTCGGAGCATCCCAGCCGGCCTGTGAGTCTCTCTTCTCTCTCTTGCTGCCACTAGTTCGAAAGTGCTCTGGTCGTGACTTTAGAGTCGACTCAAAAGCAGCCTCGTTCCCCTCGTTTGGAGGGCTCGGGGCATCCACAACCACGCCTGCCTTCGGAGTATCACAGCCGGCCTGTGAGTCTCTCTTCTCTCTCTTGCTGCCACTAGTTCGAAAGTGCTCTGGTCGTGACTTTAGAGTCGACTCAAAAGCAGCCTCGTTCCCCTCGTTCGGAGGGCTGGGAGCATCCACAACCACGCCTGCCTTCGGAGCATCCCAGCCGTCTTGTGAGTCTCTGTCTGCACCCTCCAGGTTCAAGAGCACTAGGATTGCTGTTCCCTCTTGTGCAGCTAACATTCGTGTTGTACCTGTATTTTGACAATTCTCTCTGTTGTGTGAGTTGCGCAGTAGTGCCTCCAGCCGCTTCTCGTATTAGCTTCTTTTAAACACTCGCAAGCTCATGCCATCCCACCTTTTCTTGCTCATATTCCTGCTCCTCGCCACGCACCTGTCTCACTCACACTGTCAACTATCCCTCAGCTTTCACCTGTAGCGCCTTTCGTATCTCCCATAAGGCAATATATAAGTTATCCGCCTCTCGTCACTCTCCTGCCGCTTCCCTCCCTGCTCTCCCATGCAGTCGGTGGTGGGCTATTCGGCTCCAGCCTTCAGCTCAGCTCCTCTGCCAGTTTTTTTCTGCTTTTTGTTTCTCCTTATCCTCCTCTACTCCCCTCCCCGCCCCTCCTCTTCCCCCCCCTGCTCTCTATCCCATGCAGTCGGTGGTGGGCTATTCGGCTCCACCCCTCAGCTCGGCTCCTCTGCCTTCGGCGCCTCGTAAGCCCTCTTCTCCTCGCCCTCCCCCTTCCCTTTCCTCCCCCATGCCCTCTTCTAGCACCCTTCCCTCCCTTCCCCCCCTTCCCCCCCACTTCCCGTCCCCACCCAACCCCCGCTTTTCTCCGATTTCATTCGTCTCTCCTGGCTCTTCGTTCGCTTGCATATTGCTTTTCCAGGATCCATCCTGTCTCCCCGCCCCAGTCTGGTATAGCTGCACTTGCCTCCTTACTCGTGCACTTCTGCCCCCTTCCCAACCACCCTTCCCCTCCCACGCCAGCCTTGGAGCGACCGCCACAGGAGGCCTGTTTGGCCAGTCGCAGCAGCAGCAACAGCAGCAACAAATGCAGCTTCAGCAGCAACAGCAACAGCAGCTGTTGCAGCAGCTGCAGCAGTCGGGGCTGCTCCAGTCGCCCTTTGGTGTGCTGCCTGCCATGCCCAACTTCGGCCTTGGTGCTGCAGGAGGGGTTAGAGCCAGCACAGAGCTTGGCATTTCCAGCATGCCTGTGAGTATCAGAACTTTTGAGAAACATTTTGAGCATCCACGCCTTTGTGTGACAGTCACTACGTCGCATCGCAACGAGGTGCCTTTTGAGTCGACTCAAAAGTCATTTCGAGAGACAAGCATCCGCGCCTTTGTTCAACTTTTGAGGCGCCTCAAAAAAAGAAACAAGCATCCGCGCCTTTGTGCAAGTGTTGAAGCAAATTGGCCCTTGGACAGTCACTCACTACGTCGCACGCCTGACTGCATGAAGTAGACTCCTGAATTAACTTCTTCTGTCTCATAAAAGAACTCCCCTTATTTTCCCTCTCCTTTTCCCCCTTCTCCCTCTCTCCCCGAACAACAGGCATCAGACCGCTATGCTTCAGGCACGCGCGTTTCCTCCATCCTCACGCCCCGCCGCATCACCCCGCGCACCCGTGCGCGCATGCACCATCCCGCCACGCGCCACTTCCACCCCGGGCGCGACACTGCCCGCGTGCCATTCTTCTTCTCCTCGCCCTCCGACCACGACGACATCTCCCCCGCCGTGCCCCGATGCTCACCCCTTCCCTTTCTCCCTCCTTCCCCTTCTCCCCTTTCCCCCTCCCCACTTGCCCTGAACCACAGGCATCGGACCGCTATGCATCAGGCACGCGCGTCTCCTCCATCCTCACGCCCCGTCGCATCACCCCGCGCACCCGTGCGCGCATGCACCACCCCGCCACGCGCCATTTCCACCCCGGGCGCGACACTGCCCGCGTGCCGTTCTTCTTCTCCTCGCCCTTCGACCACGACGACCTCTCCCCCGCCGTGCCGCGTGCCGACGCCCTCTTTGTCCCCCGCGACAACCCCCGCGCCCTCTTCATCCGCCACCCTGTCGCCCCTGCTGCTGACACCGCTGCTGCTGGTGCTGCTGGTGGCGCTGACGCGAGCCCGAATGGAAAGAGCCCTGCTGCTGCTGCTGGAGGGACGCCGGGCAAGTCAGGGTCTCCTCAGGGATCAGACTACCAGTCGCCTCCTTCAGGGGTCTCTCCCCGGGATGCCTTCTATGCTCCTTCCGCTCCTCCCTACGATTCCTCCGATCTGAATGGCAATGGGGGCTCGCAGTCCCCCAGGAGCCCCTCTGCTGCCCGCGCTGGCGCCACAGGCGGAGGGTTTGGGTCCGCCATGCCGTCCCCCACTCTCTCCCCCGCCTGGAACGGCTCCTTCTCTCCTCCCTCCCCCTCTCGCGCCACCGGCACCGGTGCGAAAGGTCCCGGGATCGAATCCCAGCTGCCGCGATTAAAATCCGCGGATTATTTCACCGAGCCGTCGCTGTCTGCTCTAGCTGCCCTGGAGCGCTCGCTCCCGGGGTCGCTGGCGCGGGTGCGGGATTTCGTGGTGGGGAGAAAGGGGTTCGGGAGCGTGCGGTTTCTGGGCGAGACGGACGTGAGGGGGCTGGATGTGGAGGGGATAGTGCAGTTTCACAAGTGCGAGATTCTGGTGTATATGGATGAAGAGAGCAAGCCGCCGGTGGGGGAGGAGCTGAATAAGCCTGCGGAGGTGACGCTGCTGCAGGTGGTGTGCGTCGATAAGAAGACCAGCAAGGCGGTAAGTGCCCGTGTTTGATGCCCATTCCTTTCCCGTTCTTTTTTTCTGTTCAATGTTTTCATTTGTTGAGTTAGCGATTTGAGTGCAAGCTGGGGCGGCGGGTTCTACGTTTCGAGTTTTGATGCGCCTCAAATGCTTCTTCCTTTCTTAACTCTCATCTGATGCTAGCAGGTGACGGAGGGCCCGGAGGTGGAGCGGTTTGAGCGCAAGCTGAGGCGCAAGACAGCGGAGCAGGAGGCGGAGTTCCTGTCGTTCAATGCGGCCAAGGGCGAGTGGCGCTTCAAGGTGCAACACTTCAGCCGGTACGGCCTGGAGGACTCAGATGATGATGAGGAGGAGGAGGAAAGGGGAAGGGGGAGAGGAGAAGGCGAGGAGGATGGGAGAGAGGATGATGGGGAGTTGGGAGAGGAGGAGTATGAGACTGACGAGGGTCTGAGTGGCGATGGTGATGCTGATGCTGATGCTGCTGATGATGGTAATGGTGGTGGTCGTGGGAGGGTGTCAGTGCCACCTGGCGGCGTGTCACTGGACCGGGCGCTGCCAGCTCAGCTGGGGATCGACCCAATCAGGCTGCAGCAGATGCGCCAGGTCATGTTCGGCCGCAGTGCCACTGAGGAAGATAATGATGGGGAGGGGTACAATGGTGGGTTTGGGAGCGGGATGGGTTTTACCAGTGCCAAGAGAAAGCAAGGAGGGTTGGGGGCGGAAGCAATGGATTCCGACTGGCAGGGCTGGGGTCCAGGGAAGGCTCCTAGGTTCGGCATGCTAGGAGCGGCCGCTGCCGCTGCCACTGCCGCCAGTGCTGCGGCCGCAGCTGCCGCAGCTGCTAGTGGTGGTGCTGCCAGTGGTGCTGCTATGGCTAGAAAGCCAGCCGATCCTTGGTCCAACCCATGGGCAGCTGGATTTAGGGGAAACAGGAGGGCAGGCGGGCGGGGAGCACAGAAGCCGACCTCCTTTCTAGCAGGCAGCAGGGCAGGCATCAGGGTTTTCCCAGAGTTTGAGGCAGGTGCACCAGGCGTAGGAGCAGCAGGAGCAGGAGGAGCAGGAGCGGGAGGGGCGAGTGCTGTGCTTGTCTCAGGGCTGCAAGGCCGAGTGCATGCGCATGTGCACCCTGGTGCTGTTGCCGCGGCAGGATTCGAATGGACCATCCCAAACGCGTTGCCTGGAAAAGGAACAGGAACCACAGCAGGGGGAGCAGCAGGGGCAGCGGCGGGAGCAACAGCGGTGGCGCAGGCAGTGGCGGCGGTGGCGGTGGTGGCGACGGTGCCAGGGGAGGGGAGCAGCGGCGTGGCAGTGGATGCAGGGCTGTTCCTCGGCCGCTCCTTTCGTGTAGGCTGGGGGCCGGGCGGAGTGCTGGTGACTCCAGGCAGGGTGCTGCCTGCTGGAGCCTTTGCTGCTGGAAGCATTGCTGCTGGTAACCGCGGTGCAGCAGATGTGACAGATGTGACTCCCATCTCGTCCAAGATCACTGTCACTCAGGTGGCCTTCTCCCCCTGGTCCTCCCTTCCCCCTCCTCCTGCTTCTTTCGTCTCTCCTCTACTTTCCAGTCCCCTTAAGTCCCTCAGTCCAGGGGGGGCAGGGAGGGACGGCGAGTTGTCAGAAGCAGAAGCAGAGAGGGGTGCAGCGGAACGGGAGCGGCTGCAGCAGCTGCTGTTGATTGAGCCGCTGCTGCTGCACTTCCAGTCGAGTAGGGTGGTGGGGGGCCGTGGGAGAGGGGGAGAGGGAGTATGGGGCGCAGGTGGGGAGGAGGGTGATGGAGAGGTGTTGCAGAGTGAGGAGGAAGAAGAAGAGGAGGGGGAGAAGAGCGGTGAAGATGAGGAGATGGAGGGGGGGGAGAAGAATGGGAGAGAGGGGAGGAGAGAGGAGGGGAGGGAGTGGGTAGGGCGACGGCTGGTGTGCAGTCGGCAGGGTGGCAGTCTGGCCTCTCTGTGTCGCCGCTACAGCTCCCTGGCTGTAGCGGCTGCTGACGCCCTTGCTGCTGCCCGGGCGAAGACTGGGCAGGGGCGGGTTGTATCTGGGGTGGGTGTATCTGAGCGGCAGCTGCAGCACGAGCAAGCGGTTTGGCAGCTTGTGGACGTGCTGTTCTCTGATTGGCAGGGCAGGAGGCGCAGTGACGTCATGGCGGGGTCTGGAGGTGTGGAGATGGGTGGGGAGTTCGAGGCAGGTGATGGTGCTGGGTCAGGTGAAAAGGCAGGTGGTAGTTCAGGTGGAAAATCAGGTGATGGGTCGATGGAGGAGGAGGAGAGGGATGGGGAGGTGGAGGATGGGTATGGGGAGATGGAGGGGATGAGTGGTGGTGGGCAGAGAAGTGGGATGGAGCAAGGGGAGGGGGGGAAGGGGGCGAGAGAGGAAGCAGCGCTGAACAGGCGTTTGTTTGCAGATGATGACGTGGAAGAGGAGGAAGGAGGTGCTGCTGCGGCTGGTGTGACTGGTGCGACTGGTGGTAATAGACAGCCACAGTGGATTGGGGGACCAGAAACCGCGGAGGAGGAAGAGAAGGGGAGTGAGCAGGAGGAGGAGCAGGGAGGAGTGACCGAGGAGGAGGAGGAGGAGGAGGAGGAGGAGGAGGAGGAGGAGGAGGAGGAGGGGGGTGATGAGGATGAGGAGGAGGCAGGGGAGGAGGAGCAGGAGGAGTATGACGAGGAGACAATGGAATTGTTCCGCAGAGCGGAGTTCAACGCGTGGCTGCAGGCCGTGGTGGCACCCGCCATCGTGCACGAGCTCAACTTCCTCGCTGCCACCGCTGCAAACCCTAGCACCGCACCCAACCCTCTCACTGCCACCAGCACCTTCACGAGCATCACAGCCACCACCAGCACTGCTACTACTACCACTACTCCTGCTGAAACTGCTGCTGCGCTGCCTCTGCGAGTGGCCTTTACCGCGCTCACGGGGATGCAGGTGGAGACGGCAGTGGGCGCAGCTGCTCTCACAGGGGACGTGCGTCTTGCCGCCCTGCTCTCCCTCGCCCACTCCGCCCCCGCTGCCACGCGCGCTGATGCCGCCCGCCAGCTGGCGCTCTGGGAGAGGCTGGCCGGCGGGAAGGGAGATAGGGATGGGGGTTCGGGGGAAGAGGCGGTTTCGTTGCAAGAGTTGGCGGAAGGGGCGTTGGTGAGTGTGGAGAGGCTAAGGCTGCTGCGGCTAGTGGCTGGGGATGTGACTGGGGCGCTGGAGGGTCGGCCTCTGGACTGGAAGAGGCACCTCGGGCTGCTCATGTGGTTCGGCATGACCCCGGCCGAACCTCTAGGCTCGGTGATTGGGGAGTTTAGGAAGAGAGTGAGGGTTGGGAGGGTGCCGAGGGCGATTCCGTGGTATGAGGAGACGATTGGGGTGGAGGGGGGGGAGAGGGCGGAGTGGGAGCGGATTAGGGGAGGGATGGGGGGAGGCGAGGGGAAGGGGAAGGTGAAGGGGAAGGGAGAGGGAGAGGAAGAGGTGGAGAAGGGAGGAGTGGAAGATGTGCTTTATGGGTTGTTGGCTGTGCACTTGAAAGAGGAGATGGGGAAAGGGAAGTTGGAGAGCGTCGGTGCTGGTGATGGTGATGACGTGGCGGTTGATGTGGCAGCGATGCTGAGGTGGCGATCGTGGACCCGTGATGCGCTGGACTGCCATCTGACGTGGCATCTTCAGAGCGTGCTGCAGGTAACGTCTAATGCGCCCAGTCTGGTTCGCTGTGCCTCACAACACATCACAGGTTCACTTTTGAGTCGACTCAAACGTCTCATGCGCCCAGTCTGGTTCGCTGTGCCTCACAACACATCACAGGTTCACTTTTGAGTCGACTCAAACGTCTCATGCGCCCAGTCTGGTTCGCTGTGCCTCACAACACATCACAGGTTCACTTTTGAGTCGACTCAAACGTCTCATGTGCCCAGTCTGGTTCACTGTGCCTCACAACACATCACAGGTTTTGAGGCGCCCTGGTTCACTGCGCCTCACAACACATCACAGGTTCACCGAGTGCTGACTTCCCTCCTCTACCCACCTGCCACTCATTACCCTTAACGTTGAATACACCTTGAATACAAAACCTTAAACCCTTGCGTCCGAACCACTTCTCCTCCTCCAACCACAACAGGCCATAGGAGCGCTGAGGGCCAATGAGGTGCTGCCAGCTGTGCACATGGACTACGTGGCGCAGCTGCTAGCAGCCAACCAGCCCCACTGGGCGCTCTACTGCCTGCAGCACGTCCCGCCTTCCCGGAGGCTTCCGCGGTGGGCCCTGGAGCGCGCGTTCAGGGAGGTGCTGGCGGTGTCGTGCCCGGTGTGGGCGGCCAGTGAGGAGCAGCGGAGCTTTATCGAGGGCCAGCTGTTGGTGCCGCGTTCTTGGATGTGTGCTGCTCAGGTGGGTGTTCGATTAGCCCAGAAGGTAAAGGAAGGAGGGAGGCAGGGAGGTGCTGGCGGTGTCGTGCCCGGTGTGGGCGGCCAGTGAGGAGCAGCGGAGCTTTATCGAGGGCCAGCTGTTGGTGCCGCGTTCTTGGATGTGTGCTGCTCAGGTGGGTGTTCGATTAGCCCAGAAGGTAAAGGAAGGAGGGAGGCAGGGAGGTGCTGGCGGTGTCGTGCCCGGTGTGGGCGGCGAGTGAGGAGCAGCGCAGCTTCATTTAAGGAGAGCTCCCAGTGCCACGTTTTTTTTATGCGTGCTGCTCAGGTGGGTGGGTGGGAGAGAGCGAGGCAGTGAGTTTGTGAGAGTGAGAGAGAGTGAGTGAGGCACCATCGCCACAGAGTCCGCAAGCAGCAACCTCCTCACCTCCCCTGTCCTGCCTCTGCTCTGCCCTCCCCCTTCTCCCATCCCACCCACCAGGCGGTGCACCACCGCTACGAGGGCCGGCGCAACGACGAGCTGCAGTGCCTGCTGGGAAGCTTCCAGTGGGACCGCGCCCACCGCCTCTTCATGACCCACCTCGCTGCCGCGTGGATTCTCTCAGGTGCGCTATGGTGTTGCTTCCTGACTGGCTGTTGCTTCCTGACTGGCTGTTGCTTCCTGACTGGCTGTTGCTTCCTGACTGGCTGTTGCTTCCTGACTGGCTGTTGCTTCCTGACTGGCTGTTGCTTCCTGACTGGCTGTTGCTTCCTGACTGGCTGTTGCTTCCTGACTGGCTGTTGCTTCCTGACTGGCTGTTGCTTCCTGATTGGCTGTTGCTTCCTGACTGGCTGTTGCTTCCTGACTGGCTGTTGCTTCCTGACTGGCTGTTGCTTCCTGACTGGCTGTTGCTTCCTGACTGACTGGGCCTCATCAGGCGCGATGTTTGGTGTTCATGGCCTGTTGTTGTTGCACTCTAGCTGGTGCGTCGTTGGGATGCGCAAGGTGCTGCATGCTGAGGGGGTGATGGATGCTCTGTTGGACTGCTGCTGATGGGGGGCATGATGGGGGGCATGGGGGCACTGCTGCACTGCCACCACGAGTAAGTGGGGCAGCACTGTGCGCCTCGACTCTGCATGTGAACCACCTCGCTGCAGCTTACATCTTAGCAGGTGCCATCTTAGCAGGTGCCCCCTCCGCTCTCAACTACTCTTTTTTCCCTTCTGCTGCATAATTTTCGTGCCTGTACCCCGCAGAGCGGTGGGCGGAGGTGCAGCAACTGATGGAGGGGCTGGAGACGCATGGGGAGGCCATTTTCGGGTGGAAAGAGGGTGGGCGGCTGCTTTTGGACTACATGCACCTGTCTGCCGCCCTGGAAGGACAGGCAATTCTGCCGACGGAAGAACTGACGGTGAGTGGATGAGTGGATGGAGGAGAAAGGAAAGGGGGGGGAAGGGGGAGGGGGGGAAATGATATGTATTTTGTTATGTTAGGGCGCGTGTCCTTGAGGTCGAACTTTTGCCAAAGTTCGAACTTCTAGAAAGGTTGTACACGGTAGGATACAGTTGAGAGACGTGTCGCCATGGTACAGAGCGGTATTAGGCTCGAACTTTGACAATCTACACCAAAAGACACGCGCCCTTATCTTGGATTGGCCAACTTCAGCAGGGAAGCACATGTTGTGTTTGATGTCAGTCGCTATAAACGCGGTTGCAACCGAGCAGCTTCTGTTTGCGTTGCAATCGAAGCAGAATTGCTCTGTGCCTCCCTGTTTCGTGTGTGACCTTCTAACCAATCGCCGTCCGCCAGGTGTCAGTGGCTGACGGGGCGGAGGCGCTGTCGGAGTTCTCCCAGCGCACGGCTCAGTCTCTCCGCACCTTCCCCCACGACGCCGCTCGCCTGCAGTGAGTGCTTTACCATGCATGTGCAGGTGCATGTGCATGTGTATGTGCATGTGCATGTGCATGTGTGTGTGCATGTGCAGGTGCATGTGCGTGTGCATGTGCATGTGCATGTGCATGTGAATGTGCTTGTGCGAGTTTTAGAAGATGGCTGTTTTTTTATTGTTTGATGAAGCATACTCGGAAAGTCTTCACCGCATCGCTCACGAAACTTGAAAGAACTGGCAGGAATTGGGTCCCAAGCAGTTTCTCCCGTTCTGTTCCTCCTCTGAAATCTCTCTCCCTCACGGCAGCTTGGTGTATGCTTACCTGCTCGACTCAGCCTGCTCTCATTTTTACCTTTCCGCCCCACACTTCCCGCTTTCCGCCCCACACTTGCCGCTTTCCACCCCACACTTCCCGCTTTCCGCCCCACACTTCCCGCTTTACCCCCTTCCCCATGGCAGCATGGTGTATGCTCGCATGCTCGATTCGCTCTCTCGTTCCTTCCTCACCCACACAGCAACAGCCACAGCTGCTGCAAATGATGGTGAAGCAGCAGCAGCCGCCTCCGCTGCTCCCCTAGATGCAGCCCTAGCTACCTCTGCCCTCCCTGCCCTTCCTCGGGATTCCCGTCTCACTTTCACGCGCGAGGCGGCGTCAGAGCTCGCCAGCTGGCTTGCTGAGGTGGCACCGGTGCAGTAGTAGTTTGTAGTGAATCGTGATCATGGAGGCATTGTCTGGTGAAACACTAGGATTGCGCATCCAACTTCGTTTAGGTTTGCAAGTTGTACTGTTCTGTGGCTTGTTTACATTGCAAGGATGGAAGGCATAATTCCAGCTACATTGTCCACATCCAATGATGTGGCATTCTAGCATCATGTTCCCTCCCTACCCACGGCAGCAACAGGTCTAGCTACCAAATATGTTGTTGGAGAAAACAAAACACTGCCATCACGTAGACTGTTTTGAGGCGCCACAAGAAGCCCTTGAAATGAAATGCCTCAAACCTGCTGTCTTCCAGTCTTTGACGAGTTCTCTGATGAGGGGTTTCACAACAGCAGTTTGGGGTTTCACAACAACAGTTTGGGGTTTCACAACAGCAGTTTGGGGTTTCACAACAACGGTTTGGGGTTTCACAACAGCAGTTTGGGGTTTCACAACAACAGTTTGGGGTTTCACAACAGCAGTTTGGGGTTTCGCAACACCATTTTTCATTACCGTATGTCATCTTAATGAACAATACTGTCTTGCTTGCGAAGCAGCCTGTTTCCTAGTGGCACGCTTTAATAAGCTCTCTGGTGAGGCGCAGATGGCTATGTGAGGGGAAAGTACCGGTAGTCGAGGTGGTGCTTCTGCTGATAGCATCCCCTCCCACCACATCGTCCTGCCACCCGTCCAACATCTCCAATGCCAATGCCTCTAGCGCCTCCCTCTCCTCCGCCAAAGCATCCCTCTCCTCCTCCACCTCGCCCTCGTCCTCCACCTCCATTTCTTCATAATTTTTCTTATCCACTCCCTCCTGTCTCCTCTCCCACACGTGCTCATCCCTCGCTCTTTCCCTTTCCTCCTTACCCACTCCGTCTGTAGCCATGCCATCCCTCGCTGATGCCCCTGCTGCGTCATCTGTGCCTGCCACACTATCCTGCTTCCCCTTCTTCCATCGTTTAAACAACCCCCTCCAACCCCCTCGTTTCCGCTCTTCCCCAGTTGAACCTGCATTCCCACCATCCCCCCCAACTGATCTACCCCCCTGTGACCTACCCCCACCACCCACTCTCCCCCCGTGCAAGCTTTCACTCAGATACGCCTTCACCAGTCCACCCAGCACCGTCCCCTCCTGCTCCTCCTCCACAAACCTTTCCCGAGCCTCAGCCTCGGCCTTCCTCCCTCCCTGTCGGCACTTCCAAGCCTCAGGTCCGGGGTCAGCTCCGGGCCGAACGACCTTCAAAATACCCGAGCCTGCCGGGACCCCCTGGATGTTCACCTCTTCTGATTGGTCCACGTGGAGCCTTGAGAGCAGCGCCAGCTCGTCTCTGTCCAGCTGGCAGGCTGTGCTGGCAGCAGCAGCTGCTGCTTCGGCGTGTGCCGCTGCTGCTGCTGCTTCGGCTGCTTCTGAATCGCGCTGCTCCTGCTGTCGCTCCAGCTGCATGCGCGTGCGGAAAGAAAGAGCTGCTTTTCGCTCCAGCCGCGGCCGCGGCCGTGCCCCCTGCTGCTGCTGCTGCTGCTGCTGCTGCTGCCCCTGCTGCTGCTGGCGTTGGTGCTGCCAGGGCAAAGGCTCTTCTCCCCCCTGTGCCTTGTCAGCCGTCTCCCCACCCTCCCCATTCTCGTCACCCCACCACCCGAACGCCTGTCCTGATGCCATCCCATGCAGCACAGACAGCGAGGGCTCCGATAAACACGGGCTGGGAGGCTCCTCCCCCTCCTCCCCATCCTCGCTCCCTTTCCAAAGGTCACCTGCTGTCAAGAACGCATCGGAAGCACCCACTGTTCCATCCACAATGCCGTTTTCAGTCAGAAAATAGATCCCAGTGGTGGGGGTGTGGCCGGTGTGGTAAGAGGATGGGGAGGTGGTGACATTGTTCCCTGCAGAGCTTGCTACGTGTCTGCTTTTGAGGCGATTCAAAGAGCTGCCTCTATCGGTGCCAGCATCCCTGCCGGCGCCGCCACCAGCAGCACCACCACCGCCAGAGGAGCCTTCAAAAGGAGAGTACGGCCCTCCTCTTCCTCCACCTTCCCCCTCCACCACATCCTCTCTCACGCCCCCTCCGCCTCTGCCTCTGCCCCTGCCAGTGGGAGTGGTAGGAGCGCTGAAGGAGGCAGCAGCAGTGAGAGAACCCCCATGTGGGCCACTGTAAGGAGACATCATAGCGAAGCCCCCATGCTCATGCGCCCCACTGAAGGGGGACAGCAGAGAGCGTCGATGCTGCCCTTCGGACGACCCAGGGGCAGTCAGGAACGAGGTAGAAGGGCGGAAAGGCCGCAAAGAATCGTATCTTATGTCGGTGACCAGCGGCCTGTCATGTTCTGCCACGTGGCTGACGCGTATTGGCGGAAGCAGGTTGGGGCGATTGAGAGGGAAGCCGTGGTCCAGCCTTGGCCGGCCCGCGCTGCCGCCCCTCCCCTCCCTCTCACCACCAGTCGCAGCACCACCATTCCCACCACCACCATCACCAACGCCACCATCGTTTTCTGAGTTCATTACCTCGTCGCCCCTCCCACCTTCACCTTTCTCGCTCTCCCCTCTATCCCTTTTCCCCCTCTCCTCTTTCACTCTCCCCTCCTCCCCCTCCCCTCTCTCCTCCTCCCCCCTACCCTCCTTCCCCTTCTCCTCCTGCTTCTTCCGAGTCTCCTGTTCCCAGTCTAATGACTCCCCTCCCGTTCTCCTCCTCCCCCTCATCCTCCTTCGCAGTCCCATCTGCTCCCCATTACTCGCCTTCCTCGACCTACCATGTCCCTCTTTCTTCCCTTCACTCCCCTCCACTGCCTTCCCACCACCCCCACCACCAGCATCAGACCCTCTTCCTGACCCACCCTCCCCACCCGCCTGCCACTCATTCCCCTCCCGCCCCTCACCCCCCTCCGCTCCTCCCTCCTTCCTCTCACCCCCCTCACTCTCCCTGCTTCTCACCCCCCTCACCTCCTCCTCCTCCCTCCTCTCTGCTTCCTCTGTACTGATCACAGTCACCGCCAACCGCACTCGACCGCGCCCCACTCCTCTCAACGTCTCCCACATCTCCCGCCTGCCGCCCCGCCGGTACCTCCCGACGTCCACCACACAATAGCTGGTGGGAGAGGGGGAGAGTGAGAGAGGGAGCGAGTGAAGGAACGAAGACCTGTAATAACAAATAACGCCCTATGTACTGACAGCTGGGCAGTAACGGCACAACATAAAAACCCTGCACTACCGCTATCCAAGGACCTGCCAGCACCTTCCAGCACCTGCCAGCACCTGCCAGCACCTTCCAGCACCTGCCAGCACCTTCCAGCACCTGCCAGCACCTGCCAGCACCTTCCAGCACCTGCCAGCACCTGCCAGCAACTGCCAGCACCTTCCAGCACCTGCCAGGATCTGGCATCTGCCCTGCCAGCTACCACTCACCCAAGGTCCTTGGAGCAGAGAAACGATTTATCCAGCACGCGCAGCACGAGCAGGTTGCTCAGACGCCACGAGAACACCGGCGCCGTGAACTCGGCAAACCACTGCGGGTCCAGCGACCCCCACACGATGCGCGTCGTGAAGCCAAGCCAACTGCCCCCAGCACTCACTCACCCGAGGTCTTTAGAGCAAAGAAATGACTTGTCGAGCACTCTCAGCACGAGCAGGTTGCTGAGGCGCCAAGAAAAAACCGGAGCAGTGAACTCGGCGAACCACTGCGGGTCCAGCGACCCCCACACGATGCGCGTGGTGAAGCGCGCCGCTCCCAGCGCACACTTGACGTACGCGTCCGACGTGCCGTCGAGGTTGGCGGGCTTTAAGTGCCTCGCCTCGATGATTTCGACGGCCACGAAGGCCACTGGGCGGGAGGAGTCGACGTGGAGAGCGGCGGTGAGTGGGGGGAGCGGATGGGGCTGGGACGGGGAGGTTGGGACTGCTAAGGGTGCTGAGGGGGTTGAGGGTGTTGGGTGCTGAGGGGAAGTGCGTGTGGGTGTGGGTGTTGCTGCTGTTGGATTGGTGGCTGCAGGGGAGTGAGGAACGAACTGGGAGATGCCAGCTGCTTGGGCGGCGGCGAGCATGGCAGGCGGGAAGGGAGGCACGGAGGAGGAGATGGGAGAGATGCTGGCAGCACTGGGGACAGAAGAAGCGACAGTTGAAGTGGCAGTGGCAGCACTGGGGACAGAAGAAGCGACAGTTGAAGTGGCAGTGGCAGCGCTGGGAACGGAAGAAGCAACATTTGAAATGGCAGTGGGAGCAGGTGAGACAGCAGCGGATGCTGCCTGGCTTGCTTGCTCGGAGCAGTGCGTGCAGTGAGGGCAGTGCGGACGGTGAGGGTGGTGTGCGGAGTGATGTGAAGGGTGAGGGGGGTGCGGAAGAGAGGAAGCGGCGGGTGAGGGTGAGAGAAAGAGGTGGGCGAGACGGGCGACGTCGAGGACGAGCATATTGGGTGCGACCATTGAGGATTCCAACGCTGTTGCCAGCATCTCATCCTGTGCACACGTGCACGAAGGGGGAAAGGAAGGGGGGGTGGGGTTTTGAGGTGCCTCAAAAGGGGAGGGCGAGACGGGCGACGTCGAGGACGAGCATGTTGGGCTGTTGAGCACTCAACATTGATGATTCCAGTGCTGTTGCTAGCATCTCGTGACTTTTGAGTCGACTCAAAAGTCAGCATGTTGGGCTGTTGAGCACTCAACATTGATGATTCCAGTGCTGTTGCTAGCATCTCGTGACTTTTGAGTCGACTCAAAAGTCAACATGTTGGGCTGTTGAGCACTCAACATTGATGATTCCAGTGCTGTTGCTAGCATCTCGTGACTTTTGAGTCGACTCAAAAGTCAGCATGTTGGGCTGTTGAGCACTCAACATTGATGATTCCAGTGCTGTTGCTAGCATCTCGTGACTTTTGAGTCGACTCAAAAGTCAGCATGTTGGGCTGTTGAGCACTCAACATTGATGATTCCAGTGCTGTTGCTAGCATCTCGTGACTTTTGAGTCGACTCAAAAGTCAGCATGTTGGGCTGTTGAGCACTCAACATTGATGATTCCAGTGCTGTTGCTAGCATCTCGTGACTTTTGAGTCGACTCAAAAGTCAGCATGTTGGGCTGTTGAGCACTCAACATTGATGATTCCAGTGCTCTTGCTAGCATCTCGTGACTTTTGAGTCGACTCAAAAGTCAGCATGTTGGGCTGTTGAGCACTCAACATTGATGATTCCAGTGCTGTTGCTAGCATCTCGTGACTTTTGAGTCGACTCAAAAGTCAGCATGTTGGGCTGTTGAGCACTCAACATTGATGATTCCAGTGCTCTTGCTAGCATCTCGTGACTTTTGAGTCGACTCAAAAGTCAGCATGTTGGGCTGTTGAGCACTCAACATTGATGATTCCAGTGCTGTTGCTAGCATCTCGTCCTGTGGTGTGTGCATGTGTGCATGCAAGGGGTGCATGAGTGCATGAGTGCACCCATCCACCCAAGCACCCACGCACCCATCCACCCATGCACCCATGCACCCATCCTGTGTTGCAGAAGACGCGTCCTGCGTCTGGACGTGCGTCCTGGACGCGTTGCGTCCAGACGCAGCGTCTTAGACGCAGGACGCAGTTGAAGGGGTCCCGAGACGCTAAAAAGACGCAGGGCCGGGCAGGGTAAAAAAAATGTTGGGGCATGCAAAAAAACCGTCTAGGAGGGGGAGAGAGGGGGTTTCGGGACATTGCAACCACATTGAACGTGGATTATCCTGAAAACCTTCCCTAAACACCAGATTTTTACACACATAGTTAAACCGAGATTTAGGGTTTTCGAAAGAAAATCAGGTCGACTAGGAGAGAAAGCTCTGAATGTTGACCTGATCCACTTCTTACATGAGGTTCAGGTCGACAAAGGTTGGGGGAAGAAGATGCAGTGCGGTAATGTGTGGTGGTTGGGGGAAAAATGGTTTGCTAGCGATTTTGCCTTGCAAAATGGGCAAAATGGCTCCCATTCGTTTGCGATTTTGCT
Organism: Closterium sp. Naga37s-1; assembly: GCA_947471745.1. Classification (NCBI taxonomy): domain Eukaryota; kingdom Viridiplantae; phylum Streptophyta; class Zygnematophyceae; order Desmidiales; family Closteriaceae; genus Closterium; species Closterium sp. Naga37s-1. The sequence goes on from CANJKZ010000048.1 coordinate 4,394,096, forward strand.
TGGCGACATCGCTCCCATGGAGTTGCCTGATTTATTTTCGGGCAGCCCGAAAAAAATCCGCTTTGCGTCCTGCGTCTAAGAGTGCGTCCTCTGCAACTTAGCACCCATCCACCCATGCACCCATCCACCCATGCACCCATCCACCCATGCACCCATCCACCCATCCAACCATCCACCCATGCACCCATGCACCCATGCACCCATGCACCCATCCAACCATCCACCCATGCACCCATGCACCCATGCACCCATGCACCCATCCACCCATGCACCCATGCACCCATGCACCCATGCACCCATGCACCCACCACCCCACGCAGCAGCCAGAATCAGAGGTGAGCTGAGGGCTTGCTGGAGGAAGGGTGTCATCATGTCAGTTGACTCAAATGGCTTTTGAGGCGCCTCAAAAGCAGAATCAGAGGTGAGCTGAGGGCTTGCATCACCGTGCCGTTCAGTTGACTCAAATGGCCGCTGCAATCCCATGCCATGCCCCCCCACACCCACACAGAGCACGCACCAGCCAGGAGCTGAAGAAGGGCAGGTCAGCGAGGTTGAATCCAATATGGGCCACCGGCTTCACGGTGAGCCCAATGAAGGGCGCCCTCATGCCCACCCACCCACCCACCAATCTAAGGTACATCCCCCCACACACCCACACAGAGCACGCACCAGCCAGGAGCTGAAGAAGGGCAGGTCAGCGAGGTTGAATCCGAGGTGGGCTGAGGGCTTGACAGTGAGCCCGATGAACGGCGCCCCCACGAAGCTCACTCGCACGCGACTCACGTACGGAAACTCCGAGGTGAACCTCATCCCGATCCTCGTCTGCAGGATCGGGATTCATGGAGGCGAGGAAGGCAGGGAGGAGTGAGGATGCCGGATACAATGAGGAGAACCCTAGACAGGGAAAGTTATGTTGCTAGCTATCCTCTGCAGCACAACACGTCTAACCCAGGCTTGACAGTGAGTCCCAGCATCCCACCTCCTCCACATCCTGCCTGCATCCCACCTTCCCTTCTATGTGCACGCCCGACACGTGCCCCTTTGCCACCATGCCCAGTGCCACGCGACGCCTCATCTTCACCCCCACCAAGGCATACATGTCGGTGCACGCTGCAAACTCCGTGGCTGCCTCTATGACCTGCAGAGGAGGGTAGAACGGGGAGGGAGAAGGGAGGAGAGGGGGGGAGGAGTCTAGACAGCCGCATCTTCACCCCCACCAGGGCATACCATACCGTGCAAAACCATACCATGCCATCACGGCACCACAGGCACACAAACCCCATCACATCACATTATCACACCACTGTCACACAGCACCGCACCCCACCGCGTCGTACCACGTGGTCATCAAGAGTGTTGGTGTGCACGACCCTGACAGCAGCAATGACGGGCGGCGAACTGCCCAGATACACCCGCTCTAACCACGCCTTGCGCTGCCCGTGGGGAGGGAGAGAGGGGGGGAGAGGAGAGGAGAGGAGGGAAGACGGGGGTCTGAGTCGGGGCAAGAGTCACCCCAGATACACCCGCTCCAACCACGCCTTGCGCTGCACATGCGGGAAGGGTGCAGGAGCATGTGGGCCCATGCTCATGCTCACCGTCTGCCAGCCCCTATGGCCCAACCACAACCCACTGCACCCATTCCCGCCCCCTGTACCCCAGCTCACCGCCTGCCAGGGCAGGTACTTCTCGAAGAACCGGGAGCCAAAGCAGGAGCAAGCTGAGTGGACAGCAGGCGCTCGAGAAAGACGGGCCAGGCGCGCTGCACGAGCGCGTTAAGCCAGTGCGCTGTCTCCCACCCCTTTACATCCAGTGCAACCCCCACTCACCGCCTGCCAGGGCAGGTACTTTTCGAAGAACCAGAGCGCGAGAGCCGGAGTGAGCTGAGTGGACAGCAGGCGCTCGAGAAAGACGGGCGAGGCGCGCTGCACGACCGCGTTCAGCCAGTGCGCCCATTCCCACCCCACTGCACCCATTCCCACCCCCTATGCCCCAACTCACAGCCTGCCAGGGGCGGTATTTCTCAAAGAACCAGGGGACGAGGGCGGGGGCGAGCTGGGTGGACAGCAGGCGTTCCATGAACACAGGCCAGGCGCGCTGAACGAACGCGTTCAGCCAATGCGCCCATTCCCACCCCCTCTACACCCCAGTGCACCCATTCCCGTCCCCTACGCCCCAACTCCCCAACTCACGGCCTGCCAGGGGCGGTATTTCTCAAAGAACCAGGGCGCGAGGGCGGGGGCGAGCTGAGTGGACAGCAGGCGCTCGAGAAAGACGGGCCAGGCGCGCTGCACGAGCGCGTTAAGCCAGTGCGCCGTCTCCGAGTCCCCCATGGGATGCCGCTGCAGCACCGCCTGTAGCGCCGCCACCCGCGCAGCCTTGACCTCTCGCACCCTCTGTCGCTTGGACACCTGTTGGGAGGAGTGGGAGGGAGGGAGGGGGGAGAGACATGGGCCGGTTATTGAACTCTCTGCTGCTAGGACACCTGCAAGAGGGTTGGCCGGACGGGGCTGTCATGCCGGCTCAAAACCAGATCACTAGCACGAAAAAACGGAGGAGAAAAAAAAAAAAAATTTCAAAGAGACAGAAGCGACCACATCCTTATACTATGGCTGCAATTAGCTTTGTTTTACCTCATGGTACACGAACAGGCACACTAGCAGCACGGGAAGGAGGCCGAACCGCACGCGGCCCGCCAACCAGGACAGTGAGAGTAGCAATCCGATTAGGAACAGCCCCGACCATTGCGGCGGGAAATGCGGGATGTCGCCCAGGAGGCGGCTCGTGAGCGCCAAGATCCCGAGCCCGCCGTCCGAGCGAGCTCCAGAGCGCGCTGACGTGTCACTTCGAGAATACCGTGGCGAATTATTGCTTGGGGGGAGGATGGCTTCTGATTGGTCGAAGGAAAACGGGTGACTCATCAGCTGGAGCTGACGTCAGAAGAATTCGAGGCTGGCCTCAGCCGGATAGAAGAGGCGTGGTGCGGAGAAGAGAGGGAAGAGTAAGTGAGCGAGGGGTACGGTAGCAGGAGGATGAAGGACAGTATGGTAGCTAATGGAACGCTGCTCGCGTGACACATATGAGCAAGCAATTTACGTGTTGTGGTGGGACAACAATCGAGGGACGAAAAAACTTCGCCATAAGGTGGCTCGAGAAGGCCAAAATGAGAACGCAGCGTATTCCTCTATATTAGTGGGAGGGTGTAGGTAACGCTACTCTTAAGCTTGTAAAGAGCTTATCATGGTTGTGAAGTCTCAACTCTTTCCATCTCCGTCAATCATGGTTACATGTGAACACCTACATTATACATGGGGTAGAGACGGCCATCTAAATTCTCATTCCTCCTGTTGCATACACTCACTACAAGAAATAACAAACTTTCTAGAACATCTTGTGCTCAAGCAATACGCTCCTTGATTTCCTTCAACCCATTTCTTCCCAGATCGTTTTGATCGTGGCCCTGGGTGAAAGAGATTCCATGACACCCTCCCAAGGCACCTCAAATCAAAAGCCATATCTACAACGCTTTATTAACTCAAGCATCGCTCTCCTCCGCAATCTCCTTCTCTGACTTCTTCCCAAACCCCTTGGGCGTGGCGCGGGGCGGTGACTTCATGGCGGCGCGGATCTCAGACGTGGCTGTTGGCCGCTTCACCGGTTCTGCTGCTGCCAGCTTCTCCATCTCCCTCTTGTCCTGCCAGTCTGTGTACGCCAGGTACGCCACCTGGGGAAGAGGTAGAAGGGACAGGGGAGAGCAGCAGGAAAGTGGAGAGCAGGGATGGATAAAAAGGGGATTCACCAGCTCTGCTGCTGCCAGCTTCTCCATCTCCCTCTTGTCCTGCCAGTCCGTGTATGCCAGGTACGCCACCTGGAGTGGGGGGAAGGAAAGGAAGTGGGAGCAGGAATGGGTGAAAGGGGAATTTCCCGGCTCTGCTGCTGCCAGCTTCTCCATCCCCCTCTTGTCCTGCCAGTCCATGTACGCCAGGTACCCCACCTGGAGTGAAGAGAAGAGAGAGAGGGGAGCAGCAGGGAAGAGAAGAGCAGGGATGGATGAAGAGCCCGCTTCACCGGCTCCGCTGCTGCCAGCTTCTCCATCTCCCTCTTGTCCTGCCAGGCCGTGTAAGATATCTCCCCAGCTCGTGGGGGGTAAGAAGGTGGGGGGGGGGGGAAGAGGGCGCGGGGGCGAGGGGTGAGAAAGAGGCAGCGATGAGAGGAGAGGAGAGTCAAACAGAGGGTTTACAGGCTCCGCTGCCGCCAGGTACTCTATGTTTTTTGAGAATTCTCAAACAACATACACGCCAGGTACTCCAGCTTTCTCACCGCGAGCTAGAGGGGAAGTGGGGAGAAGGAAGATATTTTAGGCGCCTATTTTTTTTGGTATGATTTTTTAGGCGCCTCAAAATTCGTCCCAGATATGCCAGCTTTCTCACCGTGTGCTGGAGGGGAAGTGGGGGGAAGACGGGGCAGAGACACAGAGGGGGCTTGAAGAGGGAATTCACAGGCAGCCCAGTGCGTCAGGTGGGGTACCTGGCGTGCAACCGCACAGGCAGCCCGTGCACGCCAGGTACCCCACCTGACGCACTGGGGGCCTCTGATTTGATTAGAAAGGTGCGTGACCCCCACCCCAGAGCGCAATGCACCTCTGACATCGAGTTTCGAGACATCACGATTTTGAGCCTTGAGACGTCTCAACAACTCCGCTGTTGCTAGCCACCTGCTCGTGGTAAAAGGCACAGGGGTGTGGGAGTGAGGGAAGGCGGGTGGAAGGCCGGGTGCGTGGGTAAGACGACAGGATACGGGAACGGAGCAAGCAGGGATGGAGAACGGACAGGAGAGGCGTGACAAGGGAAGGAGATATCGTAAAGCGGTCGTATGGACTTTTTCCATCTTCCCCTCACCCTGGCACCCAGAGTAGTGCTGCAACATGCCCCCCGTGTTCCTGGTGCGTGCATTGCTGGCACCGTGGCACGGACAGCAGGGGCGTATCGTCTGGGAGAAATTCACAGGCCAAATGGGCCATGACTGGGACCGGAGGTGTGATTTCAGTGACCTGCGTTCAGTTTCCTCCTGCCTTTAGGTTCTTTTCGCGCGATTCTTCAAGGTCAACCACATTGGGTCAAAGGTTGACGAAAATTGACTCGTTAGTTGCAATTGAGCGCAATACAGTTCTCAAGGTTCCTTGTGGTACGCAAGGTCAAGGTTCCTCTGCCTGACAATTTGGACTTGAGAGTTCTCAAACTTCTCGTGTCTGACCACTGATAGGACTTTGAAAGGAATTCACAAACCTTAATAGTTTTACCCAATTTTCAGAAAGGCACTCACTCACCCCGCCAGTCAGCACGACCAGTCCGACGACAGCGACGCCGAAGAGTAGCGAAATGACGCTGTTGGTAACGGGCTCGCCGCTGCCCGCAGCCGTGAGCACGTCGGCGCCGTTCTCGAAGAGCGGAACGGACTCCGCCAGCACCCGATCCGCGACGATAAGCGGAAGCAGCGGGAGGAGAGATAGCAGAGAGAGTGGGACAGAAGGAAAAGAGACGGGAGGTTGAACCGTGACGGGAGGAGGTGAGAATGCCGCCAGCGCACCCGATTCGCTAATGTCACATTCTGAGCTACGAGAGAGTTGACTGGAAGCCCGCGTGCATTCTACTGCGCGGGTGATGCTTGTTCTGGTTCTCGGAAAGGCATTGTGAAGGCTCGCGTGAAATGCGGGCGTGGGACGTAGTTGGCTGGCCGCGGCTCGGTGTTGATGGAGGGAGACATGGACAAGATTGCCCGCCGCGATGAGCGGGGTAGCTGTGAGAACGCCCGGCATGGCGACAACGGATCGTCGCACGACGCGGACTGACGAAGGAAGGGGTTCGACGAGCCGACGCGCTGACCTTTCACGTGAAAGGGGTACGTCACGTGAATAGATTACTCCTGTCTGTCACCTATGTTCGCTACCTGCAGCAAACAAGACTCTGCCAAGACAGCTAGGGAAGGGAATTGGGGAAGGGGAGGGAAGTGGGAGTGAATTTTGTTTCTGCCACGTGTAATTTTTGCGATTGTCAGGGGCTTCGGAAGTTTCGGGATGCAATCAGGCTGTGCCACGTTGGCCGACCAGGGTATTGGTCCTTACAGCCCTTGTTCGGGTATTGATGAGTCTACAGTGTACAAATTCGTGAGATTCAGATATAAAATTATCACTTAAAAATCAGGATTGGACAGCAGGAAACAACCTTGCATTTCTAAGCACATAGTAGCATTAAAACGCAAGGCTGTTCCCCCTGTCACCTACCGCACCCCAAACCACCCAATTCACAATCACAGTCCCCACACCAACAGATAACCCTTCCCCTAATTTCCTCCCATACCCAGTCTTCCCTCTGCATCCCCTCTAGTATCGGCCCCAGTAAGACGTCGCAGCCGGAGGGTTCCGGGCCGCAAACGACCCAAGAGCAGCACCATTGGGATACGCATCAGTGGTGCCCACCGCATAGTAAGAAGCAGGATTCGCCAGAAGCAGATCCATCACATCCTTATAAGTCGGCCCGGCCGCCGTGGTAATAGTGCTCGCGTTATACCACATCCCAGCAAACCCATAAACAAATCCCGAGGGAACAGGAGGGCGGAAGAAGCCGAAAAACTTAGGGAAGGGCGGCTGGCGGCGGGCGCCGCGCTTCAGAGTACCATTGGCGTTCAGTGCAGAGCAGTTTCCAGACCACGTGAGATTGGTCCATGTGGCACTGGCGCCGAAATCCAGGACAACTGCTGACGTGGCGTTGTCGTTGATGGTGATGGATGTGGGCAGGCCCGCATCGGTGAGCTTGAGGGCGGCGCCGTAGCGAATGTTGTAGTCGCCGCTGTAACTGCGGGAGGGAAGGAGAGTGATTGTAACGAACGAGAGAGAACAAGTAATAAGAGTCAAAACAAGCGCGATTGTTACCAACAGGCGGCACCGCAGGAGCACGGCACTGTGATGTGGATAGCCCACAAACAGCAGCGAGTCAAAATAAGGGTGGCGTGGCCGTTTGAGGTTGGCGTCTTACTTGTAGACGGCGAGCAGCACGACGCCCGTAGCGTTGACGTCGCCCGTGACTGTGCCTGATGCGTCAGCCACGTTGTTACCCAGCATGCGCGCCGCCAGTGCGCCTGTGCGGTGGCAAGGGAAGGGACCGCAGGTGTGTGAGTGACTGATGCGTGAGAGAAGGAGAGGGAGAGAGAGAGAGGGAGGAAGAGAGAGGAAGGGAGAGAGGGAGAGAGGGAGAGAGAAAGAGAGAGAGAGAGAGAGAGAGAGAGAGAGAGAGAGAGAGAGAGAGAGAGAGAGAGAGAGAGAGAGAGAGAGAGAGAGAAAGTGAGAGAGGGAGAGGGAGAGGGAGAGAGAGGGAGAGATGCGAAAAAAAAAATGCTGACAACGGAGGAGAAACTCACCGATGCGAGTGCCTGGGTGGCCGCCGAACTGCCCCCATCTGCCCTGGCCCCACCTGAAGCCCCCGCCGCCTCTGCCACCCTGACCGTAGCCGGGTGCCATCCTGTAGGCCGCACCTGCAGTGAGCGGGATGGAAGAAATTAGGGTTAGCGAGCGACAGGCGTGTGAGGCAGAATAACTACCGAGTTTCGCGGCATGATGCTTGGGAAGTTCAGGGTGCGAGTGCACTTACATGACAGAGCGAGCGAGAGGAGGAAGAGCGCGAAAAGAGTTGTCTTGGCAGCCATGGTCGCTGGGATTTACAGACTGACAGCGACTGCTAATAAATCTTGCGATGCTTCAGCGTTGTTTAGACTGGCTTGTCCCAAAAATCAACGGCGATGCTAGGGTTTCAAACACCGGGAAGAGATAGACTGGCTGAGACGATGGAATTCGAGACGAGCAAACACGCTCTGTTGCTGTGTACTGGATGTGCTACTGATCTAGCGTGGAGCCATCTTATATTGTATCATCACAGGAGCCCACAGTGGCGCGGGTTTGTGGCTGAAGGGTGGTGGTGGATGCGCGGCGGGGAGAGAAGGGAGGCAGGAATGTTCAAAAGCCAGCTCGCGTATCACGCGGCTAGGGGAGGAGGGGAGACCATTCAAACTTGGCGATTTAGGAGGCAGATTTGTCGGCCGTTTCTGACGGCCACTCTTGTCCTTTTGTGAGGATGGCGGGGAAACCCTCCCCTCTCAACAACCTTGAGCGAATCGATGTATCCAGGTATGTTGTTCGTTGGGCTTGAGCGAAATAGTTCGCCGTGTCGGTCAGCGAAGTGGCTCTTTCGTTCGACGAGGTGTTTCTCGGGGAAGATTCGGGGGATCCATGACAGCTTCCACCCGTGCTCGATCCGTCCATCCATCCTTCCCTGCCTCTTTCTCCACCACTCGATCCCAGGAATGCCGAAAATTCTTCCCTTTTCAACGCCCCGACCGAGTCCGACACCTGGGGGTTGTAATCTGTTAGTGACTGACGCGTTAGGCGAAGCATTTCGTAGTCTCGACGTTGTTTCGTACCTAGTATCTTCGAATTGCTGGTGCCACGTCACCTACTCACAAACATATCACAAATCCACAGTACCATAGGTGCATTACCATTCTAAACCATCCAATCCAGCATAACAATTTTGGGAAACTGTGATGAATCAGAGCCAATTCTCCTGTCAAACAATTCAGTTTCCAGCCCCGGCCTTAGCAGCAACGAATGGAACACGCCAAGCAAAGAAACGACTGCACTGCCATTCACCAGTGCAGCCTAGCAAATGCTCAGCTCAGGTGATACGCCAGGTTTGTCTCATGGGAAGCATCTGGCAGCAGCATTGCTGACGTGGCATTGCAAGGAACAAGCTAGGTAAGGCAGACCTAAGAAGACTTTCCGCCTGCCAGGAAACACAACAGCACAAGTGGGAAACCAGCCGCAGAAGGTTCCGACATAAGTCGGGCTAAAAGAAAGGCAATTAACTGCCATGACAACATGGGCCAACAGATGAAGAGCATGTGTAACACTCATGCACATCACACACTCCCTCTCCCTCCCTACTGCGGGCCAACACACTTACCCTATTGCGGGCCGAACACTCGTATGCGCTGGGCAACAGGGGCGCGGCAGGTCGGGCAGTCGTTCATGCGGCGGGCGAGCAGAGCGTCGTTGCAGGCGAGGCACACGATCTGGTGGGCGCACGGCAGGAACACCACCTGTACCTCCTCGCTCATGCACATCACACACTCCCTCTCCCTCCTCACTCCCCCTCCTCCTCCTCCCATGCCCATCCCGAACACTGGCCCCATTCCCAGCCCTGCCCCAAGGCTTGCTCCTGCTCCTGCTCCTCCCCCGCCTAGAACAATCCCGCCAAGGCCAATGTGGGGCAGCAGGGCGCCATGGCCTGCTGTGGTGCCTGCAGCAGCAGCAGACGCAGGGTTGCCGGTGAGACTGCCACTGAGAATGCCTCCCCCTCCCCCTCCTCCTGCTACTCCCCCTCCCCCTCCGCCTCCACCTCCCCCTCCCCCTCCCCCTGCCCCGCCCCCTCCCCCTCCCCGTGCCCCCCCAATGACCCCATGATTGCGCCCCCCTCCGTGCCCTGCTGCCGCTCCCTGCCTCCCCCCCTTGCCTGCAACCCCTGCCCCTCCTGCCCCTCCCAAGCCTGCTCCCCCAAAGTGTATCCCATTCAGTGGTACCACTCCTGCCACTCCTGCCGTTCCTGTGACTCCAGACATCCCACCCATCCCTGCAACAGTACCAAGCTGACCCATCACCCTCTGCCCACCACCCAACCCAACACCCCCACCAGCAACAGCGGCAGCGGCAGCAGCAGTGGCAGCAGCAGCAGCGGGGGAAGAGCCAGGAGGATGAGCAGCAGCAGCAGCAGCAGGAGTCCCCATGGGGAAATCAAAAAGGACTCCCCGTGCATTCGCCTCTCTCAGAGCCTGCGCACTCGCTGCCGCCACCACACTCGCCGCCACACTGCTACTACTACCACCACTACCCCCACCTCCACCCCCGTTCCCACTCCCACTCCCCCCACTACCACCAGCGCCAACCCCACTCCCCAACAACCCCACGCCACCACCCCTCGACCCACCAGCACCTACACACCCCACTCCCACCCCTCCCGCACCCCCGCTACTGCCCCCACCGCTCCCACCCCACAGGCTCGCTCCGGCCATGATCCTCAGCTGCACCACCTCCCTCTCTAGTCTCGCCACCTCGCCGCGAACCCTTTTCACGTCCGCCTCGCTCTTGGCTCTGAGTGTCTCCTCGCGCTGCTTCCACGCCGTCTCCGCCTGCTCGCGCGCGCGGCACTCAGCGTCGGCGCGAGAAGTTGCCTCCTCTCGGGCTTTCTCCTCCTGCCGCCACCGCTGCTCCGCCTGCTGCTGCCGCCGCCGCGTCGCTTCCAAGTCGGACAGGGCCGTTGCCAGCTTGCGCCTCTCCTCCCCTAGCTCCTCCTGTAAGGGAAAGGGCAAGGGGCAAATGTAATTTGAATTTGCGCCTCTCCTCCCCTAGCTCCTCCTGTGGGGGCGAGGGGGGCATATGGAATCATGTGGCAGGCAAGGTGGTTTCCGCATGGGGAGACGATTCGTGAGGGGTCACAATGCTTCCAGGTCGGACAGGGCCGTTGTCAGCTTACGCCTCTCCTCCCCTAGCTCCTCCTGTGGGGGACAGCATTCACACACGTGGGATGCAGCGAATCTCACTAGCTATACACCAGCGAGGTGATTTGGAGGTTGCGAGCTTGGGTGGTGCAAGTTCGCACCTGTGAGAGAATTGAAAAAAACAACAGCAACATTTGGCCACAACACCCACTTGCAGCTTCACCATCACCAGCTCAATCGCTTCCACCCTCTTGAGCGCATTGCCTTCCTGCTTTCCCGGGAGATCACTGAATACACTGGCTGCTTCTACACGTCTCCCTCACACCCACCTGCAGCTTCGCCTTGACCCTCTCGATCGCCTGCACCCTCTTGAGCGCCTTGCCCTCCCGCTTGCCCGCCTCTGCCAGCTTGGCACTCGCCTCGCTCACCCTCAGCCCCGCCGCCTGCAGCTCCGCTCGCAGCTGAGAAGGACACAAGAGAGGGAATATGGGGGAGGCACGGGGGGGAGGACGAGGGGGGTTGGGCGAGAGGTGAGCACACAGCAGACCAGCTTATATGGCGACAGCTTGGCACTCGCCTCGCTCACCCTCAGCCCCGCCGCCTGCAGCTCCGCTCGCAGCTGAGAAGGAGCATAGGGAGTATGGGGAAAATGGGGAGAACGAGAGGTGAAGCCATGCTCAGCCAAATTCTATGCACATAAAGAATTCTGTTGTTTTTGTTTTTGTTTTTGTTTTTTTTTTGTTTTTTTTTTTTTTTTTTTTTTTTTTTTTCAAAACATACGGCTGAACCATCACTCCTCCCCACCACCCCAAATCCCCAACGCACCTCTGCATTCTCTGCCTCCAGGCGGCACACGGCCACGTTGGCACAGTCAACCTGCCCCGACGCCTTCCGGAGGGCCGCCTCCATCTCGCCCAGCTGCCTTAACTCGCCTCACACTGAGAGACCCTAAACCCCAAACCCAAACTCACCTCAGCGTTCTCTGCTTCCAGCCGACAAACAGCAGCGTTGGCACGGTCAACCTGCCCCGACGCCTTCCGGAGGGCCGCCTCCATCTCGCCCAGCTGGCGCGCGGCGCTCTCCTCCTTGCCGTCCTGCTCGCGCCGGCTGCGCACCCACTCCTCCCGCTCCGCCCTCAGCTGCCGCAGCTCCTTGCTCTCCCTCACCAGCTTCTGCGCCACCTGCATCACCTGTAAAGGGAAGGAAAGGGGGGAGTGGAGGAAAAGCGAACCGGGGGGAAGAGTCGGGGGGAACAGAGGGCCAAAGGGGCGAATGGAGGGAGAAAGGGGGGGAACCGGTGTTGAGGAAGGAAGTCAGGGTGAGGGAAGGGGAGGAGAAAAGAGAGATCTCGGCTGCGCACCCATTCCTCCCCCTCCGCCCTCAGCTGCCGCAGCTCCTTGCTCTCCCTCACCAGCTTCTGCGCCACCTGCATCACCTGTATGGGGGATGGGGGAAAGGGGGAACAGAGAGTGAATGGGGGGACGGTGTGGGGTATGAAGAGGGAAGGGTGTGAGGGAAGGACCCACGAAGAGAAGGGAAGGGAAGAGAAGAGTGAAGTGGGGAGGAGCGGGAGCAGTGGAGGAAGAGAAGGAGGGGGGCGGAGGCGAAAAGTTTGAATGGAGGGAAGTAAAGAAGAAGAGTATTAGGGGGACAGTGAAGGAGACAAGGGAAGCGGGCTCTTGTCCTTGCTGTCGTTGTCACGCCAACTGCGCACCCACTTGTGATGAGACGATTTCTTAGTCGACTCAGAGAAAGAGGAGGAGTATCATCAGGGGGGCAGTGAAGAAGACGAGGGAAGAGAGCTCTTGTCCTTGCCGTCGTGGCCACGCTGACTGCGCACCCTCTCCTCCCCTCCCACTTTTTGAAATCTTGATTCCATCCAACCAGGAGAGAAACAGAGCACGCTGGTTCGCTGCACTGACAGAGTGATTCCATCCAACCAGGAAAGAAAACTCTCGAGAAACAACAGCTCTGCTGTTACTTATGAGAATTCTCAAAAACTCACTTTCGAGAATTCTCAAAAACTCTCGAGAAACAACAGCTCGGCTGTTAAACTTTGCGTTTCAACGATAGCCCCCGCCCTCCCCCAGTCAGCCCCTGCTTCTTCCCCACCCCCTCCCCCACTCACGCGCTGCTGCGCCCAGTGCTAGCTGTCAGCCACCTCCTCGTCCAACGAGAAACAGACGGATAGCGGCATGACCCCCCAACCCCCCACCTCGTCACACCTCCTCCCGTTTCCTGCTTTCCCCCACTCACGCGCTGCTGCACCCAGTGCTTGCTGTCGTCCACTGCCGCCTCCAGCTCCCTGCTTGCCTTCTCTCGTCTCCCCCTGTCAACCTTTCTACCACCACCCCTCCCCACCTCCACCCACACTCACGCGCTGCTGCGCCCAGTGCTTGCTGTCGTCCACTGCTGCTTCCAGCTCCCTCACCCTCGCCTCCAGCCATGCCGTGTGCTGCTCCTTCCGCTCGTCCACCTGGCAGGGGGGTATGGGCGGACAGATGCAAGGGTAGGGGAAGGGGGAGGATGGTAGAGTAGGCTGAGGGTCGACTCAGAGCCTCCAGCTCTCTCACCCTCGCCTCCAGCCATGCCATGTGCTGCTCCTTCCGCTCGTACACCTGGCAGGGGGAGGGGGGGCGGAAGGGAGGGGGGACGCAAGGTGTCCGGATCAGCTCAGAGCCTCCAGCTCTCTCACCCTCGCCTCCAGCCATGCCGTGTGCTGCTCGCGCCTCTCGTCCACCTGGGGTGGGGATGGGCGGGAGGATGCAAGGGGAAAGGAGAGGGGAGAGACAGCAGTGTGGGTTGAGGGTCCAATCAGAGCCTCCAGCTCTCCCACCCTCGCCTCCAGCCATGCCGTGTGCTGCTCCCGCCTCTCGTCCACCTGGCAGGGGAAAGGGCACGGAGGAAGGGAGAGAGGAGAGGGGAGGAGAGAATCTGGAGTGTGCATCGACTCACGCACTGCTTGAGCACGACCCCACGCATTCCTCAACACCCTGTTCCTCCAATCCTTCCCTACCTGAGCAAACCGCTTCGCACCCACCTGTCCTTCGAGCTCCTCAACGCGGCGTTCAAGGTGCACGCACTGCTTCAGCACGGCCCCATGGGTGGCATGCATACCTCAACACCCTGTCCCTCCATTCCTTCCTTCCCTACCTGCACATACCACTCTGCACCCACCTGTCCTTCCAGCTCCTCAACGCGCCTCTCCAGGTGCACGCACTGCTTCAGCACAGCGCCATGGCATGGGTGGTACCCCTTCCCCAAAACCCTGCCCACCCATTCCTCCCTACCTGCACATACCACTCTGCACCCACCTGTCCTTCCAGCTCCTCAACGCGCCTCTCCAGGTGCACGCACTGCTTCAGCACAGCGCCATGGCATGGGTGGTACCCCTTCCCCAAAACCCCGCCCACCCATTCCTCCCTACCTGCACATACCACTCTGCACCCACCTGTCCTTCCAGCTCCTCAACGCGCCTCTCAAGGTGCACGCACTGCTTCAGCACAGCGCCATGGCATGGGTGGTACCCCTTCCCCAAAACCCCGCCCACCCATTCCTCCCTACCTGCACATACCACTCTGCACCCACCTGTCCTTCCAGCTCCTCAACGCGCCTCTCCAGGTGCACGCACTGCTTCAGCACAGCGCCATGGCATGGGTGGTACCCCTTCCCCAAAACCCCGCCCACCCATTCCTCCCTACCTGCACATACCACTCTGCACCCACCTGTCCTTCCAGCTCCTCAACGCGCCTCTCAAGGTGCACGCACTGCTTCAGCACAGCGCCATGGCATGGGTGGTACCCCTTCCCCAAAACCCCGCCCACCCATTCCTCCCTACCTGCACATACCACTCTGCACCCACCTGTCCTTCCAGCTCCTCAACGCGCCTCTCCAGGTGCACGCACTGCTTCAGCACAGCGCCATGGCATGGGTGGTACCCCTTCCCCAAAACCCCGCCCACCCATTCCTCCCTACCTGCACATACCACTCTGCACCCACCTGTCCTTCCAGCTCCTCAACGCGCCTCTCAAGGTGCACGCACTGCTTCAGCACAGCGCCATGGCATGGGTGGTACCCCTTCCCCAAAACCCCGCCCACCCATTCCTCCCTACCTGCACATACCACTCTGCACCCACCTGTCCTTCCAGCTCCTCAACGCGCCTCTCCAGGTGCACGCACTGCTTCAGCACAGCGCCATGGCATGGGTGGTACCCCTTCCCCAAAACCCCGCCCACCCATTCCTCCCTACCTGCACATACCACTCTGCACCCACCTGTCCTTCCAGCTCCTCAACGCGCCTCTCCAGGTGCACGCACTGCTTCAGCACAGCGCCATGGCATGGGTGGTACCCCTTCCCCAAAACCCCGCCCACCCATTCCTCCCTACCTGCACATACCACTCTGCACCCACCTGTCCTTCCAGCTCCTCAACGCGCCTCTCCAGGTGCACGCACTGCTTCAGCACAGCGCCATGGCATGGGTGGTACCCCTTCCCCAAAACCCCGCCCACCCATTCCTCCCTACCTGCACATACCACTCTGCACCCACCTGTCCTTCCAGCTCCTCAACGCGCCTCTCCAGGTGCACGCACTGCTTCAGCACAGCGCCATGGCATGGGTGGTACCCCTTCCCCAAAACCCTGCCCACCCATTCCTCCCTACCTGCACATACCACTCTGCACCCACCTGTCCTTCCAGCTCCTCAACGCGCCTCTCCAGGTGCACGCACTGCTTCAGCACAGCGCCATGGCATGGGTGGTACCCCTTCCCCAAAACCCCGCCCACCCATTCCTCCCTACCTGCACATACCACTCTGCACCCACCTGTCCTTCCAGCTCCTCAACGCGCCTCTCAAGGTGCACGCACTGCTTCAGCACAGCGCCATGGCATGGGTGGTACCCCTTCCCCAAAACCCCGCCCACCCATTCCTCCCTACCTGCACATACCACTCTGCACCCACCTGTCCTTCCAGCTCCTCAACGCGCCTCTCCAGGTGCACGCACTGCTTCAGCACAGCGCCATGGCATGGGTGGTACCCCTTCCCCAAAACCCCGCCCACCCATTCCTCCCTACCTGCACATACCACTCTGCACCCACCTGTCCTTCCAGCTCCTCAACGCGCCTCTCAAGGTGCACGCACTGCTTCAGCACAGCGCCATGGCATGGGTGGTACCCCTTCCCCAAAACCCCGCCCACCCATTCCTCCCTACCTGCACATACCACTCTGCACCCACCTGTCCTTCCAGCTCCTCAACGCGCCTCTCCAGGTGCACGCACTGCTTCAGCACAGCGCCATGGCATGGGTGGTACCCCTTCCCCAAAACCCCGCCCACCCATTCCTCCCTACCTGCACATACCACTCTGCACCCACCTGTCCTTCCAGCTCCTCAACGCGCCTCTCAAGGTGCACGCACTGCTTCAGCACAGCGCCATGGCATGGGTGGTACCCCTTCCCCAAAACCCCGCCCACCCATTCCTCCCTACCTGCACATACCACTCTGCACCCACCTGTCCTTCCAGCTCCTCAACGCGCCTCTCCAGGTGCACGCACTGCTTCAGCACAGCGCCATGGCATGGGTGGTACCCCTTCCCCAAAACCCCGCCCACCCATTCCTCCCTACCTGCACATACCACTCTGCACCCACCTGTCCTTCCAGCTCCTCAACGCGCCTCTCCAGGTGCACGCACTGCTTCAGCACAGCGCCATGGCATGGGTGGTACCCCTTCCCCAAAACCCCGCCCACCCATTCCTCCCTACCTGCACATACCACTCTCCACCCACCTGTCCTTCCAGCTCCTCAACGCGCCTCTCCAGGTGCACGCACTGCTTCAGCACAGCGCCATGGCATGGGTGGTACCCCTTCCCCAAAACCCCGCCCACCCATTCCTCCCTACCTGCACATACCACTCTGCACCCACCTGTCCTTCCAGCTCCTCAACGCGCCTCTCCAGGTGCACGCACTGCTTCAGCACAGCGCCATGGCATGGGTGGTACCCCTTCCCCAAAACCCCGCCCACCCATTCCTCCCTACCTGCACATACCACTCTGCACCCACCTGTCCTTCCAGCTCCTCAACGCGCCTCTCCAGGTGCACGCACTGCTTCAGCACAGCGCCATGGCATGGGTGGTACCCCTTCCCCAAAACCCCGCCCACCCATTCCTCCCTACCTGCACATACCACTCTGCACCCACCTGTCCTTCCAGCTCCTCAACGCGCCTCTCCAGGTGCACGCACTGCTTCAGCACAGCGCCATGGCATGGGTGGTACCCCTTCCCCAAAACCCCGCCCACCCATTCCTCCCTACCTGCACATACCACTCTGCACCCACCTGTCCTTCCAGCTCCTCAACGCGCCTCTCCAGGTGCACGCACTGCTTCAGCACAGCGCCATGGCATGGGTGGTACCCCTTCCCCAAAACCCCGCCCACCCATTCCTCCCTACCTGCACATACCACTCTGCACCCACCTGTCCTTCCAGCTCCTCAACGCGCCTCTCCAGGTGCACGCACTGCTTCAGCACAGCGCCATGGCATGGGTGGTACCCCTTCCCCAAAACCCCGCCCACCCATTCCTCCCTACCTGCACATACCACTCTGCACCCACCTGTCCTTCCAGCTCCTCAACGTGCCTCTCCAGGTGCACGCACTGCTTCAGCACAGCGCCATGGCATGGGTGGTACCCCTTCCTTAAAACCCCGCCCACCCATTCCTCCCTACCTGCACATACCACTCTGCACCCACCTGTCCTTCCAGCTCCTCAACGCGCCTCTCCAGGTGCACGCACTGCTTCAGCACAGCGCCATGGCATGGGTGGTACCCCTTCCCCAAAACCCCGCCCACCCATTCCTCCCTACCTGCACATACCACTCTGCACCCACCTGTCCTTCCAGCTCCTCAACGCGCCTCTCCAGGTGCACGCACTGCTTCAGCACAGCGCCATGGCATGGGTGGTACCCCTTCCCCAAAACCCCGCCCACCCATTCCTCCCTACCTGCACATACCACTCTGCACCCACCTGTCCTTCCAGCTCCTCAACGCGCCTCTCCAGGTGCACGCACTGCTTCAGCACAGCGCCATGGCATGGGTGGTACCCCTTCCCCAAAACCCCGCCCACCCATTCCTCCCTACCTGCACATACCACTCTGCACCCACCTGTCCTTCCAGCTCCTCAACGCGCCTCTCCAGGTGCACGCACTGCTTCAGCACAGCGCCATGGCATGGGTGGTACCCCTTCCCCAAAACCCCGCCCACCCATTCCTCCCTACCTGCACATACCACTCTGCACCCACCTGTCCTTCCAGCTCCTCAACGCGCCTCTCCAGGTGCACGCACTGCTTCAGCACAGCGCCATGGCATGGGTGGTACCCCTTCCCCAAAACCCCGCCCACCCATTCCTCCCTACCTGCACATACCACTCTGCACCCACCTGTCCTTCCAGCTCCTCAACGCGCCTCTCCAGGTGCACGCACTGCTTCAGCACAGCGCCATGGCATGGGTGGTACCCCTTCCCCAAAACCCCGCCCACCCATTCCTCCCTACCTGCACATACCACTCTGCACCCACCTGTCCTTCCAGCTCCTCAACGCGCCTCTCCAGGTGCACGCACTGCTTCAGCACAGCGCCATGGCATGGGTGGTACCCCTTCCCCAAAACCCCGCCCACCCATTCCTCCCTACCTGCACATACCACTCTGCACCCACCTGTCCTTCCAGCTCCTCAACGCGCCTCTCCAGGTGCACGCACTGCTTCAGCACAGCGCCATGGCATGGGTGGTACCCCTTCCCCAAAACCCCGCCCACCCATTCCTCCCTACCTGCACATACCACTCTGCACCCACCTGTCCTTCCAGCTCCTCAACGCGCCTCTCCAGGTGCACGCACTGCTTCAGCACAGCGCCATGGCATGGGTGGTACCCCTTCCCCAAAACCCCGCCCACCCATTCCTCCCTACCTGCACATACCACTCTGCACCCACCTGTCCTTCCAGCTCCTCAACGCGCCTCTCAAGGTGCACGCACTGCTTCAGCACAGCGCCATGGCATGGGTGGTACCCCTTCCCCAAAACCCCGCCCACCCATTCCTCCCTACCTGCACATACCACTCTGCACCCACCTGTCCTTCCAGCTCCTCAACGCGCCTCTCCAGGTGCACGCACTGCTTCAGCACAGCGCCATGGCATGGGTGGTACCCCTTCCCCAAAACCCCGCCCACCCATTCCTCCCTACCTGCACATACCACTCTGCACCCACCTGTCCTTCCAGCTCCTCAACGCGCCTCTCCAGGTGCACGCACTGCTTCAGCACAGCGCCATGGCATGGGTGGTACCCCTTCCCCAAAACCCCGCCCACCCATTCCTCCCTACCTGCACATACCACTCTGCACCCACCTGTCCTTCCAGCTCCTCAACGCGCCTCTCCAGGTGCACGCACTGCTTCAGCACAGCGCCATGGCATGGGTGGTACCCCTTCCCCAAAACCCCGCCCACCCATTCCTCCCTACCTGCACATACCACTCTGCACCCACCTGTCCTTCCAGCTCCTCAACGCGCCTCTCCAGGTGCACGCACTGCTTCAGCACAGCGCCATGGCATGGGTGGTACCCCTTCCCCAAAACCCCGCCCACCCATTCCTCCCTACCTGCACATACCACTCTGCACCCACCTGTCCTTCCAGCTCCTCAACGCGCCTCTCAAGGTGCACGCACTGCTTCAGCACAGCGCCATGGCATGGGTGGTACCCCTTCCCCAAAACCCCGCCCACCCATTCCTCCCTACCTGCACATACCACTCTGCACCCACCTGTCCTTCCAGCTCCTCAACGCGCCTCTCAAGGTGCACGCACTGCTTCAGCACAGCGCCATGGCATGGGTGGTACCCCTTCCCCAAAACCCCGCCCACCCATTCCTCCCTACCTGCACATACCACTCTGCACCCACCTGTCCTTCCAGCTCCTCAACGCGCCTCTCAAGGTGCACGCACTGCTTCAGCACAGCGCCATGGCATGGGTGGTACCCCTTCCCCAAAACCCCGCCCACCCATTCCTCCCTACCTGCACATACCACTCTGCACCCACCTGTCCTTCCAGCTCCTCAACGCGCCTCTCAAGGTGCACGCACTGCTTCAGCACAGCGCCATGGCATGGGTGGTACCCCTTCCCCAAAACCCCGCCCACCCATTCCTCCCTACCTGCACATACCACTCTGCACCCACCTGTCCTTCCAGCTCCTCAACGCGCCTCTCCAGGTGCACGCACTGCTTCAGCACAGCGCCATGGCATGGGTGGTACCCCTTCCCCAAAACCCCGCCCACCCATTCCTCCCTACCTGCACATACCACTCTGCACCCACCTGTCCTTCCAGCTCCTCAACGCGCCTCTCAAGGTGCACGCACTGCTTCAGCACAGCGCCATGGCATGGGTGGTACCCCTTCCCCAAAACCCCGCCCACCCATTCCTCCCTACCTGCACATACCACTCTGCACCCACCTGTCCTTCCAGCTCCTCAACGCGCCTCTCAAGGTGCACGCACTGCTTCAGCACAGCGCCATGGCATGGGTGGTACCCCTTCCCCAAAACCCCGCCCACCCATTCCTCCCTACCTGCACATACCACTCTGCACCCACCTGTCCTTCCAGCTCCTCAACGCGCCTCTCAAGGTGCACGCACTGCTTCAGCACAGCGCCATGGCATGGGTGGTACCCCTTCCCCAAAACCCCGCCCACCCATTCCTCCCTACCTGCACATACCACTCTGCACCCACCTGTCCTTCCAGCTCCTCAACGCGCCTCTCAAGGTGCACGCACTGCTTCAGCACAGCGCCATGGCATGGGTGGTACCCCTTCCCCAAAACCCCGCCCACCCATTCCTCCCTACCTGCACATACCACTCTGCACCCACCTGTCCTTCCAGCTCCTCAACGTGCCTCTCAAGGTGCACGCACTGCTTCAGCACAGCGCCATGGCATGGGTGGTACCCCTTCCCCAAAACCCCGCCCACCCATTCCTCCCTACCTGCACATACCACTCTGCACCCACCTGTCCTTCCAGCTCCTCAACGCGCCTCTCAAGGTGCACGCACTGCTTCAGCACAGCGCCATGGCATGGGTGGTACCCCTTCCCCAAAACCCCGCCCACCCATTCCTCCCTACCTGCACATACCACTCTGCACCCACCTGTCCTTCCAGCTCCTCAACGCGCCTCTCAAGGTGCACGCACTGCTTCAGCACAGCGCCATGGCATGGGTGGTACCCCTTCCCCAAAACCCCGCCCACCCATTCCTCCCTACCTGCACATACCACTCTGCACCCACCTGTCCTTCCAGCTCCTCAACGCGCCTCTCAAGGTGCACGCACTGCTTCAGCACAGCGCCATGGCATGGGTGGTACCCCTTCCCCAAAACCCCGCCCACCCATTCCTCCCTACCTGCACATACCACTCTGCACCCACCTGTCCTTCCAGCTCCTCAACGCGCCTCTCAAGGTGCACGCACTGCTTCAGCACAGCGCCATGGCATGGGTGGTACCCCTTCCCCAAAACCCCGCCCACCCATTCCTCCCTACCTGCACATACCACTCTGCACCCACCTGTCCTTCCAGCTCCTCAACGCGCCTCTCAAGGTGCACGCACTGCTTCAGCACAGCGCCATGGCATGGGTGGTACCCCTTCCCCAAAACCCCGCCCACCCATTCCTCCCTACCTGCACATACCACTCTGCACCCACCTGTCCTTCCAGCTCCTCAACGCGCCTCTCAAGGTGCACGCACTGCTTCAGCACAGCGCCATGGCATGGGTGGTACCCCTTCCCCAAAACCCCGCCCACCCATTCCTCCCTACCTGCACATACCACTCTGCACCCACCTGTCCTTCCAGCTCCTCAACGCGCCTCTCAAGGTGCACGCACTGCTTCAGCACAGCGCCATGGCATGGGTGGTACCCCTTCCCCAAAACCCCGCCCACCCATTCCTCCCTACCTGCACATACCACTCTGCACCCACCTGTCCTTCCAGCTCCTCAACGCGCCTCTCCAGGTGCACGCACTGCTTCAGCACAGCGCCATGGCATGGGTGGTACCCCTTCCCCAAAACCCCGCCCACCCATTCCTCCCTACCTGCACATACCACTCTGCACCCACCTGTCCTTCCAGCTCCTCAACGCGCCTCTCCAGGTGCACGCACTGCTTCAGCACAGCGCCATGGCATGGGTGGTACCCCTTCCCCAAAACCCCGCCCACCCATTCCTCCCTACCTGCACATACCACTCTGCACCCACCTGTCCTTCCAGCTCCTCAACGCGCCTCTCAAGGTGCACGCACTGCTTCAGCACAGCGCCATGGCATGGGTGGTACCCCTTCCCCAAAACCCCGCCCACCCATTCCTCCCTACCTGCACATACCACTCTGCACCCACCTGTCCTTCCAGCTCCTCAACGCGCCTCTCAAGGTGCACGCACTGCTTCAGCACAGCGCCATGGCATGGGTGGTAC
Organism: Closterium sp. Naga37s-1; assembly: GCA_947471745.1. Taxonomy (NCBI): domain Eukaryota; kingdom Viridiplantae; phylum Streptophyta; class Zygnematophyceae; order Desmidiales; family Closteriaceae; genus Closterium; species Closterium sp. Naga37s-1. The sequence continues at coordinate 4,416,108 of CANJKZ010000048.1, forward strand.
CCCTTCCCCAAAACCCCGCCCACCCATTCCTCCCTACCTGCACATACCACTCTGCACCCACCTGTCCTTCCAGCTCCTCAACGCGCCTCTGAAGGTGCACGCACTGCTTCAGCACAGCGCCATGGCATGGGTGGTACCCCTTCCCCAAAACCCCGCCCACCCATTCCTCCCTACCTGCACATACCACTCTGCACCCACCTGTCCTTCCAGCTCCTCAACGCGCCTCTCCAGGTGCACGCACTGCTTCAGCACAGCGCCATGGCATGGGTGGTACCCCTTCCCCAAAACCCCGCCCACCCATTCCTCCCTACCTGCACATACCACTCTGCACCCACCTGTCCTTCCAGCTCCTCAACGCGCCTCTCAAGGTGCACGCACTGCTTCAGCACAGCGCCATGGCATGGGTGGTACCCCTTCCCCAAAACCCCGCCCACCCATTCCTCCCTACCTGCACATACCACTCTGCACCCACCTGTCCTTCCAGCTCCTCAACGCGCCTCTCCAGGTGCACGCACTGCTTCAGCACAGCGCCATGGCATGGGTGGTACCCCTTCCCCAAAACCCCGCCCACCCATTCCTCCCTACCTGCACATACCACTCTGCACCCACCTGTCCTTCCAGCTCCTCAACGCGCCTCTCCAGGTGCACGCACTGCTTCAGCACAGCGCCATGGCATGGGTGGTACCCCTTCCCCAAAACCCCGCCCACCCATTCCTCCCTACCTGCACATACCACTCTGCACCCACCTGTCCTTCCAGCTCCTCAACGCGCCTCTCCAGGTGCACGCACTGCTTCAGCACAGCGCCATGGCATGGGTGGTACCCCTTCCCCAAAACCCCGCCCACCCATTCCTCCCTACCTGCACATACCACTCTGCACCCACCTGTCCTTCCAGCTCCTCAACGCGCCTCTCCAGGTGCACGCACTGCTTCAGCACAGCGCCATGGCATGGGTGGTACCCCTTCCCCAAAACCCCGCCCACCCATTCCTCCCTACCTGCACATACCACTCTGCACCCACCTGTCCTTCCAGCTCCTCAACGCGCCTCTCCAGGTGCACGCACTGCTTCAGCACAGCGCCATGGCATGGGTGGTACCCCTTCCCCAAAACCCCGCCCACCCATTCCTCCCTACCTGCACATACCACTCTGCACCCACCTGTCCTTCCAGCTCCTCAACGCGCCTCTCCAGGTGCACGCACTGCTTCAGCACAGCGCCATGGCATGGGTGGTACCCCTTCCCCAAAACCCCGCCCACCCATTCCTCCCTACCTGCACATACCACTCTGCACCCACCTGTCCTTCCAGCTCCTCAACGCGCCTCTCAAGGTGCACGCACTGCTTCAGCACAGCGCCATGGCATGGGTGGTACCCCTTCCCCAAAACCCCGCCCACCCATTCCTCCCTACCTGCACATACCACTCTGCACCCACCTGTCCTTCCAGCTCCTCAACGCGCCTCTCAAGGTGCACGCACTGCTTCAGCACAGCGCCATGGCATGGGTGGTACCCCTTCCCCAAAACCCCGCCCACCCATTCCTCCCTACCTGCACATACCACTCTGCACCCACCTGTCCTTCCAGCTCCTCAACGTGCCTCTCCAGGTGCACGCACTGCTTCAGCACAGCGCCATGGCATGGGTGGTACCCCTTCCCCAAAACCCCGCCCACCCATTCCTCCCTACCTGCACATACCACTCTGCACCCACCTGTCCTTCCAGCTCCTCAACGCGCCTCTCAAGGTGCACGCACTGCTTCAGCACAGCGCCATGGCATGGGTGGTACCCCTTCCCCAAAACCCCGCCCACCCATTCCTCCCTACCTGCACATACCACTCTGCACCCACCTGTCCTTCCAGCTCCTCAACGCGCCTCTCAAGGTGCACGCACTGCTTCAGCACAGCGCCATGGCATGGGTGGTACCCCTTCCCCAAAACCCCGCCCACCCATTCCTCCCTACCTGCACATACCACTCTGCACCCACCTGTCCTTCCAGCTCCTCAACGCGCCTCTCAAGGTGCACGCACTGCTTCAGCACAGCGCCATGGCATGGGTGGTACCCCTTCCCCAAAACCCCGCCCACCCATTCCTCCCTACCTGCACATACCACTCTGCACCCACCTGTCCTTCCAGCTCCTCAACGCGCCTCTCAAGGTGCACGCACTGCTTCAGCACAGCGCCATGGCATGGGTGGTACCCCTTCCCCAAAACCCCGCCCACCCATTCCTCCCTACCTGCACATACCACTCTGCACCCACCTGTCCTTCCAGCTCCTCAACGTGCCTCTCCAGGTGCACGCACTGCTTCAGCACAGCGCCATGGCATGGGTGGTACCCCTTCCCCAAAACCCCGCCCACCCATTCCTCCCTACCTGCACATACCACTCTGCACCCACCTGTCCTTCCAGCTCCTCAACGCGCCTCTCCAGGTGCACGCACTGCTTCAGCACAGCGCCATGGCATGGGTGGTACCCCTTCCCCAAAACCCCGCCCACCCATTCCTCCCTACCTGCACATACCACTCTGCACCCACCTGTCCTTCCAGCTCCTCAACGCGCCTCTCAAGGTGCACGCACTGCTTCAGCACAGCGCCATGGCATGGGTGGTACCCCTTCCCCAAAACCCCGCCCACCCATTCCTCCCTACCTGCACATACCACTCTGCACCCACCTGTCCTTCCAGCTCCTCAACGCGCCTCTCAAGGTGCACGCACTGCTTCAGCACAGCGCCATGGCATGGGTGGTACCCCTTCCCCAAAACCCCGCCCACCCATTCCTCCCTACCTGCACATACCACTCTGCACCCACCTGTCCTTCCAGCTCCTCAACGCGCCTCTCAAGGTGCACGCACTGCTTCAGCACAGCGCCATGGCATGGGTGGTACCCCTTCCCCAAAACCCCGCCCACCCATTCCTCCCTACCTGCACATACCACTCTGCACCCACCTGTCCTTCCAGCTCCTCAACGCGCCTCTCAAGGTGCACGCACTGCTTCAGCACAGCGCCATGGCATGGGTGGTACCCCTTCCCCAAAACCCCGCCCACCCATTCCTCCCTACCTGCACATACCACTCTGCACCCACCTGTCCTTCCAGCTCCTCAACGCGCCTCTCAAGGTGCACGCACTGCTTCAGCACAGCGCCATGGCATGGGTGGTACCCCTTCCCCAAAACCCCGCCCACCCATTCCTCCCTACCTGCACATACCACTCTGCACCCACCTGTCCTTCCAGCTCCTCAACGCGCCTCTCAAGGTGCACGCACTGCTTCAGCACAGCGCCATGGCATGGGTGGTACCCCTTCCCCAAAACCCCGCCCACCCATTCCTCCCTACCTGCACATACCACTCTGCACCCACCTGTCCTTCCAGCTCCTCAACGCGCCTCTCAAGGTGCACGCACTGCTTCAGCACAGCGCCATGGCATGGGTGGTACCCCTTCCCCAAAACCCCGCCCACCCATTCCTCCCTACCTGCACATACCACTCTGCACCCACCTGTCCTTCCAGCTCCTCAACGCGCCTCTCAAGGTGCACGCACTGCTTCAGCACAGCGCCATGGCATGGGTGGTACCCCTTCCCCAAAACCCCGCCCACCCATTCCTCCCTACCTGCACATACCACTCTGCACCCACCTGTCCTTCCAGCTCCTCAACGCGCCTCTCAAGGTGCACGCACTGCTTCAGCACAGCGCCATGGCATGGGTGGTACCCCTTCCCCAAAACCCCGCCCACCCATTCCTCCCTACCTGCACATACCATTCTGCACCCACCTGTCCTTCCAGCTCCTCAACGCGCCTCTCAAGGTGCACGCACTGCTTCAGCACAGCGCCATGGCATGGGTGGTACCCCTTCCCCAAAACCCCGCCCACCCATTCCTCCCTACCTGCACATACCACTCTGCACCCACCTGTCCTTCCAGCTCCTCAACGCGCCTCTCAAGGTGCACGCACTGCTTCAGCACAGCGCCATGGCATGGGTGGTACCCCTTCCCCAAAACCCCGCCCACCCATTCCTCCCTACCTGCACATACCACTCTGCACCCACCTGTCCTTCCAGCTCCTCAACGCGCCTCTCAAGGTGCACGCACTGCTTCAGCACAGCGCCATGGCATGGGTGGTACCCCTTCCCCAAAACCCCGCCCACCCATTCCTCCCTACCTGCACATACCACTCTGCACCCACCTGTCCTTCCAGCTCCTCAACGCGCCTCTCAAGGTGCACGCACTGCTTCAGCACAGCGCCATGGCATGGGTGGTACCCCTTCCCCAAAACCCCGCCCACCCATTCCTCCCTACCTGCACATACCACTCTGCACCCACCTGTCCTTCCAGCTCCTCAACGCGCCTCTCAAGGTGCACGCACTGCTTCAGCACAGCGCCATGGCATGGGTGGTACCCCTTCCCCAAAACCCCGCCCACCCATTCCTCCCTACCTGCACATACCACTCTGCACCCACCTGTCCTTCCAGCTCCTCAACGCGCCTCTCAAGGTGCACGCACTGCTTCAGCACAGCGCCATGGCATGGGTGGTACCCCTTCCCCAAAACCCCGCCCACCCATTCCTCCCTACCTGCACATACCACTCTGCACCCACCTGTCCTTCCAGCTCCTCAACGCGCCTCTCAAGGTGCACGCACTGCTTCAGCACAGCGCCATGGCATGGGTGGTACCCCTTCCCCAAAACCCCGCCCACCCATTCCTCCCTACCTGCACATACCACTCTGCACCCACCTGTCCTTCCAGCTCCTCAACGCGCCTCTCAAGGTGCACGCACTGCTTCAGCACAGCGCCATGGCATGGGTGGTACCCCTTCCCCAAAACCCCGCCCACCCATTCCTCCCTACCTGCACATACCACTCTGCACCCACCTGTCCTTCCAGCTCCTCAACGCGCCTCTCCAGGTGCACGCACTGCTTCAGCACAGCGCCATGGCATGGGTGGTACCCCTTCCCCAAAACCCCGCCCACCCATTCCTCCCTACCTGCACATACCACTCTGCACCCACCTGTCCTTCCAGCTCCTCAACGCGCCTCTCAAGGTGCACGCACTGCTTCAGCACAGCGCCATGGCATGGGTGGTACCCCTTCCCCAAAACCCCGCCCACCCATTCCTCCCTACCTGCACATACCACTCTGCACCCACCTGTCCTTCCAGCTCCTCAACGCGCCTCTCAAGGTGCACGCACTGCTTCAGCACAGCGCCATGGCATGGGTGGTACCCCTTCCCCAAAACCCCGCCCACCCATTCCTCCCTACCTGCACATACCACTCTGCACCCACCTGTCCTTCCAGCTCCTCAACGCGCCTCTCAAGGTGCACGCACTGCTTCAGCACAGCGCCATGGCATGGGTGGTACCCCTTCCCCAAAACCCCGCCCACCCATTCCTCCCTACCTGCACATACCACTCTGCACCCACCTGTCCTTCCAGCTCCTCAACGCGCCTCTCAAGGTGCACGCACTGCTTCAGCACAGCGCCATGGCATGGGTGGTACCCCTTCCCCAAAACCCCGCCCACCCATTCCTCCCTACCTGCACATACCACTCTGCACCCACCTGTCCTTCCAGCTCCTCAACGCGCCTCTCCAGGTGCACGCACTGCTTCAGCACAGCGCCATGGCATGGGTGGTACCCCTTCCCCAAAACCCCGCCCACCCATTCCTCCCTACCTGCACATACCACTCTGCACCCACCTGTCCTTCCAGCTCCTCAACGCGCCTCTCAAGGTGCACGCACTGCTTCAGCACAGCGCCATGGCATGGGTGGTACCCCTTCCCCAAAACCCCGCCCACCCATTCCTCCCTACCTGCACATACCACTCTGCACCCACCTGTCCTTCCAGCTCCTCAACGCGCCTCTCAAGGTGCACGCACTGCTTCAGCACAGCGCCATGGCATGGGTGGTACCCCTTCCCCAAAACCCCGCCCACCCATTCCTCCCTACCTGCACATACCACTCTGCACCCACCTGTCCTTCCAGCTCCTCAACGCGCCTCTCAAGGTGCACGCACTGCTTCAGCACAGCGCCATGGCATGGGTGGTACCCCTTCCCCAAAACCCCGCCCACCCATTCCTCCCTACCTGCACATACCACTCTGCACCCACCTGTCCTTCCAGCTCCTCAACGCGCCTCTCCAGGTGCACGCACTGCTTCAGCACAGCGCCATGGCATGGGTGGTACCCCTTCCCCAAAACCCCGCCCACCCATTCCTCCCTACCTGCACATACCACTCTGCACCCACCTGTCCTTCCAGCTCCTCAACGCGCCTCTCAAGGTGCACGCACTGCTTCAGCACAGCGCCATGGCATGGGTGGTACCCCTTCCCCAAAACCCCGCCCACCCATTCCTCCCTACCTGCACATACCACTCTGCACCCACCTGTCCTTCCAGCTCCTCAACGCGCCTCTCCAGGTGCACGCACTGCTTCAGCACAGCGCCATGGCATGGGTGGTACCCCTTCCCCAAAACCCCGCCCACCCATTCCTCCCTACCTGCACATACCACTCTGCACCCACCTGTCCTTCCAGCTCCTCAACGCGCCTCTCCAGGTGCACGCACTGCTTCAGCACAGCGCCATGGCATGGGTGGTACCCCTTCCCCAAAACCCCGCCCACCCATTCCTCCCTACCTGCACATACCACTCTGCACCCACCTGTCCTTCCAGCTCCTCAACGCGCCTCTCAAGGTGCACGCACTGCTTCAGCACAGCGCCATGGCATGGGTGGTACCCCTTCCCCAAAACCCCGCCCACCCATTCCTCCCTACCTGCACATACCACTCTGCACCCACCTGTCCTTCCAGCTCCTCAACGCGCCTCTCAAGGTGCACGCACTGCTTCAGCACAGCGCCATGGCATGGGTGGTACCCCTTCCCCAAAACCCCGCCCACCCATTCCTCCCTACCTGCACATACCACTCTGCACCCACCTGTCCTTCCAGCTCCTCAACGCGCCTCTCCAGGTGCACGCACTGCTTCAGCACAGCGCCATGGCATGGGTGGTACCCCTTCCCCAAAACCCCGCCCACCCATTCCTCCCTACCTGCACATACCACTCTGCACCCACCTGTCCTTCCAGCTCCTCAACGCGCCTCTCCAGGTGCACGCACTGCTTCAGCACAGCGCCATGGCATGGGTGGTACCCCTTCCCCAAAACCCCGCCCACCCATTCCTCCCTACCTGCACATACCACTCTGCACCCACCTGTCCTTCCAGCTCCTCAACGCGCCTCTCAAGGTGCACGCACTGCTTCAGCACAGCGCCATGGCATGGGTGGTACCCCTTCCCCAAAACCCCGCCCACCCATTCCTCCCTACCTGCACATACCACTCTGCACCCACCTGTCCTTCCAGCTCCTCAACGCGCCTCTCCAGGTGCACGCACTGCTTCAGCACAGCGCCATGGCATGGGTGGTACCCCTTCCCCAAAACCCCGCCCACCCATTCCTCCCTACCTGCACATACCACTCTGCACCCACCTGTCCTTCCAGCTCCTCAACGCGCCTCTCCAGGTGCACGCACTGCTTCAGCACAGCGCCATGGCATGGGTGGTACCCCTTCCCCAAAACCCCGCCCACCCATTCCTCCCTACCTGCACATACCACTCTGCACCCACCTGTCCTTCCAGCTCCTCAACGCGCCTCTCAAGGTGCACGCACTGCTTCAGCACAGCGCCATGGCATGGGTGGTACCCCTTCCCCAAAACCCCGCCCACCCATTCCTCCCTACCTGCACATACCACTCTGCACCCACCTGTCCTTCCAGCTCCTCAACGCGCCTCTCAAGGTGCACGCACTGCTTCAGCACAGCGCCATGGCATGGGTGGTACCCCTTCCCCAAAACCCCGCCCACCCATTCCTCCCTACCTGCACATACCACTCTGCACCCACCTGTCCTTCCAGCTCCTCAACGCGCCTCTCCAGGTGCACGCACTGCTTCAGCACAGCGCCATGGCATGGGTGGTACCCCTTCCCCAAAACCCCGCCCACCCATTCCTCCCTACCTGCACATACCACTCTGCACCCACCTGTCCTTCCAGCTCCTCAACGCGCCTCTCCAGGTGCACGCACTGCTTCAGCACAGCGCCATGGCATGGGTGGTACCCCTTCCCCAAAACCCCGCCCACCCATTCCTCCCTACCTGCACATACCACTCTGCACCCACCTGTCCTTCCAGCTCCTCAACGCGCCTCTCCAGGTGCACGCACTGCTTCAGCACAGCGCCATGGCATGGGTGGTACCCCTTCCCCAAAACCCCGCCCACCCATTCCTCCCTACCTGCACATACCACTCTGCACCCACCTGTCCTTCCAGCTCCTCAACGCGCCTCTCAAGGTGCACGCACTGCTTCAGCACAGCGCCATGGCATGGGTGGTACCCCTTCCCCAAAACCCCGCCCACCCATTCCTCCCTACCTGCACATACCACTCTGCACCCACCTGTCCTTCCAGCTCCTCAACGCGCCTCTCAAGGTGCACGCACTGCTTCAGCACAGCGCCATGGCATGGGTGGTACCCCTTCCCCAAAACCCCGCCCACCCATTCCTCCCTACCTGCACATACCACTCTGCACCCACCTGTCCTTCCAGCTCCTCAACGCGCCTCTCCAGGTGCACGCACTGCTTCAGCACAGCGCCATGGCATGGGTGGTACCCCTTCCCCAAAACCCCGCCCACCCATTCCTCCCTACCTGCACATACCACTCTGCACCCACCTGTCCTTCCAGCTCCTCAACGCGCCTCTCAAGGTGCACGCACTGCTTCAGCACAGCGCCATGGCATGGGTGGTACCCCTTCCCCAAAACCCCGCCCACCCATTCCTCCCTACCTGCACATACCACTCTGCACCCACCTGTCCTTCCAGCTCCTCAACGCGCCTCTCAAGGTGCACGCACTGCTTCAGCACAGCGCCATGGCATGGGTGGTACCCCTTCCCCAAAACCCCGCCCACCCATTCCTCCCTACCTGCACATACCACTCTGCACCCACCTGTCCTTCCAGCTCCTCAACGCGCCTCTCCAGGTGCACGCACTGCTTCAGCACAGCGCCATGGCATGGGTGGTACCCCTTCCCCAAAACCCCGCCCACCCATTCCTCCCTACCTGCACATACCACTCTGCACCCACCTGTCCTTCCAGCTCCTCAACGCGCCTCTCCAGGTGCACGCACTGCTTCAGCACAGCGCCATGGCATGGGTGGTACCCCTTCCCCAAAACCCCGCCCACCCATTCCTCCCTACCTGCACATACCACTCTGCACCCACCTGTCCTTCCAGCTCCTCAACGCGCCTCTCCAGGTGCACGCACTGCTTCAGCACAGCGCCATGGCATGGGTGGTACCCCTTCCCCAAAACCCCGCCCACCCATTCCTCCCTACCTGCACATACCACTCTGCACCCACCTGTCCTTCCAGCTCCTCAACGCGCCTCTCAAGGTGCACGCACTGCTTCAGCACAGCGCCATGGCATGGGTGGTACCCCTTCCCCAAAACCCCGCCCACCCATTCCTCCCTACCTGCACATACCACTCTGCACCCACCTGTCCTTCCAGCTCCTCAACGCGCCTCTCAAGGTGCACGCACTGCTTCAGCACAGCGCCATGGCATGGGTGGTACCCCTTCCCCAAAACCCCGCCCACCCATTCCTCCCTACCTGCACATACCACTCTGCACCCACCTGTCCTTCCAGCTCCTCAACGCGCCTCTCAAGGTGCACGCACTGCTTCAGCACAGCGCCATGGCATGGGTGGTACCCCTTCCCCAAAACCCCGCCCACCCATTCCTCCCTACCTGCACATACCACTCTGCACCCACCTGTCCTTCCAGCTCCTCAACGCGCCTCTCCAGGTGCACGCACTGCTTCAGCACAGCGCCATGGCATGGGTGGTACCCCTTCCCCAAAACCCCGCCCACCCATTCCTCCCTACCTGCACATACCACTCTGCACCCACCTGTCCTTCCAGCTCCTCAACGCGCCTCTCCAGGTGCACGCACTGCTTCAGCACAGCGCCATGGCATGGGTGGTACCCCTTCCCCAAAACCCCGCCCACCCATTCCTCCCTACCTGCACATACCACTCTGCACCCACCTGTCCTTCCAGCTCCTCAACGCGCCTCTCCAGGTGCACGCACTGCTTCAGCACAGCGCCATGGCATGGGTGGTACCCCTTCCCCAAAACCCCGCCCACCCATTCCTCCCTACCTGCACATACCACTCTGCACCCACCTGTCCTTCCAGCTCCTCAACGCGCCTCTCAAGGTGCACGCACTGCTTCAGCACAGCGCCATGGCATGGGTGGTACCCCTTCCCCAAAACCCCGCCCACCCATTCCTCCCTACCTGCACATACCACTCTGCACCCACCTGTCCTTCCAGCTCCTCAACGCGCCTCTCCAGGTGCACGCACTGCTTCAGCACAGCGCCATGGCATGGGTGGTACCCCTTCCCCAAAACCCCGCCCACCCATTCCTCCCTACCTGCACATACCACTCTGCACCCACCTGTCCTTCCAGCTCCTCAACGCGCCTCTCAAGGTGCACGCACTGCTTCAGCACAGCGCCATGGCATGGGTGGTACCCCTTCCCCAAAACCCCGCCCACCCATTCCTCCCTACCTGCACATACCACTCTGCACCCACCTGTCCTTCCAGCTCCTCAACGCGCCTCTCAAGGTGCACGCACTGCTTCAGCACAGCGCCATGGCATGGGTGGTACCCCTTCCCCAAAACCCCGCCCACCCATTCCTCCCTACCTGCACATACCACTCTGCACCCACCTGTCCTTCCAGCTCCTCAACGCGCCTCTCAAGGTGCACGCACTGCTTCAGCACAGCGCCATGGCATGGGTGGTACCCCTTCCCCAAAACCCCGCCCACCCATTCCTCCCTACCTGCACATACCACTCTGCACCCACCTGTCCTTCCAGCTCCTCAACGCGCCTCTCAAGGTGCACGCACTGCTTCAGCACAGCGCCATGGCATGGGTGGTACCCCTTCCCCAAAACCCCGCCCACCCATTCCTCCCTACCTGCACATACCACTCTGCACCCACCTGTCCTTCCAGCTCCTCAACGCGCCTCTCAAGGTGCACGCACTGCTTCAGCACAGCGCCATGGCATGGGTGGTACCCCTTCCCCAAAACCCCGCCCACCCATTCCTCCCTACCTGCACATACCACTCTGCACCCACCTGTCCTTCCAGCTCCTCAACGCGCCTCTCCAGGTGCACGCACTGCTTCAGCACAGCGCCATGGCATGGGTGGTACCCCTTCCCCAAAACCCCGCCCACCCATTCCTCCCTACCTGCACATACCACTCTGCACCCACCTGTCCTTCCAGCTCCTCAACGCGCCTCTCAAGGTGCACGCACTGCTTCAGCACAGCGCCATGGCATGGGTGGTACCCCTTCCCCAAAACCCCGCCCACCCATTCCTCCCTACCTGCACATACCACTCTGCACCCACCTGTCCTTCCAGCTCCTCAACGCGCCTCTCAAGGTGCACGCACTGCTTCAGCACAGCGCCATGGCATGGGTGGTACCCCTTCCCCAAAACCCCGCCCACCCATTCCTCCCTACCTGCACATACCACTCTGCACCCACCTGTCCTTCCAGCTCCTCAACGCGCCTCTCAAGGTGCACGCACTGCTTCAGCACAGCGCCATGGCATGGGTGGTACCCCTTCCCCAAAACCCCGCCCACCCATTCCTCCCTACCTGCACATACCACTCTGCACCCACCTGTCCTTCCAGCTCCTCAACGCGCCTCTCAAGGTGCACGCACTGCTTCAGCACAGCGCCATGGCATGGGTGGTACCCCTTCCCCAAAACCCCGCCCACCCATTCCTCCCTACCTGCACATACCACTCTGCACCCACCTGTCCTTCCAGCTCCTCAACGCGCCTCTCAAGGTGCACGCACTGCTTCAGCACAGCGCCATGGCATGGGTGGTACCCCTTCCCCAAAACCCCGCCCACCCATTCCTCCCTACCTGCACATACCACTCTGCACCCACCTGTCCTTCCAGCTCCTCAACGCGCCTCTCAAGGTGCACGCACTGCTTCAGCACAGCGCCATGGCATGGGTGGTACCCCTTCCCCAAAACCCCGCCCACCCATTCCTCCCTACCTGCACATACCACTCTGCACCCACCTGTCCTTCCAGCTCCTCAACGCGCCTCTCAAGGTGCACGCACTGCTTCAGCACAGCGCCATGGCATGGGTGGTACCCCTTCCCCAAAACCCCGCCCACCCATTCCTCCCTACCTGCACATACCACTCTGCACCCACCTGTCCTTCCAGCTCCTCAACGCGCCTCTCAAGGTGCACGCACTGCTTCAGCACAGCGCCATGGCATGGGTGGTACCCCTTCCCCAAAACCCCGCCCACCCATTCCTCCCTACCTGCACATACCACTCTGCACCCACCTGTCCTTCCAGCTCCTCAACGCGCCTCTCAAGGTGCACGCACTGCTTCAGCACAGCGCCATGGCATGGGTGGTACCCCTTCCCCAAAACCCCGCCCACCCATTCCTCCCTACCTGCACATACCACTCTGCACCCACCTGTCCTTCCAGCTCCTCAACGCGCCTCTCAAGGTGCACGCACTGCTTCAGCACAGCGCCATGGCATGGGTGGTACCCCTTCCCCAAAACCCCGCCCACCCATTCCTCCCTACCTGCACATACCACTCTGCACCCACCTGTCCTTCCAGCTCCTCAACGCGCCTCTCAAGGTGCACGCACTGCTTCAGCACAGCGCCATGGCATGGGTGGTACCCCTTCCCCAAAACCCCGCCCACCCATTCCTCCCTACCTGCACATACCACTCTGCACCCACCTGTCCTTCCAGCTCCTCAACGCGCCTCTCAAGGTGCACGCACTGCTTCAGCACAGCGCCATGGCATGGGTGGTACCCCTTCCCCAAAACCCCGCCCACCCATTCCTCCCTACCTGCACATACCACTCTGCACCCACCTGTCCTTCCAGCTCCTCAACGCGCCTCTCAAGGTGCACGCACTGCTTCAGCACAGCGCCATGGCATGGGTGGTACCCCTTCCCCAAAACCCCGCCCACCCATTCCTCCCTACCTGCACATACCACTCTGCACCCACCTGTCCTTCCAGCTCCTCAACGCGCCTCTCAAGGTGCACGCACTGCTTCAGCACAGCGCCATGGCATGGGTGGTACCCCTTCCCCAAAACCCCGCCCACCCATTCCTCCCTACCTGCACATACCACTCTGCACCCACCTGTCCTTCCAGCTCCTCAACGCGCCTCTCAAGGTGCACGCACTGCTTCAGCACAGCGCCATGGCATGGGTGGTACCCCTTCCCCAAAACCCCGCCCACCCATTCCTCCCTACCTGCACATACCACTCTGCACCCACCTGTCCTTCCAGCTCCTCAACGCGCCTCTCAAGGTGCACGCACTGCTTCAGCACAGCGCCATGGCATGGGTGGTACCCCTTCCCCAAAACCCCGCCCACCCATTCCTCCCTACCTGCACATACCACTCTGCACCCACCTGTCCTTCCAGCTCCTCAACGCGCCTCTCAAGGTGCACGCACTGCTTCAGCACAGCGCCATGGCATGGGTGGTACCCCTTCCCCAAAACCCCGCCCACCCATTCCTCCCTACCTGCACATACCACTCTGCACCCACCTGTCCTTCCAGCTCCTCAACGCGCCTCTCAAGGTGCACGCACTGCTTCAGCACAGCGCCATGGCATGGGTGGTACCCCTTCCCCAAAACCCCGCCCACCCATTCCTCCCTACCTGCACATACCACTCTGCACCCACCTGTCCTTCCAGCTCCTCAACGCGCCTCTCAAGGTGCACGCACTGCTTCAGCACAGCGCCATGGCATGGGTGGTACCCCTTCCCCAAAACCCCGCCCACCCATTCCTCCCTACCTGCACATACCACTCTGCACCCACCTGTCCTTCCAGCTCCTCAACGCGCCTCTCAAGGTGCACGCACTGCTTCAGCACAGCGCCATGGCATGGGTGGTACCCCTTCCCCAAAACCCCGCCCACCCATTCCTCCCTACCTGCACATACCACTCTGCACCCACCTGTCCTTCCAGCTCCTCAACGCGCCTCTCAAGGTGCACGCACTGCTTCAGCACAGCGCCATGGCATGGGTGGTACCCCTTCCCCAAAACCCCGCCCACCCATTCCTCCCTACCTGCACATACCACTCTGCACCCACCTGTCCTTCCAGCTCCTCAACGCGCCTCTCAAGGTGCACGCACTGCTTCAGCACAGCGCCATGGCATGGGTGGTACCCCTTCCCCAAAACCCCGCCCACCCATTCCTCCCTACCTGCACATACCACTCTGCACCCACCTGTCCTTCCAGCTCCTCAACGCGCCTCTCAAGGTGCACGCACTGCTTCAGCACAGCGCCATGGCATGGGTGGTACCCCTTCCCCAAAACCCCGCCCACCCATTCCTCCCTACCTGCACATACCACTCTGCACCCACCTGTCCTTCCAGCTCCTCAACGCGCCTCTCAAGGTGCACGCACTGCTTCAGCACAGCGCCATGGCATGGGTGGTACCCCTTCCCCAAAACCCCGCCCACCCATTCCTCCCTACCTGCACATACCACTCTGCACCCACCTGTCCTTCCAGCTCCTCAACGCGCCTCTCAAGGTGCACGCACTGCTTCAGCACAGCGCCATGGCATGGGTGGTACCCCTTCCCCAAAACCCCGCCCACCCATTCCTCCCTACCTGCACATACCACTCTGCACCCACCTGTCCTTCCAGCTCCTCAACGCGCCTCTCAAGGTGCACGCACTGCTTCAGCACAGCGCCATGGCATGGGTGGTACCCCTTCCCCAAAACCCCGCCCACCCATTCCTCCCTACCTGCACATACCACTCTGCACCCACCTGTCCTTCCAGCTCCTCAACGCGCCTCTCAAGGTGCACGCACTGCTTCAGCACAGCGCCATGGCATGGGTGGTACCCCTTCCCCAAAACCCCGCCCACCCATTCCTCCCTACCTGCACATACCACTCTGCACCCACCTGTCCTTCCAGCTCCTCAACGCGCCTCTCAAGGTGCACGCACTGCTTCAGCACAGCGCCATGGCATGGGTGGTACCCCTTCCCCAAAACCCCGCCCACCCATTCCTCCCTACCTGCACATACCACTCTGCACCCACCTGTCCTTCCAGCTCCTCAACGCGCCTCTCAAGGTGCACGCACTGCTTCAGCACAGCGCCATGGCATGGGTGGTACCCCTTCCCCAAAACCCCGCCCACCCATTCCTCCCTACCTGCACATACCACTCTGCACCCACCTGTCCTTCCAGCTCCTCAACGCGCCTCTCAAGGTGCACGCACTGCTTCAGCACAGCGCCATGGCATGGGTGGTACCCCTTCCCCAAAACCCCGCCCACCCATTCCTCCCTACCTGCACATACCACTCTGCACCCACCTGTCCTTCCAGCTCCTCAACGCGCCTCTCAAGGTGCACGCACTGCTTCAGCACAGCGCCATGGCATGGGTGGTACCCCTTCCCCAAAACCCCGCCCACCCATTCCTCCCTACCTGCACATACCACTCTGCACCCACCTGTCCTTCCAGCTCCTCAACGCGCCTCTCAAGGTGCACGCACTGCTTCAGCACAGCGCCATGGCATGGGTGGTACCCCTTCCCCAAAACCCCGCCCACCCATTCCTCCCTACCTGCACATACCACTCTGCACCCACCTGTCCTTCCAGCTCCTCAACGCGCCTCTCAAGGTGCACGCACTGCTTCAGCACAGCGCCATGGCATGGGTGGTACCCCTTCCCCAAAACCCCGCCCACCCATTCCTCCCTACCTGCACATACCACTCTGCACCCACCTGTCCTTCCAGCTCCTCAACGCGCCTCTCAAGGTGCACGCACTGCTTCAGCACAGCGCCATGGCATGGGTGGTACCCCTTCCCCAAAACCCCGCCCACCCATTCCTCCCTACCTGCACATACCACTCTGCACCCACCTGTCCTTCCAGCTCCTCAACGCGCCTCTCAAGGTGCACGCACTGCTTCAGCACAGCGCCATGGCATGGGTGGTACCCCTTCCCCAAAACCCCGCCCACCCATTCCTCCCTACCTGCACATACCACTCTGCACCCACCTGTCCTTCCAGCTCCTCAACGCGCCTCTCAAGGTGCACGCACTGCTTCAGCACAGCGCCATGGCATGGGTGGTACCCCTTCCCCAAAACCCCGCCCACCCATTCCTCCCTACCTGCACATACCACTCTGCACCCACCTGTCCTTCCAGCTCCTCAACGCGCCTCTCAAGGTGCACGCACTGCTTCAGCACAGCGCCATGGCATGGGTGGTACCCCTTCCCCAAAACCCCGCCCACCCATTCCTCCCTACCTGCACATACCACTCTGCACCCACCTGTCCTTCCAGCTCCTCAACGCGCCTCTCAAGGTGCACGCACTGCTTCAGCACAGCGCCATGGCATGGGTGGTACCCCTTCCCCAAAACCCCGCCCACCCATTCCTCCCTACCTGCACATACCACTCTGCACCCACCTGTCCTTCCAGCTCCTCAACGCGCCTCTCAAGGTGCACGCACTGCTTCAGCACAGCGCCATGGCATGGGTGGTACCCCTTCCCCAAAACCCCGCCCACCCATTCCTCCCTACCTGCACATACCACTCTGCACCCACCTGTCCTTCCAGCTCCTCAACGCGCCTCTCAAGGTGCACGCACTGCTTCAGCACAGCGCCATGGCATGGGTGGTACCCCTTCCCCAAAACCCCGCCCACCCATTCCTCCCTACCTGCACATACCACTCTGCACCCACCTGTCCTTCCAGCTCCTCAACGCGCCTCTCAAGGTGCACGCACTGCTTCAGCACAGCGCCATGGCATGGGTGGTACCCCTTCCCCAAAACCCCGCCCACCCATTCCTCCCTACCTGCACATACCACTCTGCACCCACCTGTCCTTCCAGCTCCTCAACGCGCCTCTCAAGGTGCACGCACTGCTTCAGCACAGCGCCATGGCATGGGTGGTACCCCTTCCCCAAAACCCCGCCCACCCATTCCTCCCTACCTGCACATACCACTCTGCACCCACCTGTCCTTCCAGCTCCTCAACGCGCCTCTCAAGGTGCACGCACTGCTTCAGCACAGCGCCATGGCATGGGTGGTACCCCTTCCCCAAAACCCCGCCCACCCATTCCTCCCTACCTGCACATACCACTCTGCACCCACCTGTCCTTCCAGCTCCTCAACGCGCCTCTCAAGGTGCACGCACTGCTTCAGCACAGCGCCATGGCATGGGTGGTACCCCTTCCCCAAAACCCCGCCCACCCATTCCTCCCTACCTGCACATACCACTCTGCACCCACCTGTCCTTCCAGCTCCTCAACGCGCCTCTCAAGGTGCACGCACTGCTTCAGCACAGCGCCATGGCATGGGTGGTACCCCTTCCCCAAAACCCCGCCCACCCATTCCTCCCTACCTGCACATACCACTCTGCACCCA
Organism: Closterium sp. Naga37s-1; assembly: GCA_947471745.1. Classification (NCBI taxonomy): domain Eukaryota; kingdom Viridiplantae; phylum Streptophyta; class Zygnematophyceae; order Desmidiales; family Closteriaceae; genus Closterium; species Closterium sp. Naga37s-1. Next base: position 4,433,567 of record CANJKZ010000048.1, read on the forward strand.
CCTGTCCTTCCAGCTCCTCAACGCGCCTCTCCAGGTGCACGCACTGCTTCAGCACGGCGCCATGCGTGGCATGCAGCTGCTCCAGCCGCTCCATCACCCCCTCCACACTCTCCGCTCCCTTCCCCACCTCTGCTGTCGCCGCTGCCACTGCCGCTGCGGCTGCTGCTGTTGTTGCTGCTGTCACTGCTGGTAACCCGGCCGTTATGCCACTGGCCGTACTGGTAGGTTTGCCGCTTGACGCGTTGCTTGTGACACCACCACTGCTGGTCACGCCGCCGCTGCTTGTTACACCAGTGCTTGGCACACCTGTGGTCACACCGGCTACACCCGGCACACCTGTGGTGACTCCAACAGACCCTGCCACACCAGACACGCTCACTCTCTCTGTTGCCCTGCCTGCCTGTGCACCACCAAGCACACCACCTGACGCGCCCTGCTGCGACTGAAGCGGGTCAAAGGGCACCATCACGCCAGGAGAATTCAACAGAGTAGGTGGATTCAACAGAGCGCGCTGGTTCACAGCACTGACAGCCGCTCCTGAAACAGCAGCACCCCCTGTAGCAGAACCGGCTACTACAGTACCTACAGTACCTGCACCACACGCTACAGCAGTAACCGCACTACCTGTTACATCAGTAACTGCACTAACTGTTACAGCAGTAACCGCACTACCCGCTACAGCAGTAACCGCACTACCTGTTACAGCAGCAGCAGGCATGGTACAGTTAGGTGGAATACTGGCTGTCACAGCACGGTTGGGCATGGCAGCAGCAGAAGCAACAGCACCTGCGACACTGCCGCCTGCACTACCATGAGCATGATTCATGCCGCTATCCGTCCCTGTGTGAACCAGCCCATGCTTCTCCTCGCCCTCTCCCCCTCCTGCCACCCCTCCTGCCACCCCTCCTGCCACCCCTCCTGCCGCCCCTCCTGCCGCCCCTCCTGCCGCCCCTCCTGCCATCCCTGCCACCCCTGCTCTCGCAACTCCCACTGCCCCTCCTGCCCCCAGTCCGCCCCCTGTCCCCCCCATCTCTTCCCCATTACCAGCATCCCCACGCCTCCTCTGTGCCACCACCAACCGCCTCCTCCTCCCTCTCACCCCCCCCACCTCACTCCCCCCTACCCCAGCCACTCCACCTCCCGTTCCTACCCCCACACCTGCCGAACCTGGCTGCACGAGCAGGTCCGGGAACACGGTGTGTGGAGCTGAAGTCCCCGAACCTGGCCAGGTGGCTTGGGAGGTAACCGAGGTTTGGGCCAAGGCAGGAGGGGGAGGTTGCGGGTGGGTGTAAGGTGGGGGGTGGGCGTGGGGGTAAGCAGGGGAGGAGAAGGAGAAGGGTGCGGATGCTGACATGGGAGCTGTGGTAACGCTTGTCATGCTCCCTGCTGTTGCACCCCTTGCACCACTTGCACCATTCGCACCACTTGCACCATTCGCACCACTTGCACCATTCGCACCACTTGCACCATTCGCACCACTTGCACCATTTGCACCAATTGCACCACTCACACCATTTTCTGCCCCAGCACCATCTGCTAGAGCAGCCCCAGAAGCAGCGGCAGCAGAAGCAGAGGCAGTGGCGAGTCCAGCAGTTGCAGCTGCCACCGCTGCTCCTGCTGCAACAGGCAGGGAGGGCAGACCACCAGCAGCAGCAGCAGCAGCTGTAGCAGAGGCAGGGGCGTTGCTGCAAGCAATGATGCTTCCCAGCACCTTCTGCTTTGACTTGCCGGAGGGATTGAGTGCGGGTGCAGAGGGGACGGGAGGGGAAGAGGAGGGAGACGCCAGAGGCACGGGAGCAGCAGGCGTGGTAGCAATGCTGCTGGTGGTGCTGCTGCTGCTGGTAGTGGTGGTGGTGTTGCTGGTGGCAGTGACGTTGGAGGCAGCCCAAGCAGCAGCAGTAGAATCAACGGAGGCAGTGGTGGCAGCAACAGCAGGGGTGGGGGCGGTGCTGGTGGGGGCGGTGCTGGTGGGGGCGGTGCTGGTGGGGGCGGTGGGGGCGGTGGCGGTGGCGGTGGCGGGGGCGGTGCTGGTGGGAGGAATGTTTGTGGCGGCGGAGGTGGAGGAGGAGTAGAGGCGGACAGCAGGGGAGGGCAGGAAGCCAGGAAGAGAGAGGGGGAACATGGAGGCCGGAGATGCTGAGGCGGGAGCAGCGGGAGCAGCGGGAGCGGCGGAGGAAGAAGGAGAAGGTGCAGTGGTAGGAGGGTTGGACTGGACAGGTGTGATTGTTGTAGCAACCTGCCGCTGCTGCTGCTGCTGCTGCTGCTGCTGCTGCTGCTGTTGCTGCTGCTGCTGCTGCTTGTGTCCCTCGTTTGAGTCACATCCAAACTCGTCCCTAAGCACATCCCTACTCGTGCTGATATTGCTGCTGTTGCTGCTGCTGCTGCTGCTGCTGCTGCTGCTGCTGCTGCTGCTGCTGCTGCTGCTGCTGCTGCTGCTGCTGCTGCTGCTGCTGCTGCTGCTGCTGCTGCTGCTGCTGCTGCTGCTGCTGCTGCTGCTGCTGCTGCTGCTGCTGCTGCTGCTGCTGCTGCTGCTGCTGCTGCTGCTGCTGCTGCTGCTGCTGCTGCTGCTGCTGCTGCTGCTGCTGCTGCTGCTGCTGCTGCTGCTGCTGCTGCTGCTGCTGCTGCTGCTGCTGCTGCTGCTGCTGCTGCTGCTGCTGCTGCTGCTGCTGCTGCTGCTGCTGCTGCTGCTGCTGCTGCTGCTGCTGCTGCTGCTGCTGCTGCTGCTGCTGCTGCTGCTGCTGCTGCTGCTGCTGCTGCTGCTGCTGCTGCTGCTGCTGCTGCTGCTGCTGCTGCTGCTGCTGCTGCTGCTGCTGCTGCTGCTGCTGCTGCTGCTGCTGCTGCTGCTGCTGCTGCTGCTGCTGCCGTTGCTGCTGCTACTTGTGGTGTTGCTGTTGCTGTTGCTGTTGCTGTTGCTGTTGCTGTTGCTGCTGTAGCTGCTACTCATGCTGCTGCCGCCAGTGCTGCTATCCCCTCTGAGGCAAGACTGACCCTCATACCCTGCCTTCTCCTCTCTACTTCTCCCGTCTTCCCCTCCTGAAACTTCACGCTCTCTCTCTCCCTCACCTCCCTCCACCTGCGACTCATCGTCCCCATGTGCCTCCCCATCTGCAGCACCAGCAGTCGCAGCAGCAGAACGATCAGTAGCACTGTCACGACCACCACCACCGTCACCAGCTCCAGCACCAGCACTAGCACCAGCACCAGCAGCAACACCGCCACTACCATCATCATCACCAGCATCAGCAATAGCGTCACCGTCACCATGGCCATCTAAGCCGGGCAGCAGCAGCGCAACAGATTCATTGCCATTGCCACACCCACCCTTCACTCTCCCACTCTCCTTCTGAGGCGCCTCAAAACTAGATCCCTTGCCACACCCACCCTTTCTCCCACTCTCCCCTTCCCCTTCACTCCTCCGCCGCTCTTCCTCCAGCTGTGCCCTCAACGTATCCACCCAGGTCATCGGATTAACCTCACCGGGTTGACTGGGTTGACTGGGTTGACTGGGTTGACCGGGTTGACTGGGCTGACCGGGTTCACCGGGCCGGCAGTTGCTGTCACGAAGCACGAGGTGCGAGACGGAGGAGAGGGTGAGCGGGTTCATGCCTCCGAACAGACCTGGAGGGCGGCGGCGCATTTGGGGAGAGGACGGAAACGGGAAGGGACATGTGGGGAGGAGGGGAAGGTGCGAGACGGAGGAGAGGGTGAGCGGGTTGATGCCTCCGAACAGACCTGGAGGGCGGGCGCATTTGGGGGGGAGAACGACAATGTGGGAGACGGTGGGAGATGAGGGGGAAGGCACATATGGAAAGAGGAAGAGGGGTGAAGGCGGAGGTGGGGGGGGAGGAGGGGAGGGGGGGGGCCTGAAAGAGAAGGGTGCGTTACCAGTGGTGGAGGCAATGGGTTTGAGCATGACCCCGGCGAACACGTTCTCAAAAGGGCGGCGCGGGGGGTTGGGGAGTGGGTTGCCCTCCGATTGGAGGGAATGGGTGAGTGGTTACCAGTGGTGGAGGCAATGGATTTGAGCATGGCCCCGGCGAACACGTTCCCAAGGGAGAGGTGGGGAGGGGGGGGGGTAGGGGTTGGGGTGAGTTACCCTCTAATATAGGCGAGGGTGAGTTACCAGTGGTGGAGGCAATAGATTTGAGCATGGCTCCAGCAAACACGTTCTGCAGCGCCATCGAGAACGCAGTCGAGTTCTGCTCCGCCTGCGCTGACGTGGCACTCGGCGCCTCTGCTGACGTGGCACTTGGTGTCTCCGATGACGTGAGCGGTGCCACTTCAGCACTCTCCGCGCGCACACGATCACAATCACCATCTCTGAAATCACACTTTAAGCCGGGAGCCGTGAAGGGCTCGTTCAAAGTCAGGGACTCCTCTGAACTCTCCTTCAAAGAAGAAATCTCCAAAAACTCCTTTACTGACTGCTCCGAATCCGTTTCTTGGCCTGGCAGTGGCTTCTCCTGAGCGCCCTCTGCTGTTGCCAACGAGCCTGCCGTGCCTGCCTCTGAAGCACACTCCTGTGATGCTGCTGAACCTTTTGAGTTGTTCGCCTCTGCAGCACACTCTTGAGGCGCCTCAGAAGTTAATCTGTTCGCCTCTACTGCAGCGCACTCTGCTGCTGGCGCTGAGGCGCCATCCTCCAGAGCGGCCTGTATAGGTGCTGAGGTGTTGGGATGGGTTTTCGATTCGGACTGGAGCGCGGCGGGTGTGTGCTGGTCTGTGAGTGGTGCTTGTGAGAGGTTATTGTCCGCAGGGGCGGAGGCGGAGGGATGCGAGGAGGAGGCATGTGTGGGAGGAGAGGTGGAGGAGGAGGAGGAGGAGGAGGGTGATGCAGCACTCGCAGTAGCAATGGCGGCAGTGGTGGTGACAGTAGCAGTAGTGGTAGTGGAGGTAGTGAGGGGAGAGGGAGAGGAGGAGGAGGAGGAGGAGGAGGAGGAGGAGGAGGAGGAGGAGGAGGAGGAGGAGGAGGAGGAGGAGGAGGAGGAGGAGGAGGAGGAGGAGGAGGAGGAGGCTGCTGCTGCTGCTGCTGACGTACCTGCTGCTGTAGCCTCTCCTGCCCCTGCTGCTGCTGCTGCTGATGATTCTACTGCATGGCCTGAGGACCCCACTGCCTGAGTGCCCGGCTTCCCTTTTCCCCCACCTGTTGCTACAGCCGCCTCTGCACCACTGTTCCCTGCTGCACCGCCAGCAACAGCAGCAGAGCTTCCTGCTGCTCCGACAGTAGTAGTCGCAGTGTCATCCTTTCCTTGGGCACCATCAGCAGCGCCTTTCCCTGCATCCCCATCAGCACCGCCCTTGCCCGCGGCAGCAGAATCAGCAGCAGCAGAATCAGCAGCGGCAGCGGCAGCAGCGGCAGCGGCAGCCTCCTGGTGGCGAATGAGCATCTGCTGGAGCACAAAGTGCAGCTGCTCCTGCTGCTGCTGCAGCACCACCATCGCCCGGTCCAACTGACTCTTCACATGCTGCTGCGTCTCCCTCTCCGCCTGCTCCTTCCCCATCTGCTGCAACTGCTGCGCCTGCGCCTGCTGCACCTGCTGCCGGCGCCGGCGCCGCCGCGACGACGCGTGGGCGAGGCTCTGCTGCTGCTGGTGCTGCTGCTGCTGGAGAAGCAGCTGCTGCTGCAGCGACTGCTGCTGCTGCACGTGGTACTGTTCGATCCGCTGCTGCAGCTGCTGCGGCTGCTGCTCAGGAGTGGTGGAGGAGTGGAGGGAATTGAGCGACTCGAGGAGGTGCAACTGGTGCGGGTTCATGTGCTGCTCCATGGCCCGTTTCTGCTGCATGATTTCGGCTAAGTGCTTCTGAAGCTCCTCGTCTGAGATACGCTGGGGGTTCTGAGTGCTCGATTGCTGCTGTGACTGTGACTGTGACTGCGATTGCTGTGCCTGTGCCTGCGACTGGGACTGGGACTGTGACTGCTGCGACTGGGACTGCTGTGACAGCGACTGCTGGAGCAGCTGCTGCTGTAGCGGCAGCTGCAATGGCTGCTGCTGCCAAAACGGCTGCTGCTGCGGCTGCTGCTGCTGTGGCAGCGCCTGCAGCGGCTGCTGCTTCTGCCCACCGTCCCTCTGCCCCTGCCCCCCCTGCTGCGCCCCCTGCTGCCCCAGCACGTGCCTGGTTTGCCGCTGCAGCAGCTGCTGCGTGTCGTGCTGCGACTGCGCGAGCAGGGAGGGCAGCATCTTCATCTGCTGCAGCAGCTGCAGGTCCTCGGGGTTGCCCTGCACGTACTGCTGCATCTGCTCCAGCGTCGCCTGGTACTGCTGCTGCTGCTCGTGCAGCCGCCGGAACGCCTCTGACTGCCGCAGCACCCACCGCTCGTGCTCCTCGTCAAACGGCTTTGCAGCAGCAGCACTGCTAGCACTGCTGCTGCTTCCTGCATCCCCAACTGCTGCTCCTCCTCCTGTAACTGCCCCTCCTGCCCCCCCTGCTCCTGCTCCTCCTCCTCCTCCCCCTCCTGCTCCTGCCCCTCCGCCCTTTCCTCCTTTGCTCTTCTTGGCTCCTTTCCGCTTCCCTCCTCCTTTCCCCGCCTCCTTGCCTGCATCTGCGCCTGCCACTGCTGCTCCTGCTCCAGGAGCACTTGTCGTAGATGTACCTGCACCAGATGTACCTGCACCAGATGTACCTGCACCAGATGGACCTGCACCAGATGCACCTGCACCAGATGCACCTGCACCAGATGCACCTGCACCAGATGCACCTGCACCAGATGCACTTGCACCAGATGCACCTGCACCAGATGCACCTGTCGTGGGTGCGCCAGCACCAGACCCACCTGTTGCAGGTGAGCTTGTACCAGATGCACCTGTCACTGGCACACCCGTCGCAGCAGAAGCATTGGTTGCAGCTGCAGCAGGTGCATTGGGTGGAGTGGCAGCAGCAGTGCATGCAGAGGCAGCGGTAGCAGCAGCGGTAGCAGCAGCGGTAGCAGCAGCGATAGAAGCAGCAGAAGCACTGGAAGCTGGAGAAGCAGTGCGCACAGGGGCAGCAGAGGAACAGAAAGCAGCAGAAGGAGGAGCAGCAGCAGGAACTACAGCTGCTGCTACTGCCCCGCCTGCAGCGTTGGAAGGCGGCGGTTGTGAGTGCAGGGAGGCACGCAGCAGCTGCTTGCCACGAGATGACGAAGCAGGCTTAGAGGGTGCGCCACTCAATGGTGCAAACGGCATGTGCGACGCTTCACCCGCCGATGCACCTGCTGCTGGCCCTGCTGCCGCTGCTGCTACTAGTCCTCCTCCTCCTGCTGCTGCTGGCACTGCTGCCACTGTTCCACCACCTCCCCCTGCTGCTGTTGTTGGTGCTGGTGCGGCTACAACACCACCAGCACTGCCAGCAGCACCACCGCCAGCACCACCACCAGCAATCCCTCCTTCTTTTGCTCCTCCCACCCCTTGTCCAACTGCCCCTGCGCCCCTTCCCCCGCCCGCACTGCCAGGCGCAGCCGCAGCAGCAGCAGAAAGAGCAGGAGCGGCAGCAGCCGGAGCAGCAGCAGCGGGAGCGGGAGCAGCATCGGAAGCAGCAGCAGACGGAGTGGAAGCCATGCGCGGGGGAGGCTGCAGATCCAACTCGCACGCCTTTCTAAGGTCTAAATCACTCATGAGAAGGCACCACATGGCATCCCCGCGGCTCATCTGCGGGCCCCACACAGCCTGCAGCGCGCACAGCATACGAGACACCCCATCCTGCTGCAGCTCCCTCCGAGTCGAAAACCCCAGGCTCGGGCTCCCCCCCGTGCCCTGCCCCGAGCCTGACCCCAAGGCATGGCGCGTTCCGAAGCTGCTGCCGGTGCCGAAGCTGGAGGTGTGGGTTCTGCTCCCCGAGCCTTTCCCGGACCTGCCTGCAGCCATGGCTGCGATTTCCGGGCCTCTGCCGAAGAGGAGAGCATTGGAGACGATGTTGGTCAGGGCGTCCTTTTCGCCGAAGCAGCTGCCGAACCTGTCGACGGCCTGCCGAGCCGCTTCTTCGGTGTAGCCGAAGCTAGCGACCTTGACCACCGCTTCGCTATGGAGCGAATCGAGCTTCTCTAATAGAAGCTCTTCTAAGCGGAATTCAGTTGCATCATCCCAAATGTAATTCTCAGGAGAGTCTGAACCGGCAGCTTGTGCAGTAGCAGCAGCATCCTGTCCAGCAGCAGACACAGCAGATGCGTTTTGCGGGTCATAATAGCTCTGCTGCTGCACACTTTGTTGCTGCTGCAGTTGTTGCTGCTGCTGCTGGTTCTGCTGCTGCTGATACTGCTGCTGGTACTGCTGCTGCTGGTGGTACTGCTGCTGCTGTTGCTGCTGCTGCTGCTGCTGATAATGCTGCTGCTGCTGATGCTCCCGTTGCTGCTGCACCTGCTGGGACTGGTGATGCTCATAACGGGGATCAACATGCGACAGATCGCTCTCCTCTGCCACGTCATCCGCGTCATCAAATTCGCTCTCCATGTCATCATCCGCGATATCCACGTCATCGTCCTCGTCATAATCCTCTTGCGCATCCACTGTGTCCACGTCATCACCGTCATCATAATCCCCGTCCTCGTCATAATACTCATCCTCCACGTGGATAATCCCACCCACGCACGACCCGTCACAAGCATCTTCAGTACAAGACACCAAACCCCCCTCGTCTTCAAATCCGCGCAGACCTTCCTCCCCCTGCGACCCCCAACGGCGGAGACCATCCCCCCGCAAGGTAACCCGGCTACCCGACGCTCCCCCTGCACCGTACGCCCCTGCTTCCGCGGACTCGCGGAAAGTCATCTGCATCTGCGCCATGCGCGCAGCAGCCGAGCCTTGCGCCTGTGACTGCTGCTGCGCCTTCTGCTGCGACTGCGACTGCGACTGCGACTGCGACTGCGACTGCGACTGCGACTGCTGCTGCGTGCTCGCCGCAAGCCTCAGCTGCTGCTGCTGAAGCTTCCCCAAGTCACTCTCCCCCGTCCCTGCTAACCCCTGACCGCTTCGCGCTCCCACCTGCGATACCACCTGACATTTCACCTGCAATCCGAGCTGCGTTACATCCTGACGCGCATGACCGCCGTCCGTCTCCGCCACCGGCGGACACGCTAACGGCGCAGCGGCCGGCGGGCTTCCCTGCGCGGAAGGCGCGTCCAGGCGGAACTTGCGCTTGTTCCGGTGACTTGCTCTCTCCGCATCCTCCGCTCTAGCCCGTTCCGCATCCTCCACGGCCGCTGCTACTAACGAGGCTTCATGCGCAATTCCTGTAACGGAGACGCGATCCGCTACTGCTGGTGCTACAGCAGGCACGACGGGATTATTCTTAACGCCATGGTTCTTCGACGGACTGGAATAATTGCCTGCAGGGCCCGAAGGCCCTGATTGGTTACCTGATTGGCCTAATGAGGCTGACTGGCTTGAAAAGCCTGACTGAGCTGAAAGCCCGGATTGCGTTGAAATCCCTGACTGGTTTGAAAGCCCTGACTGGTTTGCAGGCCTTATCTGGCCTGGCAATGATCCGTGCGACGAGCAGTTGTCGCCGGATCTTACAGCCTCAACGGCCTTCTTACTTGAACCCTTCGCGAGAGATGGACCATGAGCATACAGCTGCGGCGTTTCTTGCACCTGGACCTCCCCCCCGGCCAAATTTTGCAGCTGAGGCGTTTCCACGGGTAACTGCGGGTCTGACGTGCTAGACCCGCTTTTTACTTGCTGCTTGCTGCTGTTGGAGTTGTTGCTGCTAGAGTTGCCGTGGTTGTTGCCGGCCTTGCCGGATCGTCCCTTCTTGCCTTTTCGCGGAGCCATGGAAATGCTACTGCCGAGACCAGGCAAGAGAAGAAGCTACCACGAACGCATTTCCGTCAAATCTGCTCGTGAGGGGTCCAGCGAAGGCAAATGCGGACTACGGTTCAAGTTTCGGCTAACTGTGATGGACGCAGGGTCAAACGCAGATTAGATCGACAAATTGAAAAATCGAGACAAGTTTAGAATGTTGGAACGAATGAACTGGCACGTGAACATATGGATGCCTGTTGGAATGAAAGAACCATGGCGGAAAGCACTTGCTCTAAGGGAAAAAGTAGGAGAGAGGGAGAAGGGAAGAGCTGAGCCAAGTCATGCCATGGCTGTCATGGGTGATCCAAGCAACGAAAAGGAAAAACCTCAGAAGCAGAATTAGGGTAACCCTAATTTCAATTTCTTCTATTGGTCGAGAGCCATACAAGAGCAGCATCGAGAAAACAAATCAGCAGGACTGAAGTTTCGGGCAACTGGTGAAAAGAAACGAGTCATGATGGTGGTGACTTTTCCGTTGCTGCCACATGATCCTGCTTCGGCCTGAAGGGACACGCAAGGTGCTTGGCCTGAAGGTTTCGGGGTTGGTTTGGGTGGGGTCTGTCGGCCGCGCTGGCGAGCGGGTGCGATCGTGTGAGGTGACCTGAAAAGGAGGAAATGGACGGATGGATGTTCCTCGGCGGGATGAGGCATGGGATTGTAAAGTATGGACTGGTTGCCATGTGGCAGCAGACGAGAATTCACGATGACGATGTTGGCGTGGTATCCTCGCAACAGTACGAGAACCGTTTGTTGTGATACATCTGTAGAGTCTATACGTTAGAAGTTTTGCTAGTTTCCAACTTCAGAACCAACAAAGTTGCAATGACCCACATCCTAATGGAAACTAAAACAAGACATCAAATGCATTTTACAAAGGGCCGCCCAGGGTCTACCTAGGGGGAGTTAAAGAGATATGTATGTACAATGCATTCCAGAAACTAATAAGCTATTGGAAGAAGGTATCTAACCTGTGGCTATAGAAAGGGGGAGAGATCATAATAGTAGTCAACCTGGGGCGACCAAGCAGAGTCCATGCAACCGACGATTTCCATCGAGCCCAATCACTGTCTCACCGTCAGTTCCCCTCTCTCGACAAAATGTGCCATACCGCTACTCTATAATACAAGTATTTCAGCATGCACAAAAACACGACACCCACTATGCCTCCATGATTCACGCTCTCTCTGCACAACTCGCGCATTCTCTTCATTCGCTTGAGGGCGGAACATTTGAAACATTGAAAGCCCGAGCCCCTGTAGATACAGCTTCTTTCAGCTGCGGCCAATCAGAGGCCAGAAAGCTAAGCAGGGATGATGAGCCTCCTGCTGCCATCAGCTCATTCAGCTGCTGCACTCCTCCCCCCCCTCCTCCTCCCCCACCAGAAACAGCAGTCTCCGGCTGCTCTTGCTCCTGCTGCAGCCGCTGAAACTGCAACTGCTGCTGCTGCTGCTGAAACAGCACCTCCTGTTGCTGCTGCTGCTGAAACTGCTGCTCCTGCAGCTGCTGCAGAAACTGCTGCTGCTGCTGCTGCTGAAACGACTGCTGCCTCAGCTGCATCCCCTGCTGCTGCAGCAGCTGCTGCTGGAGCAGCTGCCGCAGAGCATGCAGCTGGCTCCCCCCTGCAGCGCTCTGCTGCGCCGCCAGCAGCGCCTGCAGCGCCTGCAGCCCTTCCTGCAACTCTCCCTGCTCGCCTTGCATCGCCTCTTGCCCTCCCAACACCTTCTCTTCCTCTCCCTCCTGTCGCTCCTGCCGCTCCTGCTGCTCCGCCTGTTCCTGCCGCTGCTGCTGCCACTGCTGCTGCTCCTGCCTCTGCTGTTGCTGCTGGTACTCCGCGCTGTCCTCTTCCATGCGAGATCCTGGCCTTTCCGCGAAACCGCCGCTGGACATAGACGCGCTCTCCGTGTCCCCCACAAAGCCCCGCGCTGCTCCTGCTGCTCCTGCTCCTGCTCCCGCTCCTGCTGCCATGGCGAATCTCGACCGCTTCTGAGTCGATTCCAGCCCAGCGAACTGCCCCTGCTGCTGCTGCTGTGACTGCTGCTGCTGCTGTGACTGCTGCTGCTGCAGCTGAAGGGTAGCGGAATCAAAGAGCGACGCTTGGTGCTGACTCAAGGACAGATGTGCCGCCACGTCGTCCATTCCCATGGAACCAGCGAGCCCGCCACCCGCAGCAACAGCGCCACCGCCGCCAGAGGAACCCGCGGAAACGTCACCAGCGGCAGCAGAACCGGGAGCCACAGCCCCAGCAACCCCAGCGGCGCCAGCGGCGGCGCCAGCGCCAGTCAAGCCGCGCGAACCTTGAGGTGTGGCATTCGCTGACGACGGCTGCTGCTGCTCCAGCACCGACAAATCAATGGTCAGATTCCGCCGACCCAGAATCGACGGCCCTTTCGACCTGCTGCTGCCAACACCACCACCACCATCCATTCCTCCCCCTGTCCCACCCCCTCCCCCCAAGACCGATAATCCCAAGGTGGAGCCCCCTAGGCTCGGGGTTCCAAGGCCTGAGGGGAAGAGGCCGGTGAGGGGGGCGCGCTCTACGGGGGAGGACGAGGAGCGGAGGAGAGAGCGGTGGTGAAAGGCGGAAAACGGTGGCGTTTTCGCAGTTGCGCCGCTTCCCCCCAGCCCTCCCCCCATTCCGCCACCGAGACCTGCGCGGAACATGGTGTTTGGGGAGCCGAGGGGGGAAGACCCCACCCCCGCGCCCATTCCCCCAAACCCGCCCGCGCCTGCGCCGCCACCCATGCCAACCCCCCCAGCCGCTCCCCCTGCCGCTGCAAGCGCCGCCAGAGCGTTATCTCCGCCGAAACCTGCGCCGCTCCCCCCTACGCCGGCAGCGCCGGCGGAGGAGAGGAAGCGCGGGAAGAGGGGGGAAACTATGGGCGGAGTGGGCGCGGAGGGCTCCCCCAGGCTCGCGCTTTTGGGGAACGCGAGAACCTCTTGCGGGGAGGGGAGTTCGGAGAACGGAATCCCGGAATACGCGGCGGCCAGGCGGAGGCGTTTGGCGGTCTGCTGGCGCAAGTCGAGCAGATCATCCCCTCCGCTTCCGCCGATCCCGGTCATGGCGGAACCGAAACCTCCGCCTGCGCCTGCCCCCGCACCAACGGAGAAGGGGAAGGGCTGCGCGGAACCGGGGGACGGCGCGCCGCTGCTGGAGGAGAGGCCGTGGGGGGAGAAGGGCTGCGAAAGCGGATGGGGGGAGGGCACGCCGGAGTGCATTCCGCTGGGGGAAGAGCAGGTGGACGCGGCGGCGGAGGTGGTGGCGAGGCGGCGGAGAACGTCGGTAAGCGCGCGGATCTGCGCAACGGGCGGAGCGGGGAAGCCAAGGCGGGAGGGGGGTGGAGGAGAGAAGGGGAGGGGAAGAGGGGGGATAAGAAAAGCAAGCCCAGCAGTGCAGGTTCGAAGGGGGAAACATCTTACGACCGGCTCTTGAAAGAAACAAGGCCAAGCGAACAAGCAGCGCCAAAGCTTGCGACACTTGCGACGCTTGCGAATAGCTGCGATATGGACGTGCGCAATGCGGCGGGCTACTCACGTGTTCTACTCGGCTAGAGTCGTATCGTCCGCTCCCGGGTGTGCCGGCGCCGCTGCCGGGCGAGAACGTGGGGCTGTCGGGGAACGCGGAGCGGTACATGGCGGCGTACGCGGGGGACGCGGGACCCGCGCTGCTGTTTCCGCTGATACTGTCGCGCGGAGAGTCCAGCAGGCGGGAGGTCTGCGCGCGCGGAAGGGTGGGGAGGGGGAACGGGGAACGGGAAGAGGGAAAGGGGGGTTAACAGGTGGCAGGAAGAGGAAGACGGAGTGGGAGGGACGGAGAGCGCGTGGGAAGGAGAAGGGGGAGGAGGAGGCGGGCGAAGAGGATTGGAAAGGGGGAAGGGAGAATGGAGCAATACTTACGCGTCGGCTGATGATGTCGGCGAGAATGGCGGGGTACTTGCGCTTGAGCGTGGAGTTCCAGTGGTTCTGCCATTCACCGCGATGAGAACGCGGGAAGAAAAAACACGTCAGTTCTACCATACACGCAACAGACCGGCAAAAGAAAAGGGACGACTAAAAAAACAGAAAGAAAGAAAACAGTGTTTGCGTGGTATGTACGAGGCGACTAGCCGCTGTGGCGCGAGACAATAGCCGTACCTTGATAGCATTATCCGTGCGGCCGAGGAGGCTCTTAGCGATGATGGACCACTTGCTGCCATGCTCCGCGTGCCCCATCACGATGATGCGATCCTCCTCGTCCGTGAACGGATCCTTGTTCACCTGCCACGTGTCACGCATCCGACAGCCGGCACAAGAGCGACGAAGCGCGATGAGAAACGGAGGATCGACACCCACTCAGCTCTATCAATCGCTCGCGTTTATCTTGGACAATTCTCAACAGCCAGCTAGTCTCTTGCTTGCTACCACATCCACGACAGCGGTGGTGAACAGAAGAGCGCTGACGAATCTGAAGGGACGGCCCTATTGAACTATCACTAGAAACGAGAATGCAAACACAATGACGTGTAGATTTCCACAGCTCATCCGTCTCGGCCGTCCTTTTCGCGCCGACATAACGCCGCTCGGACGTCATTCTCGTCTACCCCCTTCATTCCTCGAACCTAATTCTCATACTCATTCGTAGTGCTGTATGCAAACGTTGTCTTGCCAAACGTAGGATCTAGCTGCAGGAATGGGGACGACTGGCGAGAACAGACGGCAACCCTAGAAGCACGCATGACCTCTGAGACCCTAAGGGTCTTCAAGACGTGTACTCGCTAAGGGTATCCGCGATTGACATTCGATGTGGGTATCATCCTTGGTGTTCAGACGGATTTCCGGCCGACACTACTTAGTGGGAATCTCATCGAACTTACTTCGGGATTCAGTTGGTTGCACCATCGCAAGCGACAGCTCTTGCCGGACCGCCCCTTGAGTCCTTGGGCTATCAGTGACCAGTTACGCGGTCCGTACTTGGAGATTAACTCTCTAAGCTTGTCATCTTCTTCTGGACTCCAGGGCCCTTTCACCACTTCCGGATCCATCTCCGCCATTGGCGGCTCGCTAAGTTCGCTAATGCACGGGTGGTGAGGTAATTGAATAGGAGGACAGATGTGCGCCCGGAAATCCAGGAAATGGCTTCTGGCAGGAACTAACAAACAAAGCGGAATGGCGTGCTAGTTACGCCTAGTTGACAACTAATGCTCGAGAAGATCCAGACCAAAGTCGGAAAGCCGAACCGTCATTTGTCCAAGAGAGGTCAATGCATTACAGAAAGCAGAGCACACCTAACGACACGATCACTTGTGAGTTGAAGTAACACTGGAGACAGTGAAAACCGCCAGCTTTCAACAAACTCCCACCAGCTTTTTTTACCTCCTTTTCCGCCACCAACCGACACAGCAGAGACCACAGAAGCACCAGAGCCAAAACCTGGGAAGAGAAGGAATCACGCGGTGATGCGGCGCTCGCCCCTCACCTTCCTGCGGCTGCACCACAACCACAGAAGCGCGTGCCTGTGAGAAGAGGACCCAGCGGAAACGGGAACGGCGGAGATGCCACTGGGCGGATGGATTGGTGGGAAACACAACGCAAGAAATGGGCGGTGGTGGAATCGACGGTTGAGATGGAGCAGCTGGGCTGGTTGGGATTTATCGGACGGGCATGAGTGACGAGTTTTTCGACACTGAAACTGTACAGAACACGAGTCTTGCTCTGGCGTGGAACATCCACGCCCGCCACATGGTACGGCACGAGCTGTCGCTAGCGACGGATTCACTGTGCAGATGTGAGGATGCCCTTTCACGATGTTGCTTCGGACAGATATCTGATGATTCGCTCAAATTAACAAACAGCTCTCGAAATCTCCGGTTCAACAGCATGTTCCCCAAGGATGAGGTCCGAGTCCCGACTCCACGTTTAGTGATGGAACAGAGCACAAACAAGAAAAACACCTGTTCACAAGCCTCGGCAATGTTGAGAGGATAAGCTAGCCCAGAACTTACAACCATAAGAGCTCACATGTAGAGTGGAAATATTGCTCAGCGAGAAAAATATACCACTTCATAAAATAAGCCGCGTCCCGCACTGTCGTTTAGCGTCACGTGAGCCTCGAGGGGGGGTGATGAGTAACAGTGCACTAGAGGCCACAATTGACATCATCAAGGATTCATCACGTGACAAATTTGACCACAGCTGAATCTGAAAACAGCCGAATCCATTCTGTCATGTCAAACCGAGGTAGAACGTGTAACGGTCGTCTCGACCAAAAAAAATGCTTCCTTCCCAACGAATTGCAGTAACGTGTGATAACCGTCAGGTGAGCTGAACCAGTCAGCGGAAGCTTATGTCGGCATATTTTTCAGCAGGAAAAGCAATGGGCGACTATCCTTCGCTACTCATTCGTTCACGGGTCTGGTGCAAGTCGCTCGTTCGGCGTGCAAAAGGGAACAGCATGTTTTGATGACTTCACCCACAGCGTCCAAACTGGGAAAGAAAACAATCTTGTCCAGCGCATAACAAATCCTTCTTTCCGATACTAGCCAACAGGGCACTGGTGCTTATATATTGAGGACACCCAAGATAATACAAGCAAAAAACAAGCATGATCCAGCGTTGCATATATCATACATCACATTGCATACGTACTAATTTCTTGCTGCCTCTTTTTTAGCACCACAAGGCATACCCACATGAACAACCAAGGTCGCAAGGCTGGTATCTTCAATGCACCCTCTGTCCCAATACCCCTCCGTAATGAACATTCAAATACTCCACCAATTCTTGCTCAAACCCGTTCAAGGATGTCAATAGGCCCGTTAGGCATGTCGATGGAAACAATCCTTATGGTCGCATTCACCAGCCGCCCCTTCACGCCAGTAACTGCATACTGCATGAGCGCCGTCAGCGCGTTGAACTCGTCAATCGTCGCCCGCACCTCTTGCGTGAACCCACTGTACCGTCATCGCCCGGATATAAGACATATATGTCTTATCTCATACACTAAAAAAAATGCTTGGGTTATCTTGTATTTGGGGAGGTTTTGGGTGTCTTATAAGTCTTATAAATGGAAACCTTTTTAAACTACTTAGAAATATTTTCACGCATCTGGAAAAGAGTTTCTCATTAAGAGTGTCGATGTTGCGAAGTTGCCACTTCGGCAACCATTGTTCGGGACGCCACGTCATCCCGAATACTTGCAGAGTCAAATTTGGTAGTATGTGACTCAGCACGTGGCAGAATTCGCGTGTCGCAAGGGTAAAAATGTACGCGGTATTTCAATTTTCACTATAATACATTGCAGTTTCGATTATAAGACACATATGTCTTATCTCGTACACACAAATAGGTGTCGTATAAAAAGGCTAGCCTGTTTATAAGAGACACCCGTATAATAGACAACCCCTGTCTACTATTCAACACTGTCTTATATCCGGGCGATGACGGTAGTTCCACTCGTTTGTACCGTGCACCACGAACACGGACGGGCATGTGTAGTCACACGTACCGTTCCTGCTAATGAGCGATACATACGCCTCCGAAATGGTAACAGTCGGTTCATCGCAGCACCCGCCCCCCTTCTTCCCCTTCTTGCACTTTTCCTTGTCTGCCCCTGTCAACTTTCTCTTATCCTTGTTGCTCTCCTTCTCCTTATCCTTCTCCTTCTTCTTGCACGTTACGCCAGGGTGCTCTGGGTCAGAGGAAGGCAGGGCCGGGACGATATCTTGCAAGTAGACCCGGAGGGCGGTGGTGAAGGGCTCATCGGTGGGCACCACCACGACGAAGACAACGTCCACTCGGAAGGACAGCCCATCGGCTCTGCCGCACAGAAACAGGGAAACAAGCAGGAGGGTTTGAAGCCAGGGAGACTCGGAGGGCGGTGGTGAAGGGTTCATCGGTGGGCACCACCACGACGAAGACAACGTCCACTCGGAAGGACAGCCCATCGGCCCTGGCACATGGAAGCGAAACACGCATGAACAACAGAAGGCCGGGGAGAAGGGGTCGTTGGTGGGCACAACCACAACGGATACAACGTGCACTCGAAAGGACAAACCGTTAGTCCTGGCACATGGACAGAACACATGCGCAGGCAACAACAGAAGGACATCAAGGCATATATGCATCCCGCTTCAGGGCAATGTGTTGCAACGGGAACGTATGCTCTTCAAACGTGGTCATGATGAGAGAGCAAAGGCGAGTCAGATGTTATGGAGACAGAAACTCACGACTGGGTGAAGGTGAGGTTGGCGCCGCCAGGCATGTAGGAGCGAAAGCGGACGACGTAGTTGGGGTTGGGAACAGTCGCCGGGACTGGCCTGACTTCCACTGCACGCAGGTGCATGCAGAGACAATGAAAGACAGTGAAAGAGAGTGAAAGAGAGTAAGAAGTTTCGAATACTGTCACTGAGAGCGTTTCTTGAGAATTATAAAAAAAAACGTGTTACATGGCGTGCCCCCCCCCCCCACTACCACTAGTTGCACCCGAAACGTCCACCATCCCACACTCACGGAATTTCAGGTTGGCATCAACCCGGAACTGCCCCACTGCCGACCGCAACCCAGCCGCCTGCATGGTACTTGTCCCATACGCCATGACCACCCCGGGGAACACCAACGAGTTATCAATCATCTGTAGCAGAGCAGCGTAGCGCTCGGGATCGGTGGCAGCGGTGCTGGTGAATGTGCCGACAGCCTGCCACACGGACGGCACGGGCTGGACCCACGTGGGCGCGGCTGGGGGGAGGCTGCAGCTGGACGGGTCGCATCCGGGGACGGTTGTGTTTGCTAGGGTGATGTAGGCGGGCGGGCCGGTGGGGAGAGCAGCGAAGATCTTGTAGGTCGCTTGGACGGTGGCGGTGGCGGAATCGAAGCTGGGTGTGGGTGGGTGGGGAAGGAAGGGGTGGGGGATGGAAATTGGGGAAGATGGGGGGAGAGGGGGTTAAGAAGAGGGGGAATGGGGATAAAGGTAGGGGAGAGCTGCGAAGATCTTGTAGGTCGCTTGGATGGTGTTGGTGGAGGAATCGAAGCAGAATGTGGGTGGGGGTGGGGGTTGGGGGGGGGGAGAGGGTGGGAAGTGAGGGTGGGGGGGGGATGGACATGGGTGATGCGGGGAGAGAGGGTTAAGACGAGGGGGAATGGGGAAAAAGGAAGTGGTGGCAGAAAGAAATAGGTACAGTGGATAACGTTAGAAGGTCCTGAGCAATTTCGAGACGCAGGTGCTTACGAGAGGCGCAGGTAGATGACTGCGCGTGAGTCGCCATCCACCATCTCCGCGACAACATATGTGTCTGGTCGACGACGGGATGAGGAAGGGAGGGGGAGGAGGGGGGAGAACGGGAGGAGGGGAAGAGAGAGTGACGAGGGAGACGAGGGGGATGAGGGGAAAAGCGGGGAGCGTGAGAGTGCGAATTCGAGAAAAGAGGGGGTGCAGACGATATTCGGGAGAGCGACGCGAGGGTGGGGGAAGCACGAGCGGCGCGAGGGTGGGGAGAGCACGAGCGGCGCGAGGGTGGGGGGGGGGGGGGGGGGCGGGGGATCGCACCAGAATTGCCGCTCCCCGGCGAGCCGACGGGAGGAGGGGCGGCGGCAGAAGTCGAGCCCGCGAGACTGGAGGCAGAGAGCGCTGCGGGGAAAACGTGGGTGGAGGGGGTGGGGGGGGGGGGGGGGGGAATTGGCGGAAGAGGGGGAAGGGGGAGGGGGGGATGGGAAGGAAGAGGAGGAGCAAGTCGTCCGCGGTGATACTACCACGGCGGCTGGGAGAAAGCTACCGTGGATTTATAGCCTCACGCGGCACCGGAACCCTAAACTGGCAGTTGCGCATGCGGAAAGAATTGCCGACTCGGAGTTTCGAAAAGAGTCCCTTCACCGGTCGGCAATTCAAAGGCCGAAATCTTGACATGTTCAAAGGCATGTGAAACAAGTGCAAGATGGCGTCGACTTGACTCGGCTTCTCAAATCAGCCCCGCTTAAATCAGTGGAGCTCAGTGATCAGAACCCGGGAGAGCTCACCGATAACAAGAATGAGGGCGAGGGGGAAGGGATTCGCCGTCGCGAATGGCCGCGGCGAGCGCGTCCGATGCGACGGTCTCGACATGATCGCAGCTACAATGGCGGCGGACTAACGACGACGCGTACACTGAGCGTTAGAAGGAGCGATAATGGAGCGTGAATGCTATTACTCGGAAATGCTCGACCGATGAGCGCAGCGCTGCACTAAGTGAATCGATCGCTGCTTTGCGGCGGCTTGTTATCAGGGGTGGTGAAAGTAGACTGGCTTGACTAGATTCGTCCATTTGAACTGGAGAAGCTTCTCGCCCCACTGTACGCTCACACGATTTTCGGGACTGTTGGTGAGTCGGCAGGGCGCTGGCTACTAGGTGGCCGAGGACATAAATTTGGAGAATCAAGAAAGCAAGAAAACTGCTTGACTCTTGGACAGATGCAGAGGGAAGGTCCTAATCTGGTACTGTATTTCAAGTCCTCTGCTGCTGCAAGAAGCGCCTGGCTCGTAAAAAACAAGCAGAACCCTCTGCTCTGGTGGCAGCGCCTGGGTGTTCGCCTGATGCTGGTGGTGTGGAGGATAGGACTTCGATTACAGCGGTGTGCGGTGCGGTTTGTTCAATTGAGTCAAGCGGTTCGGGATCCGAAAATGGATTTGGTAGAAATTGGGGGGTGTGAAATATGAGTTGATTTCTACACTAGACCATATCCAAACGTAGGGAAGCGCAAACGAGCCGTTCTTAAAGCCCAGCCCCCGAATTACAAAGAAGCCTTCACAAACTGGGGCCAGTTTGTGAAGCACTCCTGCTGGTTTCGGGATAGCAGGGTTTAGGGGAGGTTTCCGAACCTAAACCCTGCTATCCCGAAACCAGCAGGAGTGCTTCACAAACTGGCCCCAGTTTGTGAAGGCTTCTTTGTAATTCGGGGGCTGGGCTTTAAACGCACACTGTTACGAGTGCAATTGAGTGAGCGAGCGAGAATTGCACTATCGAAGCAAGAGTACAAATGAGCGAAGGCATGAGCGAAGAATGTATAGCGAAACTACAGTGGTAACGGTAATGGACTGTGGTTGTCGCGTGACGGGCCTGGGACTGAGGTTGGGAAAAGTGTCGAAGCGGAGGCCCGGAGCGCGGGTTACCCACCGAGCCGTGAGGTCGGGGTGCGACGTGCGAAGGCGGCGGGAGGATTGTCGATGCGAGAGTTGCAAGTGGTAACGGTGCTGACTGTGGTGCTACAGTGGTGTACGCGCTGAGCGGGGACGCGAAGTAAGGAAAAGGAATTTCCCTTACACACACTAACTCCCTACAGCAACCCTGCATACAGCAACAGCTGTAGGATGCATAAACGTTTCCCGGAAGCATAATAAATGAAATTTTATCTCAACAAATAAAATACTAATGCTGCAGTCTGATCCAACCCCTTCCAGCAAGAACACAACCCAACACATCTACAACACAAGCAGAAGTAAACTACGATACAAAACAGAAGGCCGGGGCGAGATGACAGCCATTAGAAGCTATGTTAGCAGCAGCCAATTGTGGCAACCCAGCTCCAAAATGCCACGGCTGTTCGACACATCGCATATCAGCGCCCTAATATCGCTGCAGCAAATCATTCGGCCCCTTGCCGCTGCCAGCTGCCTCCAGCTTCATGCTCGCATTCACCAGCCGCCCCTTCACCCCAGTGAGCGCATACTGCATCAGCGCATTCAGCGCAACATATGTGGGGTTCGCCTCACGAGCTTCCTGTGTGGGATAACCCCAGGCGGGTGAGAAGAACCACTGCTGGGCGCCAATGACGGCGTAGAAAATGGGGCAGTTGGTGCCGGGGGGGCAGGTGTTGGAGTAGCCGCCGAGAGGGAGGGAAACGGATGAGACGGTGGGAGCAGCGGGAGGAGGAGGGGATGGGGGTGGGGATGGGGGAGGGGACGGAGGAGGGGATGGTGGGGATGGGGGCGGGGAGGGTGGTGGGGAGGGTGGGGATGGGGGCGGGGATGGTGGAGGGGAAGGTGGTGGGGAAGGTGGCGAGGGTGGTGGTGGGGAAGGTGGGGAGGGTGGTGGGGGGGAAGGTGAGGAGGGCGGAGACGATGGAGGCGTCTTCTTTTCCTTCTCCTTTTTCGCCGCCTCCCTAATTGCCATCGCCTCTTGCTTCTTGGCTATCGCCTGCTCTTTTGCCAGCTTGGCCGCCTCCTTGTTTGCAATAGCTTCCTCCTTTGCCTTCTTTGCCGCATCCCGTTTCGCAATCGCCTCCTCCTTGGCCTTCTTCGCTGCTTCCTTCTTTGCAACGGCCTCCTCCTTGGCTTTCCTCGCATCCTCCTTCGCATTCTCCCTCTCCTGCTTCGCCTGCTCCCTTGCTGCAATCGCCGCCTTTCGCTCCGCAATAGCCTCCTTTCTCGCGGCGATCGCTGCCTCTCTCTCCTTCCTCGCATCCTCCTTCGACTTCTGGTCCGTGCTGCTGCTGCTGCTGCTCACTGCTGTCCCAGTGGGAGGCGGCTCAACACTAAGGAGCCGGCGGCGGCCGGAGGAAGCAGGAGTGGCAGGCGGAGAGGTTTCGTAGAAGATGATCAGACGGCTGGTGACGGGCTCCTCTGTTGGCGCCACCGCCATCCACGTGTAGTCGAGTCGGTAGGTGTATCCATCACTCCTGGTGAGAAGAAGGCGGTGAGAGAGGGGAGGGAGGGAGGGAGGAAATGCGTGTTGAGGAATGGAGTCAGCATGAGCGGCTGGGGATGAATTTCTCGCTTCTGGCTCCCTCTCTCTCCTGGTGAGAAAAATGCGGAGAGAGAGGGAGGGAGGGAGGGAGGGAGGGAGGGAGGGAGGGAGGGAGGGAGGGAGGGAGGGAGGGAGGGAGGGAGGGGGAGAGGAAGGGTAGGAGGGAGAGAGATGAGAAAGGGAGTGGAGATGTGAGGGGAATGCGTTTTCAGAGGCATTGAAGCAGGCTCCTCTGTCGGCGTCGCCACCACAAATCGAATCCATGCCAAACTGCGGAAGGAGAAGAGAGGAATCAATGTATTCATAATGGTTGAGAGCACGAGAGAAGTTTCATGGCAGAAGAAGATTATTACAGTCCGTGAAGCTGATTGTATTGACTGCATGGTTTCGGAAACTGGGCATTGAAGCAGGTCTCACTTGAGGGCGAGAGAGAGGTTGGCGCCCCCGGGCATGTAGGAGGAGAAGCGGACGTTGAAGTTGTAGGTGAGAGACGTCATTGGGATGCCGATGCCTGTCAGATACACACGAGGGGAAGGGCGGAGACATAAGCATGAGAACGGGGTGGGAAACCCATGGTGCAGTATTCAGCAAAGCGAATCTTAAAGCACGAGCAGACGAGTGCAGAGCCGTGCTGTCACTGGCATGCGTGACGCACGCGGCAACAGCATGAGCACGCCGGCACGAGCAACGCGGCATGGGCAATGCAGGCTCAACGCGTGAGCAATGCAGGCTGAACGCGTGAGCAGTGCAGGCTCACCATACTGCGAGAACGTGGTGGGCTTGAATGGCTCCGAAACCGCCGTACGCGCAGAACCCGTCTGAGGGTCACTGTACGTCATCACCACGTTCGGGTAGCTGCCCGCGAGAATCTTGGTGTACACGTTGTAACGCTCTGGGTCATTTCCGGGCGAAGTCTGAAATATCCCGTTGTAGCTCTGGTAGACGGAGGGGACACCCGCCGTCTGCCAGGTGATGGCGCCTGGAGCGAGGCTGCACTTGGCCGGGTCGCATCCGGGGACGGTGGTATTTGTGAAGGAGAGGGAAGCGGGCGGGCCGGACGCGAGGGCGGTGAAGACCCTGTAGGCGACGATCATACCCGCCCCTGGACTGCCGGGCGGACTGAAGGGAGGAGGGGGAGGGGGGAAGGAGTATGGGGAGGGGGAGAGGGGGAGCGCAAGTGAGGGGGGCGGGAGGGCCGGAAGAGAGAGACGTGAGGATCCGATGGTATGGGACCCGGGGAGCAAATGAGAGAATGAGGGAGAGTGTGAGGGTGAGACGAAGTGGATGCATGCGCCGGGAAAGCATGAGTCGCAACTGAAAGGAAGATGGGTCCGTGCATGTGCGTGCCATGCAGTGCGGCACGCGTCATGGCATGGCCGGCCGTGCGTGCACATGCGGCTTACGAGATGCTGAGGAAACTTTTGAGTCGACTCAAAAGTCAACGTGCGTGTGCGTGCTATGCAGTGCAGTGCGGCACGCGTCATGGCATGGCCGGCCGTGCGTGCACATGCGGCTTACGAGATGCTGAGGAAGATGGCTGCTCGCGACTCGCCGTCGATCAGACGCGCGAGAAAGTAGGACTCTGCGAGTCAGAGGGCGGGAAGGGAGAGAGAGTGGGGAGAAGGGGAAACAAGAGTGTTTTGAGTCGACTCAAATGTCGACCAGGCGCGCAGAGAAGTAAACTTTGCGAGCCAGAGGCCGGAAAGGGGAAGGGAGGGGCTGTGGAGGTGTGAGTGGTGGAAAGGGGAGAGATGGGCGGGCGGAAAGAGGAACAGTATCGGAGCGGAACAAAAACAATGCGGAGCGGTGCGAAGTACAGCGGAAATGGGCGCGGGAAACACGGCAAGAAGGGTAGATGAGCAGAGCGGCAAGAAGGGTAGACGAGAAGTAGAGGCAGAAGGATGTAGCAGGAGGTAGCAGGAGGAAGCAGTAGCAGGAGGAGGAACTCACGAGCGGAAACGGTGTGCGGCGCCGTGAAACCTGAGAGGCCCGACGGGCGAAGAGGACAGGGGGGAAGAAGAGAGGCAGTTACTCGTAAGAGCGCGGCGCGTGATTACAGACGCCCCGCGCGCCGCGCGGCGGGGCAGAGATGCTGCTTTTGAAAAGTGAACGATGTTGCATGATTGTATCGTGTCGCGGAATTGCGATTCAGGAGCAACATCGCTCACCGAGCAGCCTCTGTAACGGATCTCACCGAGCAGCAGCAACAGCAGCGCGGGCAGCGCGCCGAGCAGTCGCCTTGAGGCGGCCCGCTGTGGCGCCGCTATCGACATCGTGGCGTCGGCAGATCGCGACAAGTTTCCCGACGAATCAAACTGAAGAGCTTCAGAAGACGGGAGCTGAGAAGTTCTCGAAGAACCAAAACTAGCAGCGCCAGTACCAGTCAATTGGATATGTAAGTTGTGGTCGGGGTAGAACTGCGGATGCAATTGGAATGGATTTTGGAACGTGCAATGCAATCCGCGAGGCTTGTGCTTGTGCGCCGCGAATGCGCACAGACGCGCTGAGCTAGCAACATGGCGGATGCATCGCGGGAAAGGGATTGCGAGATTGTTGCCAAAAACTTGCAGAAAGGTTACTTTCTGGATACCTGCTCCCGCAATTTTCTAGTCAAGGTCGAAAGTATCGGGAAATTGGGTTGAGTTTCAGCAACTCTTCCGATA
Organism: Closterium sp. Naga37s-1; assembly: GCA_947471745.1. Taxonomy (NCBI): domain Eukaryota; kingdom Viridiplantae; phylum Streptophyta; class Zygnematophyceae; order Desmidiales; family Closteriaceae; genus Closterium; species Closterium sp. Naga37s-1. The sequence continues at coordinate 4,458,689 of CANJKZ010000048.1, forward strand.
CATTTCAGACACATTTTGGATGCAAAGTGGACACCTAAGCGCAACCTGACGTATACTTAGTTGTCACTTCAATGTAACCTTTCTGGCATGCCACGTGACACGAGTACGGTTTCTTCTTCAGTGTGTACTTACGCGGGTACGTTCGTATAGATATTTGTGTCACGTACGCATAGATATTTTGCCACATGTCACTATCGATCTGTGAACGTCAGCTAGCCATGTGGACCAATCAGAGACGAGTTGTATGCGTGCAAAACGACATATTATTGGATTACAATTGCGCGTGCAATGCTCTGCGTCGAAATCGGTTCACGAGGTAATAATTTTGATTTATGGTTCTTGTACACAATTGCTTTTAACCATCACTAAAGAAATCGCTTATACTGACAGAAATGGCATATAAATTTGGTGCCTTATATTCTAACACAGTGAAAGAAGCAACTACTTCAGTCCACTAAATTACTCTACGACTATAATCGACCTGCGCGACGCGCCTGCACATAGCCTGCAAAAAGAAGACCAACCGTGAGTCTCAGCGAATAATGGCATTCGTGTGTGCGATATACAACCACTCAACAATCTCCCTTGACAGCTTCAACCATACGACTGTTGCGTAGATAGTAACGGCGCTATTCAAGGGAGACAAAACAAACAACAGATGAACGTTATCGTTTGCCGTTAGAGGTACTCACAAAAAGTGCGAAATGGATACAAGATGTGAGCGGATTGGATACATGAGGTGCTTGAAATGCGTACCTCATACTCTGCGTAATTTTGAAGGGACTTCCCGGGAGCGGCTTCCACGCAAAAGTCCGGCGTCGTGGTGTTGTTAGCGCACACATTCCTTTGCGGCTGGCCGACGGTGGCGCCACATATCAAAACGTCCGGCGGTTCGTCGCGGTTGCGCGGCTAGAAACTGGGAGATTGGGGAGGAAAAAGAAAACCAAACCGTGTAACAAGATGCGTCTGAGCGAATGAGTATAACTACGGGAGAGATAGGCAAATAACAACCCGAGTGGGACACTAAACGAACGCAAAAAATGGAGGCATAGGATAGATAATAGATTAACGTAATTGCATGTGCACGGCAGCTGATTGCCTACATGCGCGAAAAGAAGGGCGCGAAATCGTAGGCGCTGGCGATTCGTCCCACACCGCTTTCGTAGCCGCCAGAGCGTCTGGCGCTGAAGCCGGCGTTTCCGCTAAGATTCACGAGCAGTACGTTCTCCTTGTGAAGAAAATGTACCTGTTTAATATGGGCAACAACATGGAAGTTGGCAGGGTCGGAAAAGAATCAGAAGGGGATAGTGTCAAGCTAAGGCGATAGATCTGGACACTTTTCGAGCTGACAAGAAACCTAGCGTACGAGAAGAGATGATCTAGTAAGCATAACAGGAATGAGGAGAGATAGGTTTCGACTTGGAGACCAAATGAACGAAGTGTGTGGTTTCAACTTCGACTAGAGGTTAGGGCGGGTCCAGCTCGTTTCGTTTCGAGGAATAACACCCCTGTAACAAAACGTTGACTGTCCGGATGACAAACACCCAATTCGAACCTAAACACGTGCAGCGTCATGTTGACCCCAGGCGGTACCATCAACACAGACACAACATCCCTCCCGTATGAACAGAAGTTGATGGGGAAAAAATCATGCGTGCAATCGGCAGACTTCGTCAGGGGTTTTTGTGGGAAGACACTCTAGGAACTGGAACTGTTGCGAGACAGGTTACCGTCTGACGAAACTAATACAGTTCGCAATCACGAATACACTCTGTTACTGAGATGCGTGTGTGAGAAAGTTTGATTTGCTCTTGCTTCCCAGTATTTTCGGAAAATTTTCGAGTTTGAAATGTGTTGTGGCACGAAACTCGTTTTGCATGGCGGAAAACCGAGCCCGTCATCCCGGCTAGTCTCATGATTTGACGCGGTTACCCTACAGAAAAAGGTTACAGAGGCTAATAATGACCTGAGCTGTGATGAGTTGGACCCGCCCTTAGGTATGCAAAGTGTGTGGATGAGGGAGTTGCTGAGTGCCGACTTTGATTCATGCACACAGCACCAATTGGCAAGAAAGATTACCTAGGTTGGTGAGAGGCCAGGAGTGGACGTGAGGCAGTGACGTGGAACGTTGATGATTTCTTTTGTGTACAAGATCTTATTTGCGAAAAACGCACGAAGGGTATCTTGGTTTCGTACATCGCTACCGTCTTCAAGCCACATGCGAGTCCCTACAAGTGTACGTGTATTGTGGTGTGCCTCGCGATGTGCCTGTTTACGCAACTGTATACGCTGGTGTATTTTACCGAACCACCCAATGTCGAGGTTTCATATTTTTTGATTGTCGAGCCGCGGATTTCCCGCCAAGGCAACACAGATTGTACATTTGCGCTCCGTTGCCCTTGGCGTGAATACCAAGTGTGCAAGTGGGGGTAGGTTGCGATTTCACGATCGCAACTTGTGGGAAGGAGAACGCGAATGAATGAACTATGAATGAAGTGAGTACATATAGGAAACCCTAATTGGGTTGTACCCCCTATGGGATACCCCACTATAGCCTACACAACAGCATAAGCTATATAATGTTCTGACACACCCCCATAGGCAAAGTGGGGGAGAACAAGGGGTCACAAGACCAGTCACGCAAAGCACAGCAAGCTCAGGGTGGATCACAAAGTCACCACACAGTCCGAGCACAACGACAAGGCCACAAGGCCAGTTCACATGCAGGAGGACACATATATATATAGAGCTAGACAAGCAAGAGCAGGTATATATATGTGACAGTACAAGCAAGGTCAAGAGGAGAGCAAGTGAGGCAAGACAGGTACAAGACCCAACTGAGTGCAGAAGCGCTGATGGTCACAAGGCGCAAGTGCTTTGGTGAACACATCAGCAGTGTTGGCCTCAGAGGCCACGTACGCAAGTCGCAACTGACCACGCTGCTGCAGCTCACGAGCAAGAAAGTAACGGAGAGCAATGTGCTTCGTTCTGTGCTCCAAGCGCTGCTCTCGACACAAGGCCAGCATGGCCTTGTTGTCTACGTACAGCACTGGAGGAGAACGAGGCTGCTCTCCAAGGTCAGTCAGCAGGTAGGTGAGCCAGCGAAGCTCCTGTGCAGCCATGGCCCCGGCGTAGATCTCAGCCTCACAACTGGAGCCGAGAACAGAGGACGAGCGAGTAGCCCGCCACGAGACAGAGCCGGAACCAAGACTGAAGGTGTAACCCTGCGACGACCGCTGCGTAGCCTGGTCGTCAGCCCAAGAAGCGTCCGCGTGCCCAGTGAGGACCACTGGACTCCGCCCTCCAAGCACTAGCCCCATGCCCGACGTACTGCACAAGTAGCGCAACACCCTCTTCGCTGCAGCCATGTGCTCTGGTCGGTGTCTCCCAGGAGCAACATAGCGTGCAAGAATGCTAAGAGGGTATGCAAGGTCAGGTCGTGTGCAGGTCATCAGGTACATGAGGCAGCCAACAAGCTCTGGGTACGGGCCACTCGACTCTACGGACTCATCCGAAGGCAGAGCTGAGAGCGAGTGGCGAGTAGACAGAGGAGTGGCCTGAGGCGAGGAGTACGTGAAGCCGAAGCGCTGAAGGACCTGCTGCACCATGTGTGACTGAGTCAAGGTAATGGTGCGGCGTGCTCTGTCCCGAGTGATCTGCAAGCCAAGATAGCTGCGCAGTTCACCCAGGTCTGTGCACGTGTGTCTCTTCTGCAGCTCGGACTTCACGTAGGCTAGTCCAGCAGTGTCAGCTGTGGCAAAGACCAAGTCGTCGACGTACACGAGGATGTAGAACGGCGGCAAAGAAGTGTCGGTGCGCAGAAACAACGACGGGTCAGCAGTAGAGGGAGCAAACCCAAGAGCCGCAAGCGTAGTCCTCAGTGTGTCGTGCCACTCACGCGGTGCCTGGCGGAGACCGTAGACTGGCCGTCGGAGGCTCCACTGGGTGCCAGGAGGGAAAGTCCCAGTGAAGCCAGGTGGACGGCGCAGCCAGATCTCCTCGTGCAGGCTACCCTGCAAGAAAGCAGTGCTGAAGTCAAGAGAGTGGAGCTCGTAGTCGCGCTGAGCGGCTATGTGCAGCAGCACCCGAAGAGTGGTCATCTTCGGGGTGGGAGAGAAGGTCTGAAAGTAGTCAACTCCCTGCCGCTGACTGAAGCCACGAGCGACGTACCACGCCTTGAAGACAGGTGGAGAGCCCGGCGGCCGCTTCACCCTGAAGATCCACATGCCACTGACGATGTTCGCCCCAGGAGGGGGCACCGCGTCAACGTAGGTGCCTGTGGACTTCCAGGACGCCATCTCTGCATCCATAGCTGCCTGCCACTGAGAGGAGTAGGGACCCTCTACGGCCTCCGCGTAAGAGCGCGGAGTCGGGATGTCTAGTGCATCCGGGTCTCCCTCAGGGGCAAGTAGTACGGACGCGAGATGAGGTGAAGCAGCAGCCAGACACTGGAACTCCTCCTGCCTGTCCTCAAGGACGTCCGTGCCAAGAGCACACTCACCCCCGACGGACGGAGGACAGACAGACGCAGACTCAGCAACAAGACCGGCAGCGTAGTCTAGACGACAGCGAGCAGCAAAGTCGACGAGCTCAGCAACAAGCACAGACGCAGCAGTGGACTCAAAAGAGGGGTCAGTGACGACAGTAGCAAGGAGACGTGTGACAGTAGGACTAGCAGCACGAAGAGAGTCGGACTCTGGGTCGGTAAGTGCAGGAAGGGAGGACTCAGGAGGAGAAGGCAAAGGGGCACGCAGAGGAGCAGTGGACGGACGCAAAGACATCCGGTGCGTGCCAGGGACAGGAGGAGGACGCTGACGCGAACCGCGACCACTAGCGCGAGCAGCACGAACAGGCGACGCAGGACGAGACGCAGGCTCACGACGCTCAGCAAGACCTCCAGTGGGACCAGTGTAAGGAGAGGGAGCAGGAAGTGGGGAGGCGGGCTCTAACTGGGACTGTGACTGAACAGGCGGTGGACACGCTGCAGGAGGAGAAAGACCAAGAACCTGCTGTAGGAGTGGAACGAAGTACGGCCGAGGCCGCGCGGCGACTCCAGACACAGCAGGGACAGCACCCTCAGCAGCAGCACCAGCGCCAACAGCACCTCCAGCGGCAGGACCTCCAGCAGCACCAGCAGCACCCGCAGCAGGACCACCGCCAGGAAGGACAGCAGCAGTCTCAGCACCAACACCCGCAGCAGCTCCAGCTCCAGGCGGACCCGAGGGCCCAGCAGCTCCGGGACCAGCGGCACAAGTACCCTCAGCAGCCGAAGGAGCTCCAGCTCCAGCAGTACGTCTCCAGCGGCGAGCAAACCACTCGCGCAGCTCCTGTGGAGAGAGGGGCTCCCGCCGAGGCGAAGCACCCGGAGAACCGCCAGGTCCCGCACCGCCAGACGCCACAAGGGGAGGTCCAGTGGCCGCAGGCTCCGCAGCTCCAGGCTCAGCAGCTCCAGACGCAGCACCCCCTGGCTCAGCACCCCCAGTCGCAGCACCCCCAGGCTCAGCACCCCCAGACTCCGCACCCCCAGGCTCAGCACCCCCAGTCGCAGTACCCCCAGGCTCAGCACCCCCAGACTCAGCACCCCCAGGCTCAGCACCCCCAGGCTCAGCACCCACGCGCGTAGCACCCCCAGAGTCAGCACCCCCAGGCTCAGCACCCGCAGCAGGACCAGAGTCACCAGCAACCTCGACCGGCTCGACTGCGTCTACCTGGGACACACCTGAAGGGGCAGGACCCTGAGGGGGAAGGGGGTCTACCGGGGGGGGACCTGGCACAAGGAAGTGCGGTGGCGGGGGGAGGGAAGGAGTGCGGTAGGGGAAGAGGCGGTAGAAGGGGACTGACTCGTCGAACGTGACGTCCTGGGAGGACAGAACACGACGAGAGGAGGGGTGGTAGAACTGCCACCCTGGGGCGTCAGGGGGGAAGCCGAGGAAGACACAGGGAGCAGCACGAGGGGACAGCTTGTCCGCAGACAAGTCGCGGACAAACGCCCGAGATCCCCAGACACGGAACGCAGACGCATCGCCGACCTTCCCCGTCCACAGCAGAGCTGGGGAGGTCTCCGGCCGGGAGACCCTGGGGTGAAGGTTGATCTGATGCGCCGCGTACCGAACCGCAAACGGCCACAGAAAATGGGGGGCAGCCGCATGCATCATGGACGTACGAGCGACGTCCATGACCATGCCAATGCGGCGCTCAGCAATCCCATTTTGCTGTGGAGAGTCCGGAAGCGTAAAGGTCTGGCGGATGCCTCGTGCACGACAGTAGGCTCACAGAAGGCCAGAGGAGAACTCTCCACCTCGGTCAGAGTGCAGACGCAGAACAGGAAAGTCCGAGCCGAAGCTCCTCCTGAGCTGGAGACGAGCTGCGCGGATCCAGTCGATCAACACCTCAGTGACATCACCCTTGCTGCGCAAGGGGAAGACTGTGGTGTAACGCGAGTAGTCGTCAACCACCAGCAGGAAGTAGCGCTCGTGACCCTGCCCACGGACGCGGGCCGGGCCCCACACGTCCATGTGAAGCGTCTGCAGAGGAGCCTCTGTCGGGGGAAACTGGGAGGAGTGAGGGGCAGCCCGGAGCCGCCCCTCGACACAGGGGACACAGGAAGGTCCGGGTCCCGAAGGAAGGGGAGGGAGAGACCGGGGAAGACCAGAGACAAGGACACGGGAAGCCATGCCCCGAAGACGAGGCAAGGAGGGGTGGCCAAGACGGTGGTGCCACAGGAGAGTCTCCTGAGACAGGCGGCGACACGAGCAGGGGGCAGACTCAGGACCAGACCTGGACGCTGCAGCAAACACCTGACCCGACGCAGCTACCTGGCCAGACGCAGGGACAGGAGGAGACTCAGTGGTCAGGGTGTAGAGACTCGACCCCGGCCGACGCGAAAACGTGGCCAGGTGTCGGCCTGTGCGGGCGTCCGAGCAGTGGGTCACCCGCTGACTCGCAGGAGTAAACTGGTGAACCCCCGCATCCTGCAGGTCAGCACCACTCACCAAGTTCGTCGAGAACGAGGGGAGGTACAGACCAGACAAGGTGCCCGAGGGGGCAGCCGGACACGGGAGGACAGTGGAGAAGTGAGAGAGGACAGGACCCCCAGAGGGGTCAGCCAGGGAGACTGCAACCGGCCGGCCAAGCGGCGTGAGTGTGGTGCGGTCTCGAAAGAAGGAGCGAGAAGCCCCTGAGTCAAGCGTGAAGGTGAGGGAGGCCGAAGCCGACGCAGTACCTGAGAGCGCAGCCTCACCAGTACCTGAGAGTGCAGACGCACTGGCACCTAGAGCAGCAGCCGCAGAAGTACCTAGCGCAGCAGTACCAATGCCCGGGTCGGGCGGGAAACACCGGTAACAGTCACCCTCCTCACTAATAGTCACAGCATACATGGCAGCAAGGATAGCATCAAAGTCAAGATCAAAGATAGCTACGCCAGCCCTAGACAGCTCTCCCCAACGGGGAATCTCACTAGCCTCGGGGAACTGCTGACGCCAAGCGTCCGTCAGGCGGCCAAAGCAGCGCTGGGTGGGGTGGGCACCCCCACACTGCTCACCCGCGCGGTCGCCGGAACGAATGACGTAGGTGCACGGACCAAAACCCCCACCCCGCTGACGCTGCGTGTACCACTCACGGAGCTGCTGGGGCGGGGGGATGTCCCGCGAACGCTGCTGCTGCTGCTGCTGCTGACGCTGGCCACCACCAGAGCCGCTACGCTGCGGGGCACCACCCCGACCAGCTCCACCCCCTCCGCCACCGCCGCCTCCACCTCCACCACCACCGCTGCCTCCGCTCCCACCGCTGCCGCCACCACCGCCTCCTCCTCCGCTGCTGCCACCGCCACCACCGCCCCCGCCACCACTCCCACCGCCACCCCCACTCCCTCCGCCGCCTCCACCGCCACCTCCACCGCCCCCGCCAGTTCCACCCGCGCCCTTGCCCCCCTTGCCCCTGCCAGGGCGGCGTCTCCCGCTAGGGGCAGACGCCGCGCAGACCGACTCAAGACCAAGCAGGTCGGCAGCAGCAGCAGAGGCAACAGAGGGCAGCAGGGGGGAAGGAGAACACCCCTCAAAGATGGGGGTGCGAGGGTCACCACGAGAGGCTCCTACAGCGACGATGCTCTTCTCCGCCGCCAGGAGGGACTTCTCGAGGAGGTCGACAGTGAGAGTGGTGGGACAGACTGAGAGGAAGTGGTCCCTGACTACGCGAAGGGAGTCAGGGAGGCGTGTGACTATGTAATAGAGAGTGATGTACATGGGGGGGGGGTTCTTGGCGCAGAACTCAGCAGGAAGGGCGGCGCGGTAGCGAGTGTCACTAGTGCGGAGGTGCGTAATGAGGTCAGCGACAGTGGGAAAGGCAGCAAGGTCAGGAAAGAGGTACGGTAGCATGAGGCGGCTCAGGGAAGCAGTGGCAGGGGAAGAGTAGCGCGCAACTACAGCGTCGTACAAGGTCTGAGCACTCTTGTACTGACTAAAGTGCGCGCGCTCAGTGGTAGGCAGGTGGCGACGCACAGCAAGACGTGCAGCAGCATCGCGGGTGGCCCACTGAGAGCGAACAGTGGGGTCAGCATCAGCAGCAGGGGCAGGAGAGGCGCCAGAGGTGAGGTCAAAGAGGGAAAGACCGTCCGCCCTATCGCACTGTAAGAACAGCTGCAGGTCGTCGACCCAGACCTCAAAGTCAATGGCTCGACCCTCAGCGTCAAAAGCGAGGACACTAGGGGTAGCCATGACGACGACAGTGTAGTAGTGCAAGCAGTAGGGGAAGGGCACGCAGTAACAGTGGTGCTGTGCTCACCAGGCAGGGCAGGTCGGGCGGCTCGGCAGTAGGGCGGCCCGGCGGCTGGGCGGCTCGGCGGCTCGGCTGCTGGGCGGCTCGGCTCCCGGGCGGCTCGGCGGCAGGGCGGCTCGGCGGCAGGGCGGCTCGGCGGCAGGGCGGCTCGGCGGCTCGGCTCCCGGGCGGCTCGGCGGCAGGGCGGCTCGGCGGCAGGGCGGCTCGGCTCCCGGGCGGCTCGGCTGCTGGGCGGCTCGGCGGCAGGGCGGCTCGGCGGTCGTAGGCGGCGGGGCCGGTGAGGATAGGCGGCGGGGCCGGTACCGTAGGCGGCGGGGCCGCGAAGTGGGGCGGCGGGGCCGCGTAGGTGAGGGCGGCGGGGCCGCAAAGTGAGGGCGGCGGGGCCGCGACGTGAGGGCGGCGGGGCCGCAAAGGTGAGGGCGGCAGGGCCGCGTAGGCAAGGGCGGCGAGGCCGCGACGTGAGGGCGGCGGGGCCGCGACGTGAGGGCGGCGGGGCCGCGTAGGTGAGGGCGGCGGGGCCGCGTAGGCAAGGGCGGTGGGGCCGCGACGTGAGGGCGGCGGGGCCGCGACGTGAGGGCGGCGGGGCCGCGACTTATGGGCGGCGGGGCCGCGTAGGTGAGGGCGGCGGGGCCGCGACGTGAGGGCGGCGGGGCCGCGACTTAAGGGCGGCGGGGCCGCGTAGGTGAGGGCGGCGGGGCCGCGACGTGAGGGCGGCTGGGCCGCGACGTAAGGGCAGCGGGCTCGCGTAGGTAAGGGCGGCGCAACGGGCCGCTAGGGGCGACACGGAGGGTCGCTAAAAAAAAAGGAAAGCGCGCCTCGGGGCGCGCTTCGGTGGGCCCTAGAAACAGTCCCTAGGAGGGGACCTGCTCTGATTCCATGTGGGAAGGAGAACGCGAATGAATGAACTATGAATGAAGTGAGTACATATAGGAAACCCTAATTGGGTTGTACCCCCTATGGGATACCCCACTATAGCCTACACAACAGCATAAGCTATATAATGTTCTGACACAACTTTCTGTATACATCTGTATGCATTTCGGAAGCTTTTCAGCAGAATACCCCATTTCCCGCAACTTAGGGTGAAAACCTTTTCCGCGATGTGGAAGACGGGCGGGCGGGCAACTGATGATCAGGGGGTACACCCTGATCATCCCCGGGGTTGGGGGGGTTCCTCCTGCTGCAAAAATGGCCTACCTCCCCTCTCCCACGCCATCAAACGGGGAAGTCAGCCGGCATCAAACGGGACGTGGCGCACTGGTGTGGAGTGGAACTGTAAAGCAGCGGATGAGTTGGTCCTTATCGTACTTTGAAATTCCCCTGATCATCTACTGTGTTATCAGCAGCTCCCACTGTATATCATCTCTCTGAGTGTTCACCTGGGCCAAGTCAAGCTTGCTTTCCTTGATCAGCGTGGTGATGTTGGTTTGAAATCTACTCTCTCATGGAGGAACTTGGCAAACAAATATGTTCATTTTAAGCGGTTGACTACGGTTTTGTACAACTAAGAGCGGTCATTTATCCCAACCGCTTTCAACCGCTTATGTAGCGCCCTTCGAATTTTTTGCTGACACTTCGTGTATATTAACGGGGATGCAGAAATGATTGTGAACCTGACCGGGAGAATGGGCCCAGGTGCCGATTTTGAATTTAGAGTTGTGCCTGAAACTCCTCTAGTCCATCCTTCCCGCGACGCAGGTGCCGAAACGGAAATCCAAGGGGGATCTTGGCGAACAAATGACATTGGCGGACAAGTACACGTACACATTTCACAGAGGATGAGACAAATGAATCAGCATGCCAAGTGGACATATTTGGATGCATCCACGCTCGTTAGTATAAGATATACAGCTACTTACCATGAGTTTGATGTTCTTCAAGCTTATTGTTTTTTTTTTAATTATTATTTTTATGCGGAGAAGTACACTAAAAGAATAGCATACAGGAGCACCAGGCAGTCGTAACTATATCAGGAGGGAAGCGCCACAGTATCAGGTACCACGGATTCCCTCAAGCTTACGGTATTGTTGTCGTCTTTACTTCCAATAGTCCACGGTATAGTGAGGGAAGAATGTAAATGTGCAACATGCGGAAATCATACTGCGAGTGGCAATAGCATGGCCAAAATATGTGAATGGTAGAATAAGATGTATGGCTTGGGGAAGTGAAGCAGAGGGGCAGGTCGCAAGCTATGCGGTAAGCCATGTGCGATGGCTGCAACAACACAATCGGTGGCGCAAATGGTAACGAGTAGAGTGAGTGAACAACTTGTGTGTGGTGACAGTGATGATGGTGTTGGGCTGAAAAAAGCCCTTAGGATCTTTGCAAGGCTAAACTTTGGGTAGGACTTGTTGTAAATGCGGAAGCGTATGATAAGTCTTTGAACCACGATGCGCTGGTATGTGAGGGCAAAGTAGATTGATTAATCAAAGAGATACAAGGCTTTTATAAGGGTACAAGGAATATGAAGAGATACAACTGATAACTGTTTTACTGTTGCTGTTGCGGTTCGATACAGTGACGACTCGGGCAGCTGCTCAATAACGAATCAGCTGTTTGTCCTTGCTGTCGCGCTATACTTGTCAGGTCAAAGGTTGCAGACCTTTGACTTTCGCGTAACCTCCAGCGGTTTCTTCACTTCTCAACCTCCAGGTGTTGACTCGCCGATGCTTCACTGTACTCCGCTTCATTTACGACTTAGTGCTTCGACACGACAGAGGCGCTTAAATCAATTGTTTCCAACACTCCCCTTCGCTTCTGGAGTGTCGCTGCTGGTGACGTGGCTTTGTCCAGTCAGCAGCATGCAGTACTCGAACTTCCGTTTTCCGAGTTTCTTGGTCAAGTAATCAGCTGCCATCTCAGACGTGGGGCAGTATGACAACTCGAGTCTCCCCTTCTCGATTTCGTCCTTCACGAAGAAGTATCGTAGTGCGATGTGCTTCGTCCTGTTCGCGAATCCGCTCTTGTTCGCTATGCGAATTGCTGACTGATTATCGCAGAACAGGGAGAAGCTGGGTAACTGGGCCAGCTTCGCCTCCTCCATCAGTTCGCGAAGGTACAGTCCTTCCTTGGTGGCTGAGCAGAGTGCGATATATTCTGCTTCAGCTGAGGAGAGGGCGATTAGCTTCTGCTTACTCGACTGCCATGAGATGGGTCCGATAGGTTCGAGTCGGTAGACGTAGCCGGTGCGCGAGCGCCTGTTGTAAGAGTCTCCAGCGTGATCGGAGTCGACGTAGCCGATTAACTTAGGCGTTGTAGTTCCGTTCTTGTGGTAGGTTAAGCCGATCGTCGGGGTGCTGATGAGGTAGTGAAGAGCGCGGTCGAGCTCCACCATGTTTTCTGCTTCAGGTTTCTTGAGGTAGGTAGCAAGTTGACTTGCAGAGTACGATAGATCCGGTTGGCAGGTGACGGCCGCGAAGAGAAGGCATCCTAGCTTTCTCTGATAGTCGCGTATGCCTGCGGGCTTGAGCGGAACGGAGCCTTCCTTGTGACTTCCGGTGGTGTAGCGATATGGCGTGGAGATGGTGGTCGGGGTGAGTCCGAAGCGTTTGGCGATGGTATCAGTGTATTTCGCGGCGCTGAGGTAGATTGCGCTTTCTTCCTCCTGAATGTTGAGGCCGAGGTATTGCATGACGGTCGATGACACTGTGAGAGTAAGATCCTGCTGCAGCTCCCCTTCGAACCAGGTAGTGATGCTGTCGGTCGAACCAATGTAGAGTAGGTCATCTACATAGACGATCAGTAAGATGTAGTCGTCGTCTTTCATGAGCCGGTACATGCCCTGGTCGTGCGGTAGTTGGCGGAATCCGATGCGGATGAGTCTAGCGTGCAAGTACTGTTGCCACAGTCTCGGGGCCTGTTTGATACCGTACAGGGACTTCAGCAGCTGATAGACTTGGTTGGGCTCTCCGTTGGAGCCGTGTGGTAGTTTGACGAAGATTTCGGCGTCAACAGGTGCGTAGAGAAATGCATTGGCGACGTCGATTTGCCGCTGCTGCTTCTTCTTCATGGCGGCTACTGCAAGGAGAATTCGCAATGAGGTATGTCGGCTGATCTGAGCGAATGTCTCGGTGAAGTCGCGTCAGTGCTCTTGGTCGAAACCGCGCACGACCCAGCGAGCCTTAAACTTGTCGATGGTGCCGTATGCCTTTGTTTTACACGGAAGACCCATTTCCCGGTGAGTATCGTTTTGTTGCGTGCCACGCCGGTGGGAACAACTTTCCAGGTGTTCCGTTCTTCCAGCGCTTTCAGCTCCCTGTCCATGGCTTCGCGCCATTTTTCCCTATGCTCCCCCCCCAGAGCCTACTGAACTGTGGCAGGCTCCTTAGGAATCGCCGTGCCGTGGACCGCGGTGACGAGGCTGAGTATCTGGAGGCCACTCTGTGTATAGCGGGGAAGTGACATGTCCTCGGGATAAGCTGCTTCGTCGCCCGCTTCTGGGTCAGGTATGAAATTGGGCCCTATGCGTTCTGCTTCGTTGGTGTTGACTCTTGCAGGTGTAACGTAGCTGTTGTCGGCGAAGTGGTAATATACTTCGGCGTTGACGCTTTCGCGAGGATTTTCGTCATCCATTGGGACGTCGACAGAGCAGTAAGGAAGAGGTCCGGCTTCCTCCGAGGCTTCATCCACGTTCTGCTCGTCCCAGTCAGCTTCGTCTGCTGCCGAGGCGAAGGCTCGGTCACCATGAAAACCACCTGTGCGGTCCCGGTCTTCTTCCAGGTTGGCAAGGTACGTCGGAAGTGTGAGTCGCTCGTAGAAAATGACATCACGTGCTGCTATTGTTTCCTTTGAGTGGACGTCGAAAATCTTCCATGCGTTGTAATTCTTTTCAATGCCCAGGTGTAGACCCCACTGTGCCCGTTGGGAGAATCGGCCGGCTCGTGCAGCTGGGGGTCGGTACTGTACCATGCAGCCGAAGACTCTCAACATTTTTTTGCTGCCCTATTTTCCTGTCCACAGCAGGTGCGGCGATGCGTTGTTCGGGAACGATGATGACGAGAGCAAGTTGTGCAGCATGACAGCGTGGTCCATTGCTTCGGGCCATTGGTGGTTGGGTAGCCGCACGTCACGTAGCAGCTTGCGCATGGTGTTTTGAAGACTCCCGCCTTGCTGTTGGTGGGCGTAGGGAAGAGAGATGAGCCGCTTGATTCCTCTCTCTGCCAAGTACTGCTTGAATCTCTGTGAGGTGTATTCTCCTCCCCCGTCAGACTGGAAGTTCTTTAGCTTAACTCCCGATTCCCGTTCTGCTACTGGGAGCCAGGCAACAAAGGCTTCAAAGGCCATGTCGTGGCTTGGAAGGTTGAGATGCCAGACATAGCGAGTGGCGGCGTCGATGAACGTGATGGTGTAGCTGTATGCTCCTTGTCTAGGTTCGCGATTATACAGGATGTCGCTGTACACTTTCTCCAGAGGCGCGTAAGTTGGAGCACTAGGGTTGTGATGAGACACAAACGGTCGATGTGGTAAGTCAGCTTCGGGGCAGGTAAAGCACGTTCCGCGAGCTCGTCGAAGTTCGCTTCCGTCGGTTAGAAGCAGTGAATCTTTGTCGAGCACGCCTGCTCTGATTGTGTTATTTAACACTGTGTTGCTTGGATGTCCCATTCGTGCATGCCAGATATCTTCGCCAGCTTGATGTCCGGGTGAGTGACGGTATAAGTCGGAGTTGGAGTAGAAGCTTGCGGTGGAGTTTGCGCTTCGATGTACTTCTCGTGGTGTCGGATTCAGTTGCTGCGCAGGAATCGGTGGAGTGTCATCGTCAATTGGGGCTGGTGCAGTTGAAGGACCCACGATTGGTGCCGATGTTGTCTCTGCTGCTGAAGGTGTTGTCTCTGCTGCTGCCGATGTTGTCTCTGCTGCTGCCGATGTTGTCTCTGCTACTACCGATGTTGTCTCTGCTGCTGCCGAGTGTTGAATCGTTGCTATTGCTCTTGTTCGTTCTGCCTCAGGGATAGTGTGCGAATACCAGAAGCCTTCAGGGCTGAAGTCAGGATCAAGATCCGGTAGGTGCGTCCAGGAGGTGAAGTTGACGATTTCGTCGCTGTCGGCAGTGCCTAGATCTGGAACGAAGTCGAGAACGAAGACGTTATTTTTCAGGACCGCCTTCCCGATGTAAAGCCCGCCTCTCCCGTGGTACAATTTGAGCTTCTGAGTGGTGCTGTCTGCTTCGAGATGGATGCCTTTCGCCATCAGCTGACTGACGCTCAGTAAGTTGTAGCCGAGTCCTTCTGCTATTAAAACCTTCGACATTTGTAATATAACGTTTGTTTCCCGTGACTGAAGTTGAACCATGCCTTGTCGTCGTGTGCGCAGGTTCTGGTTGTTGGCGACGGTGATCACGACTTCCCGTTGAAGTTGGTATTCTCGTTGAACGAAGCGACCCGAGGAGCACATATGCTGCCCGCAGCAACTATCCAAGAACCAGGTATCCTTCCCGGATGGTTCGCTTTAGGTGATGGCTGCGTACGTTGGGTTCGGTTGAAGTGATTCGCGGCGAGGAGTGCTGTTGTCGAGTTGCTCTTCCGTTGAGTAATATGGCGGTGATTCAGTGATGCAGGAATCTGACAGTCTTGCCATGCAACTGACAATGTTTCTTGCTCCTTGTGCAGGTTGCGTTGGTGATGTTGTTGAGGACTGCGGCTGACTCGTGGGGTGCGCCTGCGTGGATGTTAATTGACTGCTTGAAGGTCAAAGCTGCCGCTGCGTTGACTGCTGCCGGTTTGGGCAGTGTGTGCGGGGGTGACCCGACATCTTGCAGAGATGACAAAACGGTGGTACGGGTTGCTGTACTTGGTACTTGTTCTGCCGGTGATTGTTGTTGTTGTAGCGCCGCTGAGTGTGGAAAGCGAACTCAGGTACTGACGTCTTCCTCTTGTGCTTTTCTTCTTGCAGGTCCATGTCTTGCTGCTCGGCGTGAATCTCGGCGCACAGTGTTGCTTCAGAGATTTTTCCGTGGGCTCGGAGAATGGCTCGAGTGGAGCGCCATTGAGGACCAAGACCGCCGATGATGACTGTGACGAAGGCGTCTTCAAATATTGTCCCTTCGCATCGAAGAAGCTTGTCGCACAACTCTCGACAGCGACTGATATAAGCCATCCCCTTTTCGCCCGGTTTCATTTCCACTGTTGTCACTTGTGCCATTAACCGACTCTGATTGACGCTGTCTGTTGCCTGATACAGGTTCTTCAAGTGGTCGTACGCGAGCTCGGCGGAGTTCCCGTATCCCCGGTAAGACCGAATGTTCTGCTGCTGGTTTGGAGTTATGTTCCTCAGTAGGATCGTATATGCCATCATTGACTGATATGTCAAACTTATATGATCTAGCCTGTGTAGGCTGTAGCGGGTTAGATACTAAGGGGTACACAATTCTAGGGTTTCATATTTGTATCACTTTCATTCCTTAGTCATTCATTCTCGTTCTAATTTCACATGTTATCAGAGCAGGTTCCCTAGTGGGAACGCTTCCTAGGGCCCACCACTAAAATTCGATAAAAAAAATTTTCTGCCCGGAGCGCGAGTTGCCCCTGCCCGAGGCGCGCCCCGTGGGTCGCCCTCTCGTCGCGTCGCGCCCTCTTAGAGGCTCCTCTCACGGCCCCTCGCGTCCCCTTAGCGGCCCCGTCGCTGCCCTTAGCGGCCCCGTCGCCGCCCTTAGCGGCCCCGTCGCCGCCCCTCGCGGCCCCGTCGCCGCCCATTGCGGCCCTCTTGCCGCCCTTGCGGCCCCGTCGCCGCCCTCAGCGGCCCCGTAACCGCCCGCAGCGGCCCCGTCGCCGCCCTCAACGGCCCCGTCGCCGCCCGCAGCGGCCCCGTCGCCGCCCCTCACGGCCCCGTCGCCGTCCACAGCGGCCCTGTCGCCGCCCTTGCGGCCCCGTCGCCGCCCTCAGCGGCCCCGTAGCCGCCCGCAGCAGCCCCGTCGCCGCCCTCAGCGGCCCCGTCGCCGCCCGGAGCGGCCCCGTCGCCGCCCCTCACGGCCCCGTCGCCGTCCACAGCGGCCCTGTCGCCGCCCTTGCGGCCCCGTCGCCGCCCTCAGCGGCCCCGTCGCCGCCCGCAGCGGCCCCGTCGCCGCTCCTTACGGCCCCTCGTGGCCCCTTCGCGGCCCTGACGCCGCCCGTTGCGGCCCCGTCGCCGCCCGCTGCGGCCCCGTCGCCGCCCTTCGCGGTCGTCCGCGGCCCCACTCGGCCCCTCGTGGCCCACCCCCCCCCCCCTCGTGGCCCCCCCTCGTGGCCCCTTAGCGGCCTTGTTGCCGCCCTTCGCGGCCCCTCCCGGCCCCTTCCCGGCCCCAGCAGCAGCAGCGGCCTCTTCTGCCGTGCAGCCGCCGCCGCTGCCAACTGCAGCCGCCGCCACTGCCGGCCACCGCTGCCGCCGTCGCCACCGCCGCTGCCGCCCCGGCCCTGCCGCTGCCGCAACAGCCGCCGTCGAGCCGCCGCCGCTGCCGCTGTCGAGCCGCCGCCGCGGTCGAGCCGCCACCGTCGAGCCGCCTCCGTCGAGCCGCCGCCACTGTCGAGCCGCCGCTGCCGAACCGCCGCCGCTGTCGAGCCGCCGCCGCCGAGCCGCCGCCGCTGTCGAGCCGCCGCCGCTGTCGAGCTGCCGCCGCCGTTGAGCCCCAGCCGCAGCTGGACTCTTCCCTTCTCGCCACTGGTGAGCACTGCCCTGCTGCTACTGCTCTTTCTACTGTTACTGCTGCACCTGGCTTGGCCAGATGCAGCTCCAGCGCCGTCCGCGTGAGTCTCTCACGCCCCAACAGCTTCGTGAGTGGTACGCTAGTTGGGGTTGTAGGGGTAGCCGCGCTGTTACTGCTGCTACTGCGGCTACTACTGCTACTGCTACTCCTGGCGGTGCAGCTCCAGCGACGTCCGCGTCAGTCCCTCCCGCCCCAGCAGCTTCGTGAGTGGTACGCTAGGTGGGGTTGTCGGGGAGGCCGTAGTGGGAGTCGTCCTGGAGTGAGTAGTTCGGGAGCTTCTTGTCGTGGCCAGGTGCAGCCGCAGCGTCGTCCGCGCGAGACCCTTTCGCCCCAGCAGCTTCGCGAGTGGTACGCGCAGAGTAGAGGGTCACTGAGTACTGCTCGCTGCCAGTACGTCATTCGCACGGGTGTCCGGATTGGTCAGCCTTGCGGGACTCCTGGTCACACAGAGTCCCGCTGCTTCGCCCGTTTGAGCGACGCTTGGCGTACAGTGTTTGGCGACGACGCTGAGCTCCCCTCCTGGCTGGAGCTACTTAGGCAGAGGGTAGACATCTTTGCTCTAGACTATGATGCTCTTCTCACTGCAATGTATGCATTGTCTACTAGTGCTGAGGGTGCCTGTCACCTATGTGTGCCGCCTGACCCAGGTATCCAGTCTGCTGCTCTGGGTGCTGGTGAGGCTGCTGCTCTAGGTGCTCGTGCATCTCCTGCTCTAGGTGTCGGTGAGGCTGCTACTCTCGGTGCTAGTGCGTCTCCTGCTCCAGGTGCTGGTGAGGCTGCTGCTCTAGGTGCTCGTGCGTCTGCTGCTCTAGGTACTGGTGAGTCTGCTGCCCCAGGTGCTAGTGCGTCTGCGCTCTCAGGTACGGCGTCGGCTCCGGCCACCCACACCTTCACCCTTGACTCGGGTGCTTCCCGCTCCTTCTTTCGAGACCGCACCACACTTACGCCGCTTAGTCGGCCCGTGGCAGTCTCCCTGGCGGACCCCTCTGGGGGTCCTGTCCTTGCCCACTTCTCCACTGTTCTACCGTGTCCGGCGGCCCCTTCTGGCACCCTGTCGGGTCTTTACCTCCCCTCGTTCTCTACGAACTTGGTGAGTGGTGCTGACCTCCAGGATGGAGGGGTTCACCAGTTCACTCCTGCGAGTCAGCGAGTGACCCACTGTACCTGTGCTCGGACGGGCCGTCACTTGGCCACGTTTACCCGTCAGCCGGGGTCGAGCCTGTACACACTGACTACTGAGTCTCCTCCAGTCGCTGAGTCTGCTCAGGTAGCCGCTTCGGGTCAGGTGTGTGCTGCGGCGTCCAGGTCTGGTCCTGAGTCTGCCCCCTGCTCGTGTCGTCTCCTGTCTCACCAGACTCTCCTCTGGCACCACCGCCTTGGTCACCCCTCCCTGCCTCGTCTTCGAGGCATGGCCTCCCGTGTCCTTGTCTCTGGTCTCCCCCGGTCCCTCCCTCCCCTTCCTCCGGGGCCTGCCCCCACCTGCGTTCCCTGCGTCGAGGGACGGCAGCGCACTGCTCCTCACTCCTCCGAGTTTCCTCCGACAGAGGCTCCGCTGCAGACGCTTCACATGGACGTGTGGGGCCCAGCCCGAGTCCGTGGACAGGGTCACGAGCGTTACTTCCTGCTGGTGGTTGACGACTACTCGTGTTACACCGCGGTCTTCCCCTTGCGCAGCAAGGGTGAGGTCACTGAGGTGTTGATCGCCTGGATCCGCCCAGCTCGTCTCCAGCTCAGAGAGAGTTTCGGCTCGGACTTTCCTGTTCTGCGTCTGCACTCTGACAGAGGCGGAGAGTTCTCCTCTGACCTTCTGCGAGCCTTCTGTCGTGCACGAGGCATCCGCCAGACCTTCACGCTTCCGGACTCTCCGCAGCAAAATGGGATTGCTGAGCGCCGCATTGGCATGGTCATGGACGTCGCTCGTACGTCCATGGTCCATGCGGCTGCCCCCCATTTTCTGTGGCCGTTTGCGGTTCGGTACGCGGCGCATCAGATCAACCTTCACCCTAGGGTCTCCAGACCGGAGACCTCCCCTGCTTTGCTGTGGACGGGGAAGGTTGGCGATGCGTCTGCGTTCCGTGTCTGGGGATCTCGGGCGTTTGTCCGCGACTTGTCTGCGGACAAGCTGTCCCCTCGTGCTCTTCCCTGCGTCTTCCTTGGCTTCCCCCCTGACGCGCCGGGCTGGCAGTTCTACCACCCCACCTCGCGCCGTGTTCTGTCCTCCCAGGACGTCACGTTTGACGAGTCGGTTCCCTACTACCGTCTCTTCCCCTACCGCACTGCGTCCCTCCCCCCCCCGCCGCTCTTCCTTACGCCAGGTCCCCCTCCGGTAGACCCCCTCCCCCCTCAGGGTCCTGCCCCCTCAGGTGTGTCTCAGGTAGACGCAGTCGACCCTGTCGAGGTAGCTGTAGACTCTGGGGCTGCTAGGGGTGCTGAGCCTGCGGGTGCTGGGTCTGGGGGTGCTGACTCTGGGGGTGCTGAGCCTGGAGGTGCTGACTCTGAGGGTGCTGAGACTGGGGGTGCTGACTCTGGGGGTGCTGAGCCTGGGGGTGCTGACTCTGGGGGTGCTGCGCCTTGGGGTGCTGAGCCTGGGGGTGCTACGCCTGGGGGTGCTGTGCCTGGGGGTGCTGAGCCTGAGGGTGCTGCGTCTGGGGGTGCGGAGTCTGAGGGTACTAGACCTGCTCGTGTGGCGTCTGGCGGTACTGGGCCTGGAGGTTCTTCGGGTCCTTCGTCCCGGCGGGAGCTACTCTCTCCACAGGAGTTGCGTGAGTGGTTTGCCCGGCGCTGGAGGCGAGCTGCTGGAGCTGGAGGTGCTGCGGGTGCTGGAGGTTCTGCTGCTGCTGAGGGTGCTGGTGCCGCGGGTCCCGGAGGTGCTCGTACTGGGAGTACTGGAGCTGCTGGGCCTGCGGGTGCTTCTCGTACTGGAGCTGGTGGTGCTGCGGGCGTCGGTGCTATCGAGGCTGCTGGAGCTGGACCCGCTGCGTCTTCTGGTGGTCCGGCTGGAGCTGGAGCTGCTGGGGGTGTTGGCGCTGAGGGTGCCTCTCGTGCTGGTGCCTCTGAGGGTACTGGAGTTGGCGCTGCTGGAGCTGGGGGTGCTGCTGGCGCTGGTGCTGTCGTTCGAGGTGCTGGTGCTGTCCCTTCTGGTGCTGGTGGTGCTGAGCGGCCGCGGCCGTACTTCGTTCCGCTCCTTGAGCAGGTTCTTGGTCTTCCGCCCTCTGCTAGTCCGGCTCCTCCCTTCGAGTGTCCACCGCCTGTCCAGTCCGAGTCACAGTTACAGCCTACCTCTCCTCTGCCTGCTCCTTCGCCCTACACTGGTCCTACTGGAGGTCTTGCCGAGCGTCGTGAGCCTGCGTCTCGTCCTGCGTCGCCTGTCCGTACTGCTCGCACTAGTAGTCGTGGTTCGCGTCAGCGTCCTCCCCCTGTCCCCGGCACGCACCGGATGTCTCTGCGTCCCTCCACTGCTCCGCTGCGTGCCCCTTTGTCTTCTCCTCCTGAGTCCTCTCTTCCTGTTCTTGTCGACCCGGAGTCGGACTCCCTTCGTGCTGCCAGTCCTACTGTCACGCGTCTCCTTGCTACTGTCGTCACTGACCCTTCCTTTGAGTCCGCTGCCGCGTCTGCCTTAGTTTCTGAGCTTGTCGACTTCGCTGCTCGCTGTCGCCTAGACTACGCTGCTAGTCTTGTCGCTGAGTCTGAGTCTGTCTGTCCTCCGTCCGTCGGGGGTGAGTGTGCCCTTGGCACGGACGTCCTTGAGGACAGGCAGGAGGAGTTCCAGTGCTTTGCTGCTGCTTCACCTCATCTCGTGTCCATGCTGCTTGCCCCTGAGGGAGACCCGGATGCACCAGACATCCTGACTCCGCGTTCGTACGCGGAGGCGATAGAGGGTCCCTACTCCTCTCAGTGGCAGGCAGCCATGGATGCAGAGATGGCTTCCTGGAAGTCCACAGGCACCTACGTCGACGAGGTTCCCCCTCCTGGGGCGAACATCGTCAGTGGCATGTGGATTTTGAGGGTGAAGCGGCCGCCGGGTTCTCCGCCTGTCTTCAAGGCGCGCTACGTGGCTCGTGGCTTCAGTCAGCGGCAGGGAGTTGACTACTTTCAGACCTTCTCTCCCACCCCCAAGATGACCACTCTTCGGGTACTGCTGCCCATAGCCGCTCACCGGGACTACGAGCTTCACTCTCTTGACTTCAGCACTGCTTTCTTGCAGGGCAGCCTGCACGAGGAGATCTGGCTGCGCCGCCCACCTGGCTTCACTGGGTCTTTTCCTCCTGGTACCCAGTGGAGCCTCCGGCGGCCAGTTTACGGTCTCCGCCAGGCACCTCGTGAGTGGCACGACACACTGAGGACTACACTTGCGGCTCTTGGGTTTGCTCCTTCTACTACCGACCCGTCGCTGCTTCTGCGCACCGACACTTCTTTGACGCCGTTCTACATCCTCGTGTACGTCGACGACTTGGTCTTTGCCACAGCTGACACTGCTGGACTCGCCCACGTGAAGTCCGAGCTGCAGAAGAGACACACGTGCACAGACCTGGGTGAACTGCGTAGCTACCTTGGCTTGCAGATCACCCGGGACAGAGCACAGCACACCATTACTCTGACTCAGTCACACATGGTGCAGCAGGTCCTTCAGCGCTTCGGCTTCACGTACTCCTCGCCTCAGGCCACTCCTCTGTCTACTCGCCACTCGCTCTCAGCTCTGCCTTCGGATGAGTCCGTAGAGTCGAGTGGCCCGTACCCAGAGCTTGTTGGCTGCCTCATGTACCTGATGACCTGCACTCGACCTGACCTTGCATACCCTCTTAGCATTCTGGCACGCTATGTTGCTCCTGGGAGACACAGACCAGAGCACATGGCTGCAGCGAAGAGGGTGTTGCGCTACTTGTGCAGTACGTCGGGCATGGGGCTTGTGCTTGGAGGGCGGAGTCCAGTGGTCCTCACTGGTCACGCAGACGCTTCTTGGGCTGATGACCAGGCTACGCAGCGGTCGTCACAGGGTTACACCTTCAGCCTTGGTTCCGGCTCTGTTTCGTGGCGGTCTACCCGCTCGTCTTCTGTTCTCGGCTCCAGTTGTGAGGCTGAGATCTACGCAGGGGCCATGGCTGCACAGGAGCTACGCTGGCTCACCTACCTGCTGACTGACCTAGGAGAGCCACCTCGTTCTCCTCCAGTTCTGTACGTAGACAACAAGGCTATGCTGGCCTTGTGTCGGGAGCACAGACTGGAGCACAGAACGAAGCACATCGCTCTTCGCTACTTTCTTGCTCGTGAGCTGCAGCAGCGCGGTCAGCTGCGTCTTGCTTACGTGGCCTCTGAGGCCAACACTGCTGATATCTTCACCAAGGCACTTGCGCCTTGTGACCATCAGCGCTTCTGTACTCTGTTAGGTCTTGTACCTACCTTGCCTCACTTGCTCACTTCTTGACCTTGCTTGTACTGTTACATATATATATATACCTGCTCTTTCTTGTTTAGCGTTATATATATGTGTGTACTCATGCATGTGAACTGGCCTTGTGGCCTTGAACTTGTGCTCAGAATGTGTGGTGACGTTGTGATCCACCCTGAGCTTGCTTTGCCTTGCTTTGCTTGACTGGTCTTGTGACCCCTTGTTCTCCCCCACTTTGCCTATGGGGGTGTGTCAAACTTATATGATCTAGCCTGTGTAGGCTGTAGCGGGTTAGATACTAAGGGGTACACAATTCTAGGGTTTCATATTTGTATCACTTTCATTCCTTAGTCATTCATTCTCGTTCTAATTTCACATGATATGTGTACTGCTGCTTGTCGTATTGCGTCCCGTGCGTTGGATATGGCAGAGACCCGTCGAAGAAGCCAAGAATCTGCGCGCCTTCCATCATTAGCTCGAATTCGAACGACCAGGTAAAGAAGTCTTTTCCGTCGAACGGTCTTGATGTCTGCAGTTTTAAGACGTGTGCAAATTGCGACTGAACTTGAAGTGCATCCAATGTCTTCTCTTGCTCAGGTGAAGGCTGCTGGCGCGGCATGAAGCTGACGGAACCGCGCTGGGGTTCGTATGGGGCGAAGGTAAGTTGCTGTTGCCGATTTCCTCGTGCGTAAGATGAACCGTCAAGGCTCATCGGTGTCACATCGTTGTTGTCGTTGCTGTTGTTTGATTGCGCAGGTGCCCCTTGCTGGTGCTATTTGTAGAAGGACATCAAGGAGAAAAATTTCTCCATCATGCTTGGGTCGAAGCCCGCGGCTTGATTTGCGGGAGTTTCGGTAGACTCGGCTGCTGGTCTTGTTGCTGTGCCCTCCTCTGTCTGTAGGCCAGAGGCAGGAGGTGGAGTAGGAGTGGTACCGGGAGAGCCGTTAGAGGAGCTTCTCTCCTTCTGTGTTGCCATGCCTGTTGTAGGTGTCTTTGAAATAGTTGAGTTTGCCCTGATAGCTCTCATACCATGTTGGGCTGAGAAAAGCCCTTAGGATCTTTGCAAGGCTAAACTCTGGGTAGGACTTGTTGTAAATGCGGAAGCGTATGATAAGGGTACATTCCGCTCTGGACATGTCCCAATCGTACATGTCCCAATCGATTCCACCGCACTGCATCTTATTACACCGAATTACACCCTAGTTTCAAACATTGTCAAAATTTTCGCGTCTCTGGTTTAGTTCGGTTCGGAACGGTGGAATCGATTGGGACATGTACGATTGGGACATGTCCAGAGCGGAATGTACCCTAAGTCTTTGAACCACCTTGCGCTGGTATGTGAGGGCAAAGTAGATTGATTAATCAAAGAGATACAAGGCTTTTATAAGGGTACAAGGAATATGAAGAGATACAACTGATAACTGTTTTACTGTCGCTGTTGCGGTTCGATACAGTGACGACTCGGGCAACTGCTCAATAACGAGTCAGCTGTTTGTCCTTGCTGTCGCGTTGTACTTGTCAGGTCAAAGGTTGCTGACCTTTGACTTTCGCGTAACCTCCAGTGGTTTCTTCACTTCTCAACCTCCAAGTGTTGACTCGCCGATGCTTCACTGTACTCCGCTTCGTTTACGACTTAGTGCTTCGACACGACAGAGGCGCTTAAATCACTTGTTTCCAACAGATGGAAGTTAGTGGGTAAAAGTTTCCAAGGCAAAATAGCTACAATCAGTGGTTGTGAGCACAGAGCTACTGGAGACTGAAGGATGCTATTGTATGGGGGTGAATATACCCACCAGTAATCGTGAAGCATGCAAAACGCATTGAACTGGGCTCATGCATAACGCGGTGTAGTGTATTTTACGATACACTTTAGCTCCTTTTCTCCAGGATTGCCAGCTACCTGTTGTTGCACCTGCATTGCATCGCAACGTGCAGTTATTGATTACCATGGCAGAACTCGGAGAAAAAGAATGCCAGAACGGCCAACAAGGAGGCAATAGTCAAAAGCGGGACCCACCGGCAGAGAGCAGCACAGCACACACCCAGCCCGTTGTACAGAAAAGGTAGCGTGCAGGAGCAGCAGCACGCACCAATGCAACCCAAAGAGACTGCTTTTGAGTCGACTCAAAAGCAGCAGCACGTACCAATGCAACCCAAAGAGACGGCTTTTGAGTCGACTCAAAAGCAGCAGCACGTACCAATGCAACCCAAAGAGACTGGTTTTGAGTCGACTCAAAAGCAGCAGCACGTACCAATGCAACCCTAAGAGACTGCTTTTGAGTCGACTCAAAAGCAGCAGCACGTACCAATGCAACCCAAAGAGACTGCTTTTGAGTCGACTCAAAAGCAGCAGCACGTACCAATGCAACCCAAAGAGACTGCTTTTGAGTCGACTCAAAAGCAGCAGCACGTACCAATGCAACCCAAAGAGACTGCTTTTGAGTCGAGTCAAAAGCAGCAGCACGTACCAATGCAACCCAAAGAGATTGCTTTTGAGTCGACTCAAAAGCAGCAGCACGTACCAATGCAACCCAAAGAGACTGCTTTTGAGTCGACTCAAAAGCAGCAGCACGTACCAATGCAACCCGAAGTGAGGGGCACTTGAACCCTGCAGTGAAGTTGGTCTCCCATGCATGGGTCTGCATGGACAGCAGGCAGATCAGCAGCAGGAGCAATGTGCATGTCATGCAGACATGCAACTGGGAGATTCGCGACACAACGACACATAACGAGTGACCACAACAGGTAGAGTCGAGGCACACAGACATGTAACAGGTAGAGTCGAGGCACACAGACATGTAACAGGTAGAGTCGAGGCACACAGACATGTAACAGGTAGAGTCGAGGCACACAGACATGTAACAGCTTTCTATGAGCTTTGACTATGTCAGAAGACCGATTGGCTTCTATGAGCACCTGATCCTTACACACCTGGCCGTACAAAATGATGACATCTGCATCCGATGCGGCATAGGCGAGCTCAGGTGAAACAGCAGATAGGTCAAGCGCCTGGGTGGAAAGGTGAGAGGGGACGGAGGGACAGCACAGGGCCACAGGTGGTAACAAACCTGAAGGTCGGATCCGGAGTTGAGGACAAGGATGCGACCATTGCTGATGGGCATTGCAACGAGATGAATTTTGAGTTAAGTCAAAAGTCATCTAAAAAAACAGAGTCATCTAAAAAAACCGAGTCAAAAAGCGAACCTGAAGGTCGGATCCGGAGTTGAGGACAAGGATGCGACCATTGCTGATGGCCGTGCTGATGTCATCCTCCGGTGCTGCTGCTTGCACCTGACATCCCATGCCATGCCATGGGAAGCACGAGAGGCATGGGAAGCATGAGAGGCATGAGAGGTATGAGAGGTATGAGAGGTATGAGAGGTATGAGAGGTATGAGAGGTACGAGGGGCAGAAATATGGGAAGCACGAGCAGCATGAGAGGCAGAAGCTTCTATTGATTAACTGCTGTAACACTGGCTCCATGAGGGGCGCGACAGGCCTGTGAGGCCTGAGAGACCTGAGAGGCGTGAGAGGCATGAGATCATCACCTGCTTCAGGAGATTCATCAGGTCCTCGTGTGTGATGGCAGCACCTGAAGGCATGTCTGGCACCACCAGAAGCACCTGAGAGGGGAAGGAGAGGTGAGAGACGAGTATTGCAACAGAGCTGCAAGGGAAAGAACAGCTTCAAAGAACCAAGAAGAGAGGCCACAGCAGCAGCATGGCAGCAGCAGCATGGCAGCATGGCAGAATGGCAGCATGGCAGCATGGCAGAATGGCAGCATGGCAGCATGGCAGCATGGCAGCATCGTAGCATGGCAGCGTCGTAGCATGGCAGCATGGCAGCAGCAGCATGGCAGCAGCAGCATGGCAGCAGCAGCATGGCAGCATGGCAGCAGCAGCAGCAGCAGCAGCAGCAGCAGCAGCAGCAGCAGCAACCATCATCCTGCACAGCAGCTGGCACTTGGCAGGCAGCACTGCTCTGAACCCCACTAGACCGACTTCCATGCACCTCACACTAACCCCCACCCACTCACACCCATCCCCACCCACCTTCACGCCTCGTCTAGTCAAGTCCCTCACTGCTGGCAGCAACCCCAGTACCGTCTCCCTGCCCGCCCCTGCACACAACACCACAGCCTGGAACGAGGAAGGAGAGAGGGTGAGGGATGGGGGAGGGTGAGCAGCAGATCACCACGAGCTGTAAAGCTACTGGAGAGTCACTTTTGGAGATTCTGAAAGTGTCAATTCTGAAAGTGTCAATTCTGAGATTCTACATTCCACCACCCTGTCCCACGCTTCACTATCCTACACTGGTGGGCCCTCATCCTCCTCCACTACCACCCCCCCCCTCCTCTCCCCTCCCTCTCCCAGGTAGATTCTGTGTTACCTTGCTCCACTTGCCCTCCCCTTGGTTGCTCCATGCCTGCACCGCCGCCCCCATGTCATCTGCTGCCCATGGTTTGGCCGGCAGACTGTCAGAAACAGACAAAAAGTCTGCTGTCCCAACTGAGGGGTCCGCGCCGTCCAGAGCGGCCAGATTGCCGGCCAGCATGCCCCGGATGAGGGCTTCGGAGCGGGTGACGTGATCGCTGTTGTCATCCATCGCTGCAAGGACGGCTAGTAGCTGCTGTAGGGCCATGCGCGTTGACTCGCCCTGGTGTGTTTTTTTATTGGGTGGGGGGGGGTTTGAAGGGGAGGACGGGAGAAGCGGGAAAGTTGAGGAAGGTAGGGGAATAAGGGAATGGAAGAATGGAGAGTAACAAGGAAGGCGGGAATTAGAGGAGCAAGCATGGAGTGTTGTGCGTGTGTGTGGATGGTAGCTGCATCGTATGGCATGGCATGAAATTGCATAAACCCAATGCGTATAAATGCCAGCCTTGGCCTGTCCGCATCACTTTCCCCCGTCCCCATCACCTTGGCGTGTCTGTAAATGTCTTCAAAGCCTAGCTCCCGCAAACAGATGTCTCTCAGCCGGTACAGCAGCTGATGGGATGGACAGCGGTGGGGAGGAGCATAGGAAGGTGTGGTCAGATTAATATCAGCCGCTTCACATGGAGGAAGTAAGGAGGGACGGAGAATGCAGAGAAGACACACCCAACGCAACACCTGACAAAACTATCACACGCCACCACCACAACCTGCCACACAGCACCACATACCACCACACACCATCACACACCACCGCATACCACCACACAGCACCGGATACCATGACATCTGGGGGCCCGCCATGGCTCTCGGGGTCGTTATTGAAATCGTCCAACATGGATGCCAGCCTGCCACACACAGCGGCATGGTGGCACGATGATGCGGGTCAGGTGGGGGGCCGGCAGAGGCATCAATATTCAGCATTTACGCCGGCCTGCAAAACACAGTGGCATGGTGACACAATGACGCGAGTGTGGTTCAGGGGGGGAAGGGAGGGGAGGGGCATCAGATGGGCCCTCCTTTCTACAAACGAAGGCACTCATATGCAGACATGGAGAGCAGACCCACTCCCATTGCCCCTCCAGGCACTCAGTTAAACCTTCACCTTGATCGAACGTTGATCGATCCAAGACTGCTCCCCTGCGCTAGAGTCACCTGTCTTCGAATTTGGCGGCCCTCTCTGTTGCGTTGTCCACTGACGCGTCGCTCTCTGCCTGCTGCCTGCTCATCACATGGGACGGTGGGGTGAGGTGTGGCATGGTGGGGCATGGTGGAGTGTGGCATGGTGGGATGTGGCATAGTGGGGTGTGGCATAGTGGGGGGCGGTGCGGTGTGGCATGGCATGACATGGCATGGTGGGGTTAGGGTGCGGCATAAGATCTTACATGACATGGCATGGCATGGCAGGGCAGGGCAGGGCAGGGCAGGGCAGGGCATGGCATGGCAGGGCAGGGCAGGGCAGGGCAGGGCAGGGCAGGGCAGGGCAGGGCAGGGCAGGGCAGGGCAGGGCAGGGCAGGGCAGGGCAGGGCAGGGCAGGGCAGGGCAGGGCAGGGCAGGGCAGGGCAGGGCAGGGCATGGCATGGCATGGCATGGCAGGGCAGGGCATGGAATGGCATGGCATGGCATGGCATGGCGTGTAAGGACATGTGACGGAAAGGAGGGTGTATATTCTCGTTTCGCGTCCAAGCAGCGAAGAGCACAGAACAAGAAGGGGAAGAGAGGATCGAAGGATGGCATGACACTGGTACATGCCCCCCCATGTCACGCCATGTCATAACATGGCACGCCACGTCGTATAGTGGCGGCAATATCATCTCACAGTGAAATTCTATGGGTGGTTTTGAGATTTCTCAAAACATCACACCTTAGAACGGCGACACTATCGCTCCAAGGACGCCACACCTCCCTCCACAGCGGAATTGTCTCGCAGAAAGAGCTGAACGCGCTCTCCTTCGCCGAGGTGACTTATGAGTCGACTCAAGAGTCACCTCGTTGAATGGCGGCACTATTACTCTACGGACATCATTCCTACCTCCATAGCGGGATTCTCTCGCGGAAAGAGCTGATCAACGCACTCTCCTTCTCCGTCAGATGCGCTGGGTCGTCGGATTCGCATCTCAGCGCCAGGACGGCGGCGTACGCCTTGGGATTCGCGAGGAGAGGGAGCGGGACCGGCGGCGACGCCCACTCCATCGCGCGAAAGACGCTGCGCGGGCACCCGCGTCTGTCGCTACGGAAGGCGAGCTTCGATATTCCCAAGACAGGTTCCGAAAGAATGGGTCAATGAGGTTGGGGGTGGCCTGTTGCGGTTAGAATGGGAGACATGTAACAATGTTTGATCTGGCTTTGCTTTACGTGGAAGACATTAGAACTCGTCAGCCACGATGAACTCCGGTTGCGACCTCTCTAATGGTCATCAGCTGGAAGTGGTCAGGTTCATAAGATGGAAAGCTAGGAGAACACAGGCATTTCAGTGCAAGTTCTGGACACTAGGGGTGAGCATCACCTGTCAGGCCCATGAAATTATCACGAAAGTTTTGTTCCTAATCGCGAACACCAATCACTCATGTAACCTTCTCTAACCTGCCATGCGAAGCCGGTTGCGAGATAAGCGAAACAGGATTGATTGGGCAGGCGATGTGTCGTACAAGCCTTGATACCTCGATATTGCTGTAGCACGAACATGAATTTGAATCAACACTCGTGAACTCTTCGATGTCAAATCGGAATGGGAAAAGATCAACCAGGGGCCGAACATTGCCAGAGAGGTGTTCAAAGTAGGGCCGGTAAATCTCGACCGTAAGATTTCAGCCCAGAGCTGCCCAACTGACTTGGCGAACAAGCCGAACCGGAAGTAAACGATATTTGCTAAAAGAACCAAATTGTTTATTCATGTTTTTTATTGAGGGTTTTGACCTCCGTCTACTACAGCGCGCGCGTCGCCTTCTTCTGGAAGTAAAGTTCGGCGGATGTCGTGAGTACGTATAACATATTATATTCTGGGTGATAAATACCACCTACCCGATCGTAGACGCACTGGAAACAAATATATTACCCATTCGGAAACAGATGCGACTCGGGAGGCATCAACCCTAAATACCAGGAAGTTATCCGTTTTAGGGTCGACCCATCCCGAAAATGCATCCAGATTCCCTAAGAGTTGTAGTTTTTTTTGCTGCCCCAAGAGTTCCAGTAGAATCGGCTCGCTAAACGACACGCGAGCGAAAATGCGAGCCGGTACATGCCACTAATAACATAACTACGTGCAATAAAGAAAGACCCTACGTTAATACCTCTATGCGCAGCGGTTTGAGAATTTCCGGGCCTCTTGGCCCCTGGTCGATCACCCCTCTGGCACTGTTCGGCCCCTCGTTGATCTTTTCCCAATCGGAATTGCAGAATTCGATCGCATGGACATTCTCGAAAACTCTTTCACCTCACCGCACAATTGTACCACTTTTCGCCTTGATCTGGTTTCGATTCCTACTCCCGTCACAACTACATGCCTGTAGTATGGGCATTATTAATCAGGCAGGCTCTTTCTACCAAGCCTTTGTTAACCGCTGATTAGGCTGTTCTGTTGCTGACGCATGGCGTCAACCGCAGATGACGCCGTGATTGACGTTGAGGAGGACGAGGAAGAGGAGGAATTACCGTTTCGTTGGGGCGATCCGGCTCCCGGCCCGAGTCGCGGCGGCAAGCGGTTTTACCTGTGGTTCGAGCAGGGAGGGGAGCGGTTCGACATTTACGACTGCGTGTACTGCCAGGTCCGATGCCTGTTCGAACCTCATCTGTCCGGTTTCTTGACTGCTCGAGAATTAGCGTCGCTTACGCGTCTTTCAAACGGGGGATACCTCGCTTACACGTCTAAAACTGTCAAGCCCTTCTTTGATTAAACCTCGCATACACCCCCTGATAGCAATAGTAGACCAGAACATTAAATCTAAAACCTTTCCTGAATTCCCTGTACCACGTCAGGCAGAAGAGGGGATGGACCCGTACGTGGGGAAGATCGTGCGCATGTACGAGCTCCCCCCCAGCCGCCGCGGAAAGCGCAACAGCATCGGCGGAAAGCCAGGCGAGCGCAAGGTGGACATCCGCTGGTTCTTCCGCGCGGCTGACGTGCAGGCGGAGGGCGGGGAGCTCCCAAGGGACGTGCGCCCCAACGAGGTGTTTCTGGCCGTTCCCGAGGGCACCCAAGGTGTTACTGACGCCAACAAAGTGGTGAGTTAGAAACGCACATGGAACATTGAATTGAGTGAGTGAGTGAGTGAGCAGGGAGGGCGGGCAGCTCCCAAGGGACGTGCGCCCCAATGAGGTGTTCCTGGCCGTTCCCGAGGGCACCCAGGGGGTCACTGACGCCAACAAAGTGGTGAGTTAGAAACGCACATGGAACATTGAATTGAGTGAGTGAGTGAGTGAGCAGGGAGGGCGGGCAGCTCCCAAGGGACGTGCGCCCCAATGAGGTGTTTCTGGCCGTTCCCGAGGGCACCCAGGGGGTCACTGACGCCAACAAAGTGGTGAGCCGAACGGTTATTGAAGCGTCGGAGCAAAGTACCGAGTTCTCTCCTTCTTTGCCTCACTCCCGATACTCTCTCTTCACCCCGCCCCTCCCCTCTCTCCCCCTCAGCGCCCTTCTCTGTTTCAGCACAAAAACCGGACGACTTTTTAGACGTGTCAAAAGTCTGTTTCAGCACCGAAACTGGTTGCCAAACGGATAGTGGTGGACTCCTGTGCTCGCATAGTCTGCCTGTCTGCCAGCCATCCCTTGCCTCCCCTCGGGCATTTTCTCCACGCCTTCCCCCTTCTTGCCCCCCCTTTTCTGGTCCCCTTTTGGTCGGCCTCCCTTCTCTGGTATAGCACAGATAGTGGTGGGACTCCCGGGCGCGCATACTGTGTCTCTCTGCCGACCCCGTCTCGTTTCTCCCACCCTGCTCTCCCTCTTCCCACGCTGCCACGCATCTCCCCCTCACCTTCCCTCGTCTGTGTGGAGAGCACAGATAGTGGTGGACTCACGGGCGCGCATACTGTGCGTGTCAAAGGACCCGCGCAACCCACAGCCGAGTGCAGCGCAGGTGGAGGCAGCAGAGCTGGTGTTCTGCCGTGCGTGGGACATGCAGCAGAAGCACGTGCTGGAGGACCTTCAGGTGGCTATTGACGACTTGGGCTCAGGTGAGTCTTCAGGTGGAATCAGGTTGGGCAGCAGGTGCTTGTTTGTTGGTGATTGCTATTTGCTGCAGAGTTAGCACCTTTGATTTGTGATGTGCTTTCCGGGCCATGTGTGTGGTGTGGTGTCCTGCTGAATGTGTGTCGGGTCGGAGCACTGGAAATGACGTGTGCCGTGCTGTGTGGTGTCCTGCTTGATATGGCATGTGGTATGGCATGGGTTATGGTGCATGGTGCGTGATGCATGTTACACGACACATCACGCATGGTACATGGCATTTGTCGCATGTTACGTGGCATTTGTTGCATGTTACATGGCATTTGTCGCATGTTACGTGGCATTTGTCGCATGTTACATGGCATTTGTCACATGTTACATGGCATTTGTCGCATTTTACATGGCATGTGTCGCATGTTACATGGCATTTGTCGCATGTTACATGGCATGTGTCGCATGTTACATGGCATTTGTCGCATGTTACATGGCATTTGTCGCATGTTACATGGCATTTGTCGCATGTTACATGGCATTTGTCGCATGTTACATGGCATGTGTCGCATGTTACATGGCATTTGTCGCATGTTACATGGCATGTGTCGCATGTTACATGGCACAGAGGAGGCAGTGTTCAACAAGTCGGCATGGGTGCAGCAGCAACCGACCGTTGGGGCGACAGCAGGGGAGGAGGAGGACAGAGCTGCAGGCAAGGAAGCAGGAGGCGCGGTTACAGGGGGTGCTGAGACAGTCAGAGAGGAGAAGGATGGTGCTGTGAGAAACGACACGGACGTGAAAGGGGGAGAAATGGGGACGGAGGAGGAGCGAAGGGTTGGGGAAAGCGGAGGAGGGGAACAGAAACGGCTAAGCAAGAGGATGAAGGTGGAAGGGCAGGTGGGGGAAAAGGGCGGGAAGCAGAGCAAGGAGAAGAAGGCGGGAGACCCGTGGGATCTGGAGGAGGAGGAGGAGGAGGAAGTGGAGGAAGGGCAAGAGGATGGGCAAGTGGAGGAGGAGGAGGAGGGTGTAGAAAAGGAAGAGGAGGAGGGCGACGGGGAAGAGGAGGAAGAGAGAGGGGAATTGAGGAAAGAAGGTTCAAAGGAAGGCTTAAAGGAAGCTCCCGCGAAGTCAAGTGCACTGAAACTGTTGACTGAGAAATCGGCCCTGGCAGGGCAGGCAGGCACGGGTGGGCTCAGGCAGGGATTGCCGCAGGGGTTGCAGCCTGCAGCAGCCCCTGATGGGCCCGGGTCTCGAGCCAAACTGCCTGTCCGCCCCTCCCAGAAGAAGCTCCCCCGGATAACACCTCCCCCTGGGGCTGTGACTGCTGGGCCGAGAGGAGGAGGGGTAGGTGGAGAGGGAGGAGGAGGTGGGGGAAAAGGGGGAGGGGGAGGGGGAAAGAAGAAGGTTGCTGGTGTGTTGTCATTGGCCAATGTTCCGGCCAATAGGAGGAGTTTGTTTGAGAAGCTGCAAGGGAAGAAGAAGGGGCAGGGAGCAGGGAGGGTGGGTAAGGGAGGAGAAGGGATGAGGGGAAGAGAGAGGAGTGCTGAGAGAGAAGGGAAGCTGCCAGAGGGACAAGAGGTGGTGCCGCTGGGGAGGAGGATAGAGGAGGAGAGAAGGAAAGAGGCGAGGATGAAATTGGAGGAGAGGAGGAAAGAGGAGGGAGGGAAGCCTGTCAGTGATGCAGGTGCTGCTACGGCTGCTGCTGGTGCTGCTGATTCTGCTGCTGCTGCTGCTGCTGCTGCTGCTGCTGCTGCTGCTGTTTCTGGTAACGACTTGGATGCGTCTGAAGAAGATTCTGTAGCAGAAGCAGCTGTAGCAGAAGCAGCTGAAGCAGGGGCAGCTGCAGCGGAAGCAATTATAGCAGAAGCAGCTAAAGCAGAGGCAGCTGTAGCAGAAGCAGTTATAGCAGAGGCAGCTGTAGCAGAAGCAGAAAGGAAGAGCACAGCTTTGGAAATTCTTACAGAAGCAGAAGCAGAGGAGCCTTCAGCAGCAGCAGCAGTGACAGCAGCAGCAGCAGCAGCAGGACCAGGAACAGCATCACTGTTAGCACCATCACTGACCGTTGTAACAGCAACACCACCAGCAGCAACGCCACCAGCAGCAACGCCACCAGCAACGCCACCAGCAGCAGCAACAGCCGCAGCAGCATCTCAATTAGAAGGAGCAACGGTCGGTACGACTGTGGAGGATACGGAATCAGCAGCAGTAATACCCGTTTCAGCAGCAACAGCAGATGCAGAGGCAGTACCAGCGGGTTCAACAGCAAGAGAAGCAGCTGTGATGGAGACACCTAGTGCAGAGGCAGCGTCGTTAGAGTCATCTGAACCACAACCACCGCCACCAGATTCTGCTGCTATAGATGCTGGTGCTACAGATGCTGGTGCTACAGATGCTGATGCTACAGATGCTGGTGCTACAGATGCTGATGCTACAGATGCTGATGCTACAGCTGCGGTTGTTACTGCAGGAATGGAAAAAGCAGCAGTGCAAGCTGACCTCGCAACTGTCCAATCAGAAGCACCGGAATCTGCCACGTCAGAGCCAGGTGCTGCTGACATGGCGCCGGCTGAGGTGGTGGATTTAGAGAAGAGAGAAAGCAAGGGTGACGCGACTGAAAGGGGAATTGCTGGTGCGGGAATGGAAGGGAAGAGCGGAACGGAGACTGCAGTGCCTAAGGAGAGCGTTGATCGTGAGGGTTTGGAGGTGAAGTCAGAGAGCGAGAAAAGGGACGAGAGTGAGAAAAGGGACGAGAGTGAGGAGAAGAGTGAGATAGAGAGTGACGGGGAGAGACCACTCGTAGACACACGTTTCTGTTGGCCGGTGCCTCTTGCTGCTCGTGCTTCTGCGTCTCCAGCTGCTGCCACCGCTGCCACCGCTGCCACTGCTGCCACAACCACTGCCACTACAACCGCTGATGCTGCTGCTGCTGCTGCTGCTGCTGCTGCCACCACCACTGCAGCTGCTGCGGCTGGTGCGAAGGCGAGGCAGGCAGAGAAGAGAGAGGCAGATGGATACAGGGTACGCTCCTTTCCCTCCCAATCACTCCCTACCCGCCTTTCCATCTTTCCACCTCTCTCCCTACCTGCCTTTCCATCTTTCCACCTCTCTCCCTACCCACCTGTCCATCTTTCCACCTCTCTCTCTATCCACCTGCCCACCTACCCACCTTCCCCTTTCCCCCACAACCTTCAACTGGATGTCAGATTTTCGAAGCATTGGAGATTCGTCTGTTATCACCCTCCGCCCGTTATCACCCGCCCTCCACTCTCACCCTCCGTCCGGTATCACCTGCCCTCCACTCTCACCCCCCCACCTCTCTCACGTCCCTCCGACCCTCCCACCCTCCTTCGCCCCTGCAGTGGAACAGCATCATCGAGGGGGCGTTGGTGGAACAGCGGGTGGGTGGTTGCATGTTCACCCATCTCCACCACTCTGAACTCCCCTCCCCACCTCTCCCTCCTGCCCTCGCCCCTGCAGTGGAACAGCATTATTGAGGGGGCGTTGGAGGAGCAGCGGGTGGTTCGCATTGACAGCATCCCTCACCTCTCGCTCATTCACCCCTCCACTGCCCACGTCCCTCCCTCCGTCGCCCCTGCAGTGGAACGGCATCATCGAGGGGGCGTTGGAGGAGCAGCGGGTGGTTCGCATTGACAACATCCCTCCCTGCACCTCGTCGCAGCAGCTGCACGTGAGTCACTGTCAGCTGCACGTGAGCCTTGGCATGTGGCCTGTCGAGAGCTCTATCAAGTGAGACAACATCCCTCCCTGCACCTCGTCGCAGCAGCTGCACGTGAGTTTTGAGGCATGCGCTGTTCTGTTCTACTGGAACAAATCTCTTATATGGCCTCTTACTATTCAATCACTGCTTGTGCTGCTGCCACCACTGCTCGTAAGGGCATTCTGAGACTCCTCAACAGCCCTGCAAGTGCAGCCGTCCACCATGCCCATCCCCCCACCACCTGCCCTCCCGCCTTCCTTTCCCATCCCCTTCAACCCCCTTCCCTCCCTTGTCGCACCCTACTCTTACAGGAGGCCATGCTTGAGCTCTTCTCAGACGTGGTGGCGGTGCGGGTGCAGCCGGCCACCACGCCCATTCCCCCCATCGCCATTCACGCCTTTGCCATCTTCCGCACCGCTGCTGCCGCCGCTGCTGCTGTGCTCTTCCTCTCAGCCAAATGCGTCGTGCCCTCCCACTCTTCCCGGTAAGAAAGGGACGTTCTGAGGCGCCTAGAATTGGTTATAGCTGCTGCTCCTGCTGCCATTGCTTCTGCCGCCGCCGCTGCTGTGATTTTCCTCCCAGCCAAATGCATCGTGCCCTCCCACTCCTCGCGGTAAGGAAGGGACGTTCTGAGGCGTGCCCTCCCACTCCTCCCAGTGAGGCATCGTTACCTCTCACTCTTCTTGCTGAGCCAGGCTTTTCAGCAACTGCTTTGGCTGCTCCCAGCTCTATGTGCCGCCGGCCGCTGCCGCCGCTTCCGTTTCTCTCTCCCGCCCAGAACAATTTTGCACTCCCATTCCTCCCATTCCTCCGCCGCTGTTCATTTTTCCCCACTTGATTGGACTAGCCGCTGACTCCCTCCCCAAACCTTGTCTGATATACTCAAATTTACCCATCCTTCATCACTGTATGCCCCAATTCTACCTTTCCGCTCCCATTTCTACCCTTATCCTCCACACCCCTCCTGCCACGTGCAGCCCTCTGATTGGTCGCCTGCAGCGCCCACCAGCAGAGGCGCCATCAGCGGTGGATGCACCCTCGGCCTCTCTGGTGTCGCACGGCCCAGGCTACTTCACCATCCGCAACAAGCGTGGCGGCCCCGGGCAGTACTCAGATGAGAAGGTGAGGCGGGAGACATGCTAGATGGGTATGAGCAGTGGTGCCATCAGCAGTGGATACACCCTCAGCCTCTCTGGTGTCGCACAGCCCGGGCTACTTCACCATCCGCAACAAGCGTGGCGGCCCCGGGCAGTACTCAGATGAGAAGGTGAGACAAGCTGTGATGCTGATGATGATGGGTAAGACAGACGTGGAAGGCACAGAGTCAGCCATGGCGCGCAGACGAGCACACTCCTCCCGGGCTACTACTCCATCCGTAACAAGCGTGGCGGCCCCGGGCAGTACTCAGATGACAAGGTGAGACAAGCTGTAATGCTGATGATGATGGGTAAGACAGACGTGGAAGGCACAGAGTCAGCCATGGCGCGCAGACGAGCACACTCCTCCCGGGCTACTTCACCATCCGCAACAAGCGTGGCGGCCCCGGGCAGTACTCAGATGAGAAGGTGAGGCGAGCGGGAGATATGCATGATGGGTGTGAGAGGTACGGCAGACATGGCAGGCTATGCCAGGCAGGCAGGCTATGCCAGGCAGGCAGGCTATGCCAGGCAGGCAGGCTATGCCAGGCAGGCAGGCTATGCCAGGCAGGCAGGCTATGCCAGGCAGTGTACTCGGATGAGACGGTGAGAAGGGAGGCATGGCATCCATAGGGGGAATTTTCGGCACAGCAACAGACAGACTGACGGGCGCCTCTGTGGGTGGTGCTGCAGCAGAGAAATCTTATAGTCCTTCTGTGCCTCGTCTTCGCTCACTCCCTTCCGTCCCCATCGCCGCTCACTCCCTCAAGCTGGAGGTAGAGTGGAGGGGTTGATTTTGAGAATTCTCAAAATCAACCTCAAACAGAGTGGAGGGTGAGACAGCAGAGTAATTGTTCTTGCCTCATTCGCAATCACTCCCCTCACCTCATTCGTCCTCTTTCCCGTCTACCTCCCTTCTCCCCACCCTCCTTTACTCCTCCCCTCGATAGAAGAACAACTTAACCACGTCGCACTGTGCGCAGTCCAACATCGTTGAATGCGAGCTGGGGGTGGAGTGGAGGGCAGTGCAGCAGACTCATTCTCACTCGCTTCCTCCCTTGTGCACTCTTTTCCCGTCTGCTCTCCGTTCATCAGAAGAACGCCCTAACCACGTCGCACGTTGCACAGCCCAACCATGTGGAATACGAGCTGGGGGTGGAGTGGAGGGCGGTGCAGCAGAGGGAGGTGCACATGGTGAAGGCTTTACTGAAAGCCCACCAGGCAGAACTCAACAGCCTGATGCTGAGCAACCGAGACTGATGGATTCATTCATTCAGGAAGTCTTGTATGGGTGGAGTGGAGTGGAGTGGAGTGGAGGGAGGTGCACATGGAGGGCGCTGCTTAGAGGACACCAGGCGGAGCTCAACAGACTGATGCACCGCGCGCGGAGAGGGACGTCATTAGAGAGCAGTGTGCAGAGGGAGGTGCGTGCAGAGGGAGGTGCGTGCAGAGGGAGGTGCGTGCAGAGGGAGGTGCGTGCAGCAGAGGGAGATGTATGCGGGACAGTTTCTTTTGAGAGCCCAGCCCACGATGCGGGGCTCAGTAGTCTGCTGGCAGGTGGTTTGAGATTGAGCTGATAAAGGAGATGTGTACAGTTGTAATGTACTGTACACTCTTGTACATGAAGGTAACAGAGACACATCGCACAAGTAAAAAAATATTACACCCCATGCATTGCTTTTTATATACCTTCAGCATCTTCTCTGTCAAATCGTGATTTTATATCTCTAAGCGCATTTGCTACTACTGTAGCATTCGCTTGTACAGTATCCAAGCAGCTGCCATGGCTGAAAACGAGGTGGTAGGTGAGGGAGCAGGCGTGGGAGAGGTGGTTGTAGCACACAACAGCGCAGTTATCGGGCCTTATCTCGAGCACCGAGGCCCTTTCCGGCATGAATACCAGATTGGTCAGCGCTGCCCCATGCCCCGCTACAAAGAGCCGTGCTCGCCGGAACAAGTCACGAGCTGCAGTGGACGGGAGAGAAAGAAGAGTGGGCATGAGAACGACGTTGGTGAGCGCTGCCCCGTGGCCTGCTATGAAGAGCCGCGCACGCCGAAACAAGGCGCGAGCTGCAAGGGGCAAAGAGGGAGGGGGGGGGGTGGAAGTGGCAGGGGGGGGGGTGTTTGAATTGTACCGGGAGAGAGAGAGGGCATGAGAACGAGGTTGGTGAGCGCTGCCCCATGGCCCACTATAAAGAGCCGTGTGCGCCGAAACAAGGAACGAGCTTCCAGGGAGGCGAGGGAGGGGAGGGAAGAGGGGGTGGGGAGGGAAGAGGGGGTTGGGAGGGGGGGGGGGAGTGACAGGGGAGGGGGAGGAGGTTGGTGAGAGCTGCCCCGTGACCTGCTATGAAGAGCCCTGCTCGCTGAAACAAGGCGCGAGTTCCAGAGGAGGGGAGAGAGAAGGGAGGATAGGCAGGGGAAAAGAGGCAGGGCGGACAGGTAGCTGGGAAACAAAGGGATGAGGTGGATTGTTCAAGGAGTGGAGGAATATGAAGAGGCATTGGTGAGTGCTGCCCGCTGCTCGCTGGTGATAAAGACGAGGTTATGAAGAGACACAACAGGGACAGACACGTGTGAAAGAAGTGAGTTTCTGAGACGTCTTAAGGAGACATAACAAAGGGCAGATATTTGTAGGGCATAACAAAGGGCAGATATTTGTAGGGCATAACAAAGGGCAGATATTTCCTCCAAAACGAGCACTAAGTTGTAGGGGGGCAGAGGGAAAAGGCAGGGGGGGGGGAGGCAGTGGGGAAGAGGTTGCTGAGGGGGGAAAGGTGTGACCCTCTGAGCAAAAGGATGGGCGAAGGTGGCTTAAGAGACTTGCAGCAGGACAAGACACAGCCACAGCCACACCATAAACACTGCCAGCATCACTTTCGAGAATTCTCAAGAGATGAGATCATTTTCTTTGAAGGAATCGTACCTTGTAGAACTGTGAGAGACCCAGTGAAGAGCACGATTCTCTCCTTGGGAAACGCCTTTTCCACCACTGCCTGCACCTCATTAAAGTACCAGGAAAGCCCCGTGATTGAAGAAGGGTTTTGAGACGTCTCAAAACCCTTCTTCAATAACGCCTTTTCCACCACTGCCTGCACCTCATTAAAGTACCAGGAAAGCCCGCCCGCACCAGGAACAAACATGAAATCGTACCTTCCAAAACAGTTAATGACCCAGTGAAGAGCACGATTCTCTCCGCGGGAAACATCCGCTCCACCACCGCCTGCACCTCGTTAAAATTGCTAATGGATCGCTTCTTAGAGAGGCGCTTCGCCAGCACCACTACCCAGTCGGGTGGCAGCGCCTGCGCCTGCTGGGACGACAGCGGCTGTGGTGGCTGGTAGGACCAGTCGGGGTGGAAGAGAGGCAGGCCGCGTGGGTGCAGTAGGTGGGTCCGCCTGAGGGATTCCCAGAGAGCTTTCGAGGGGTTGCCACAGTCCTGAGTCATGGGCTGGATGGAGGAGGGGTTGGGGGAAGGGAATACACGTTCAGAAGAGAGGCAATCCCAGTGGGTGCAGCAGGTGGGTGCAGCAGGTGGGTGCAGCAGGTGGGTGCAGCAGGTGGGTGCAGCAGGTGGGTGCAGCAGGTGGATGCAGCAGGTGGGTGCAGCAGGTGGGTGCAGCAGGTGGGTGCAGCAGGTGGGTGCAGCAGGTGGGTGCAGCAGGTGGGTGCAGCAGGTGGGTGCAGCAGGTGGGTGCAGCAGGTGGGTGCAGCAGGTGGGTGCAGCAGGTGGGTGCAGCAGGTGGGTGCAGCAGGTGGGTGCAGCAGGTGGGTGCAGCAGGTGGGTGCAGCAGGTGGGTGCAGCAGGTGGGTGCAGCAGGTGGGTGCAGCAGGTGGGTGCAGCAGGTGGGTGCAGCAGGTGGGTGCAGCAGGTGGGTGCAGCAGGTGGGTGCAGCAGGTGGGTGCAGCAGGTGGGTGCAGCAGGTGGGTGCAGCAGGTGGGTGCAGCAGGTGGGTGCAGCAGGTGGGTGCAGCAGGTGGGTGCAGCAGGTGGGTGCAGCAGGTGGGTGCAGCAGGTGGGTGCAGCAGGTGGGTGCAGCAGGTGGGTGCAGCAGGTGGGTGCAGCAGGTGGGTGCAGCAGGTGGGTGCAGCAGGTGGGTGCAGCAGGTGGGTGCAGCAGGTGGGTGCAGCAGGTGGGTGCAGCAGGTGGGTGCAGCAGGTGGGTGCAGCAGGTGGGTGCAGCAGGTGGGTGCGTCTGAGGGATTGCCAGAGCAGCGTGGAGAGATTGCCACAGTCCTGAGTCATGGGCTGGAGGGAGCGGGCAGTGGGGAGGGGGGGAGGGTGGCGACAGGCATGAGCTGACTCGGTATGAGTGGGTGGTAGGACCAGTCAAGGCGGAAGAGGGAGAGCCCACGCAGGCGCAGTAGGTGGGTCCGCCTGAGGGATTGCCAGAGAGCTTTCGAGGGGTTGCCACAGTCCTGAGTCATGGGCTGGAAGAAAGGGGGGAAAGGGGGAGAGAGGGGGGGAAGAAGGGGTGGAGCAAGTAAGTCCTGGGGATGTATGAGCGGGCGTCACGAGGGGTGGCAATCGCCTCCCTTATGCCTTCACACACGAGGGGTAGCAATCGCCTCCCTTATGCCTTCACACACGAGGGGCAGCAGGAGCAGGAGCTGGCATACACTGACCTCGTAGAGAGTGTGAACAAAGAAGAGGTCTGCCTTCACGAGGGGCAGCGACCGCATTGCACCATACTTCACTCCTATCAGCACCTCGCCGAAGCGCTTGTATGCGTCCCACTGGGGCCACGCCACGAGCGAGGCATGGGAAGAATGCAGGGGGGAGAAAAAAAAAGAAAAAAAAGGAAAAAAAAGAAAAAAGAAAAAAAGGAAAAGGGAGGGGAGAGGGAGAAGGAGGAGGAAAGGTTGCTGTTGCAACGAGAGAGTCATCTAGAGTGGTGGGCAGAAGCCAATAGAAGTCATTGACAGTAGTAAAAAAGGTCAACCGCCGTCAACTACAGCGGTAAACAGCGGTCAACAGCGGTCAACAGCAGCCAGCAGTGGTCAACAACGATCAAGAACAGACACCTGCATGCGTACATCAATGATAGGGATGGAGGGCAGAAGCAGCAGTGGTGCCTCAACAAGGGACAGACACATTCAAGAACAGCCAGCAAAAGTTACCAACGCGTTAAAGCCACACCTGCATGTCTTCAGCGAGGATGGGGAAGGAGGGCAGGATGGAAGGCGGCAATGACGTGGCAACGAGAGACTACACAGTCAACAACGGTCAGCAGCAGTCCAGAACGGTCAGCAGTGGCCAAGAACGGTGAGAAACTGTCAAAGAACTCACCTGCATGTCTTCA
Organism: Closterium sp. Naga37s-1; assembly: GCA_947471745.1. NCBI lineage: Eukaryota > Viridiplantae > Streptophyta > Zygnematophyceae > Desmidiales > Closteriaceae > Closterium > Closterium sp. Naga37s-1. Next base: position 4,501,262 of record CANJKZ010000048.1, read on the forward strand.
GCGAGGATGGGGATGGAGGGCAGGATGCGAGGCAGCAGTGGTGCAGCAACGAGGAAGAGAGGCATTGTCTCAACAATGAAGTGGTAGAAGTTGTTCCCCTGCGAGTACGCCCAGCTGAACGCCGCTGGCAGCACGTGCACCTGTTGTTCTGCTGAGTAGGATACCTGCTTGGAGGGGAGGGGGGTTGGGTGGGTGCGTTGGAGGGGATAGTTAGAGGCAACGACAAACAGCGGCATGTTCTCAAACAATGAAGTGGTGGAAGTTGTGAATAAGCCCAGCTGAACGCCGCTGGCAGCACGTGCACCTGCTGCTCTGCTGAGTAGGATACCTGCTTGGAGGGGGAGGGGAGGTGGGGGGAGTAGGTAGAGGTAAAAGAAGAGCAGCATGGATGCGACTTTTGAGAATTCTTTATAGTCGCGCCAATAGAGCAGCATGGATGGAATGAAGGTAGCGGTTGAAGCACACCCAGTGATGAAGGCTGTGAGTGCCATACGTGCAGCCTTCATCACACAACCCCTGAACACCCCTCCCTGAACTCAGAAGAACTCACGTTCCTGCCTGAACCAGAGCAATCCTGGCACCCACCCACCCACCCACCCACCCACCCACCTACCCACCCACCTGCCCCTGATCCCAACGCCCCTCTCTGAGCGCACCTCAGTGAAGCGGTTACATCCCGGGCGCACGAAGCTGTGAGTGCGGTTGAACACAGACCCCTTGGCCGTCACATACACGTGCTGCAGCTGCATCAGCTGCGGGGCGCTCGGGTAGTGCGGGCTGAAGTCCTGCTTGTGGGAGCACGACTCGTCGTACCCATCATACACGTGCTTCGATGTCCGCCCCTCTCCTCCATCTCCCACTCCTCCTCCCACTCCTCCACCTTCTAATCGTCTTCTTTGTCTTCCTTCCCCTTCCCCTCCCCTTTCCCCTCCCCTTTCCCCTCCCCCTCCGCCTCCCCCTCCCCCTCCCCCTCCCCCTCCCCCTCCCCCTCCCCCTCCCCCTCCTGCCCCCTCTTCCAATGGCCTTTCGATTCTCTTAGGGCAGTTCACGGGCGGTTCAGGCCAATATATCTCCGGCTCGACTAGGTTCGGAACCAAGCAGGCCCGGAGGTTCGGGAAGCGGGGACCGCAGGAGGCCATGGAGGGACAGGTGTCGCCGCGGCATTGGGCGAGAATGCCCCATTTTGGGTCGTGCTCGAGGTAGTGCAGCATGACTCGCTGCTGATTGGACGAGTTGAACGCGAAGCCTAGTGGCTCGATGAGGAGATTAGCCCTCTCACGGTGAGTCCTGGAGCAAGCAAGTGGAACAGGGTGAGGGATGGGGAGGAAGAGAGGGAAAAAGGGGGTCTCGTGCTCCAGGTAGTGTAGCAGCGCTCGCTGCTCGTTGGACGAGTTGAGTGCGAAGCCCAATGGCCCAATGGCCCAATGGCCCAATGGCTCAACTAGCAGATTGGCCCGTTCGTGGTGGGTCCTGGGGCGAGCGGAACAAGGAGAGGGATGAGGGGACAGAGAAGGTATGGGGCATGAGGGGATGGGCACAGGCATGTAGCACCCTTGAGAAGCACAACTGATGGACAGGAACGAAGCACTATTTACTAGCACACCTGATGGGCTAGCACTCTATACTAGCACACCTGATGGGTTAGCACTCTATACTTGCACACCTGATGGGCTAGCACTCTATACTAGCACACCTGATGGGCTAGCACTCTATATTAGCATACCTGATGGGCTAGCACTCTATACTAGCACACCTGATGGGCTAGCACTCTATACTAGCACACCTGATGGGCTAGCACTCTATACTAGCACACCCGATGGGCTAGCACTCTATACTAGCACACCTGATGGGGACAGGCACGTAGTACTGCAGCTCGGCTTCGAAGGTCTTCACCTGCCCCACCAGCTGCAGCTGCCTCCGATGCCCCATGCTGCCGTCGCCACGCATGACGATGTGCCTGTTGCTGCCGTTGCCATGCGGGATGGCATGGCTTCTGCTGTTGCCGTTGCCGTGCATGACGGCAGGTTCGTTGGCGTCACAGCCAAATGCGCCACGAGCGGCGCAGGCCAGGAGCAAGACGACGGGTGCAATCCACAAGTCACTCTCGGAAATCCCTGAAAGCCCGCTTAGCTTCCGTACAACGCGATTCCTCATTGGACTCAAACGTCGCATCATGGACGTGCATGCGCAGAGCGAAGGATTTTAAGGGATGTCAAGATGGGGATGCGAGAATCTACAGCGACTAATAGCCCCAGACTACCGCAATTTCTTATAATCTTCCAAAAACTCTGACCCTTTTACTGATCTACATCAGGGGCAGAAGATTCTGGATGGTCATCGCAGTCGACCAGCACGACGCTCGTCATCCATTCTGGATGTCCCAATTGAGTCGATCACTGCTCTCGTGTCTTCTTGAATGTCAGTCCTAAAACTGGACATGAAATTTTGACTAGACAAGAACGACACAGAAATCGGCTGGGGAATCTCAGGAGTAAGAAAGGTGGAGAACAACGCCTACCCACTGACTGATCACATCACATCATGTTCTTACAGTTTAAGCTCCGGTGCGGTCTATTTCGTTACCTCGCGATGTCAAACGGTGAAGCTCGATAACCGCTTGGCACAAAGAAAAACGGTGGCATCCAATCCCAAGGTTGTTCAACAACGCAACCAACCAATAGAAATGTTCTGCACATTTCTGGTATTACTAGCGACTCACTAGGGGAACAAAACGTCACTACCGACCTGGATGTATTTAATTCCTTTCGGATAAAATTCTTCGCTAAGTTCTTTTACAAAGCACATGAGATTCCCATACGGTTTATATTCGCAGTGAAGAATGGACGGCGGACCTTATACCTGCAGCTGAGAGCTCTTACAACGATTACCCACAATACTGCTTCCACTCTCAGATGGGCTTGTGCGGTACGTGGCCAGCTTCCGCATGCCAGTTTGGGCCACATTTACCCGCATCGCCACGTCTTCTCCAGCTGTCACTTACCGTCACACCCAGGTTTGACTTTGATGTGGGGGAATGCTACTGCGGACGTCAGCAGCTTTTGACGCGACGTGATGAAATCTCAATGGTCATCACTCCGAATTCGTCGCTCCATTCCCCCACAAGCACGCACACCCTCCCTACCTAACTCTGTCAGAGCTCTGAGGAGCAGTAGGGATCTTAGTATTTCATGGCTTAGTATGTGGGCGTTGTTCGTTACATCAGCGGCAGCAGCCCATCTACTTTCGCACCTTGTCCTTGGCGGGTTATTTCTGCTTTCCCAGGCTTGTTCGTGGCGTAGTCAAATCCGTTTACGGTAATCCTCTCTACATGGCGCAGAACCCCTGTAACGTATTACCCTAACTACCGAGCTAACAACCATCGATCTCTCTCTAAGTCAATTGTTGAGAACTTCTCTCGACAAAGGAAGAGTTGGAGAAGATGGTTGAGTTGGTTGGGATGAAACTTGGTTTGGGTTTGCCAAGCCTCAACTTTGGAGGTTTGGAACATTTCCAACTCAACCAAGAGAATGTTGAAGGTTGGAATTCCAACCAATCAGAAACTGCCAAACAAGTGTCACAATCTACTCTATCCTAAACACAACCATTGAATGGTTCTAAGTTGGGTTTTCCAACCCAACACAATTGCCACATAGGCTCCAAGCCTAGGAACCATCCCACCATGGAAACCATGGTTGGGATAGTTCCCCAAGGGGTGTATTGAGGGGGTCTGAGCTAAGCAAGCTCATTCTCAACCTCCCACTCCAACAAAACAATTGGAAATGGGATTGTTTCTCTAAGTCCTTTTGGGCTCTCTCACAAGTCTCCCTACACTACTACTCCAAGTGCTTTTCATCAAAGGCATAAAGAAGATCTTCATCTCCAAGGCTATTAAGGCTAGTTAAAGCTACTATTTTGTATTGGAATATTATAAAAGCCTTGTAACCGCCATTATAATAGCCCTGGGCATTACATTGGTATCTAGAGCAAGGTTCTTCCTTGGCCTTGTGTGGCCATTTGCTACTTGGACTATTTTTTTTAGAGGATCCTAGCTTGTGGATCCAGTATTTCATCCAAGGAGCTATCAAGATCTTTGAAGATTTCGAAGAAATTTCAAGATCTACAAGTGGTTCTTCAAGATCTACAAAAGCTTCTACAAGATCTCCAATCTTCAAGCTTCAATCTCCTCAACACACCATTGGAGCTTCAAGATCTACAAGGAGCTCATTTTTCTTCATCAACATTGAGAAGAAATTTGAAGAGATTAATTTCTCTTACCCACCTTTGGTGGAAGACTCTTGATCTACTTTGTGTAGAAGAGTGTACCTTCAGATCTATAAAGGGCTTGTTGAGGATTACTCTCTTGAGTATATCTTGCTCTATCATTGAGGTGATAGAGAGATTTGGCAAACAAGTCTATCTTAAGAGATTCTGTATTGGATTATTCTATAAGAGTAATCAGATTTCTTAAAGATTATTATAAGATCCGTTGAGATCTCCTCTCCTTAACCTGTTTCATGGCTGCTGGTCAAGAGATGGATGCTACTAAGGAGGTGCCCGTTGTTGGCACTGAGGGAGATAATGCTGCTGCTGCTGCTGCTGACATTGATCTCAACCTTGAGGATTTCGTGGTTGACATGGAGATCAATGGAAGTGAAGCTGACCTTGAGGCTGATGCTGAAAATGAGGAAGAGGCTGGCTCTGATGAGGGTGTTTCCAATGAAACTGAGAACATTGCTGTCAAGCTCCAGACTCAACTCACGGAGCAGAATATTCTCATTAGAGTGCAACAGTGTCGTATCCAGAACTTGGAGGCTGATTCTGTTAAGCTTCAGGCCTTGATTGAGCAACTGACCAGGGAGGTGCGGTTGATCCCTAAGGAAAACGACACCTCCAGCCTCATTCAGGACCTGCACAACACTCTTCAGTTCGTGCAGGATCAGCTCAAGAAGCAGGAGAAAAGCATCTCTGTGCTTCAGACCCAGTACAGGGAGATCCGGCGTGGAAACCTCTACCAGCCTGCTCCTGCAGCAGAGCGAGTCGCCAACACCACTAACAGCCGTGCTGCACCTGCTGATGCACCTCCTGCTGTTCCTCCTCCTACTGGAGCACGTGCTGAGCCTCCTACTGCAGCAGCAACTGCCTTTGGCTCCTGCCCTTCGGCCCTGCCTCGTTTTGTCCATGGCAAGACCGACGTCGAGACTTGGCTCTCCATTGCGGAGGACTTTATGTCCATCCACAATGTGCGTAGCGAGGCTCGTGTGGTCGCTGCAACCCTTGCCCTGGACGACACTGCGAGCAAGTTGGTGTATGCCAACAAGCGCCACGCAGAGGCTAATGGCCATCCTTTTGGCTGGGAGGAGTTCAAAGCTGCCATGCTGGCGGCATTCTTGAGTCAGCCCCCGGCGCTCGAGGTGCGTAGCCGCCTGAAGAACATCCAGTGCGGTGACCAGCCTGTACGCGAGTACGCCAAGGAGTTTGAGAAAACTCTGTCGCTGCTGAAGACTGCTCTTCCTGAGAGCGAGGTCATCCACCAGTTCTTCAAGGGTCTCCCTGAGCACATCAAGCGTGTGCATGTTGTGCGCGGGGAGCACTAGTGGAGGACCTACAAGGAGTGCAAGGAGCAGGTCATTGACACGGATGTGAATTTCCGTGCGTACATGACTCACGCCCGTGCTCAGCAGCAGCCTAGTGCCGAAGGCCCTAGGGGGGGTGGTAACAGGACTCAGGCACACAGGGGCAGTGGCTCTTGGAAGAGGCCCTATCAGCAGAAGGGGGAATCCTCTGGGACTCAGTCCAAGAGGGCCCATGCTGGGCCTGCCAAGGATCCTCAGGATGAGGATAAGCCCCCGGCAGGCTGCCGCATCTGTGGCAAGCTCGGGCACAAGTCCTATCACTGCCGTTGGAGGAAGTCCGTCAAGAACTCCGGCAAGCCCAACCAGGGCAAGAAGCCGGATGGTTCTGGCCCTTCGGGCCCGAAGGATTTTCCGAAGTCCAACTAGGGGGTGGGTACCTAGTTGGTGAGCGAGATCGAGTAGATGAGGCTTATGTCCTTCGTGATGAGGATTTGCTAAAGCTAGAGAAGCTTGCATCATGCAAAATCGCTTGTTTGTATGCCTCTTCTATTAATGAAAAATCTGTTTTTAAAACTCGATCATACCCACTTGAAAACATCTCAATTGAATCCTTGAGAGATAAATTTTCAATCATCTCTTGCTCGTTCAACGAGTTGCCAGCAATCATGGATATTGTGGACCGTTGTGTCCAAGAGCACCCGCTCACGTCAGTGGGATTGGTGACTCGAATCGTGAAAGGAGAGTTGTTCCGCCGATTTCACGAATGGCATATCCTGGCAACATGGGACAAGGGGCACCATGTTTGGTGGACCACATCCCAAAGGTTTGGACGCGCTCACAACAAATTTAGGGTGTACTTTCGACCTCCTAAACTTGTTGTCGCTTGTCCCATCCGTCCAAGATTTCAACAGGATCTACTGTTATCTGGACGCATGAATGGGGACGAAGCAAGGATTCTCGTCGATACAGGCGCGTCGGTTTCCCTTGTTGATGAAACTTGGGTTACGACACGCAACGTCCTCGTTGTAGGACCGTTGTGTCCCATCCGCTTGGGTGATGATCGTGTCATTCCAAGTAAAGGACAGACACATATCGACATGAAAGTACAGGACTATAGCGAAACAGTTCGCGTATATGTCCTACCACTTTTGTCAGGAGTCGACCTCATCCTGGGCATGGATTGGTTGAGAGCCAACGAAGTTATTCTGGACTTCCAGTACAACATTGTCTCGTTCAACAAGAACGGAAAGGCAATCCAGTGGCAAGTCAATGATACTTTGCCCACTGAAACACAGACGCCTGAACGTCCTAGCGCGCTGTGTGTGTTGGCCAACCAATTCGGGCATTCTGTTAAGTCGGCTGATACACTATTCGCGGTACAGCTTGAGAATGTCGAGGCCTCGGAGCCAGCAATTGAGGATTTTCCTCCTCAAATGAAAATACTGGCAGAGGAATTCAAGGAAGTGTTTGAAACCATCCCTGATGGACTTCCGCCTGACCGCGCAGTGGGTCACACCATCCCTGTTGAACCAGGAAAGGTTCCACCATTTCGACCTCTGTATCGCCTCAGTCCAGCTGAGTACGAAGAGGCCAAACAACAGATCGAGGAATACCTCAGAAAAGGATGGATTGAACCCAGTGCATCCCCTTACGGAGCACCAATTTTGTTCGTTAACAAGAAGGGCGGAGGATTACGCATGTGCGTAGATTATCGTGCCTTGAACAAGATTACGGTGAAGAACAGATACCCTCTACCACGAATTGAGGATCTGTTCGATCGGCTCCAGGGAGCTCAGTGGTTCAGTGCGCTGGACTTAGCTCAGGGGTATCATCAGCTACGAATCACCGAAGAAGATGTTCCAAAAACGGCTTTCATAACGCCGTTCGGGCATTTTCAGTGGCGTGTGTTAAGTTTTGGCTTGACAAATGCTCCCGCGTCATTTCAGCGAGCAATGAATGATGTGTTTCGGGAGGCAATCGGCCAATTCGTCCTGGTATACTTGGATGACATCCTCATGTACTCGAAGACCGAAGAAGAACACACGCAACACCTGAAATGGGTGTTAGGAAAACTGCGAGAGCATAAATTCTTTGCTCGATTGTGGAAGTGTCACTTCTACAAGCGCGAGTTGGAATACCTTGGTCACTTGGTAGGCAACGATGGCCTCAAAGTTGATCCAAAGAAAGTGGCGGCAGTCCAACAGTGGCCCGTTCCACAGGACGTGGGACAGGTCAGATCATTTCTTGGACTTGCGAACTATTTTCGCCGTTTCTTGGAAAATTATTCCTCCGTAGTCGCCCCACTGACTGCCCTCACTCGTAAGGGTAATGCTTGGCAGTGGACCGATCAATGCCAGAAGGCATTTGAGGAGGTGAAAACCATGCTGACCAATGCTCCAGTGCTGGCTTTGCCAGACCCGTCCAAGCCCTACGAGGTGGTAACTGATGCCTCGACAGTAGGGATTGGAGCAGTTCTTTTGCAAGAAGGACGCCCCGTGGCATTTGAGAGTAGAAAGCTTTCACCGGCTGAGCAGCGCTATACAACTTCCGAACAAGAATTGTTGGCGGTTGTGCATGCGCTACGAATATGGAGATGTTATCTCGAAGGTGTTGACTTTGTGGTCACGACCGACCACTGTCCGAACACCTATTTTGCCACTCAAGCCACACTCACCCGCCGTCAAGCTCGATGGGCTGAACTCCTGAGTGGGTTCACCTACGATATTCGATATCGAGCGGGCTCGACGAACATGGCTGATCCTCTGAGCAGACAGCCGATTGGGGCAGCAACGGGTGTTGATGATAAGGAACATGAAGCTGTGTTTGCTGCTTGTTTCAACATCCTCGCAGCTGCTCGAGTGAGCGAGATTGCCTTTGGTGGTTTTCTGAAACGCATCCGCGCAGGGTATGATATTGACCCTTGGTTTCAGAACCCACAGAATACAAACAATCTCTTGTGGGAGCATGAGCTCTGGTGGCACAAGAAAGAAATTGTAGTCCCACATGTGGGAAACCTGCGGAATGATATTCTCGCAGAGGTGCACGCCACTAAGTATGGAGGACACCTGGGTGTCAAGAAAACCCGGTGGGCCCTCAGTGATGTATACTGGTGGCCGGGATTGGGCATTGAGGTCCAGCAGTTTGTAACTCGCTGTGACACGTGTGCACGGAACAAGCCGAGCACACAGAAGCCTGGTGGTCTGCTTCAACCACTTGAGATTCCCGATGAACCTTGGGAGAGTGTATCGATGGATTTTATCACCGATCTCCCCAAGACGCGAGATGGTCATACAGCGATACTAGTGTTTGTGGATCGCTTGACCAAAATGGTGCACTTCGTGCCCACGACGACTGACGTGTCTGCGGAAGATACGGCAAAGTTGTTTGTGACACACGTTTTCCGCTTACACGGTTTGCCTCGTGTGATGGTGTCTGACCGAGACCTGCGCTTCACAAGCCGGTTCTGGCAAGAGGTCATTAAGACACTCGGAACGAAACTCAAGATGTCGTCTGCGTTCCACCCGCAAACGGATGGACAGACAGAGCGGACCAACCGCACTCTTGAGCAAATGCTTCGTTCTTTCATAAGCCCAACTCAGGACGATTGGGATGAATTGTTGCCAGTCGTGGAATTCGCTGTAAACAATTCTGTGCATGAAAGCACCCATGAGAAACCCTTTGTCCTGAACTGTGGTCGGCACCCCACAACCCCCGCGACGCATGGGATTAAGAACCTCAAAATCCCTGCCGCAAAGGACTTTATTGGAAAACAGCAAGCGACATTGAAGTCCGCTCGCCATTGGCTGCAGCTTGCCCAACAGAGGCAAAAGTCCTATGCCGACATGAAACGCCGGGAAGTCGTCTTTGCAGTTGGCGACAAAGTATTACTGAGTACGAAGAACATTCGTACAAGATCCCGGGAGCACGAAAGCTTTTCCCTCGTTGGATTGGGCCCTTCGAGGTGATTGCGCGTGTTGGTGAGGTCGCATATAGGCTCAAATTGCCTGCGACATTGCAGATTCACAACGTCTTCCACGTGTCTTTGTTTAATAAGTACGTTGCAGAAGGCAAGTACTTACCGCCACCAACCATCGCTCTCGAGAAGGAACTCTTTTATGAAGTCGAGCGTGTGCTAACGCACCGTGATCGACAACGCGGCCGCAAAACTGTTCGTGAGTTCCTAATTCAGTGGAAAGGCTATGGGCCGGAACACAACTCTTGGGAGCCTGAGGAACACTTGACCGAAGCAGCGGTTCAAGCGTATATGGAAGACCTGGCTCTACGAGCAGGCCCACAACCAGTGGACGGGGTTGACCCTGGTCGTAATGTGGTGCGCCGTGCTCGAAGCACTCGTCCTCAGAAGCACCCTAGGGCAACGGAGACGTTGCCACCTGGGGGGGGAGGAGTGTAACTTATTACCCTAACTACCGAGCTAACAACCATCGATCTCTCTCTAAGTCAATTGTTGAGAACTTCTCTCGACAAAGGAAGAGTTGGAGAAGATGGTTGAGTTGGTTGGGATGAAACTTGGTTTGGGTTTGCCAAGCCTCAACTTTGGAGGTTTGGAACATTTCCAACTCAACCAAGAGAATGTTGAAGGTTGGAATTCCAACCAATCAGAAACTGCCAAACAAGTGTTACAATCTACTCTATCCTAAACACAACCATTGAATGGTTCTAAGTTGGGTTTTCCAACCCAACACAATTGCCACTTAGGCTCCAAGCCTAGGAACCATCCCACCATGGAAACCATGGTTGGGATAGTTCCCCAAGGGGTGTATTGAGGGGGTCTGAGCTAAGCAAGCTCATTCTCAACCTTCCACTCCAACAAAACAATTGGAAATGGGATTGTTTCTCTAAGTCCTTTTGTGCTCTCTCACAAGTCTCCCTACACTACTACTCCAAGTGCTTTTCATCAAAGGCATCAAGAAGATCTTCATCTCCAAGGCTATTAAGGCTAGTTAAAGCTACTATTTTGTATTGGAATATTATAAAAGCCTTGTAACCGCCATTATAATAGCCCTGGGCATTACAACCCCTCAGCACCGACCTCATCGTTGGAGCCGCCGAGTCTGCTGGTGGTGGGGGCAGGTCCGGTGGGTCTCGTCGCTGCGTGCGAGTTGCGGCGCCACGGGCTGCACGTGCGCGTCGTGGAGCGGAATTGCGCACCGTCGGAGCACTCCAAGGCGCTGGCGCTGCACGCGCGCACGCTCGAAATTCTATCCGCGCATGACGGCGTCGTGGACGCTTTAATTTCCGCGGGAACCATAGTACAGGTGAGGGCCAAATTCCCGCGGGAGAAGTATAAGTTCAAGTGAGAGAGGTGCAAATCACCATTTTCTGCGATTCAGTGACAAACTGTAACCCTAATTCGTGTTTTTAGTGTTGAAAAATTGGTTCGATCAACGATTCGTTTCTTTCTTCCCAACTGTAATGCCGATTTCCCTGTCCGATGTCCATCTCCAGTGTCCCTCTCTGATGCCCCTGTTCGATATCTACATGTCCGCCCAGGGAATTGAGGTCCGAACAGACGGACACCTGGCAGCGTCGCTCTCTCTGTCCGATTTAAATGGCGGCCCCCCTGCCGGAGATGATGGCGGACGGCACGGCAGGGACCACGGCCTGGCGCGCCGCGAGGAGCAGTCCGCGGATTGCGGGGATGACTCACGGCCGAGCGTGTGGGCGACGCGGTTCCCGTTCGTGCTGATGGTGCCGCAGAGTGACACGGAACGGATTCTGGCGCGGTGCCTCAAGGACGTGTATGGGACGGATGTGGAGTGGCAGACGGAGCTTGTCAGAATCCGTCAGGACCCGAGTGCAGTGCACGTGGAGCTACGGCATGCGCATGGTCGCACGAGGCAACCCCCCACCCCTGCCACTCCATCCGACTCCGCAGCCACTGCCGCAGAGACTAGCACAGGGACTGCAACCACAGGAACCAGAGGAATAGGGCGTGAGATGGAGAGTGAGGGTTGGAGAACGGTGGAGGGGGTTGAGGTGGGGTGGGGCGAGGTGGAGGCGGCGGCGTTTGACCTGGTGTGTGCGTGTGACGGACCGCACAGCACGTGCCGCCGCCAGCTGGGGCTCTCCTTTGACGGGCTGCAGTACCCCATGCACGCGCTCCTCGCTGATGTGGCGCTTTCCCATTGGCCGTTCCCGAGGAACAAAGGCCACGTGTTCACTCGAGGCAAACGTGTGGTGGCACCCGGTGTGGGGGGGGGGAGGGGGAGGAGGGGGAGGGGGAGGTGTTTTAGTTGCTCTGCCGTTTGGGGTAGATGGCTTGTGGCGGTTGATCTTTGATGAAGGGACGGCCAGGATGTTTTCTCCCGCGGGCCTGATTGAACAAACCGAGGCCCTCAGGCAAGGCAAGGGGAAGGCAGTGGAGAGAGGTGGGGCAGCAACCGGGGAAGTGGGGGAACAGGGGCTTGGGGCAGGGACAGGGAGGGGAGGTGACAAGAATGAGACTCCATATGTGGAGATCCCATCTTCATCCTCAGCAGATGTATCTCAGACCACAGAGGTCTCTCCATCAGCACGAGACATCCCATCAGCATCAACAGTAGAAACCCTCTCCACTGCAGAAGTCTCATCCCCAGCACTCGTATCTGAGACCGCCCATCATGGTCCGGCCGCCATCCCTTCCGCCCCGCTTTCTTCCACTGCTCCTTCTTCTGCCTCTGCTTCTAGTCTTGCCGCTGATGGTTCTGGTGGTGTAAGCGCTGATACAGCACCGTCTTCTTCCCCAGTGACAGCTCAGCAGCCAGGGTTGACACCTCAGCATATGTCCGCCATGCTCAACGCCATCGCGCCATGTGGCGCCCACGTGGATAGAATCCATTGGTGCAGCGTTTTCAGCATGCACCTGCGCTCCCTAAACCATTTCATCCAATCGCGCGTCTTATTCCTAGGCGACGCAGCCCACATACACAGCCCTGTGGGCGGCCAGGGGCTTAACACAGGAGTGCAGGATGCTTATAACGCAGCGTGGAAATTGGCTCTGGTGGGAAGGGGCATCGCAGGGTGGGAGCTATTAAATACGTATGACACAGAGCGAAGGGCGGCTGTGGCGCAGGTTCTTAAAGCCACGGATGTCGGCACTCGGGCTATGTTCCTCCCAACCCTACTCACCTCACTCTCTCGCTCCGCCGCTTTCTTCCTCCTCTCTCACTCACACTCCCTCAGAGTCGCAGCAGCCGCCACTGTAGCTCAGCTATCCCTGCAATACCCCCTCTCCTCTCTATTCCATCAAGACCTCCCCTCCTCGCTCTCCTCCCTCCTCTCCTCTCCTCTCTCTGCTCCCCTGCGCCTACTCCCTCCGCCTCTGGCTGCTGTCTTAGCGCCAGCAGCAGCAGCTGCAGCAGCGCCAGGGGCACGGGCACCAGACGCCATGCTGCTGCTGCTGCTGCCCCCCTCTCACTACACCCACACTTCAGTATCACACGCCACTCCCCAATACAGTCCCACTCGTCACACTCGCACTGCGGCATCACAGTCTCCCCCTCAGTCCAGTGGTGGCGGCAGCAGCAGCAGCAGCAGCAGGAGGGTTGAAGGTGTAGCAGAGTCGCGCCAACAGCAGCAGCAGCACCAGCACCTGCAACAGCAGCAGCAGCAGAAAGCAAAGCAGTTGCAAAGGGCAGTGCAACTGCAGAAGGCATCGCAGCAAATGGGAGGAGGCGGGTGGCAGCCGTGCTCCATGCTGCACCTGCTCTCCTCCTGCAGCCCTGACGGAGGCACACCCTCCCACCACCTACTGCTGTTTGCCGGCACCGGCTTAAAGCCATCCCTGCTGCGACAGCTCAGGCTTTTTAAAGATGAAGCACTGGCAGCAGCGGTGGGGGGGAGGCGAGGGGCCGAGGGTGAGGAGTCTGCCTGGAAGGTTCCGGTTTCCGTGCATTGTGTGCTGGAGGCTCGAGCGCCTGCTGAGGGGATTGTACAGGCTTGCTGGGAGCTGATTGGTGGCCTGAACATAAACACGAGCAGCAGCAGTGGCAGCAGCAGCGGCGGCGGCGGTGGCAGCAGCAGCGGTGTGTGTGAGCCATGGGGGCAAGTGAGTGTGTGTGTGGATGCGCATGGGTATGCGTATGAGAGGTACCATGGGGATGCATGTCCGTTCTACCTGGTGAGGCCCGATGGGCATGTGGCGCTGAGGGCTGGCCAGTGGCAGCTGGGCAGGGCACAGGCGTACTTTGATGCGATCAGAGGGCGACTGGGCAAGGCTGGAGGGGGGTAGAAAGGTGATGAGGTGGCATTGATGCAAGGGTTTGATTTTGAGGGCGGGGCAATGGCAGCTGAGCGGGGCACAGGCGTACTTCGATGCGATCAGAGGGTGATTGGCCAAGGCTGGAGGGGGTTAGAGAGGTGGCTGTGGCAGTTTCAGTGGTGGGATGAGGTAGCAGGGTAGCAGGCATGCAAGTGCTCAGTTCTGAAGGCGGGTCAATGGCAGCCGGGCAAGGCACAGGCGTACTTTGATTGCATCAGAGGGCGAATGGGTAAGGCTGGAGGGGGGTAGAGAGGTGGCTGTGGCGTGAGCAGTGTTGGTGGTGTGTTGAAGCGGCAGTGATGCAAGTGCTTGATTATGATGGCTGGAAAATGGCAGCTGGGCGGGGCACAGGCGTACTTACATGGGATCAGAGGGCGAATGGACAAGGCTGGAGGGGTGGTAGAGGAGTAGCAGCGATATGATGCAGTGGCACTGGTACAGTATGAGGTGGCAGTAGCGTGATGGATGGTCGGTCAATGGCAGCCAAACAGGGCACAGGGGAATGGGCGAGGCTGAAAGGGGGTAGAGAGGTGGCAGCGGTACGATGAGGTGGCAGTAGCGTGATGGGTGTGACTGCTGTATGCATTGCCATTGCCTGGCCTAGTCCTTAGTACATGCTGGGTGGGTATGCTCCTTGTGTATATGTACGTGTGTGCATGGTGCATGGCTTGTGTGTGGTGCCTGCAGGTGCATGCCATATAAAGTTTTCAATGGCATGGCTGGCTGTTCTCGGTACCGAGGATGTGCTTGTAAATATGGTATGGAAGATGCAGCTTGGAGCATGAGCAGGTGACAGGCTAGTTTTCAGTAAGTTCTCGTAGTGGCTTGGCTGTGAGTGGATCACACCACGTGTGCTGTACAGTCCACATCTGCTTCAGTTTTGTATATAGGGGTGAAACTGTCAATTGTCATCTCATACCCGTAGAGCAATTTTATATGAAAGCCCTTGCCTTACAGCCTTCCACCATCTCCCTTGTCTCTTCCCTAACTTGCGGAGACTGGCCAAACAGAAATGGTGAATCCTACCCCCCCCCCCCCCCCCCCCCCCTCCTCCCAACCTCACCACCACCCCCCCCCCCCCCCCCCTCCCCTCCCCTCTCCCTCCCAGCAATCACACTCCCCAACTCCCTCTGCTCCCATATGTGCCACAAAAAGAATGAACTGAACCAGTTTATTATGTACACAAAAAACTTGACCTGAAGCCCCAGATTCCTAAACTGCGTTGCAAGACCAGCCAGGCATTAGAGGCACACTAATCCCTCCAGGATCCCCAATCTACGTCTGCCGGCTGGACGGCTGAATTACCTCCTCGCTGTCCCCTCTCCCCTCTTCCATCCCGCCAGCTTCTCCTCCCCCTTGACCCCGGTTTCCTAGCTCCAGCCCCCCGGCTCCTGCTTCCGCCAGCCCCACAACCATGTGCGCCAGCATCAGCTGCGCCATTTCCCCCTGCAGCTCCGCGTTTTTGCGCGACAGCCCCGCCACCAGGCGCTGCGCCTCCCCCATCTCGCGCAGCATCAGCGCCACCTGCCGCTCCAGATGCGCCACTCGCTTACTCTCGCTCTCCGCCCGCTTCTGGGCTTCTTGCAGTCGCTCGACCAGCCAAGCTTCGCGAACACAAGATGGTTCTCGAGAATTTGCGAACGAACTGCAGATACTCGCCGAAGCCTCGCGAAATTCTTTACCAATAACCGCTGCATCCGCCACCGGTGTCCTTCTCACCCCAATCCCCACCTCCCGAGAAACAGAATCCCTCAGGCTAGGAAACCCCAACCTAACCTCAGGCCTTGACCTCCCAATCGTCGTACGCTCGGCTGTTTGAGGTCCGAACCGCTGTAGCAGCGTCGAGTTTAGCGAGTCGCTGTGAAGACAACCGAGCATGAGCAACGCGATATCCTTCTGCGCCGTCACTGCAGGGCTGACGGCCGCCGGCAGGGGAGCAGTTACCTCCGGCAGAAAACGGTCCGCTTTGTCGCTGCCGAGCGGGGGAGGCGCCACTGGAGGCTGTTCGAAAACGAGCCTTTGGCGCTTTCTCTGCTGCTGGTGACGGTTGCACTCCGAACTTGGCCCTGGCCTTGACGAATCTGGCTCTGGTTCCGGGAGACTGAGGCTAAGTCCCAATTCTGTTCCCTTTCTGACAGGCTGCAAACGACTTCCGTCATCCACGCCGGTCGTTCCCTCCAGCGGCAGGACTCGTCCCCAGTCCGCTGTCAGAGGAACTTGGTGCTTCTCAGAAGTAGAAAGATGATACCGGCCGTGAGCCCCTGCTGCCTGCTGGATGTCGGTTGCTGGCGGTGGTCCAAGATTGGGAATCATCGCGAAGCGGCTCGGGTACGATTGCTCGTGGTATTTGGCGCCGTCTCTATCAGTGGTAAAACCATTGAAAAATTCGCGCTTGCTTCCCAGCACCATCTCGCTCTTAACGCACACCTCCACCTCCTCCTTGTGGACTACAGAGGTTATTGCGTCTGATTCGCGCTTCTGCTGCCTCTTCACGAACGCTTGAAGCACTTGGGAGGCCGCCATGGGCCGTGAAGATTGAATTGTAAGCAAACTCGCTCCGATCTGGTGTGTTAGAGCGGAAAAACAGCACCCAATAGGTTGTTGTTCTTATGGAATCTGCTATGTTTGACACACCCATTTGTCGATAATATAGTACCGAGACGGAGGAAGACGAAAAGAATCTTGATCTGCTTCCGAAGCGCAGCCCGAAAAGAACTAGGCTTAGTTTCGCTGGCAGTCCCTGCCCCGACGGCGCGCCCTTCGCTCAGCTGAAATCTAGAACCTCACCAAGCCAGTAAGAATCAAGGTTCGCAATCAGCAGAGATGCCAGTCGCCAGTTGATTTTCCCGTTGCCGCTGCCGCCAGGCTGGCGTTGCCCCAGAGCCAAGCTGCGTGCGGCAATGATACCTCTGACGATATCTAGATGAAATGTCGGTACCGCGTGCATCTAGTGACCACGCGATACTGCGTGTATCTGTGAGAACGACGCGACAGAACTGTACTGCCAGTTGTCACTGTATGTCTGGACAGCGGCAGCATCTACCAGGAGATTTACATCCGGACTGTTTCGCCCCGTCGGGACGGTACCGACGAGGTGTATGTGGCACTCCCAAGGTTTTTCGCGACGCAACTGGCAGCCCTCGTGACGGGATCTGAAACAACACTGATGGGAGCGGTCGCGTTTGTCCCATACTTCCGTGGCGGCATCCTAAACATCTGAAAGTCAACCACGGCTGCCAAGCAATCGGGGAGTACTTCCAACCAACCGACGCATCACACTACCCCCGCAGATAGGGACGATTTCGTCGGAGGACTGTGCTCGTTTTGCTTTTGCCGCATGGCCATGCAGCATACTAAATGGCCGCGGTGTCGCTGAGCGGCAACAGAAGGTGGGTCAGCAAAGAGGGCAAGGGCGTACGTGTCCGCTCTACGCGATTTCGCTTGTCTTGCTGCTGTTGCTCCTGCTGCTGTTGCTCCTGCTGCTCCCCCTGAGGGCGTATTCGAGACTTCGTGTCGTCTACGCTTCGTGTCATCCGAAATCATGGGATCCAATCGGAAAATTCGAATCTCGAACCGCGGGTTTTCAGATTGGCTTCCACAATTTCAGATGACACAAATTCGGGATGACACAAAGCTACGAATACGCCCTAACTGTCACTCTTTGAAAGTGAAGGTCGGCCAGCTCAACCCCAAACGAAAGCAGTGGCAGCTGAGCTGCACGAGATGCTTGCAACTGCAACCAAAGCGGAAAGGCGGAAGGGGGACAGGATGGAAGTACCATGCATACGCCTCTTTGAGTGACACGGCTTTGGAGAAGCATAAGAATACTAAACAGTGTAGCTTCGTAAGCATAATTCAAACCCGTTCCAAAAGTCAAGGTTGTGGGCTTATCTCTGAGAAAAAGCACATGACTTCGTTTTCATGCTCCAAAGAGTGATTTTTGGTGGATGCAATACTCTATGACAAGAAAAACATCCGAGGTCTTAAGAGAGGTCAATAAAGAACTCCATCCGTGGATCTAAGCAGCTTCCAACAGGACTTGTCATTTGAATATGGTTGGTAAAGTCAGCAGTCTTTCATTAAATGCGAATTTGTACAGCAGTCTTCAGGCTTCAACATACAGGCTATACACCCCATGCTGCAGAGACAAACAGTGGACATCTAGTCCGGACAAATTTCTGGCTCCGTCTGTCATGCTGAAGCGTCCGGTGTAAGGATGACAAGGAAGTCACGAGAAAAATCCGAGATCCTTAGTGCAAATATCATAATAACGGATGTGAGAAACATTGGGATAGGCCCAAAGAACCATAGCGCAAGAGGGAGGAGAAAGTAGAACGAGCGATTGCCCACAGTGCAAAAATTGTCTCCTCGTGCAAGAACTCTTTGTACGTAAGAGATGGAGAGGCCAGGAGTAGTCTCAGGATCAATGGGGATGGTGATAAGGAAATTTACATGGCTGAGGAATCGAATGGCCTGGAAATGGAAGGGAGGAACCCACGAGAGTTACCACCAACAACAAAAAGAGGGAAGCCACAACAAAGAATGACACAATAATCTAGGTTATTCAGAACTCACCTGAGTGTGGCATAGAAATGCGAAGAGGAAGCAAAGGAATACACAGAAGACTTTCAGAAGCAGCAGGTCAGATGAGGCTGATCCAACGGTCATGGAAGATAACGATTCTTGCAGGCTGTCAAGACGGATGCTGGTGAGGATTGTGGCGATTGCAACTGCACCCGTGGCTGAAGTGGAAGCCAGTAACACACATGCCATGATGGAGTTCCGGAGTGATTGCACTGCCAGCATGCCATTGGTGGCGTTGCTTTCCTGGTGAAAATGAGATGATAATTACCGTCAATAACTTTTCGGAAAGGTTTATCTGAAAGTAGCACGAGCCCAACGCTGAAAGATTTGAGCAAGAGTCTGACGTTGGTGAGGTCGTACGTGCCTTCATCACGCACTGCACCCAAGTGCGACGGTTGGTGTGAGCAACGCCAAGAACAGTAGCGAGGGGCCTGCGCTTTATCTGGGTGACCAGCCATGCGTGGTACGAGGCAAGCAGCAGGAGACCCGCTGGCACGAGCACCGCATCAAGAAGCGCATTGTGATAAACCATTACGTGATCCTACTCCTACAACTCCCGTAATTTTCTTCCGATCATCCAACCAAAGCATAAGTTGCCTGTCGGCGAGTCAACATCGCTGCCATGAACAAATGCCCATCTAGACGCCATCATGTGTAATTGCCTCAGAATGGAAATGCCTCACCTACGGATTCGGCCGAGGAGGAAGGTGTGAACGATGTAGCGTGTGTTGTTTCGTGTTGACGCGAAATAAGGGCGTGTAAAATCGGGACCTCCAAAAATACGGCCAGAATCCGTCGGGCCGTTTCTGCGAAAGTAACCAGTTTGCGGTTTTCGTCGTTTGTGTTGGCGAGAGTCGTGATTTTCGCAAAAACATAATAACGAATTTGATGGCCGTTTAAGAAGTCGACACGAAAACGACGCCGAGTCGACTCCAAAACGGCGACGAACCCGGCCCGACGTTGCGACACTGAATGGCGGTCTCGCAGACCCTCCATGCGACGATGACGATGTCGGAATTATGTGTACGAATTTGTCGCCCACTTTGAACAATGCAAATTTTACAACTTTCCGGAACCGGCCAGCAAATCGGCCTGCAGAGTTGTGAAATTCGCAAATTTGTAAATGGTGGATATATCGTAGTCGACTCTAATTCGGCCACCAAGTCGAAGTTCGCGAAAGATATGACGACCATATGGTCGTAAAAAAACCGGCCAAACCCCATTTTCAGACTTGTGCGTGGATTTTATTTACACGCCCTAACTTCAAGGCGATGTGACGCCCTAGTTTTAGGGTTCATCAGTACTGAAAAAAAACTCAAAAACTCATGATGTGAAGTAGAATGTACGGTAAAGCTGATAAAATACTCAAGATGTCAAGCACAATATAGTGAAGCCAGCAATTGCTAGTGAGCACAATACACCTATAAGGATTACGCCCATAGGTGCAAGCAGCCAATCAACCACACTACTGTGGTTGGTTCTGATGGACTTCACAACTCTAGAAACATTTTCCAACGTATCGTTCCACTCGCCTGTATTATCTATCACATAATCTGCCCGATTTACTTTGAGCTCCATTGGCATTTGAGCAGCCACTCTCCGCCGAGCATCATCTTCCTGCAGAGAGTTGCGCTTCATTAAACGCTCCACCTGCTGCTCCGTCTCACAAAAGACAACAATCACTGCTCGTGTAGCCCTGTTCAGACCGGTCTCGTAGAGCAGAGGAGCATCTAGAATGACCAGTGGGTGATTGGCCCACCAATGGGAGAAGAGCTGTCGTGCAATTGCGTAGGCAATGTGGGGGTGCATAATGCTGGAAGGGTGGAAGAGGGCAAAAATTAGTAAAATAAGCACTCATATTCATATGTATGTTTAAGCCCAGCATGAACGTGGATGCAGTGGGTGGGAGTGATAAACAGACTGAAAAAGGTCCAATAACAACCTGACGTGGCAATGCAGGGTGGTCAAGAAAAACCATGATATAAAATGAGGGTGAAGGAAGTTGCACGCATATACCCTTTCAAGCACCATCTGAGGCGACGCCTCACCTGTTCAGTTTCCTCCTTTTGTTAGCGTTGGCAAACACTATCTCCCCCAGCTTGTTACGATCTATCTCCCCTTCTGACGTCAGGACCGAAGGCCCAAATTCCTTCACCACTTGCGAATAAGCTGGAGTGTCCTTTCGCATCACGTCCTGATATGTGGCAGTAAGGAATGGGGCGAAGGGGGAGGAAGGCGAGGATGGGATGGAGGGGTGGAAGGGGAAGAACGAGGGGTTGGGTGGAAAGAAGCAGGAGGGGCGGAGAGAACAAAATTAGGATGTGATTGCGTAGGCCGTCAGCATGAGAGGCGTGCTCAAATACAGTATATTGAATAATAAGAAACGGAACTGGAAACGCTGGCAGCCTTCATCACTCGTTAACAAAGACGAGCAGGAATCGCTTATACAACCAGCGTCATGGCATCCTGAATACGATGTGTGTAGAGGAAAAGAATGCGGTGAAAACTTCGAGGGGAATTCAATCGTTGTAGCACAGTGTGATACCCCACATATGCATCTTGTAACGAGGTCTAGTCAAACATTCTGTTCCCTTGACGAATCAGATAGGTACCCAACGTTACAACATGATTCTACATAAGAGTGAAAAAAGAGAATAGAAAGAACGTACATGCGCTGTCTTGTCAGCGTCGATAACAGGAAAGCCGAACCGCGACTTGAGCTCCTGACACACAGTGCTCTTCCCGCTAGCTATACCCCCTGTCAAGCCGATCACCTTCATTGTCGCTAAGGGGGACTAACACGCGCTCGTTTAGCAGGACCAATGGTCCTAATCAAGCACCTTTAGGACGAAGCGGCATAGCACTGGCCCGCCTGTTACAACTACCTTACTACCACGTACTAATTCAGATGAAAATTGCTGAGATTTCCGCTTGGGGAGTTTCTGTTGGAGAATCGAGTTTCTGCCGCCCCAGCCCTTTGCACACAAGCAGCAGCAAGGGGGAATGTCGGCGATGAATCAGAGCTTCGGGAAGTACTTCGAAAGTTCCACCACCAATCAGATTTCAGCCGAAGACTCGATATAGTTCAAAGCTGCCTTCAAACCGAAGTGTTGGCAGTTCTACAGGTTTCTACACATCAGAATCAGCTATAACAGAAATATCCAGAATTTTCTTATTCATGCACCTCATGTGGCACTCAAAGTCACTCAAGGTCCATCCAATCTAGATTGTGCCCAAGTTACCAGGGAAGTTACATTGTCTATCAGCCTAGTTTGAGCTTTCAATCTGTCTTGTTTGTGATGCCTAGAGTTGTGCTTTAGTGGGCTTGTTAATCTTGAACATAGTGAAGTTTTTTCCTCATCCAGTCAATTCCAGCAGCCCTGCTAAGACTTTTCAGCCAAGTTTCCAGTCCTCCAGTAGTCACAGCTACTCTGTTTTACAAGTTGGTATCAGAGCTTGTCGTTTCGATCAACCTAGCCCACCACGTTCCTATCCTAGCACCATACGAACATGGCGGGAGACAATCCATCTGGTCCTGCACTCCAGCCAGCCGGAGGAGCTTCAGAGTCAACATCAGCAGCTACTGGATTAGTGGAAGCAGTTGCACCAGGCAGTCCTTCAACAACATACTCACCACTCACCTCCTTCATGCCTAAGCTTCACCTCCCCAAGTTCAACGGCAAAGATTTTCCAACATGGGCAACTCAGTTTGAGCTCACTGCATCCCTTCTGGATCTGTGGCCTTACTACACTGGAGAAGCAGCCAAACCAGCAGCAGATGCTTCAGAAGCTGAAAAACGACTTTACGAACGACGCAACAAGGAGGCCTTCCTCTACCTACTCAATAGCATTCACGAGCAGCAGTTGAAGTCGCTCCTGCCCTGTTCTACCAAGGCAAACAGTGCAGAGGAAGCATGGAGCCGACTGAAGACTATGCACCAGTCAAAATCCGAGAGCAGCCAAGCCGAGATGTGGAGCCGCTTCATGAATCTGAAGATGGAAGAAGATGAATCAGCACAAGCCTACCTACAACGAGCTGAAGCAATGCTGGAGGAAGCAGCAGCGATCGGCTTGGAGATTCCAGAGTCTCTTTTCAAGACCGTCATCCTCACCGGCCTTACACCGGAGTGGGACACTTTCCGTGCAACACTACAAGCGCTCCCGCAGTCAATGAAGAGTCGTGCGTTCATCTTTGAGGCCCTTGTCAACGAGCAGCAGAGTCGAGACCTTGCACGGAACAAGCGGAGTGACGAAGGTGCGTGGAGTGCTGCAGCAGCCACAAGATATGGCAACCAATTCCAGAGGCAAGGAAATTTCAGCCCAAACCGCCCTCAACCCTACTACGGTACGAAATTTCAGTCACCTTCCAACCCATACAAACCCTCTCGTTTTCCTCAGTCAAGTCCTCCCTATAAGTCCAGTCACTATGTCCAGCCAAGGCCTTCGATTCCCAATCAATACCAGCCTAGGAATGCAAGAGTCAATATGCCAAGAGTTAATAATTTCAGCCAAGCCCCGAATGCTAAAAAGTTTAATTTTGAGTGTTTTTGTTGTCATGAGTGGGGTCACCCGTGGTATGCTTGTCCTAAGAAGCCTCCTAATTGGGTCCCCCCACCTCAGCTACTATCTGAAAAAGGTAAGGCAGCCATAGCAAATATAGCAAGTCATTCTACAAGTCAAGATGAGTCCAAAGAGTCCGATGGTCCTGTCCTTTTTAACGCTGCTACTTGCATGCACGTTTTCTCTACTAGTAGTGAGGAGTTTATTCTTGATAGTGGCTGCTCTGAAACCATGACTCCCTATCAGTCCATTCTCAAGGATTTTCAGCCCTCATATGACTCAAAAGCTGTGACTCTTGCTGATCTTGGCAAAGTACCAATCAAAGGAGTCGGCAAGCTTGAGTTCGAAAAGGATGGTAAGTCATTTTGTGTCAATAAAGCTTTGTTTGTTCCTGATTTGGGAGCAAACTTGCTCTCAGCCGGGCAACTCGAAGAGAAAGGTGCCTCCGTTCTCTTGCAAGGGGGGAAAGCCAAAGTGTGGGACAGTGCAGGAAATCTGGTGGCTGAAGGCGAGCGTACCGGGCGGCTCTACAAGATGAAGTTGGAGATTAAGCGCGGTGCTAGCAACACGAAGAACGATGTTATCTCGCTTCCCGCTGTTTCAACCGATCAAGTCAACAACAAAGGGAGTATCTCCCAAGCTGAGGTATGGCATGCACGCTTGGGGCACGTGGGAGTGCAAGCATTGAAAGAGTTGGTAAATCACAAGAGCGTGGAAGGATTGAGTTTGAATGAAAGTGCAGTCAAGTCCCTTTCTTCCGTTCCATGTCCATCTTGTGTGGAAGGTAAACTAGCTAGAAAGCCATTCTTCCCTTCTAAGTCTCAGTCAAGGGACCTCCTAGAGTTGGTCCACACTGATGTCTTCGGCCCCATGCGAGACCCTACTCGAAACGGTAAGAGATATTTGGTGTCTTTCATTGATGACAAGAGTCGTTTCTCGTGGTCCTTTTTCATCAACACCAAGGATGAAGTTCACAAGTGTTTCAAGCAATGGCTAGCACTTGTTGAGAGAGAGTCAGGGAAGAAGTTACTCACCTTGAGGTCGGATCGAGGAGGTGAGTACATGGGGAAAGCGTTTCAGGGGGAGTTGTTGGCATTGGGCATCAAACAACAGTTCACTTGTCCCTATAGTCCTCAGCAAAATGGAGTGGCAGAGAGGTTTCATCGCACTATCCAGGCTATAGCTACCACTTTCCTTCAGTTCAAAGGCCTTGACAAGCTCTGGTGGGGTGAGGCAATCACTATGGCAATTTATGTTCGCAACAGGAGACCCACAAGGCCCTTACCGGAAGGTGTAACGCCATATGAGGCTTGGTTTGGAGTTAAACCAGATCTGTCTATGCTTCGTGTTTTTGGTTCCATGGCCCAATACCGTGTTCCAGATGCAAAGAGACTCAAGCTGGACAGCAAAGCTCATTGGGGCCTCTTCATCGGCATGAGCAATGAGAGCAAGGGATGGGTCCTTTGGGATCCTGTCACCAAGCGAGAAGTGGTTTCAAGGGATGTTGTCTTCTATGAAGACATGTCCCTTGCAGGTTGGCATAAGTTTTCCTCTTCCTCCTCTCTACCCTCTATCCAACAGGAACCAGCAAGCGCACCTGAGGAAACAACACAAGAGGAGGAAGAAGATGACACCGATTCTGACCATAGCGGACCGATCATCGATCTCCCTCAAGCCGTCGTCAACGAGTCCAACCGTGCCACGCCAGTGCCACCAGCAGCTACTCAACCAAGTGGAGATGAAGTTCAGCCATCAAATGAAGACAATCCACCGCAGCAAGTCACCGTTCCATCACCACCAAAGGAGCAGCAGCCAACAGTCACAAACCAGCCAGCTATATCAACACCATCCTCACAATTTCAACGCCAACCGGATCAGCCCACCACTACGCCATCAAACCCATCACCAGCCATCACTCCAGAGGCAACTACAAAAGCTCATCATCATCCCATGCAGCAGCAATCAACAGCTACAAGACCCCAAGTACCTACATCAACACCATCTACGACTCTTCCTAGCAACAAGTCAACCGTCACCGCAACACCTCGTTCTCATACCACACGTTCATCACTTGTTCCAACGTCAAGCCAGCTCATAGCACGAGGATCACTTCAGCGAGTCACCACCAACACCAGCTCCAACAGTCCACTTCTTCACCCAAGACCTTTCTCAAC
Source organism: Closterium sp. Naga37s-1 (assembly GCA_947471745.1). Lineage (NCBI taxonomy): Eukaryota > Viridiplantae > Streptophyta > Zygnematophyceae > Desmidiales > Closteriaceae > Closterium > Closterium sp. Naga37s-1. The sequence goes on from CANJKZ010000048.1 coordinate 4,526,413, forward strand.
TTCACCCCCACGTCCCGGATTCGGTCGTCATCAGTTACCACCATCTTCAACACCGAGCAACAACACCAACTAGCCCCAACCATCACCACCTCTCGACAAGGCAGCGTCATCATCAATTCCCAAGCTTCTAGTCTCAAGATCCCCACCAAGAGCATCTTCACAACCAACTATGCCGACAAACGTTTCAGCTTCACCGCCACGAGTCACCATACCTAATCCTCAAGTCAACACCGATAATCAAGATATTTCCACGCCAGGAGAAGAACAAGCAGCCGTGCCGCCGTCGCAGCCGATGTCGCAGCCGTTGTCTCAGCCGCAAATGACCGCATCAACGCAATCAAACACTGTGAGACCGAACCCTACCACTAATGTGTCTCAGCCAACTGAGGAGTTTGGTAAAGGTAAACGAGTCCGCAAGGTAAAAAAGCCCTTCAATTTCATGGTTGACATGTCATCAAGGTGCACATGTGAGGAGAGTGAGAATTGCATTCACAAGAAGGTAGAGGCAATATGCATGGCAGCATCACACCTTCCGCGAGAGCCCTTGAGTCGTCGTGAGGCAATGGCAAGTCCCGAAAGAGAGCATTGGTTGAAAGCCGAGGAAGAGGAGATTGAGAGTCTCATGAAGCGAGGTACATGGCGTCTTGTTGAGCCACCTCCAGGGAAGAAGGTAATTGGTGTCAAATGGGTGTACAAGATCAAGGTAAAAGGTGATGGTAGCCTCGATAGGTACAAGGCAAGGTTAGTGGCAAAAGGTTATTCCCAAATTCCAGGTCTTGACTTCACCGAAACCTTTGCCGTGGTAGCAAAGTACACCACGGTACGAGTCCTCCTCGCCATAGCCGCATATCTTGGTCTCCATATCCATCAAATGGATGTCAAGAACGCATTTCTCTACGGTGTCTTGGAAGAAGAGGTATACATGGCACAACCCGAAGGTTATGATGACGGTACGGGTCGAGTGTGTCGCTTGGTAAAGTCCCTTTATGGTCTCAAACAGTCCCCACGGGTTTGGTATCATGCTCTTGAGCAGGTACTTTTCAAGCATGGTTTCACAAGGTCCATGAAAGACAACGCTCTGTACTTCATGCACACGAGTGAGGGGGAGTACATTTGGCTCTTGGTATATGTCGATGACCTCCTCCTAGTCTCAGGTTCTCTTGATCTTCTCAACAAGGTGAAAGGTATTCTCACGAGTGCATTCACGATGACCGATCTTGGTGAGCCGAGTCATTATCTTGGTATGAACATTGTGAGAGATCGTAAGTCACGGTCCATCTTCCTATTCCAGCAAAGGTACATCCAAAAGGTTCTTGAGAGGTTTGGTCTTGATGATAGCAAGCCATCACCTACCCCACTTCCTTCCAAATTTGTCCTTTTGTCTTCACATCAGCCCTATGAAGAGAGAGAGTCAAGCCTTGATATCATAGGTATTAAAGAGTTGTGTCTTGAGGAGAGTGAGCATCATGGTGAGAATTCACTTAAGGTATCCCCACAAGACCTAGCTATGTACCAAAGTCAGGTTGGGTGTCTCCTGTATGCAGCCCTATGCACAAGGCCCGACTTAGCATTCACGGTATCTAAGCTAGCTCAACACATGAGTGCCCCTTCACCTATTCATATGCATGCAGCCAAGCGAGCTCTTCGGTATCTCAAAGGTACTTCTAATCATGGTCTTCTCTTCCAAGCCAGCCCATATGCAAGCTCCCTCCAAGGCTTTACCGATGCAGATTGGGCGGGAGAATTGAGCACACGCAAGTCTACCGGCGGCTACATCTTCCTCATGTGTGGTGCCGCTGTTTCTTGGCAATCGCGCAAGCAAAGTTGTGTGGCACTTTCAACAACCGAAGCTGAGTACATGGCAATGACCGAAGGAGCAAGGGAGGCAATCTGGTTACGTGGACTCTTGGAGGAATTGAGGCAGCCGCAAACTCAACCAACTCCGCTCTACGTGGACAACACTTCAGCCGTAGCTCTTTCCAAGAACCCGGTTCATCATGGGCGTACAAAACACATCGAGGTGCAGTACCACTTCATTCGTGAGCAACTAGAGAAGGGAGTTCTCGCCGTCAACTTTTGCCGTTCATTCGATCAAGCAGCAGATTTCATGACCAAGGTTCTTCCACATGATGCATCCAATATGTGCAAGGCAAGAGCAGGCCTCATGACACTTCATGAAGCAGTGGAGCAGTTTGAGGAGAATGAGGAGTGTGAGGGGAAGAGACGTGGGCAGCAGCATGAAGTGTATGCTAAGGAGATGTGAAAGGAGCATCAGCATGGGTGTATGTGTGCTTCGGGTCTGGTGCGAGGGGGAGTGTTGGAGAATCGAGTTTCTGCCGCCCCAGCCCTTTGCACACAAGCAGCAGCAAGGGGGAATGTCGGCGATGAATCAGAGCTTCGGGAAGTACTTCGAAAGTTCCACCACCAATCAGATTTCAGCCGAAGACTCGATATAGTTCAAAGCTGCCTTCAAACCGAAGTGTTGGCAGTTTCTACAGGTTTCTACACATCAGAATCAGCTATAACAGAAATATCCAGAGTTTTCTTATTCATGCACCTCATGTGGCACTCAAAGTCACTCAAGGTCCATCCAATCTAGATTGTGCCCAAGTTACCAGGGAAGTTACATTGTCTATCAGCCTAGTTTGAGCTTTCAATCTGTCTTGTTTGTGATGCCTAGAGTTGTGCTTTAGTGGGCTTGTTAATCTTGAACATAGTGAAGTTTTACCTCATCCAGTCAATTCCAGCAGCCCTGCTAAGACTTTCCAGCCAAGTTTCCAGCCCTCCAGTAGTCACAGCTACTCTGTTTTACAAGTGTTTCGCATCACCGAACGACGGCAGTGCTCGCTAGCGATGTGTTCACAATTGAAATACCGAGGCAGGATCGGGAGTGTTCACCGATCCTGCCAAATCGATCGCCGCGTCGGTGTACCACGACTGCATTTTTGCAATCGCGGGCCCACCGCAATTCTCAAGGGACACGTTTGAAAAATCTTGGGCCAAAATCGCCCGATCTAGACGAAATTGCACGATCGATGTGTGGCAAGGGCACATCGATCGCGTGACTCCGAGGGGACAACTGTACATTGGCGAAAAGGAACGAATCAAAGTAACCACAATTTCGCAACTTAACGAAGTGCTGTACCCGCGAAACACCGAACCTGCGCAGGTTCGATGTTTCATTTGTGACGCGTCCTCAGACCTGTGCAAAACGAAGGGCGATTCGCGGCTTTCGCCATGACCTCTGCAATACGAGGTTTGGGTCGTGCTGAGAAGTGATTCGAGCAAATAGACCATAGAACTGTATATATATTTATTATAAAGACAATTAAGCAATTACAACCCAAACAGACACATCTTCAACAGATGCATCAAAATAAGGCCTAGCACACCCAAACCAGCAATATCAAGTACTTTACTTCCCAAACTAACTTACCCTCCCATCCACACTAAACATCACCATCATCAGTATTGCACAGAGCAAGCTTCCTCTCTCCAAAGAAACCATCCCAAGGCAGAACATGCTCCGCCATCCGTCGGCACGTCACCACCAGTCCTGGCAGTAGCATTCCCACCTCCCTTGCTGCAACCCTCAGGTCCACACCAGCAACACCACTTCCACTTCCCTCTCCTTCCTTTCCACCTTCCTTGCCAGCAATAACTCCATGCGAAACCAGCAGCCTCTGCAGCTTGAAATCCTGCAGTCCGGGGCGGCTTCCCTCTCTCCCAGCCCTCACCTCCTCCCCGTCTCCACCGTTGCCAGCAAGCTCCCTTGCCGCTGCCAAGAGGGAGAGCAGCAGGCCGGAGGAAACACCCGGGCAGTCAAAAAGATCCAGCAGAACGAGCTGGGGCAACTGCAGCTGGAGAGAAGCAGTGGAAGCAGCGCCAGCTGTGGCGTCAGCATGCCAGGTGTCGCCGAACAGCGCCACCACGACAGCAGCGTCGTCCACAGCTGTGCGCGCCAGCCTCAGCACCTCCAACCGCCCGCATCGCCTCGCCAGCTGGCGCAGCCCCACTGGCCCCACGTTCACACAGCCGCCCAGACTCAGCTGCACCAATCGCGTGCATCCATTCGCAATGGCCACTACCCCGGCATCGGTAACATGAGATTGCACAGGAGGGGGGGCGACACGCAGGCAGGTCCTGGAGTAGGAAGAGGAGGTGGTGAGGAGGAAATCATTAGCAGCGCTGGCAGCAGCAGAGGCGACAGCAATGAATCGAGCTAGTGGCTGGGCGTGCAAGGCGGTGAGGTTCGGGCAGGACTCGGAAACAGCTGTGAGAACGGCGTCTGACGCCAGCGGGAGAGCGAGGCGCTCGAGGAGAGGGAGGTCCCTGATGGCCTGGCACAGCACCTCCTCACTCCTCTTCCACTCGGGTGAGCCGCTGTTCAGGTGGGATGATGGGCGATGTGGCTCGGTTTGGGAGAGATCCAGAGTGGTGAGCTGGCGGAACAGGTGGCCCACGAGCTGCCACGTGGAGCTGGGGGAGTTCTGCGCGTGGAAGGCCCGTAGAGGCGTTGAGGAGGAACGAGCAGCGAGGGCGAGAAGAAGGGAGGATGCGGGGGGAGAGCCCCAGGCAACGGAGCGGTGAGGCGAGACGTAGAGGCGGATGGAGGAGAGGCAGGGCGCCAGAGACGAGTCCGGAGGACAGTAGAAAAGGTCGCCAGACTTTGGAGCGGCGATGGAGAGCGTCGAGAGAAGAGCAGCCGTTTCAGAGTCTAAAGTGTCGGAAGAAGCGGATGGGTCACCCGCTACGCCGCTCTCCGTCAGCACCGGATCAGCTGCCGCGGCAGCCAAAGCAGGAGCCTCGGTAAGTGGCGCCGCAGCCGCATGCTTGGCGGGGTGGTTGCGGGGTTGATCCAAGGCGTGGGAAACGAGGGAGAGGTGCTGCAGGGAGGGGAGGAGCGCGAGCAGCAGCGACCCCACCTCCCACGTGACGGCGTCGGAGCTGAGCGAGAGCGCTTTGAGGTGCGGCAGCGACGTCGCCAGGTGGCATATGGTCTCCGCGCTGGCGGTCGCGCGCGTGTCGAGGTTGAGGGAGGTGAGGTGCGGGAGGGAGGCGGCGATGGTGTGCAGATGCACGTCTGTGAGGCAGACACGCGGCGGGTGGATGGAGATGGGCTCGCGGGAAGGGGCGGGCGGAAGGGGAGGGGGAGCGGGCGGAGAAGAGGTTGGGGAAGGAGGAGAAGGGTCGGACGGAGGGGGGGAAGGTGCGGCAGGAGCTTCAGCAGCAGCAGCGGAAGCAGCGGCATCAGGGGAAGCAGCGGCAGCAGCGGAAGCAGGGGCGGGAGTGGCTGAGAGGACGCGCGGCGCGGGCGCCTGCGATGGGGGGATGGGAACGTTAGTCGAGCCGGCGACTTGAAGGCCGTCGTCTTTGGCCCACACGCGACCCGCGCCTCCCGCCGCGGCCTCGCCCCCCTCCGCCCACGTCACGCACGCCGAGGGGGTCAGAAAATGATCCGAGCTCAGATTCAGGGATTTGAGCTGACGTGGCAGCGCCGGGAGCACCACTGTGGCGAGCTCTACCTTGGTCATAGGAAGGAAGCCGGGCGGCGCGGTGCAACGATCGGGCACCGCTTCGACGCAGCTCACCAGCGAGAGCGATTCGATTCCCGACGCGCGTTGAAGGATCTGCACAATGCTGTAGGCCGATAGCTTATCGTCGTCAGGTCGAGTCGCGTTACCACCCGCGCCTGGACGGATCTCCAGAGCGCGGAGAGTAGCGGCGAAGCGCGTCGCCAGCTCCAGCATACGCGACTTGGAATCCGAACTAGCAATAGAAGTGAGGTCGTTAGTAGGGTCGTTCGCGGCATCCTCGAGAACGAACGGCGACGGTCGGAGTCGCACGCAGACCGAGTCGGAGGTCGGAGGACGGAGGTCGTCGCCTGCCGCGGTCGCGAGTGTCATATCCGGCGTCGCCATATTCGAAAGTGCTCCAAGAAAGAACGAAAGGAAGAGCTGAATAAGATGAACCTAATTGAGATTGACAAAAGTGGATGTAAGATGCGCGTACAGAGATTGACAGTACCGATCGGTTTAGTACCTCCAAGAAAAGGTCCACCTACAGGCGTTTGCTAAAACACCGACCAACAGGCCGGACAACACGGAGCAACGCACCCACAGGTGGCGGAAGGATCCAAGCGAGTTCCAAACGTATGTACTGGGAGCAATGGAGTGTATGCTCAGTTCAATTCGGCGCGCACCAAGCTCAAGGTGCGAGCGCGAGTAATGATGTACAAATGGCGAGAGACTAGTTGGGCTGGTGCAGGATGGATTCAAGAAAGAATCGGCTCGGTTATGTATGGTGTGCTGCGGTAGATTCGAAAGGGGAAGCTGATTTGGCGTAGTGGCGAGGCGTGAAGGGAAGGGAATGTAACCAGGAGCTAGCTCAGACGATAGAGCTGAAACAAGTGGAACAAGTGAAGCTGATGGGTGGGGCGGAATGACGAGGAATGACGTATCAGAAGGTGCGAGGAAAGTATTTCTCAATTACGACGTGTTGCAACTCACGTTGCTCTGCATCGGCTCGGATCGGGACGTGTCTTTAGAATTTTAACAAATTTTATAGCAGGCATGCAATAACGTCATGTGTTTCTATAAAAGCTTGGCAAAGAACTCTTTAGAACCATATATTGACATCTTCTTTGCCAGATCAGTGTCCAAGTTTCGGGTTTCGGATTCCTCCCGATTGCCTGGAGCTTTCCAAACACCCCTTGTCGTCCCGAGCCGATGCAGTACACCGTGAACTGCAACACGTCGTTATAAATTTGCAGACGCGTTCACTTCACACGCGAGTTCAATCTCTGGGAAAGTCCTGAGAATGAGAAAGAGTCCCAGCGTCCTCAAATTCCAGTTCGTAACATCATTTCTTGGGTAATCGATGTTAGATAAGAGTCGTCATGAGATTTCGCTGGGTCTTGAAGATTCTTGAAGTTCGCTAATCCACTAAGTCTGGCCCTTAGCAGACTGACGCTGTCTTACCTTTATTATTGAGTGAAACCCCATCGCTGCACCCCACGTGCCTGTATGTCTCAACCAAACGGGGTCCGACGGTGGTCGACGGAGCGTCGACCACCGTCGACCTGACCGACGGGCAGAAAAAAACTAAAACCCCATCGGATGGCATGCCATCCGAGGGAGGCATCAACCCTAAATCCATGCCTCCCTGTGTTTAGGGTTGATGCCTCCCTGACCGGATGCATGCCCGACTGGGGTTTATTTTTTTTGCCCGCGGGCAGCGAGCTCATCCGGGCGGGGTCGCTTGTCGGCTGAGCTATACTGAGCCGTGACTCTCTCCAAGCTTCCCGTTCAGGAGTGCTTTTGCTGACTTGCCCATACCGGAAACTGGATCACTGTTGGTTCGGTCACTGAGCGAAAACACTGCCTATGCCAGAAGTCAGATTGCTGTATAACAACGGCAACATTTGTACACTCGCAAGGATCCACTAAGATTATATGCGAATCACATAAGGGGCTGGAGGATGGGAAGTTGAATCAGTGTTATTACTTTTACAATGCTCAACCACTTTGCGCTTGCGCATTCCAGCTTTCATCATCGTCACCATCCAACTCAAGATCCCGCTCTCCAAAAAAACCATCCCATGGCAAAACATGTTCCGCCGTCCTCCTAGCAGTAACCACCAACTGTGGCAACAACTTCCTTACCTCCCTTGCAGCAAGTCTTAAATCCACGTCAGAACCCATCCCTCCACTATCTCCACCACCCCCCACCATTCCCTCTCTTCCACCTTCCTTGCCCCCCTTCCATTGGTCCCCAGCAATCACTTTGGGAGACACCAGCAGCCGCCGCAGCCTGAAATCCTGCAATCCATAGAACCCTTTCTCCTTTTTCCCTTTCTTCTCATGCCCCACATGCTCGTCAGCAGATGGCTTCTCCTCCTCACATTCCCCATCCACTTCCACCATTGCAGCTGCCCCATCATCTCTGCGCCTCTCACTCTTACCAGCAAGCTCCCTGGCTGCGTCTAAGAGAGCGAGCAGGAGAGTGGAAGTCACACCTGGGCATCCACTCAGGTCCAGCAGAACCAGCCGTGGCAGCTGCAGCTGCAGTGGCGCATCAAAAGCACTGCTAGGACCAGCAATGGCAGCAGCAGCAGCACTGTCAACAATAACTCTGACAGCGGCAGCACTGTCAGCAGCAGCGGTGGCAGCTGCAGCACTGGCAGCGGCAGCACTGGCGCCGACAGCACGGGCAGCGGCAGCACGGGCAGCAGCAGCACTGGCAGCGGAAGCAGTAGCAGCAGCAGCAGTGGCAGTGGCAGCAGTGGCAGCGGCAGCAGTGGCAGTGGCAGCAGTGGCAGGGGCAGCACAGGCAGCAGCAGCATTCACTACCCTGTTGCCACGCCAGCTGTCGCCGAATAGCGCCGCCACGACAGCAGCGTCGTCCACCGCTGTGCGCGCCAGCCTCAGCACCTCCAGCCGCTCGCATTTACTCGCCAGCTGGCGCAGCCCCACTCGCCCCACGTTCACACAGCCGCCCAGACTCAGCTGCACCAATCGCGTGCATCCGTTCGCAATAGCCAACACCCCGGCATCGGTATCATGAGGCTGGACAGGAGGAAGGGCAACACGCAGCCAGGTCCTGGTGTGTGAGGAGGAGTTGCAGAGGTAGAAGTTCCCAAGACCACAGTCAACAGCAGAGTCGACAGCGACGGACCGAGCCAGCGGCTGGGCGTGCAAGGCGGTGAGTTTCGGGCAGGACTGAGAAATCTCCAGCAGAACGGCATCTGACACCAAGGGGAGGGCGAGGCGCTCCAGGAGAGGGAGGCCCCGGATGGCCTGACACAGCACCTCCTCGCTCCTCTTCCACTCGGCTAAACCGTCGTAGGAAGAAAGCCGGCACGGGGACAACTCGTTTCGGGAGATGTCCAGAGTGGTGAGGTGGCGGAACAGGTGGCTCACAGCCTGCCACGTGGACATGGAGGAATTGTGGGCGTGGAAGGAGCGCAAAGAGGAGGAGAACGGGCGTGGGACAGACAGGCTGGCCGCATTGCCACCACTGCCACTGCTGCTGCCACTGCTGCTGCCGCCACTGCCGTTGTTGCTGCCGCTGAGGGCGAGCAGGAGGGAGGACGCGGGATAGAGATGCCAGGCTACGGAGCGATGGGGGAAGTTGAAAAGGCGGATGGAGGAGAGGCAGGGCGCCAGGGTCGACCCAGATGGGTACCAAAAGAGGTCGCCGTGACGGGGTTTTGCAATAGAGAGCGAGGAGAAGAGGGATGCAGCGTCCAACCCAGCTGCTTCTGGACCAGCGGATGAATCCGCTGAAATATCTCGGATGTGCAGAGCACGCACGTGGATATCATGCTCTTGGTTGCCCGGCTGGGGCACGGCGCGCGGACCCAAGGCGCGGGATATGAGGGAGAGGCGCTGCAGCGACGGGAGGAGCGCGAGGAGGAGAGACACCGTCTCCCACGTGATGGCGTCGGACCAGAGCGAGAGCGCCGTGAGGTGCGGGAGTGTGCTGGCCACGTGCTCGACGCACGCGGCCGTGAAGTCCGCTGGCGTGTCGAGGTTTAGGACGCGGAGATTAGGGAGCGAGGCAGCGATGGAGTTTAAGTGCAGGTCGGAGAGGAAGAAGGAGATAACGGATGTGGAGTTTAAGTGCATCGGGTCGTAACGGATGTGGTGAGGCGGTGAGGGGGGCGGGGGGGGGAGGCGGGCGGGGAGGCGGGGGACCAGGCGGGAGGAGAGGCGGAGAGGGAGGAGGGACAGAAGCAGGAGGAGGAGGAGGAAGGGGCGCAGGGAGGGGTGGGGGTGGCGGAGGGGGGATGTTGGACGATCTGGGAAGCTGAAGGCCATCCGCGTACCCCCACACGCGATCATGACTCGGCAAAGTTATCTCGTCATCATCACACGCGCTTGTCCCGAATTGCGGAAGCACGCACGCGGCAGGGCAGAGAAAGTGATCCGACCAGAGATTTAGGGACTTGAGCTGACGTGGCAGGACTGGTAACACCACCGTGGCAAACTCTGATTCGCTCATGGGTAGCGAGTCGACTATCGGGTAGATCCGCTCCACGCAACTGACCAGAGAGAGGGATTCGATGCTCGAGGCGGCTCGAAGGATTCGCACAATACCATGAGACGTCAGCTTTTCGTTGTCAGCGGCGGTTAAGTTTCTCGCGCCGGGACGGATCTCCAGAGATCGAAGCGTAGCGGCGAAGCGCGTCGTCAACTTGAGTAGCTCTGTTTCTGAGTCCAAACTACCTAGTGTGCTCTCCGATCCCTCCGGAGTTAAGTCCTCGAGCATAAAAGGCGACGCTCGGAGCGATCGCACACACACACCGCGCAGCGCGACGCGGCACCAACGGCGGCAGACGAAGGCGGCTGAGGAGATCGCGAAGCACGAGGGGAGGAAGGAGAAGACGAGGGAGAGAGTGCCGTCATCGAGGAGGGCCGTGACGGATGCGCATTCCCCGGTGCCTTCGTCCACTAGAGCTAGCTCTCCGCAATCACGGTCGCCATCGCGAGCTGCGGAGACGTGCGACGCTCGTTCCATGGTACTCCTTGTTGCCCGCAATACGCCAGAGAAATGGATGTAAATAGATGGGAGCAGAGAAATGATAGCGGAGTTTGTCCAGTCACATGGATGCGAGGACTAATTTTGAGCCTAGGAAATACCGTAATGGGGGAGCAGGATGAGAATGCGAGTGACCTGGAGGGTGACGGACGGACGGGGGAGGAGGCGAGTGGAGTGGCGACCTTTTTCGTCCGAACCGAACCGAACCTAATCAAGCCAAATTCGATAAAAGTTTGCAGCCCGCATTCCCCGTGACTGGAATGGAGTAAGTTTGAGTAGTTAGAAGCACGGCGAGGTAAGGTGACGTCACGCCCCAGTAATGCTTCATGCTTATTGTCCCAGATCGAACCGCCAGTGGATTCGTTGAATGCCTTGAATTCTGTACCTTGCAGCGATTTCTGCGCTCGGGGTTGGTCAGGTCGGACGACTTGGTCAGACCGACCTTTGAGCTGAGCTGACTGAAAAGCCTTGCCGCCATAGCGTTTGCCGTTGGATTCAGGAACAAGGCAAGACATACAAGGGAAGGGTGGTTACCGTATTTCAATCACTGAACGAAACTGGTGACATGGTGACAAGTTGGTGCTTAGGTAATGCTCAGTTTCCATTCAAAGGTGCAAAGAAACCATCCACATCATCCTCGAAAAAGGCTCCAAAAGCATCAGCATCCCACCCAAGTTTCTTCATAACATCTGCCGCCTCTTCAGAACCCCTCTTGGTGAACATTTCTTCTCAAACAATCCCCACCACTTTCCATACCTCGCGTTTCCACATCTGCTGCACCTTCGCCTTGTGCATCAGGCCCGCAGTGCATTCTGACAGAGTCAGAGGGTCTATGGATGCCGACGTTCATGCCAGGCGAGAGACCTCGCTGGCTTTCTGTGGTTGGAGATTCACGAGATCTCACATCACGTGGCTGAAGCCCCTCCTCACTTGCTTCCCGTATGGCCGAGACACGACTCCCAGGCACTCCTCTGTGGCTGTCCAAGGCCGCATCAGGCACCATGGGCGTGAGGCAGATGTCAGCATCCTCAGCGTCAATTGACGTGAAATCCCACGCCTTCTCCCTTCGTTCGATTGTGGCTGCTGGAAGTCGGTAGGCTGGTGTAGTTTTCGGCATCATCTCAGTATTGCAGTGGGGGTTTGGCACATTAGGAGTGAAAGGTGTAGGAAACCCCGCCGTTCCACCAGCGGCAGCGTTGGAGTTTCTTTGGGCTGAAGAACCAGAAGCAGGGCGTGGTGGAACAGTGGACGATGGGATCTGTGTCACAGGTTGAGGCGATGCTGGCACTCGGTTGGTTCCAAGAGTGCTTGGGGACTGTGGTATCTGCGTGTGCAGGTGGGGATTCTTTGATGAGAAGGGTGACTCTTCAGAGAGGCTGTGACTGTGATGTGGCATTGCAAAGGCAGATTGTTGGTTCGCTAATGGAGATTGATCTGTGTGTGCAGGCGGGGAAGCTGTTGAGCCGAATGGAGGAGAACGGGCAGAGGCAAAGCGTGGACCTGCAGTGTGGAGCAGGAAGGCGATTATTTAAATTGGGCAGTCATAGGAGTTGCTGAGACAGCATATTGTAAAGGGAATATCTCAAAAAAGCGGAGGAGCCTGTTTAGAAGAAGACATGCACACACCTGGTAGACCCGATGATGACGGGCGAAATGCAGAAACAGGAGGAATTGGGGTGTCTGGAGGAAACACCTTGAATGGGACGGGATGGGAAAGCAGAAAAACGCACAATGAAATAGTGGAGTGACGAGAGGGACAATAGTGCTGGAACGACTGGCGGTACGCGCCGACACACTCACCTGGACAACGTTGGCAAGAGTGATGTTGATATATTGCAGTCCCTTCCGAGGGCTGAACACCACCACCTGACAGCCACACGTGTCCACATCAATAACTCCAAGTAAAAAACACTTTTCCTCCTGTAGAAAACAGAATGCAACATGACATCATTTGAAGAAGATGTGCTGTGCACCTTTCGGAGTAGAAGAGCAGATCCTCGCTTAAGCCGCGACTTGTTGTCGGCATCAGCCATGACCTTCCAGTGCAGCGAGCCCTCCAGACGACCCGTGGGGTCCTGGTTTAGATGGCCACGCCAGCAGAACAGAAAGTGGGTCGCGAAACGTCCTTTAATCATGTCATACTTTCCATGCGCACACCATCGCCAAACTTCACTTGTGCAAGCACAGCCATGTACTTGCATGAGGAAAACGCATGTGGTGCTCCAGTCTACAGCTATAAACCAGGTGCACAGCGAACAGCTGACCTACCTTGATTTCGATGTTTGCATCACCCCGTGGTTGCAGTTGAAGGCGCTCCACCACAGCTGCGAGCTAGTGAGTGTGGGACATGAGAAGGTTTCAACAAACAAGCAAAAAATGACAAGTATCTACTATGACAAGCAAAAGGTATTAACATACTCAATCACGGCACAGCTGTTTACAATCAGCCTCTACCATTAACAGAGAGGGTGAAATATGAAATTAGCCGTCACCTCACCTGCATCACCACCATCGAAATGCCTGCTTGCCGAATGCTCCTTACTGTTTCACACCCAGTGCCTGGTTTCCCTGAACTAGGAAAAACAGCACTGGTGAATACAATGATTACACACACACACAGGACCACAAGATGGAAATTGGAACAAACATTTCCGGACCATACCAAAGGCAGAAGGATATATGTCTAGGACGTCAAGGCATGAGAGCCATGGCCCTCTACTGAAGTCTTCATCTCCTGTAAATTCTGGCCGACCACGCGAGAAGCCATTATCTAGAAAGGGGCCGCCATTACCACCATCATCATGACCAGGACCACACGATAGACCCGCTAGTCTTCGCTGAAGGATACCGATAGGGCCCGGAAGAATCCTTAGACTCTCCCCCCCAGCTTTTCCGTCCAAGGGAGGCGAGTCATTATTGAGAAACGCGTTCTCTTCAGGGCTCAATTCCACATCTTCAGTTTTCACAGCAGTCTTGATGTTCTCTCCCTTTTTTCTCCTCTTTTTCTCCCTAGCTGCTCCTGCATCGTCCAATCCAGAGCTCATTCCGTGACCTTCTTCAAACGCATTGACAAACTCGCTGCCATTCCCCAATCCGCGGGCCTGATCCGCACGCTGGGAGGATCTCAATCCGCGCGTCTGATTTGCACGCTGGGAGGGTGGAAATTCAACAGGTTCCCCGTCTGGTTCTCCTCGCATTCGATCCGCGTCTCCTCCCAAGCCATCAATGCCCAGGTCGAAATCTCCGAGGCTAAAATTCGCCCATCCACTAACCCCGTCGTCAACGCTGTTGTCCGTAGGGCCATTCTGCTGAGACTGGCTGACAGTCGGTTCTCGTCCTGGGAGCCGTCCTTGGCCTTCGGAGTGTTTGGCAGCATTAGTATCAGCTGGCGATCGGCGCTCAGGCCTCATCCAGTCCACGCCATGGTTTTTCCTGGCTGGTGCGAAGTTCAAATCCTCGGAACTTGGCTCAGGTGGGACTGGGAATCTTGAGCGGTCGTTGCTATCCCTGCATAGGATATCATCTTTCTGCTGCGCAGGGGTCACGCCTAGACCAAACTGCCTTCCACCGATGTCTGCAGCTGCTTTCGTGCTCACAAGCCGAACACCGCTATTTCCTGGTAGATTGCTCCTTTCGTCCTTATTCTGTTCTGACTGTCGCTTACTTGCATCCGGAACCTTTCTCAGGGCGGACAAAATGTCTGAATCGTCAACATCGAGCTCTTCGTCGAAGCCAGCCGCGAAATCAGAAAACAATTCCATTCTGTCAATGAAGTAATGGCGAGGCCCGCTCACAGCTAGTCGTCACGGAAACCAACCAGCAAGAAGCACAGTGATGGTCAGGCAACAGAAAAATATGGCAATGATACCTACGATTACCGCAGCCTAGTGAGATGCTTTCCGCACTCGTCGCTTATGCTAGGAATAATACCTAGATTTCTTGGTTTTCCAAAACTCAGCACAGCAGCATCCAGCATTTCATGGCGCACCTCAATGTTGTCGTACTGGTGACGCCAGTTTGATGATCTACAATCTACACTTCGAAAAAACACAGTCCATATGTTTCCTCGTTCAGAATGACCATTGTACGGCAGATTAGGTGTAATTTGACAATGCCCAGAAGTCTCTCGCCACAGTTTAAGCCTTTGTCCAGCTGTGCGGAATCAACCCCAACCGAAGCCACCCCGCTAGTGTCTCAACTCAACCGGACCCAACCCAACCCCTCCCGCCCACTGCCTGCCACCAATCCCCACTTCCCGCAGCTCTTCGCGTGCCACGCCTCTGCCACCCTTTCCGCAATAGCGTCCCCGTATTCCGCACCCGTTCTGCAAGAGCCTCCGCGTTCCTCCACATGCTCCCCCAAATGCATCCTCGCCCACAAGAGCAGCTCCTTTTCCTTTTCCCTCTCCCCTCCCACGCCCCTCTAGAATTTCCTATACCTCGTTCCTTTCAGCCATGGCGGAGGCAGCGGCTCCCAAGTCATACAGCCTAGATGCTGTCAAGAAGCCCTTGAAGAGGGCGCGTGTGAATCGTCCCTCGAAGCTGCGGTAAGGGTCTGGTAAGCGCTGCGTCTGTGGTTTGCCAGTCTAGGGTTTCACTCTCCAGACACCCTTCTAGCACCGTTAACAATCACTACAGCTTCACTCTGTTCTTCCGCGATATCCATTGTTCGCGAGTCCTCAGGCACGAGTGGTGAATTAGGGTTGGGAGTTTGACTGCTCTGACTTGCTCGATCTGCTGTGTTTGTTTCGCCAATGGATTTACTCTCCGTCTCCCGTGTCGCAGTGCGAGCATCACCCCAGGCACAGTGCTGATCATCCTCGCTGGCCGCGACAAGGGCAGGCGCGTCGTCTTCCTCAAGCAGCTCGAGTCCGGCCTCCTCCTCGTCACCGGTAAGGCTCTGAATTAATTCAGAATTCATTTTGCCACTGCTAAGTTCACGCCATTGCAAAAGGCGTCGATCTCGTTTCTGTTCCTCGTGACTTCATGTAAACGTTCATCTCTCTAAACCTTCCTCAGCTGCTTCCCACCAGCGTGTCACAGCGCTGCCTTCTCACCGGAGTGTGAGACGAAGCAGTCGCTTATATCAGAGCGATCATTTCGATAGCTTCGGCGCTCTCCGATGTAGCGGTCGTCTTGTCGTAGTTGATAATTTAGGGGGTATCAGCAGCGTTGCGTAGGTCGACAATGTATCTGCGCCACGACGCAGCATTTTCATCAGGAGTACCAGCTTAAATTCAAGACTCGTCTGACAGCGTGTCGTTTCGTTGAACGGCGTTCCGTGATCTGCCTCAAACGTTTCTAGGCACCCGGCAACGGTGATAGACGATTCTAGTTACTACCGTGGCTTGGCGATTGCGGAGGGGTAGGAATTTCGAAACTGAATTCCGAAGCGTTGATATGAAAAGGTTCGAGTGCACTTCGATCACGTCCGGATACCGCAGACGACAAAGAGCTATTTGGAATGAGTGGTGGCATGGGGCTGAGGTCGATCAGTTCGGGGGACGGTGGTGGTGCAGCCGGTGATTATACGAAGTATTTGCTACTCTTGATGGCATGGCCACATGACGATTTACTATCCACCAAGATCTATGAGGCTGCCACCACAGGTTTCGAGCGGTTCTTACAAAACTATCTTTTATCTTGTCGCTTAAGCCGTACAGTACTTTTTTTCTGGTGACTCTGTAGCCGGCCGGTGATTAAATCCTTGATTTGCTACTCGTGATGGCTTCAGTCCATTTGACGATTATCCTACCACCAAGATATGAGGCCAGTACTGCGGATGCCTTTCCATGTGACCCTGTCGCGGGTTGACTTCTTATTTCGTTGTTTAGAAATCAATGTCCGGAACAGAAGTCAGTAGCCGGGCTGATTCCGCATAGTGTTGCTGGCCTAGCTCCAGCAACAGTGGTCATTTTGGTGCCATTCCTGCTTTCCATGCTTCGCGCGTGAATTCACGTGCAGTCCTCGTTTCAGCGCCTTTCTATGGCTGTTAAAAAAATCTGGACTCTCCATTTACGCTCATTGGTTGATCTCTACTGAGTCTGAACAACATTGCTTGAACTTGGCGTACATGCTTTGCCTCCGAAGTAATTATGTCAGTTTCCGTCTCCGTTTCCGTTGATGGAAGGTTGACCATGTGGCCGGTGATTATTCATCAGTATTTGCTACTCTTGACGGCCACGGCCGCATGACGATTTACTTACCACCAAGATCTATGAGGCCACTACACTCTCTTTCACATGTTCTGATGTGCCGGACTGAGTGGTTATGCGTCCTTCTCCTTTGGTTCTCCTCTTGCTTGTTGAATAGCGTTTCTCCCTGAACCATTAACATCATCCACCCGCCTTCTTCCGCCTTCTCGCCGCCTTTCTCTAAGCTAACCCCTCCACCCTCTGCCATCTCTCTTCTGGCCTCTATCCCCCCTCCAGGTCCCTTCAAGGTGAACAGGATTCCCCTGAGGAGAGTCAACCAGCGCTACGTCATCGCCACGTCGACCAAGGTGGACGTGAGCGGCGTTGACGTGGCCAAGTTCGACGACGGCTACTTTGCGGGCGAGCAGAAGAAGAAGGAGAAGAAGAGCGAGGGCGAGTTCTTCGAGACCGAGAAGAAGGTCAGCTGCATCCCAGTGCATTGCACGGATTGTTCTTCTCTTGTTGCCCCTCTCCCTTCACCCTCCTTCCCTCCCCTCTCTCCCCGCACCTCTTCCTCCTAACCCCCCCTGCCCCCCCCCCCCCCCTCTCCCAGCACCTCTTCCTCCTACCCCTCCCCTCCCCCCTCCGTCCCCGCACCCACTCCTCCTACCACCCTGCTTCCCGGCCTTCTCAATTCACGCGCCGTTTCTTCAGGAGAAGGAAGGTTTTAGCTGCCAAAGATTGTTGGCTGGGCAGCAGTGATTTCATGCAGCCGTAAGCAAGAAGCTCTTCCTTGTGCAGGCAGCAGTGGGCCCTGGCAGTCATAGAAGAGTTTGTGCTCTCTTCTGCTCACTTCCCACTCAACGCTTCCCGTCCCCTTCCCCCTCCCCCCCCCCCTCCTCCCCCTTTTCACTCAACTCCTGCCCTTTGCGACCACCATTGGCGTGCACAGGAGAAGGTGGTATCGCAGGTTCGGAAGGATGACCAGGCAGTGGTGGATGCTGACAGGCATGAGTCAAGAAGAGCCTCTCAACATGTACCTTGCTCTTCTCTTCTCATCTGTGTGCCGTGCAGGAGAAGAAGGTGGTGTCGCAGGCGAGGAAGGATGACCAGGCGGCGGTGGACGAGAAGATCCTGGCGGCCGTAGGCAGCGAGCCGCTGCTCAAGGAGTACCTCGCTGCTCGCTTCTCACTCACGTCGGGAGACAAGCCCCACCGCATGCAGTTCTAGATGCTGCTGCTGCTGTGGCCACGCTCTTTGTAGACCAATGCTGTAATGAGCATGCTTGTAACGTTTACTGAGAAAGGCGGTTTACCTGAGGCTGCTCATGCAAGTCTTCATTCAGGAAGCACCGAATATACATGAATAATTCCTAAGGGCGCGTGTCTTTTGAATTTTAGGCCAAAGTTCATGTTTTTTGGTCGAATTTTTGCAAATAATCACAGGTCGACCTGTAGTTGACTATCTCGTCATTTCATTGTCGAGTCGCATGTTCACCTTGACGTGGAGCACATAGCACAAGAAATGCTCGACTTTCAAAGGTCGAATTTGTACAGTAAAATCCGAGTCGCGCCAAGTTTTGTAGGTTACCCTGTCTACACAGTGAAGTTCGTTAGCACTTTCAACTCTGGTAACCTGGCGCGACGTGGTTCGTGACTATCGCGAATCTCGCAGCTTCTTCGTGCGTGGGCAGAAGAACACACGATTGGAGAAACATGCTCGGGGATAGTCGAATGCGAGGTCCACCCTAGTTCAGTGTCCTTCTGTTTCAGCAACTTTGAGCTTGGACACACGTTCGTCGTCAGTAGCTTTGAGCGAAATTGGCGAAGCTGGTTACCAGCAAAAGTTCGACCTTTTTTTTGAACTTCTACACCAAATGACACGCGCCCTAACAATCTACTCTGCAACAACAGACTTGCAAAGTACAGTTCTCAGCACCATCTTTTGTCAGCTTGTAACCATCAGGCTCTCAAACAAGGTCCGGAGGAAAAGAATTACCAGTACCTACCAATATCCGTATTCGCGGAATAGGGTTATGGTTAGGGGTACGGTTGTAGCATGGTGCAGCATGCTGCGACATGGTTGCAACATTTGCATATCATGGTTATCAGGCAGCATTGTCAAGTAGAATGGCCAGTTGGCATGAGGGAAACATTCTCAGCTACCACAGCAGCTTACGAGCTACACAACCCTAGCCTTCTCAAGACTTTGATCCTACCCTGAAATCAATGCTGTTTGGAACGGCAATGTAGGAGGTTTCCATTCACGCATTAGCTGCTGCTTATGACGAGCGCATGGCTGAAGCTGGTGGCCCCTTCTTCGTGCTCATGGCTGCCACTATGTGCTCCTGGTGATACACATGGAGGTCGACAGGAGATGGACAGGGGGAGATGGACGATGGGGTATGGGCAGTGGGAGATGGATGGGCAGTGGGAGATGGATGGGCAGTGGGAGATGGATGGTAGTGGTTGGCAGCGGAAAACGGCGAACAGTGGGGAGTGAAGGGAAGTGGATTGAACGACATAGGCAATGATGACTTATGAACAACTTATTGAAACACAGAGGTGGAAAGATGTGCTGTGGGTTGCGGTGTGGTGCATGCAGGGAGGAACGATCCGAGGCACAGAGCAAGGTCTAGAGAACGCTCTGAGGCACAAAGAAGTTCGATTCAACTCACCGACACAAAGTCAAACGCGTGCGAGTCTTCCTTTGTGGAAGCAGTAGGAGGAGCCGGGCGCAGCGTGGGATCACCCGAGAAATCGAAGTCACCTCCCACCCTCCCTCCCCCATTCACCGCACCCACCATCCCCCCCGGCCCTCCCATCATGCCTGGGCCCCCAACTCCCCCCATACCCATCCCCACGCCCATCCCTCCACCCATTCCCAAGTTGACACCCATGCCCATGGTCATGCCCATGCCCCCCATACCCATGGCCATGGGCATGGGCATCATGCCAGGATGACCAGCCATCATGGCTCCCCCAGGAGCCATCATAGGCATGGGAACCATCATTGGATGCATGCCCCCCGCTGCACCCATCCCCATGCCCATCCCCATCCCCATGCCCATACCCATACCCATGGTCATCCCCCCTCCTCCCCCTGCTGCTGCTGCTGATGCAGGCATCATGGAGACAGGCATGGTCATGGGGGTACCTAGCATACCCGCTCCCCCCATTGCCCACGCCTGCGCCGACTGTTTGGGCTTCGCCGCGCCAGCAGAGAGTGGCTGTGGCTGTGGATGTGGCTGTGGCTGCTGCTGCTGGTTCACACTCATTCCCGCAAACAGATCTCCCTCTTCCCCACCACCACCAGCGCCACCAGCAGCACCAGCAGCACTAGCAGCACCAGAACCAGCAGCAGAAACAGCAGCATCACCGGTTTCACTGTTGACGCTCAGACCTTGAAAGAGGTCGGCCGTTTGTGCTGTGAGGTCACTAGACAGACCTGCAAACGGATCCTGTGCTACAGCTGTAGCAGCTGTAGTGGCTGTAGCAGGGGCAGACGGAGGTACAGCGGCAGGAGCAGTAGGAGGAGGAGAAGCGGCATTCAAAGAGGCAAACGGGTCCATACTCCCCCCTCCTAGCAAGTCATCTACTCCAGTCACACCAGCCGCTTGCGAACCGGACGAATCACCACTCGCTATTGCCCCTACCTCCGCTGCTCTGCCCTCGCCTCCCTCTCCTCCCTCTCCTCCCTCCACCTCGCCCCCCTCCCCCACGTCGATTAAGTCAGGCACAACAACTGCTGCTGCTGCTGGCAGTGTGTGCGGGGATGGCTGCCCCCCTTGCTGGTGCCGCAGGCCCAAGAGGTCAAGCACCTGGAATCGGGGGCGGTGGGGCGGGATAATGAAGGAGTCTGGTAGTGTGCAGTGCGGTGACCTGATGGCTGGGGGGTGGCTGCCCGCCCTGCTGGTGCCGCAAGCACAGCAAATTTGTTGTTGTACGTGCATGCATTGCCTAGTTCCTAAGAGTTTTTGTTTATCCTCAAGTTTTTGTTGTTGTTGAAACAAGGTGGGGTTAAGGTGGGGTAAGTTTGGTAAAAGGTTGGAATAAGGTGGGTTTAAGGTGGGACACACAGATTGACATCATACCCGTCTGGCCTTGTCTCTCTGAGTGACGTCTGTGGCGAGTCCACGCTCTCCTGCAGTGCGTGGGGGTTGTCCCACCCAAGCACACACACACACGTGAGGTCAGAAACATACCCGTCTGGCCTTGTCTCTGAGGGAAGTCTGAGGCGAGTCCACATTCTCGTGCAGCGCATGGGGGTTGTCAGCGAAGAAGTCATAAATGGCGTCGCACTGTGGGTCGCCCTCCTGCCTCACCACTGCCTCCACCACGCACATGGCCTTCAGCCGCGTCTGATGGGGGAGAAGTCGGCGGAGGGGAAGGGGAGGGGAGGAGGACAAGGGTGAGCAGGGTCGCCCTCCTGCCTCACCACTGCCTCCACCACGCACATGGCCTTCAGCCGCGTCTGTGGGACGAAGTTGAGGAAAGAAAAGGGAAGGGAAGGGCAGGAGGACAGTAGTGAGTGGGGTCGTCCTCTTGCCCCACCACGGCCTCCACCACGCGTATGGCCTTCACACGCGTCTGTGGGGGGGAGCGGGGAGGTCAGGGGAGCATCGAGTGGGGGGGGGAGAGGACAATTGTAACAGTTGTTGCCCACTGAGTCCGCCACTAGCAGCTCACCTGCCACAATTAAAAGTAGTGTTTTGAGTCCGTCTCAAAACGCTACTTCTATCACGTGCCCACTGAGTCCGCCACTAGCAGCTCACCTGCCACAATTAAAAGTAGTGTTTTGAGTCCATCTCAAAACGCTACTTCTATCACGTGCCCACTGAGTCCGCCACTAGCAGCTCACCTGCCACAATTAAAAGTAGTGTTTTGAGTCCGTCTCAAAACGCTACTTCTATCACGTGCCCACTGAGTCCGCCACTAGCAGCTCACCTGCCACAATTAAAAGTAGTGTTTTGAGTCCGTCTCAAAACGCTACTTCTATCACGTGCCCACTGAGTCCGCCACTAGCAGCTCACCTGCCACAATTAAAAGTAGTGTTTTGAGTCCGTCTCAAAACGCTACTTCTATCACGTGCCCACTGAGTCCGCCACTAGCAGCTCACCTGCCACAATTAAAAGTAGTGTTTTGAGTCCGTCTCAAAACACTACTTCTATCACGTGCCCACTGAGTCCGCCACTAGCAGCTCACCTGCCACAATTTCCCACTCACCGTATCCACGACCACCAGCAGCTCACCTGCCACAGGTTGCTGAGAAGACGAGCCTCCAGCGCCTGAGCCACGGCGCCCGCGTTCAGCTTAGGCAGGCTGGCAATGAAGCCCCTCAGCGCCTCGCGTGTCGGCTGCAGTCGCACCCCGCCCGCCCCAGTCATGCCCTCCACCAGTCTCTCCTCCTCACTGCTCGCCCCGCCCCCCCCCGCCCCTCCGCCTGCTCCTCCGCTCATCCCGTCCCCAGACCCAGACGCCCCTCCCCAAGCACTCGCCTCAGTGCGTCCCTCCCCTTGCTGCCCCCCGTCGCCCCACCCTCCCCCCGCTCTGTCCTCTTCCGCACCCCCCCCTCCATATCCCCCCCCGCCCCCACCGCCATATGCACCCCCTCCACTACCATACGGCCCTCCTCCTCCCCCTCCCCCTCCCCCACCACCATAGGCCCCCCCTGCTCTGTACCCTCGATCGGACCCATACTCTCTGTCCCTCCCCGCGCCAGAGTAAGCCGCAGGCGCCGCAGCAGGCGTGTATGAGTTGGTAGACGCGTCGAACGTGCGTCCCTGCCGGTCAAACCCCACGTACTTGGACGCACCAGACGACCCGCCTCCTTGTCCGTACCCGCTTCCTTGTCGGTACCCGCTGCCCCCATACCCGCTGCTGCCTCCATACCCGTACGCATCCCCACCGCCCCCAACCGAGTCCAACCGCGGCCCAACGTAGCTCCCCCCGCCTGCTGCTTCTTCAAACTCCCCCCCGCCCGCCTTCCCCCGCGCGCCTCCTGCTCCCTGCCCCACCGCGCCCGCCAGCTTGCTAATCCCCTGCCGAATCGACTCGCTACTCACACCCAACACTGCGCCGATCCCCCCTGCTCCCCCTCCTCCTCCGCCGCCCCTCCCCCCTCCGCCGCCCCCAGCACCCCCGTCTCCCCTCGCCGGGGTGCTTCCGAATCCCTCCATGCGACGCCGCCCGCCTTCCATCCCGCCACTGGGCCCATACCCGTTATAGCCGCCTCCGGTAGAGGCACTGCCGCCGCCGCCACTGACGCCCGTGGCGCCTGCGCCTGGTTTGATATCGTTCTGCGGGTTGAAGATCGCCTGCACCGCCTCCTGCGCCGCCTCCCGGACCGCCTTGTTGGGCGCGTCGCCTCTTAACGGATCGGGCTGTCCGCGATAGTGGACCATGCCCTTGATGGTGGCGGAGTGGCGCTGTATGCTGCGCCGAAACTCCGTGCCTGCCCGCGAGACCGTGTACTTAATCAGCCGCAGCGCCTGGGGAGGTGAGGTTATGGTAAGAGGGAGAGAAGGAGGAAGTGGGAGGGGAAGAGAAGAGCTGGACGTCGGGTGGCGGCTAACACGAGGCAACAGGGGAAATACTAACGTACAGCAGTCACCACGAATAGCGGCAAAAGGAGGAGGAAACCCAGTCACAAACGACAGAGAAGAGAAACAGTCGGGCCGGTTGACTGCCGCCCCGAAAATCTATCTAGATGCCTGAAACGCAAGCAACCATGTCTGAAACACAAACAGGCAAAGCTCGCCAGAGTAGAAGTGATCGAAACTGGAACGTCGAAACTGGAACGCGCACGCTGAGTACGCAGAACGGCATCGTGAATCTCTGGTCACGGCGTTACCGCAATCGAGGCCAAGACTAGGTCGAAATTAGTCGGCAGTAATGAGTCAATCCCTCAACTTTCCCGTGACAAGAATGACTCAATTCCTCACCTTTCTCCCACCTTTTGCTCGATGAAGGGCTAAGAGTGGTTGAGCCGCTGCATGTCGTGGTCATTCACTTCGTTCACCACCTGCGATAAATTGCAAAGTTACTCTATGGTCGGCTGTAGGCTTACTCTATGGTTACCTGCCTTCGATTCTTAGCGCACCTTTTGCTTGACGAAGGGCAAGGAGTGATTGAGGCGCTGCGTGAAGTAATCAACCACCTCCTTCACCACCTCCGATGCCCTACCGGATTACAGTCGGCTGGATGGTTACTCTATGGCTACCGTACGGTTGAGCCTTCGCGCACCTTTTGTTTGACGAAGGGCGAGGAGTGGTTGAGGCGCTGCGTGATGTAATCAACCACCTCCTTCACCACCTCCGATGGCCCGCATGATTACCCTATCATCGGCTGGAAGTCTACTCTACGGTTACCACCGTTGATCCTTCCCGCACCTTTTGCTTGACGAAGGGCGAAGAGTGGTTGAGGCGCTGCATGATGTAGTCAACCACCTCCTTCACCACCTCCGATGGGCTCGACTGCACGTCCGAGCATATCTCGTCCAGCCGATACACGGGAGCGATCTTATCGTCATCTGACGTCACCTCGTCGATCTTACGAGCTCTCCAAAACGACTGCATGATTTGAAGATAGGATATCGGAAAATGACGAAGCTTCCTTCTTGGCAAAAAGAGCAGGTTCGAATTGACCTGGCAGGATGCTAGCAGAGGCAAGCGCAAGTGCTCAAACAAGTACCGAGATTGGAAATAATTTTAGGTCTGCTAGCGTCACGCCAGTTCGACATAAGTGACATCACAACTCCAGGCCGGCGCCATGGCTGGATGGAGGAATCTCGAGAAACATGTCCATTTATGTGCAGTGTGGGCAGGAAGTATGGAATGGAAATGGAACAGCCGCTGGTGGAGACTGAGAAAGGGAGGAATGGCATCCGTTAGGAGAACTCTCAGTATAGCCACGGTATTCTCACGCCCGGTGTAAGAACTCCTACCTCCAATTCTAGCCGCTGTTGGCGCCTTCTGAAAATGGATGACCTGCGCACTGAGCTACTGATGCTCGAATAAATTGACTCGGCACTGTGTTAAACTTTAGGGATCTGTGTTAAACTTTAGGGATCTAATTGGCACCTATGTGCTGCGATTTTACAAACACAGTATATAATGTCTGGGACAACACCCTGTTTGATTCTAAATGTAAATGTATGATCAGAAGCTATACTGAAAGTTTTAAATTATATATGAAAATACAACTCCATAATTATCACCGAGATGTCTGGATGACGTTCATATCGTAATTCTATAAGGGCTGTTCCGAAACCCGTTATTGAACAAGCACGGATGGTAAAATGAGAACGTGCTGAGCCAGCTCCCCCTCCCACCAGTCGTCGTCAACACCAGCCACGCAATTCCCAAGTTGACGGCCTGCTGGTTGTTGGAGACAGGCATGTGATTACTGGAACCTTCGCACGGCTGAACACGTCGGTTCTAGGTTAGGAGACAAAAAAGAGTAGAGTCTATCTACCGTAGCACAGTGGTTCAGCACGGCAACCCTGCTTGTCCGACGGCTTTTGCGGCGTTCCTTTCTAGGAAGCTGCGGACGTGACACGAGCCGAACGTATCTCTTCGTCTTTAGGTTTCACTGTAACTAGTAAATTAGTCTCGCGGACCGATCGTGCTACTCAGGTGCTGGGAGGCCATAATTCTCAGGTTACGCAATGGGACAAAGAGTGGCTTTTTACTCGAAAATGCTGCACCTTTTCGTCTTTTAGTGTCATTCTGTTCCTGGTACTGAGTAGCTTTAGGTGCCAATCAAAGGCGAACCGAACCACCGTTCCTGGCCGTGTGCATTGCAATGCTGGGCGTTGCGCGACTTACGTGTTGATAAGATAGTAGTTATTTTGGATATTGCTATCCAGTTCGCCCTTTTTTTTGGAATGGGTTGTTTCAACTCAAAAACAAGCGGGAATAGCATCCCAATATCACGAAGTGAGTCATTCGGATTAACCTTGAACTTGCGTGCTAGTTTCTTTCATCGTATCCCTTGTTGTTCCAAACTCCATGACGTCACTTTCAAAGTGAAAATGCTTCAGTTAAGAAACTCATTGTATAATTCACAAGCGCCATCCCCCCGTTTTGTGTCCACTCGCGCTGCGGTTTTGTTGCAGACTCCAAGCAACTACCTTCTCTCTCAAATGCGAAATCAGGCGAAGACGGTAATGAGTCGTCTGTGAAATTCCTTACTTATGAAGACATCAAGCGAGCCACGGACAATTTCGCCAACGTCCTCGGTGAAGGAGGGTTCGGAAAGGTGTATAAGGGCCGGTTGCGCGGCGTTAACGGGGACGCTGATGAGGAAACGACTTTCGTTGCGGTCAAGGTTTTGGCTCCGCACAGTTTCCAAGGGATGGACGAATTTCTGGTGAGTGGCTCTTAAGCTTTAAATGGTAGAAGGATTAGCGCCTGGAAGGTTGAGCGCTGGAAAGCAGGGGAAGGGGAGGTAGCCTGGGGCTTGCAGGCTTCATGGGTGATGTGTTTAGTTATGAAATGGGGTTTTGCCGGCGACAAGAATAATGTGTTCAGTTAGTGGTGTGGGGCTTAGAGGCTACATGGATTATGTCTTCAGTTTCTGAGTCAGGGCTTGCACGTTACATGGATAATGTGTTCAGCTTAAAATGTGAGGCTTGCACACTGCATAAATATTGTGTCCGAAAGCTACATGGAGTGTGTGTTCATCTGGTTCGTCTCTCAATACTGTGTGTCTCCTTCCATACCCGACACAGAACGAGATCACTACAGTGGAGGGCGTGCAACACCACAACATTGTGAGATTGCTGGCGTGCTGCACGGAGAAGGTCAAGGCGCTGGTGTACGAGTTCATCCCCATGGGCGATGTAGATGCATGGCTTGCAAAATGTGCGTACGTTCTTGATAAAGGTGTTTTTGGGAAGAAAGGAAGTCAAATTGTGGAGCATGAGCTGCTTGCACGCAATGGGATTATGTGCCAGATGGAGTGTTAGATAGTTTCTATGAGCATCGTGGTATAAGCGTTTTTGGGTTGGAGGGAAGCCAAATTTTGGAGCATGAGCTGCTTGCACACAAGGCAGGTATGGGTTAGACAGAGTGTTGGATAGTTCTAATGTATCGTGGTCTACCACTGCAGAAGCTTCCAGAGTAGCATGCTGAAACACTGACATGCAACCGTCACATCTTTGCCTTGCTTCCACCCTTTCATGGTTCCCTCTCTCCGGCACAGGTTCTGAAGGCAAGGCAAAATTTCCCTGGGCTGACCGGATGAAAGTGATTATGGGAACAGCGGAGGCGTTGACGTTCATTCACAAGCAACGGTTCATTCACCGGGACTTCAAGTCCAGCAACGTGCTTTTAACGGAAGTAAGCATTCTTGCCCTCGTTTTTCCCCCCTTCATCACCCTCCCTCACTCAACACGACAGAGTATAATCAGTGATGTTGGCTACAATGGCATGTAGTTGTTGCTAGCTCATCAGCCACCGTTCGTGTGTTGTTGCTTCTGCAGTTTGCCCTCTCATCTATTTTTCCATGCCACTGCCTTATCAGTCCTTCCCCAGCCATGCTCCCTCCTCTCCGTTTTCCCTTGTTCCCCTCGTATCTTATCACAGGACTTCACACCGAAGGTGGCTGACTTTGGTCTGGCCAAGGGCATAGAGGACTGGAAAACGCATGTCACAACACGAGTCATGGGCTCCATGGGGTACATTGATCCCACTTACTTTGAGTCAGGTGAGTTGGAGTCGCTGACACACAGCTGAAATGGCCTCACAGGTTTTTTACTTTCCCTGTATTAATGCATGTGGCTCCACTCTATGCATCTTGGTTAAACTGCCCGCGTAAACGCACGTGGCTCCCCTTGTTTTTCATCTCATGCCCCTGTGCATTGATGTGCTTTATGCTTGTCTGTCCTTGTATCCATATCAGGTCACTTGTGTGACAAGAGTGACGTGTTCGCTTTCGGTCTGTTCATGGTTGAGATTCTCGCGGGCAAGTCGGTTCTTCGGGAAGGTTTTGCGGAAGACATTAAGGCGTGGTTATACGAGGCGGATGCTCCCACCGCTGCGGATATGATGGACCTTGCAATCATCAATGAAGCAAACAAGACAGAAGCGAGCGCCATCGCGATAATTGCCAAGCAGTCGACAGCCAGGGACTGGGCTGATCGTCCAACCATGGAGGAGGTTTTGGAAGTACTGAAAGTGGCAATCAAACTACCAGCACCGGTACCTAATGATGAGCCTAAAAATGACCACGAATCTCAAGAAAATGGATCATCTTGATTGCCAATGCTGATCACATATTGAGTTGTGGTTTCGTTTATGAGGAATATAGTGTTTGCTTCTTTACTCATTTTTCCTAACAGTTATGCGATGTACGTACGCTGTGGTCAAGGAAGTGTTGTTCCAGTCAACCCCGAGATCATCCTTCAATCCAACCCCACTTTGCCTCGTCAACCACAGTGCGGTCTGTGCCAGACGAGCTCATTCTCATCAACGGTCGAAACCCTACCTAACCGCTCTATATACGGTTAGCTGCGTGTAGGCAAAACCTTGATAGTATCCGCCAAGTTACAAGCAGACCAGGTCACCACCAGCCCATCAATCATGGACCGTCTTTCCCACTTTTCGTCCTATTTATCCCTTTATTCGTGATTCTTACGGCGCGTTCGGCGCGGACAACGGCATCGCGTCCTTTGCCGTTGAGCACACCGCTTGGTTATCTCAAGGTTAACATGCTTCGCATGAGCAGGCACATTGCTTGCAGTTCTATGACAGTAGGTTTGTGGCGTTAGGGAAAATGCAGCAGTCTCACGTTCTATGAATGGTACACGTAGTCGACCTCCGTTTCGCAGCGAGTGGGAAGTTTCTCCGTGTTTTCTCCACGAGAGCCTGCCTATACTTTGTAGCTGACGTAGAAACCACCGCTCCATTTCGAAGCGCCGCAAACCGAGAAAACAGTACAGTTGCTGGCATCAGGGATAGCCGGCTTTGTCGTTTGTTCGACGCGGCGGCGTGCGTGCGTGCAGTCAGCACTCTTCGTAGTTAAAGGAGGCATCTTAAAGCGGAGGCCCTCCAGGTAGCATTCTTCGAAGTTTCGAGGAGGCGTCTCAAAGCGAAGGGCCTCCAAGCAGCAGTCCTCGAAGCTTCGAGGAGGCGAGTCAGCGCGAAGGGACTCCAGGCGGCTCTCCCCATGGGGGGTTGCTTGTCGCAACCCAGCAGCGATGCGAGTACGTACAGTGAGGAGCTCGGATCGCGTGTGTCCTGCTGAGTTGGTTCAAGTCAAAAAGTTTCTTTCTCATGAACCGACTTCTTCGCTCGCACATTCCGCGTCACGCATTGCGTTTGTGCTGCTTGTCGTCACCACCCCTTCCCTGTGCTCCTTCATCCCCTCGTTGCCTGTCCTCTTCTCCCTTTCGCTCCCCTTCGTTGCCTGCCTCCTTCATCCGGCCTGCCTTTTCCATTCGCCATTGTGTTTTGATGCTTCTCCCCCCACCCGCATGTCCCCCCCTCTCTCCTCCCCCGCTTTCCTTCTCGTCGCTCCCCCGCCTCCTCCGCTGCCCGCCTTCTTCCCATTTCTTCTCCACTCCCCGCTCCTCCACTTCTTCTGCACCCCCAGAGACGTCAAACTACCCGGAGAAGAAGGCAGTGGGGGCGGGATTCCCGGAGTACACATACGATGAGATGATGCTGATGTGATGACCGACAAGCTCAAGAAGCCCATCGGCCAAGGGGGGTTCGGCGTTATGTACAAGGGCTACCTGCAGGACCCCCAGTTCTACCCTCCCTTCACTCACCTTCCCCTCTACCCCCCTCGTCTTGCCCCTCTTAACCCCCATTTCTTTCCCACTCCCCGCTCCTCCAGAGACGTCAAACTACCCGGTGAAGAAGCCAGTGGGGGCGGGATTTCCAGAATACACATACGATGAGATGATGCTGATGACCGACAAGCTCAAGAAGCCCATCGGCCAGGGGGGCTTCGGGGTCGTGTACAAGGGCTACCTGCAGGACCCCGCAGCAGTTGCTGCAGCAGCAGCAGCTGGTGGTGATGGAGGGGGTGGTGGAGCGGATGGGGGAGGAGGAGGCGCGGCAGCGGTGGATCAGGTTCTGGTGGCAGTGGCGGTGAAAGTGCTGGATAACGAGGATGTGGAGCTTAAAGACGACGAGCAGTTCCACGTGAGTAGGGTTTGTATCTTTGAGGCGCCCCAAAAACAAATAGGCTCCTCACTCACAGGAGGTGAAGGTGTTGGATAACCAGGATGTGGAGCTCAAGGCCGACGAGCTGTTCCATGCGAGTGGGGTTTGTGTCTCGAGATCGATGAGTGCCTTGTAAGTGAGCAGGCTTGGTGGATGGAGATGTGTGTTGAGGCTTGTAGCACACAAAAGACGCCAGGCAATTTCATGTGTCCGTGTGGTTTGAGATCAGTCAGCTTCTTTTTTCCATGCAAGCACGCTTTCGTGGGTAGACTCCGCATTGGTGGTAAGTGGTTGGAGGGGAAAGGTGCGTGGGTAGAAAGAAGGTGGGAGCAGTGGGGACGTTGGGGTTGATGGGAGCGTTGGGATGAGAGGGAACAGGCGTAATTGACGCTTTGCGTGAAAAGAGCAAGGGTGGGCTCTGAAAGGGCAGGGGAGAGGGGAAGAGTAGGGGAAGGGGAGGAGAATAGGGAAAAGAGGGGGAGGATCACAGGCGGAGCAGCAGATGCTGATATTGCAGCTGCCGCACGGCAGCCTTGTGCCACAGTGCTACTCCAGGCCCCCCTTCGTTGCTCTCCCGTACTGACTTCTAACCGCCTCGCCTCACCTCCCCCACACTCCCTATGTCCGCTTGTCCACCCATTTTGTAAGGAAGCAGCTGTTTCACCCCAACATCCTGTTTCTGTACGGACAGCTATTGCCCTCCTTCATCCCCTTATCATACTCCCCTCCTCCCACCTTCTTCCCACACAAACACCCCCTGCCCCGCGTTCACATCACACTCCCGCAAACCCCTCTTATTCGCTCTCTCTGCCCGTCCATCAGGCGGAGTTGATGGCAATGGAGCAGCTGAAGCATCCCACCATCCCGTCGCTGTATGCCCATGGCCGTCTGCCTCGTTGCCCACCCCCCCTCGTTCCCCCCTCATTCCATCAGGCGGAGTTGATGGCAATGGAGCAGCTGAAGCACCCCACCATACTGTCGCTGTACGGATTTGTGGCCAAGCCCACGCCCGCCCTCATCTACGAGTTTATCACCAACGGCAATGCCGAGGCGTACCTCAGAAAAGGTATACCAGCTTCCCGACGCAACAGGGGTGTGTGTTTTTCCTGCCCTTGCGTAACAGCACTATATTTCGAGGAATTCCTTTGAGAGCGTTATTGTGTGGGGACGGGACGTGCATGTGCATGAACCTGGATGTAGTGACATGTGTGAAAGGCAATTTGAACTATAATCTTGTCACCTTTGTCTTCCCCTCCCTCCTCCCCCCCCCCTCCTCCCCCTCCCTCCCCCCCATCCCTCCTCCCCCACTCCCCCTCACCTTCCACTCCACTCCCTTTTTAATCCGTCCTATTGTCCAGTTATTTACAGTGCAATGCCAAGGGGCGTTCCGATGGATGTCCTCCCCCTCAACCAACCCTCCCCTTCCTCCCCGCGCACACCCCAACCCCCCTCCCTCCCCTCATGCAATGGCCGTCAGCGCCTTCCCCTCAACCCTGCCCTTCCTCCCCGCGCACACCCCAACCCCCCCCCTTCCCCCCATCCAATGGCCATCAGCGGTGCAAGGCAAGGTGGAGTTTTCCTGGAAGGCGCGGCTGCGGGTGGCTCTGATGTGTGCGGAGGCGCTGCAGGTGATGCACAGCCACAACTACGTGCACCGCGACTTCAAGGCCTCCAACGTGCTGCTCCGCGAGGTGTGCTGGTTTGAGAGGTGCTCTGTTCTGTGTATTGTTCTTGCACTGTGGGTGTGCTGCTGTGGGCCCCATTCTGTGTGAGTTGTGGGGGGGGGGGAGAGAGAGGTCTTTCAAAGAGCACAGAGCAGGCGCTGCAGGTGATGCACAGCCACAACTACGTGCGCCGCAACTTCAAGGCCTCCAACGTGCTGCTGCGTGAGGTGTGCTGCTCTGCGTGTGTGTTGCTGTGGGCCCTGTGCTTGGGGGAGTTGAAAAAAAAGGCTACTCAAAGAGCAAAGCGCAGGCTCTGCAGGTAATGCACAGCCACTTCTACGTGCACTGCGCCTTCAAGGCCTGGCGTGATTCTGATGCTGGTGGTGATAACACTGTGTGTCTCTGCTCTGCATGCATGTTCAAGTACACATGCATGCATTCATGCTTCTTCAGCATGCATGCGGGGATGCATCTGTATGCACACCAACCAGCCCCTGTCTCATGCAAGCTGCTCCAGTCCAAACCCATCTGCTCTTGATCTCTTGTCTCTCCCTGCATCTAAGTGTCCCGGCTCGTCCAGGACCTGATGCTAGTGCTGGCGGATTTTGGCTTGGGGCGCCGAGTCAACACAAAATTCGAGGTTGAATTCTAAATATGTTTGGGTAAACTCAAAGATGCCCTGCCTCTCCTCTGCATCCGCCTGGCGTGCCTCCTCCAGGACCTGACGCCAGTGCTGGCAAATTTTGGCTTGGGGGGCCCCTTTTTTAGGAAACTCAAACCACCCTAAACCCTAACTTAAGTTTTAAATCATTTTGGGTCAACTCAAAAATCCCCTGGCTCTCCTATGCATCCACCCGGCATGGCTCCTCCAGGACCTGACGCCAGTGCTGGCGGACTTTGGCTTGGCACGCACGGTGAACAACTGGCAGAGCCACGTCACCACGCGGGTCATGGGCTCCACGGGTTACATCGACCCCGTCTACTTTGAGTCTGGTACGCCCACAGCCCTCTTCACTTCCTTCTTTTGATGCGCCTTTTGAGTCCACTCAAGAGCCACGTCACCACGCAGGTTATGGGCTCCACGGCTTACATTGACCCTGTCTACTTGGAGTCTGGTGCGCCGACAACTCTTTCTCCCTGCTGTGCTGTGTCTCTCTTTTTGAATCGGCAATGCTGGTGTGACTGGTCCTAGTGGTTGTACCAGTGAAGCAAGATTGGCTGTCATTGTTCTTTCTGAGTTCTCTCGTTCCTTCTCTTTCTGTTACTTCCCGGTGGTTGTTTGTGGAATGCTTTCCCTTGTGCCCGGTGCAGGTCATCTGAACGCCAAGTGCGACACGTATGCGTTTGGGATATTTCTCCTCGAACTTGTAACGGGCATGCTGGTCACTGACAAAAACTTTGAGGCCTTGCGAATGACCCTTGCCACGGGGGCTGAGCTGCCCGAAGCAGACAAAGTGATGGACCAGACACTGGCCGGGCAGTGGACAAAAAAAGATGCACTTATGGCGTTAACCTTGGTGAAGTATGCAGTTGCAGGGAAGTGGGAGACACGACCTTCAATGGATACGCTGACATCAAAGCTGAAAGTTGTGTATGAGAGATGACAAGTCTAGGAAATTTTAGCAACCATAGATGGCTGTGGATGTGAATGTAGTGGTAGGCAAGTGTATCAATGTTCTTATTCATCCATATGTGGGCCACACTCAGTAATGTTAGGGCGTATTGTCAAATGTTATAGCCTTTAGTGGGTCATGCTATATGGGGTACAAACAGTTAGGGTTAGGTACTTGTACCCCAACACAATCAATGCAACTCATTCCGCTGTAGCCACTATCTGAGATGGTATCAGCTAGGTTCCTCGCTCCTAGGCCCTAGGTTAGTTCCCTAGCTCGCCAGACACGCCAGCACGCTGAGTCCTAAGCCGCCAGCCAGCCAGCCAGCCAGCTGCCCCCTAGCGCGCCACGCCGCCGGCGACCTGCAGCGCGACCCGTCCCCTAGCCACCGCGCCAACCTCCCGTAGGCCCGCACGTCGCGCTGCCCGTAGGCCTGCCCGTAGGCCCGCACGTCGTGCTGCCCGTAGGCCTGCCCGTAGGCCCGCGCGTCGCGCTGCCCATAGGCCCGCCCGTAGGCCCGCGCGTCGTGCTGCCCGTAGGCCCGCGCGTCGCGTCGCCTAGCCGCGCAGCCCGGCCGTAGGCCCGCCCGTCGCCTATAACGCCCGTAGGCCCGCCCGTCGCCTAGCCCGCCCGTCGGCCCGCCCGTCGCCTTGCCGCGCAGCCCGCCCGTCGACCTGCCACGCCGCCCGTAGGCCCGCGCGCCGCGTCGCCTGTCCGTCGACCAGCTACGCAGCCCGCCCGTCGACCCGCCGCGCCGCCCGCCACCCAGTACGCCGCGCCGCACGCCCCATAGCGCGCCGCGCCGCCCACCAGCCAGCGCACTGCGCCGCCCACCAGCCAGCGCACTGCGCCGCCCACCTACCCACCTGCATGCCTCCCCGCCTGCCCACACGTTACTGACTGTCTCCCCCCTCCCGCGGCTGGCAGCCGCGCTCTCTCAGTTTCGCCCCCTATGGCGACCTCCCGAGTACTTCGTTTTGACCCTGAGGGGAGACCTATTGACTTTAGTACATGGCTTACGCAGGCGCAGCGCCACCTTAAGAGCCAGCGGCAGGATGGCGTGCACCTGTTCGCACACGCGTCCGGCACCCTGACCGCCCCTCTGCAGCCTCGGCCGCTGCCCACTACCCCACCGCCTACTTCTGAGCAGGAGGCCGACTACCAGCGCCAGCTCCTGGCTCGTGACGTGTGGGAGTCTCGTGACGCCGCTGCCTGCCTCGCCCTGACCGACCTTCTCCCGCCGACAGAGGCAGTCCACTTCGCTCAGGTCGAGTCTGCTGCAGATCTGTATAAGGCTATTGTTGCTCGCTACTCCACTCCCTCCTCTGCTTCCCTCAGTCGCCTCCTCGTACCCTTTATCTACCCTGACCTCGCCTCCTTTGAGACTGTCTCTGACCTCGCTACCCACCTGCGCTCCCTTGATGCTCGCTTTCGCGCTGCTTGCACTGAGGACCAGCTTGCCCTTGCCCCACCCCCTATGTGGCTCACTATTCACTGGCTAGTCATTCGCCTCCCTGACCGCCTAGCCACAGCCCGCGACGCGCTTCTTCTGAAGCACCCCAGTGAGCTTACCATCGATCTTCTTGAGACTGCTCTCTCGAAGATCGAGAGCAACCTCCTCACTGTTGCCTCTGCCTCTTCCGCGCCTCCTCCTCGTCTTTTTGAGGGGTGTGCGGTACCACAGCTTCCCACCTTCTCTGCCTCACTTGCCACCCCCACGTCTTCTGCCTCTGAGGAGACGGCAGCTGTTTCTGTCTCTGGCGGGCAGAAACGTGGCAAGGCTGGTAAGAGGGGCGGGAAGGGCGGCGGGGGTACTAGAGGTGGTGCGGGTAGTGGCGGTGGCGGTGGAGCAGGAGGTGGGAGTGGTGGTGGGGGTGGCTCGGGACCTGACGGCCCTCCTTTCGACGGTGGAGTTTTCACTGGTGGTGAGGGGTCCCAGCAGCAGCAGCAGTCGACTCCTCAGCAGCTGCCACCGCCTGGACAGCAGCAGCGGCAGGGACAGCAGCAGCAGCGACAGGGCTAGCAGCAGCGCCCGCCACAGCAGCAGCTCCAGCAGTGGGGCCCTCCGCAGCAGTGGGGCCCTCAGCAGCAGTGGAGGTCTGCGGGTCCCCCGAGCACTGGGCGCAGTGGCGCCCCCTCCAGTCGGGGACCTCGCTCGGCCGGCCGCGACGTTGGTCCCTGTGAGTACTGGATCCTTACGGGTCCTCATCGGGACTCGTACTGTGGCCGCCCCGACCACTCTGCTGCACGCTGCTTCAGTCGTCTCGACG
This sequence comes from Closterium sp. Naga37s-1, assembly GCA_947471745.1. Taxonomy (NCBI): domain Eukaryota; kingdom Viridiplantae; phylum Streptophyta; class Zygnematophyceae; order Desmidiales; family Closteriaceae; genus Closterium; species Closterium sp. Naga37s-1. The sequence continues at coordinate 4,561,809 of CANJKZ010000048.1, forward strand.
ACCTCTACGTCTTGCACCACGGCCCCTCCGCTCCCCCGCCGCCACGCTGGGGGACGCTTCTTGCTCGTGGTATTGCTGTTTTTGATATGACGATGGATGATGCTAGGTCATATGCCATGTATGCTGATGTTGACTATAGTGCTCATGGATCTGTGTACTTGCCTGTACCTAGCTTAGGATCTTTGCCTGTTGCTAGAGTAGGTGCTAGTGTAGGATCTTGTTTAGCTACTAGTACAGGTTCTCCCTCGGCGGACGCCTCTCTCTCCTTCACACTGGACTCCGGAGCGTCACACTGCTTCTTCCGCGACTGCACGACTCTCTCTCCGCTACCGGCGCCTGTCCCTGTAGCACTGGCCGATCCCTCTTCGGGACCGGTCATTGCGACTCACGCCACTACACTCCCGTGCCCAGCTGCTCCTTCCGGTTCCCTGACTGGCCTCCACGTTCCTTCGTTCTCTAGGAACCTGGTTGGTGTGGGCACCCTGGCGAGACAGCACGTCGGGGTCTGGGTTGAGCCTTCTGGTGACACCGCGGTCTGTGTGGACGGTGACACGTACGCCCCCTTGGCCACTTTTTGCCAGGAGCCGGGCTCCGGTCTGTACACCCTCCGCACCGACCCCCGTCAGGTTCCCTCATCCCACCAGGTAGCCGGGTCCAGTCAGGTTGCTGTGTCAGGTGTAGTTGCTGCGTCGTGCTCGTGTCGGTCGCTTGCCCACCCCTCCCTCCTCTGGCACCACCGTCTTGGTCACCCTTCCCTCCCTCGTCTCCGCGCTATGTCCAGTCAGCGTCTTGTCTTAGGCCTCTCCCGAGTCCTCCCGCCACTCCCGCCGTCCCCAGCTCCTCCGTGCGGTCCTTGTGTCCAGGGTCGGCTGCGACCCCTCACTCCTCCTCCCTTCGTCCGGCCACCGAGCCCTTCGAGACTCTCTACTTAGACGTCTGGGGCCCCGCTCCCCGTCTTGGCCCTCAGCGGGAGAGTTTCTTTCTGGTGGTCGTTGACGACTACTCTCGGTACACGACCGTGTTCCCTTTGGCGAAGAAGTCCGACGTGACTTCTACGCTGATCCGGTGGCTCCTCGCCACCGAGGGCACTCGCGGTCGTCGTGTCAGTTGTCTTCACTCCGACCGTGGGGATGAGTTTCGCTCCGGCATTCTCGCCAGATTCTGTGCTGAGCAGGGCATCGCCCAGTCCTGGACTCTTCCAGACTCTCCACAGCAGAATGGGGTTGCTGAACGCCGCTTAGGCCTGGTCATGGAGATCGCCCGCACCTCCATGATCCACGCTCGCGCGCCCCATTTCCTGTAGCCCTACGCGGCTCGGTACGCCGCTCACCAGCTGAACCTCTGGCCTCGCGTCTCTCGGCCAGGGGCTTCACCGACCAGTCTTTGGACAGGGTCCCCTGGTGTTGCGTCGAGGTTTAGTGTCTGGGGCTGCTTGGCTCTTGTCCGCGACACCTCTGCGGACAAGATCTCGCCTCGCGCTGTCCCCTGTGTCTTCCTTGGTTTCCCAGAGGGCTCCTCTGACTTCACCTTTTACCACCCTCCCTCCCACCGGTTCTTTGACTCTCGTGACGTCCGTTTCGACGAGTCCGTCCCCTACTACGTCCGGTACCCCTGTCGAGGTCTCCCGGTTCCCCCCCCTCCCCTCTTCCTGGCTCCAACTCCTCCTCCTCCCGCCCCTGCTCCTCCGGTACCCCCCCCTGTCCCCGCTCTGTCTGGTGTGTCCCACGCTACTCCCCCCCCCTCGGTACCCCCCCAGGTCTCTCCTCCTTCCCCAAAGTCGTCCTCACAGCCTCCGCAGCAGCCGCCGGCGCTTCCTTTACCGGCCACTGCGGACTCTGAGGGTGTTGGTGCTCGAGGTGAGGGCTCTGGGGGTGCTCGCTCTGGGGGTGCTGGCGTTGGAGCTGTTCGTACACCTACAGGAGCGGCCCGTTCTGGGGGTGTTGGCGTTCGCGCTGAGCGTGCACCTGCCGCAGCTGCCCGTTCTGAGGGTGCTGGAGCTGGTGGTGTTTCTGGAGCTGGAGAGTCTGGGGCTGGTGCTGGTGCCACTGGGGGCACCACGACTGGGGGTGCGGGTGCGCCTCCTACTGGTGCTGGTCGTGCTGCCGGGGGAGGTACTCGCTCTGGGGGTGCTCAGCCGGGTACTGCTGCGGACGGAGCCGGTTCTTCTGCTGCGTCTCCTGACACCACTCCTCCTCCTCACCCCTACCCGACTCGTTACCAGACCCTTCTTCGTCTTGAGCGTGAGGAGCAGCAGCGTTTGGAGCGTGAGAGGTCGGAGGTTCAGCAGCGGGTGGAGCGTGAGCGGTTGGAGTTGCAGCGGGAGCAGCAGCAGCAGCAGGCGCCGCAGCAGCAGCCGGAGCAGCCTCCGGCTCCTGTTTCTGGCCTTCGGGCCCTTGGTCTCCCCTCCTCTCCTCCCGTGTTCGGTCCTACGTTTCCTCCTCCGGACTCAGCTCCGGATGTGTTCCCTCGTTCTCAGTCTCCTCCGTCTCCCCCTCCACTCCCCCACACTTGGACCTCTCGTCCTCCTCGTGCTCGTCCCTCGTCCCCTGTCACTGACCTCCGTACCGCTTTGTTTCGTTCTAGTCCTCCTCGTCCTCCTCAGTCTTTTCTTCCTCGTCCTCCTGAGTCGTCCCTCACTGCCTCCCTGTCGACTCCGGTCTCTGACTACTACTGCACGTACCGCCCCACTCTCTCTCGTGTTCTCGCCTCTCTTGTTACAGACCCTCGTGCCTCTCCTTCCTCCGTCGCGGTCCTCACTGCCACTGTCACTGACTTTACCACTATGCGTCGCCTTGACTACGCCACTCGTGTTGTGGCCGCTCCTCCTGTCCGTCCTCTGTCCGCCGGGGGTGAGTCTGCCCTTGGCTGTGACGTCCTAGAGGACAGACAGTTTGAGCTAGAGTTCCTGGCAGCTGCTTCGCCTCATCTCTGTGCCATGCTCCTCGCTCCTGAGGGAGACCCCGACGCTCCTGACATACCTACTCCTCGCACTTACGCTGAGGCAGTGTCAGGGCCTTGGGCCTCTCAGTGGAGAGCTGCCATGGACGCAGAGATGGCCTCCTACAGGTCCATAGGCACTTACGTTGACGAGGTTCCCCCCCCAGGGGCGAACATCGTTGACGGCATGTGGATCTTCAAGGTGAAGCGGCCGCCGGGATCTCCCCCAGTCTTCAAGGCACGCTACGTTGCTAGAGGGTTCAGTCAGCGTGAGGGAGTTGACTTCTTTCAGACCTTCGCGCCCACCCCGAAGATGACCACTCTTCGGGTGTTACTGCACGTAGCAGCGCAGAGAGACTACGAGCTACACTCTCTTGACTTCTCCACTGCCTTCCTCCAGGGCCGCCTACACGAGGAGATCTGGCTGCGTCGTCCTCCGGGCTTCACTGGCACTTTCCCGCCAGGGACCCAGTGGAGCCTCAGACGACCGGTCTACGGTCTCCGCCAGGCACCCCGTGAGTGGCACGACACTCTCCGCTCGACTCTCTCCGACCTCGGGTTTGAGCCATCTTCCGCCGACCCGTCGCTGTTTGTTCGTCGTGGGCGCACACCTTTCTTCGTTGTCGTCTACGCTGACGACCTGGTTTTTGCCACAGCCGACACAGTTGCACTGGCGGAGGTGAAGTCCGAACTGCAGAAGAGACACACCTGCACTGACCTTGGGGAACTGCGCCGCTACCTTGGCCTGCAGATCTCCAGGGACAGAGCCGCTCGCACCATCACTCTGACTCAGTCACACATGGTGCAGCAGGTCCTTCAGTGGTTCGGGCTTCAGCACTCTTCTTCTACACCCACCCCTCTTGCTGTAGACCACAGACTCACTGGGCCTTTTCCTGACGAGCCGTTCGAGCCCAGTGGTCCCTACGCAGAGCTGGTGGGTTGCCTCATGTACCTGATGACGTGTACTCGCCCGGACCTCGCCTTCCCTCTTAGCATCGTTACTGTTTCAGCCTGGGCTCTGGAGCTGTTTCGTGGAGGTCTACTCGGTCCTCCTCTGTTGCGACTTCTACCGCAGAGGCCGAGATCTACGCTGGAGCCCTTGCTGCACAGGAGCTACGCTGGTTGACCTTCTTGCTCACTGACCTTGGTGAGCGGCCGAGCTCTGCACTGACCTTGTTTGCTGACAACAAGGCGATGATTCTCCTGTGTCGTGAGCCTCGACTGGAGAGCAGAGTAAAGCACATCGACGTCAGGTACTTCCTCCTTCGAGAGTTGCAGCGACGCGGACAGGCTCGTCTGGACTTCGTGGCCTCCGAGGCCAACACTGCAGACATCTTCACCAAGGCTCTTCAGCCTTGTGACCACCGCCGGCTTTGTCTGCAGTTAGGTCTCGTTGAGACTGGGTCTAGTAGACTGCAGTAGTTATTTCTTGCCTCTTGTGTGTGTGTAACATATATATATTAGCTTATACACTCTTGAACTGGCATTGTGGCCCCTTGTTTGTGCTCAGACTGTGTGGTGACGTTGTGATCCACCCTGAGCTTTGTTTCCTCTCTTGCTTGCGACTGGTCTTGTGACCTTAGGTTGCGTTCTTGTTGCTTGGCATTCCACAAATAGGCTATGGGGATGTGTCAAATGTTATAGCCTTTAGTGGGTCATGCTATATGGGGTACAAACAGTTAGGGTTAGGTACTTGTACCCCAACACAATCAATGCAACTCATTCCGCTGTAGCCACTATCTGAGACGTATCTCTGGTTCCGGTCATGAGCACTGTTCCGGGCATCCGCGATTTGCGCATGACCCGAAGTGGGCTGCCGAGCCGCGCACGGCCCCAGCTTTGGGTCAATGTGCAGGTGTTGGGCGACTGACGTGCACGACCCAGGCCCAACCAATCACCTGGTCGTGCGATTCTGGTTTTACTGCCATCTCTTAGGCGGTCGTCAGTCGAGTGTCACAAGTGAGCAATGTCCCATGCCCTACACCTCTGCACCCAACCACTCGGCAAATTGACCCCCCTGAACCTCGATGTGCCTAACATTTCCCGCGTCGCCCTCCCAACATATGGGGACTTAGGCCGGGAATTTTGACGATTGTGTCTTTTTCGGTGGGTGTCGCGTGGTTTTGCGTGCGTGTCGCTAATGATCTGTCGAACTGTTTTGTCAACCCTCCATTGGATGCAACTCTTGTGGCGGGCGTGATTTTGGCGCGAAAACCCACGCGGCAATTTGGGGGTCGCATGCGTTCCCTAAACCCAAAGTGGCGTTTTATGTTGTTTGGGTCATCCGCAAATCGCGGATGCCCGGAACAGTGCTCATGACCGGAACCAGAGATACGCCCTTAGACAATTCGTGAAGCAAGAGTACGCATTTATGGCACTGTGCTTCCATGAAACATTTGTACCATATTCCTGCTGTAAGGAAAATCCCTTTTCCTTACTTCGCATCCCTGCTCAACGCGTACATCGCTGTAGCACCACAGTCAGCACCGTTACCACTCGCAATCCTCGCATCGACAATCCGCCCGCCACTTTCGCACGTCGCACCCCGACCTCACGGCTCGGCGGGTAACCCGCGCTCCGGGCCTCCGCTTCGACACTTTTTCCCAACCTCAGTCCCAGGCCCGTCGCGCGACAACCACAGTCCATTACCGTTACCACTGTAGTTTCGCTATATATTCCTCGCTCATGCCTTCGCTCATTGAACTCTTGCTTCGATAGTGCAATTCTCGTTCGTTCACTCAATTGCACTCGTAACACCTGGTATTCAGAGCCTACGATCTCTTCTCGGACCGCACCCACACCTTCGCTTCCCCACTATCTCAATTTTTGGGGGGGGTAGACGTCTCTCAGCGACACAGCACCGCCGCTCGTAGTGCTCTCTCGTAAGCACGCACGGCCACGACCGAGGCTCTCGCTGAGCTCGCCCGACACCCCCGCCATGGCCGAATTCACACTCGCCACATTGACGCAGGAGCAGCTCGACCGTCTGGTGCGCCAACTTGAAGATTCGGCGCTCGAAATTGCGACGTTCACGGCGGAACGTGACTCCGCGCGTCAGCAATCAACGATGAACACTCCAACGCCACCACACGCACCGACAAATGCATCTGCACAATCGGACGAGCCGATCGTCATCTCGTCCGGCACACCAACACAAAACAACAGCATGGGACAGCGCTCAGGCGCAGCCAGCGATGGCGCCGCCCAACCGATGCCTGGCATGGGAGGAAACAGGGTCGCACCAAGCCCGCGGGAGCCTCGCGAAGCCCGTCGGCACGTGGAGTTCGCAACGACAAGTGGCGAACAGGCCATTATGGCACCAATGCCACTCAAGCCGCAACGCCCGCCCTGCTTCGACCCGAGCTAGCGTGGAGGTCCAACGGTTCAATCGTGGGTCTTCACGATGAACGTCTTCTTCGATGTGAATTACGTCGAGTCGGACGCAGCGAAGATTCGGTATGCCGTTTCGCTGCTAATGGGCCCCGCCATGGACTGGTGGCGAGTCATCGTGACGTCGCCACGCGCCTACGAGCCACCGTCGCAAGAGGAAGGGCCCACGGGTCCAGCTGTCACCTGGAGTTCATTCTGCGAGACCGCCCAATACAGCACGTGGGATGCCTGGTGCGCAGGGCTTCGGGCGCGCTTCGAGCCGATCGCGGCTTCTATTTCGGCGCGTCAGAGATTGCGCACTTGGCGGCAGCTCGGATCGGTTCAAGACTATACGAGTGGTTTTCTCGCATTATGCGAGCAAGTCGGCTACATGCATGAAGCGGAGCGGGTGGACCGTTACGTCGGAGGGCTGAAGCCGGACATCTCACACGAAATCATGCTACGCGGGCTCTCGAACTTCAACGAGATTCTCGCGCTCGCCGAGAAAATCGACATTTTACGCCGTCCGAGACCGGGGTCCTACTATGGACATTGTCCTCGGGGACCGATCGAGCACGCCACTGTACACGCTGTTGCGACGAATGCAGCTGCCGCGCCGTTTAAGGGGCGCTGCTTTGCTTGCAACAGGCCGGGCCATCGCAAGAGCGAATGCCCAGAGGAGCTAAGGCGCCGCGGAGCAGGGCAGGGGAGGGAGTCTCCAAGGCAGGGAAACGCCAGCAGTCAGTAGGAATCGGGCCAACTACTGACAAGACTGCCTGCTCGCCCAACCCCACCGACCCTCACCGAGTCACAGTACCGATTCATGCTATCGATCGGACTCGGACGAATAAGGAGGGTACAGCGACGGATTGCCCAGTACTGATCCACGGGAAAATACAGGGAGCAGCAGTGAAGATTTTTATCGACGGAGGAGCAAGCCACAGTTTAGTTAATACCGCAACCGCACGAAAACTGCAGCTGACACTTAGCCGTTGCTTACCGGAGATAGACGCACGCTTAGTCGACGGCACGCCACTGGCCATACGGGAAAAGGTAGAGAGAGTCAAAGTCCGCTGCGGGGGGAATTTTGGGTTTACACAGGAAATGCTCGCAACGACACTGGATGGGCACGATATTTTACTGGGGCGCGATTGGCTGCGACGGTATAACCCGCGAATTGACTGGACGACGGGTAGCTGCACCGTGCGAAGTAGTGGTAACTGGATCGAACTACCTCGCTGGCAGTCGCCCGAGTCTTCAACGGTACACGTCAACGCCATCACAATGAAACGGGCTGTCGCTGCTGGAGCTGGCGTGTACGCAGTAGACATCGCAGTAGTAGAGGAAGCAGAGCAGCCGAGTGATTTCAAGAAACTGCTGGCAGCCGTACCGCCCGAATTACAGGAACTGTTGAAACGGTACCCCGGGATTTTCCCCGACGACTTACCGGAAGGACTGCCACCTCAGCGAGCACATGACCACCGAATCGAATTAGAACCGGGGGCACAGCCAACCGTACAGCGCCAGTTCAGACTGACACAGCCCGAGCTCGACGAACTAAGGAAGCAGTTAGATTACCTGTTAGAGAAAAAAATCATCCGACCGAGCTCGTCCCCGTTCGCCGCACCGATACTGTTCACGCCGAAAAAAGACGGGGGTTTTCGCATGTGTATCGACTACAGAGCACTGAACAGGGTAACAGTCAAGTCGCGGTACCCCATTCCCCGCGCCGACGAACTGATCGAACAACTGCGAACAGCACGGGTTTTTTTCGAAAATCGATTTACGGGGAGGTTACCATCAGATTAGAGTCGAACCATCGGACTGCGCCAAAACAGCCTTCAGGACTATGTACGGGTCGTTCGAGTACACTGTGATGCCATTCGGGCTGACCAACGCACCGGCGACTTTTCAGATGACCATGAACGAGGCATTTAGGCCGCTCTTAGATAAATGTGTCATAGTTTACCTCGTCGACATCCTAGTTTACAGTCGGGATAAGCAGCAGCACTTAGCAGATCTGGAAGCAGTGTTTAAGGTTTTAGACGAGCACAGATTACTGACCAAGGGTTCCAAGTGCGAGTTCTTCCAGGATAGATTAGAATTTTTGGGGCACGTTATTTCGGAGGCTGGAGTTGAAATCGACCCAACGAAGCTGGATGCGGTAAAAGCGTGGCATCCCCCGACGAACATCACGGAGCTGCAGAGCTTTTTAGGGTTCGTTAATTATGTGCGTCGGTTCGTCCCCGATATGGCACGGTTAACTGCCCCACTGACGGACTTACTACGGAAGGGGGTCGCTTTTACGTGGGGGGAGAAAGAGCATGCTGCCTTCTCTGCCCTGAAAAATGTTCTCTGTTCACCGCCCGTCCTGCGCATCGCCGACCCACACCGCCCATTCGAAGTAGTTACCGACGCAAGCGATATCGCCATCGAAGCTGTACTGCTACAGGATTTCGGCAATGGCCTACAGCCTATCGCATACGAGGCACGAAAACTGCATCCGCCCGAGAAAAATTACCCGATACACTACCGCGAAATGCTTGCGATCGTGCACGCGTTCAAAGTATGGTGCTGTTACTTGACTGGCGCGGACGTGACAGTACGGACAGACCATAAATCACTACAGTACGTTCGCGCACAGCCACACCTCAACCCACGACAGATTCGCTGGCTCAATTTCCTCGAGTCCAATTTTCACTATACGGTCATTTACAAAAAGGGAGCCTCGAATATCGCCGACGCACTGACCCGCCCCACTGCCCAGATCCACGCAATACTACTCGCCCAGACAAGCCCACTACTGACAGGCCTATTTACCCACGGGTACCAAACAGATCCATTTTTCATAGGAGGAAATTCGCAGCAGTTCGCAGCAGCAAGGGGAGTCTATTACGTAAAAGCCGGGACTGACCGCATTTGGGTACCTGGGTATACACTGCTACGGGAATTACTATTACAGGAGGCACACGACGGAGTTACCTCGGGGCATTTCGGAGTAGAAAAAACACGGCAACAGCTGCAGCGGTATTATTACTGGCCCGAAATGTTGACCGACGTACAACGACATGTGGCATCATGTCCCACTTGTCAGCTAATGAAATCATCACGACAGCGGCCAGCGGGACAGTTGCAGCCGATACCACCCCCAGAGCGTGCTTGGCAGCAGGTGACGATGGACTTCGTCACGGGGTTACCGGCCGGGGCGAGTGGAAACGACGCGATCCTGGTCGTCGTCGATCGACTGACGAAAATGGCACATTTCGCAGCCTGCAAAAAATCAATCACAGCCGAAGAAACAGCACGCCTCTTCATCTCCACCGTCGTTTGACTGCACGGGATACCAGCCGCGATCATCAGCGACCGCGACACGAAATTCACCAGCAACTTCTGGCGGAACCTGTGGCAGCAGTTCGGCACGCGACTGCAGTTCAGTTCATCATACCACCCCGAAACCGACGGACAGACAGAACGGACAAATCAGACCATGGAACAGCTCATCAGGGCCACGTGTGACGACCCGACCATATGGGAACAGCAGCTGCCACTAATCGAATTCGCGTACAACAACTCGCCATCCGCCACGACCCAACAGTCACCATTTTACTTAAACTACGAACAAGACCCGACAGTACCCATGACCCCGAATCCCGACAACCCAGTACCACGAGCACAACAGTTCTCCGAAATATTACAAGCAACACGGACCCGGGCAGCAGACGCAATAAAAAAATCGAACATCATCGCTAAACGCAACGCCGACCGCCACCGCGGACCTGTCACTTACCAGCCCGACGACTTAGTTTTACTTGACACTTAGAACCTCCGACTGCCCATCACCCCGAAACTCCGCCCCCGATACTGCGGGCCATTTCGCATAAGCCACATGATCACACCCGTCACCGCCCACCTCCTCCTCCCTGCTGACTGGTACGTCAGCCCCTCATTCCACGTCAGCCTGCTTCGCCCTTACGTCCCGTCCACGAGCCAACTGCCACGCAATCGCCCAGCTAGCATGACAAGACCACCAACTGAACCAATCATCACCCCCGAAAAAATCCTGAGTCACAGAGTTCGCGACCCTCGAGGAGCCCGAAGGATCGAGTTCTTACTCCGCTGGAAGGACCGTACACCCACCGAAGACAATTGGGTTCCCCTGGACAGAATCGAAAACCACCCCGTCCTCACCGAGTATCTGCGCAGCCGAAATTTCAGGGATGTACACGCACTTTCGTAAGGAGGACCTCCTTAAGGGGGGGGGGGTAGTGTAAGGAAAATTCCTTTTCCTTACTCCGCGTCCCCGCTGAGCGCGTACACCACTGTAGCACCACAGTCAGCACCGTTACCACTCGCGACTCTCGCATCGACAATCCTCCCGCCACCTTCGCACATCGCACCCCGACCTCATGGCTCGGCGGGTAACCCGCGCTCTGGGCCTCCGCTTCGACACTTTTTCCCAACCTCAGTCCCAGGCCCGTCGCGCGACAACCACAGTCCATTACCGTTACCACTGTAGTTTCGCTATATATTCCTCGCTCATGCCTTCGCTCATTGAACTCTTGCTTCGATAGTGCAATTCTCGTTCGTTCACTCAATTGCACTCGTAACACCTGCCCACAGATTACGAACCTCACTAAAACTTGTGACTTCTTACCCTTTAACGAGATAAGCAATGCTCGGGGGCAGATCAGATCCTCGTCAATGGCGGCCCCAAAACAAGAGGAAAAGAAGCCAATCAGGGTAGACTGACTGACCTGTCTGTCGGCAACTCGTCCAGTGCGCCACGTCCTCGTTTCAGGCATCTTCAAACGTCACGAATTGGATCCCACCAAAAATTGTACAGTGTCACTTGCTGAATTCCCGAGGTGTTTGGCAGTCTCCGATGGGGCAACTCCAAGGTTCATGATCCCACTGTTCTCCATTTGTGTTGATCCAAAGTGAAACCAGACAGCCTGGAGGTTTCGCATCTCCCATCTCTCACCACTCTTCTATCTTGATCTCGTCCCGACTCCCACCCTACATACCTCAGTCGGCTGACTGACGCCTGTGCTGCTTCGGCTCTCAGGTGTCTTGCCGCGAGTATTACACGCGGCAACGCTTAAACTTGTTCGCTTCAAGTGTATCTTGCCGATAGTCGAGAATTTTGGGAACCATGGCAGGCTCTCTTCGCGCTGCCAGTAGCTTTCTCGGGGTCGGAATCTCTCACCCCAAGCTCGCAGTGAAGGTTCCTTCTAACCTCCGCCGTTCTACTGCATCGGGTCGAAAGATTAACACTGACCGAGATGGGAATTCCCGTAAGAGCCGCGGAGTCCAGGTTCGAGCTCGCGCGGACGGCGAGATTTCTCTGTTGCTGGATTTCAGCAAAGTTTTCTCGTCAACCCCAGCTCCCGGCGAGCCCGTCGTTTCCGTGGACAACGAGAGCAGCGAGAACTACACTATTATCACCGTCAGCGCGCAGAATAGACCTGGACTGCTCCAGCTTCTAACGCTCACGTTTCGTGATCTCGGCCTGGACGTCGGCAAGGCCGTCGTCGATCTTGATGATGACGGTAACGTGGCCGACGCGTTTTACGTCACGGCCGTCGACGGAAAAAAGATCACCCAGAAACGCGATCTGCAGAACATCCGCAAGTGCGTGGTGAGAGCTCTGGTTCTAGACGCCAAGGGTGACTCGCCGAAAGATGCTCCGGTCCGGCCGGCGAGACTTATTAGGCCGGTTACAACGCTGGACCCGTCGGCTTCGCCGGAGATGAAACGGCGTACGGAGCTGCTGCACAACCTGATGGACACGTACATCAAGAACGACGTGCTGTCCATCCAGCGGAGCATTGTGGACCACGTGGAGTACACCATGGCGCGCAGCAGATACAAATTCGACGACTTCGAGGCGTACCAGGTGAGCGCGTGGAACGCTGGATCTGTTTCTGTTAAAAACCTATTTGTATTTGCTCTTCGTTCTCACCCCTCTTTCTTAGCAAGCAAAGGCGGTAAGAAATGTTGGGTTTTGACCTTGTATTCGTATTTTTACAAGCGTAATTCTGAGAACACAAGTTCACTATTCTGTCTCTCTCTGTGTTGTTGTGTCCCAGGCGACAGCGTACAGCGTGAGGGACCGGCTGATTGAGAGCTGGAACGACACACAGCAGTACTTTAAGGACCAGGACTCCAAGCGCGTCTACTACCTCTCCATGGAGTTCCTCATGGGTATGCACGACTGAGGTTGAGGTACCATAGCCATGGCTGTTCCCAAGGCATCATAGCATATAGACACAAACCGGGACTTCCAAGCACGTCTACTATCTCTCCTTGGAGTTCCTGATGGGTACACACAGGCTGAGGTTGAGGTACCATGGCGATGGCTCTTCGCAAGGCATCATAGGATGCCAACAGAGACCAGGACTTTAACCGTGTCTAATACCTCACCATGGAGTTCCCCATGGGTGATTCCTCAACATGTCCACTTTGAAGGAGCTGTTGTTCTTACCATCAATGGTGCAACTCCGTCAGCGATCAGCAGTGTTTGCATTGCAAGGCTCACCATCCACGTCTCTGCCTGTCCTCCTTGCCATCGGGCTCCTGTTCACCTCACCTCTTCACCTGTTGCAGGGCGGTCGCTGTTGAACAGCATATTCAACCTGGGAATGAAGGACCAGTATGTGGAGGCGCTGGGGCAGCTGGGCTACAAGCTCGAGGTGCTGGCGGAGCAGGAGAGGGATGCTGCTCTTGGCAACGGTGGCCTTGGCCGGTCAGTCCTTCCCTGCCGCTACCGCTGTTATTGACACGATATTGTACATTCGACTTGTTTTGGTAGGGTACATGCTGCTTCTCCCATTTCGCAAGAAATCACGGTGCAGGATACAGTTTCTCTTACTGGTATCTCCTCATGTCTAACAGGCTAAAGTCAATCAGCTCGCCTGCCACATTGCATTTGCTTGTTCGTGTCATAAGACGCGTTTGATCTGCTTCTTGCTTGCTTGTGTGTTTCAGCCTGGCAGCCTGCGTGCTCGACAGCATGGCGACGCTCAACTACCCGGGATGGGGGTAAGCAACCAACCCGTCAGATGCGCTGTGAGCTGTTTAGAGAGAGGAACACTTGTTTGAAACCCATCTGCTGGTGTGTTTGGGTTATCCTCGTTAAAGACACTGGTATGCGGATGCGCTGCCTCGTATCATCATGCTCTCATTCCCCCAGCAACTTTCACAGTCTCGTGTCCATCTTCCGCAGTTTCCCAACCCTTCCCCATTCTGCCCGTCTCTCCCTCCCTCCTTCCCAGCTACGTCATCCGCTACCAGTACGGCAGGTTCTGGCAGACCCTGCTGGACGGCTTGGAGCCACCTCAGGCCACCCGGTTTTGTTCCTAACACTCTTTCCCTTCCCCTCCCCTCATCTATTCCATTTTCCCCTCAGCTACGGCATCCGCTACCAGTACGGCATGTTCCGGCAGACTCTACAGGACGGCTTCCAGCACGAGCAGCCGGATTACTGGCTGACGTTTGGCAACCCGTGGGAGATAGAGCGCGTGTTTGTGACATACCCCGTGCGCTTCTACGGCACCGTTGAGTCCTACACCGAGGCCGGCCACCCCCGCAAGCGATGGGTCGAGGGCGAAACGGTCAGCTCCTCCTTCCCGTCCTCTTTCTTTCTCCCTCCTTCCTCCTGCCCTTCTTCTCCCCACCCCCTCCTTCCCCCCTGGTCATAATTCTGAAGCTAAGCCATGGTTATTATAATTGTCTGTTGTTTTCTGCTTTTGCCATGTTTTTTACTCGTCCCGTTCACTAATCCACTTCCTTTAACGCCCCCTTGTGTTCACTCCTTCTTCTTCACCAGGTGGAGGCAGTGGCATACGACAATCCTATCCCCGGCTACCACACCAACAACACCATCAACCTGCGCCTGTGGGGCGCGAAGCCCAGTGGCGAGTTCGACCTGGTCAGTACGATATGAGAGGAATTCGCGTGTCGCAATCTTACTCTCCCAGCACACTTTCTGACGTCCCCCCCTCCCTCCCTCCTTTTTTCCCACAATTCCTTCAATCTTCCTGACACAGCCCTTTCTTTCCCTTCCACTTCACCCACCCGACCCCCCATTCCACTCTTCAACGCGCTCCACAATGCTCCCCAGCAAAGCTTCAACACGGGGGACTACGTGAACGCGATTCTGAGCAAGCAGAAGGCGGAGGCCATCAGCAGCGTGCTGTACCCGGACGACCGCACGTACCAGGGCAAGGAGCTGCGCCTCAAGCAGCAGCACTTCTTCGTCTCCGCCACCATGCAAGACGTCGTGCGCCGCTACAAGGAGGAGCACTCCACGTTCGATGAGTTCAAGGACAAGGTGGCGCTGCAGCTGAACGACACGCACCCAGTGCTGGCGCTGGTGGAGCTCATGCGCCTGCTGGTGGACGAGGAGGGGCTGGAGTGGGGGTACGCGTGGAACATCACCACGCACACCTTCTCCTACACCAATCATACGGTGCTGCCGGAAGCGCTGGAGAAATGGCCTGTGGAGATTCTCGAGACTCTGCTGCCGCGCCACCTGGAGGTCAGTCGTTTGGGACTTTGAATATCGCTCGTAAAGACCTCTGAGGCGCTGCTGCTGCTGTGGCAGCGCCTGGAGGTCAGTCTTTTGAAGCGCCTCAGCTGATCAACACTTCTTCCTGGTAGATGAGAGACGTTCCAACTCCGCGTCTTATTGCACACTTTCTTCCCCTTGGCAGCTGATTTACGACATCAGCCACAACTTCAATGTGGAACTGAAGAAGCGCATCGGCAATGACTACGACTGTTTTTTTCCTGCTTCACTGCCTTCTGCCCTCCTCACTCCCCAGCCCTTTTCCCACCCTCTTCCCCTCCCTGTGTCATCAGCTCATCTATGACATCAACCACAACTTCATTGTGGACCTGAAGAAGCGCATCGGCAACGATTACGACCGCCTCTCCCGCATGTCCATCATTGAAGAGGGCGCGCACAAGGTGGGGGAGGGGGGAGTGTGTACAAGGTGGGGGGAATGGAAGGGAAGGGAGGGCGCGCACAAGGTGAGGGAGGGGGGAGTGTGTACAAGGTGGGGGGGAATGGAAGGGAAGGAAGGGCGCGCACAAGGTGGGGGGTTGGGAAAGGAAGTGAGATTGCGCACAAGGTTTGGGGGATGTGTGCGTACAAGGTGGGGGGGAATGGAAGGGAAGGGAGGGCGCGCACAAGGTGGGGGGGTGGGAAAGGAAGTGAGATTGCGCACAAGGTGGGGGAGGTTGCACAATGTGGAGGGAAGGGTGCACACATAGTGGGGAATGGGGGAGGGAGCAGGGCGAACAAGTTGGGGGGAGGGAGGGGAGAGGGCGCACAAGACGGGGCACGGGGAAAGAGGGCGTGGAAGGTGGAGGAGTGGGCGGAAAGGGCGCACGAGTTGGGGGATGTGGAAGAGGGCGCACCCTGTGGGTAATGGGAGAGTGTGGATAATGTGGGGAGGGTGCGCACAAGGTGGGAAGGGCGCACAATATCTGCATGAATGGGAGGCATGCACAAGTTGGGAAGAGTGTGAGGCATGCACAAGTTGGGAAGAGTGTGAGGCATGCACAAGTTGGGGAGAGAGTGTTAGGTTTCCGTTCCTACACTTCTGTCCGTCCCCCCAGCCCTGTCGCCCTTCACCTTTCTCCCTCTCCTCCCATTCTTGTCAGAGCATCCGCATGGCAACGCTGGCGGTGGTGACGTGTCATACCATCAACGGCGTGTCTCAGATCCACACAGACCTCATTGAAAACACGCTCTTCAAGGTGACCTTATTGAAAGCAAGCTTTTCAAAATGACCTCATTCAAAACACACTCAACAAAATTGCAGAGAGGATGAAAGGAGAGAGCAGAGAGGATGGAAAGTGAGCAGAGATGAGGGAGTGAGAGCAGAGAAGAGGGAAAGACAGCAGCGAGGAGGGAAATCAGGCAGAGAGGAGGGAAGGAAAGCAGAGAGCTTGGTTGCTAGATGTATACCATGCAACCACGCAAGCCTGCTCGTTTTTTTAGTCGACTCAAAAGTCAGCTTGGTCCCTGGATGGAGGCCACGCAACTACGCAAGCTTGCTCTTGAACGTGTATTCGTGTTGATGTGTTGTGATGCATGTGCTGGGGACAGAAGAGTCAGGTTTGTTGAAGAGCACTTGTGGGTGTGTGGGTGCACGTCTCAACCCTGTCTTTTTCAACCCTTGGTCCTCGCCGCCCGCTTGCAGGACTTCTATGACATCTGGCCACACAAGTTCCAGAACAAGACAAACGGTGTCACCCAGGTGAGCCACGCTGCTCCAGATCCTGCCTCCCTCAACACGTTTCCATGCCAATCTTATTCGCCATACTCTCCCGCCATTGTCAGCGCTTCTTGCTGACCAAGTGACCACCCCGCTATCCCACCCCCCGCCACCCCCATCAGCGTCGCTGGCTGGCATTCTGCAACCCGGGGCTGGCGGCGATTCTCACCCAGCCAGTGGTTGACCCATTTTCCCACTTACTCCCCTTATCCCACTCTGCCGCGCTCTCTTCTCCCAAACCCCCTCCCCCCCCATCAGCGTCGCTGGCTGGCGTTCTGCAACCTGGGGCTGGCGGCGATCCTGACCCATTCAGACCAACTTTCCCACTTGTCCCACTCTGCTGCGCTCTCTTCTCCCAAACCCCCTCCCCCCCCTATCAGCGTCGCTGGCTGGCATTCTGCAACCCGGGGCTGGCGGCGATCCTGACCCAGTGGCTGGGCACAGAGTCATGGATCACGAACCTGGACCTCGTGGCTGGGCTCAAGGAGCATGTTGATGACCCGCTGCTGCAGACACAGTGGATGCAGGTGGGGCTGCTGTGGGGCTGGGGCTGCTGTGGGGCTGGGACTGCTGTGGGGCTGGGGCTGCTGTGGGGCTGGGGCTGCTGTGGGGCTGGGACTGCTGGGGGACTGTGATTGTGTTATCAAAATTGATTTCCCACCTAAATAAATGTCGAAGATTGGACTTGCTCTGATCTTTTTCGTTTGTGTGCACACACTTTGTTTCATATTCTGACGTGCGATTTGGTGCATCTGTGCTTCTGCGTGCATACCTGTTCTGTATGTGTTCTGGTGTATTGCCGTGTGGGTATGTTGTTGTGAGCATGTGCATGCACGCATGTGGTGTGTGTATGTCTGTTGGTGTGTGCATGGGCATGCATGCACGTGCATGTCTACGTCTGTCTTTGTGCACGTACCTGCGTGTATGTATGTATACGTGCGCTCTGAATCTCCAGGTTCGTAGGCAGAACAAAGCTCGCCTGGCTGCATATATTGAGGGGATTTCAGGGATCAAGGTGAGCTGACTCTAAGACATCAGCTGACTAGTAGTCGTCTTCTCATTCCTTCTCCTGCCGCTTCTGTCCTTCAGTCCTAGAGATTTTCCTGCCTGTTTGGCCGGCCCGCCGCTACATTCTTTCAGCCCCTCCCAGTTCAGCCTTGATTATTGCCTAGTCTTGGAGAAATTCTTCTGAAGTAAACTGCTGTTTTGTTTAGAATCAGCGTCTTGTGCTACTTACAAGTTGTCCGGATGTGTTCAAGAGGTGAGGGTTGATGCAGTGGACACAAAGTGAAGTCAAGAGGTGAGGGTTGATGCAGTGGACACAAAGTGAAGTCAAGAGGTGAGGGTTGATGCAGTGGATACAAAGTGAAGTCAAGAGGTGAGGGTTGATGCAGTGGACACAAAGTGAAGTCAAGAGGTGAGGGTTGATGCAGTGGACACAAAGTGAAGTCAAGAGGTGAGGGTTGATGTAGTGGTCACAAAGTGAAGTCAAGAGCTGAGGGTTAATGCACGAGTCAAGCGCATACGCAAAAAGACCTGAGCCTGTATGTGCTTGACTCAATCCTCCTGCCTTTACTTTTCCCTCCCTTGCGTGCTCCTTGTCTTCTTCCCCATGTGCTGTATGCTGCATATAGTCCGACTTGGAAGTCATCAGCCTCCTCTCGTACTCCATCTCTTCGCCTCTCCCTATTCCCCCGTGTTCCATTCCTGGGGTTCTCCCACTCCCATGCTGCAGATGAGCATCGACGCTATGTTTGACGTGCAGGCGCATCCGCAAGTACAAGGGGAGTATTCATTCGACTCAGAAATCTCTCACTGTGCTCACCTCCTTTCCCTGCGTGTTCCATTCCCGTGCTTCCCCACCCACACCCCATGCTGCTGCAGGTGAGCATCGACGCCATGTTTGACGTGCAGGTGAAGCGCATTCACGAGTACAAGCGGCAGCTGCTCAACGTGATGGGCATCATCCACCGCTACGACTGCATCAAGGTCAGTCCCCTGGCGAATTGAGAGTATAGGCTCAGCTTGGTTGGTTCTTGAGTCGATTCAAAAGAATCCACGAGTACAAGCGCCACCTGCTGAATGTGATGGGCATCATCCACCATTACGACTGCATCAACACCATCCAGTCCCTTCATGATCTGAAAAATATTGGCATATTGGAGCAGAAGATGAGTCACAAGGATTGCAAGTGGGTGATGCCACGTGTGTGTGTGTGTGTGTCTGCTGGGCGGCCACACAGCTTTCTCGAGTCTCAACCTTTCCTTTCCTCTGCGCCCCACTCTTTCCCTTCCTCCTCTTTCACCTTGGGTGGAGCAGAAGATGAGTCCCGAGGAGCGCAAGCGCGTGGTGCCGCGCGTGTGTCTGCTGGGAGGCAAGGCGGCGCCAGGATACGACCTGGCGAAGAAGATCGTGAAGCTCATCAGCGCCGTGAGCGAAGTGATCAACAAGGACGAGGACGTGGGCGACCTGCTCAAGCTGGTGCGTTGGGCTTTCTCGCAGTTGGTTTGCGATTTGCATGTCTAGGAACACATGAGAAGATCATAAAGCTCACTAGCGCCGTGAGCGAAGTGATCAACAAGGACGAGGACGTGGGCGACCTGCTCAAGCTGGTGCGTGCGCTGGTTTGCAATTGTGTTTGAAATGTCCTGGAACACGATACGTTTGTGAAGCTCGTCAGCGCTCTGAGTGATGTGATCAACAATGATGAGGACGTGGGCGACCTGCTCAAGCTGGTGCGTCAGGCTCGGTTGTGCTTGAGACACATTTGAACACGTCTGGGTTGTGAAGCTCATCAGTGCAGTCAGCAATGTGCTCAACAGCAATGAGGACGTGGGCGACCTTCTTAAGCTGGTGGGTTGGGCTTTGTTGGGCTTGTTATGTCTCGGAGCATGAGAAGATTGTGAAGTTCATCAGCGCTGTCATTAACAAGGACGAGGACGTGGGCGACCTGCTCAAGCTGGTGGGTTGGTCTTAGTCGTGCTTGAAACGTCTCGAAACAAGATAGTAAGTGAGGGGTGTTGGTGCTGTCAGCGTGTGATCAACAACGACGAGGACGTGGGCGACCTGCTCAAGCTGGTGGGTTGAGTTGGGATAAGGTGCGCTTGCAAGTACAAGGTAAGAATGTGAAGCTTGTCAGCACTGTCTGTGAGTGATGTTAACAACAATGACAGGCGAACGGGTGACCTGCTCAAGCTGGTGGGTTGAGTTGGGATAAGGTGCGCTTGCAAGTACAAGGTAAGAATGTGAAGCTTGTCAGCACTGTCTGTGAGTGATGTTAACAACAATGACAGGCGAACGGGTGACCTGCTCAAGCTGGTGGGTTGAGTTGGGATAAGGTGCGCTTGCAAGTACAAGGTAAGAATGTGAAGCTTGTCAGCACTGTCTGTGAGTGATGTTAACAACAATGACAGGTGAACGGGTGACCTGCTCAAGCTGGTGGGTTGAGTTGGGATAAGGTGCGCTTGCAAGTACAAGGTAAGAATGTGAAGCTTGTCAGCACTGTCTGTGAGTGATGTTAACAACAATGACAGGCGAACGGGTGACCTGCTCAAGCTGGTGGGTTGAGTTGGGATAAGGTGCGCTTGCAAGTACAAGGTAAGAATGTGAAGCTTGTCAGCACTGTCTGTGAGTGATGTTAACAACAATGACAGGCGAACGGGTGACCTGCTCAAGCTGGTGGGTTGAGTTGGGATAAGGTGCGCTTGCAAGTACAAGGTAAGAATGTGAAGCTTGTCAGCACTGTCTGTGAGTGATGTTAACAACAATGACAGGCGAACGGGTGACCTGCTCAAGCTGGTGGGTTGAGTTGGGATAAGGTGCGCTTGCAAGTACAAGGTAAGAATGTGAAGCTTGTCAGCACTGTCTGTGAGTGATGTTAACAACAATGACAGGCGAACGGGTGACCTGCTCAAGCTGGTGGGTTGAGTTGGGATAAGGTGCGCTTGCAAGTACAAGGTAAGAATGTGAAGCTTGTCAGCACTGTCTGTGAGTGATGTTAACAACAATGACAGGCGAACGTGTGACCTGCTCAAGCTGGTGGGTTGAGTTGGGATAAGGTGCGCTTGCAAGTACAAGGTAAGAATGTGAAGCTTGTCAGCACTGTCTGTGAGTGATGTTAACAACAATGACAGGCGAACGGGTGACCTGCTCAAGCTGGTGGGTTGAGTTGGGATAAGGTGCGCTTGCAAGTACAAGGTAAGAATGTGAAGCTTGTCAGCACTGTCTGTGAGTGATGTTAACAACAATGACAGCCGAACGGGTGACCTGCTCAAGCTGGTGGGTTCGGCTGAGTCGTGCTGGAGTGCTCAGTCGTGCGGGTTCATGCCACCTCGCTTGCTATGCCTCTGCGTGCCCAGCCCTTCACTTCACACCCCCTGCCTTCTCACCCCCTGCCCTCTCACCCCCTACCCTCTCACCCCCTGCCCGCCGGCCATCAGGTGTTCATTCCCGACTACAATGTGTCACTTGCTGAGCTCATTATCCCTGCCAGCGACCTCTCCCAACACATCAGGTGATTCCCACAGCACGTCAGGTGATTCCCACATCACGTCAGGTGATTCCCACATCACGTCAGGTGATTCCCACATCAAGTCAGGTGATTAACACAGGGCATTAGGCATCGCGTCATTTAATTCCCACAGCACGTCAGGTGGCAGCAATATTTTGGGTGACTAACACCCACCCTGCAACTCTCCCGTACCTCCATAACAGCACGGCGGGCAACGAGGCATCGGGCACGAGCAACATGAAGTTTGCAATGAACGGGTGCCTCATGTGTCCTCCTATCGTTTTACTCCATGTTCCCCCCCCACATTAACGAACGCCCATGCCTCCCCTCTTGCAACAGCACGGCGGGCAACGAGGCATCGGGCACGAGCAACATGAAGTTTGCAATGAACGGATGCCTCATTCTGGGCACTCTGGATGGCGCCACGCGTGAGATCAGGGAGGAGATTGGCCCTGAAAACATGGTACATGCGCAACCGAGAGGAGATTGTGCATACTTTCATGCAGATCTGCTGTGGTGACATGCCCGTCATGACAGCTTGGCATACTGTGGCATGTATGCAATGCAATGCGAGCCATAGCTGTCAAGTCTGCTAGAATGACATGCCACGTCACGGGAACATGGCTGGTCCTTTCAAGGCAAACCTGTGTGTACATTGCATTGCAGTGCATTGCACACCATGTTGGGCCGTGCGGCCGTGCCATGCCATGACTGTGCGACATGGTACATTAATTATCGTGCCACTCTGTGTTTTTTCCATGATTCCTTATAGTCTTCCCAGATATCAAACCACCAGGATGTGGTTTGTGCTGGTTCGTAGTTGTAGGTACGAGCAAAAGTCGCGTTGTGCTCCTCGACATATCTCCCGCTCTCAACCTTCCTTGATGTTCCTCCGCACTTCCCGGTGTTTGTGGATGGATGGTGCTGATTGCAGTTCGTGTTTGGAGCTGAGACCAAGGACGTGCCTCAGCTGAGGGAGGAGCGACGCACCTTCACCCCCTGCCGCAACTTCACTCGCGTTGTCGGGTGAGTGCCTGCTACCATGCTGTGCTCTGTGCATGGTGCGATGGTCAAATCGTGCAATTGTGGGATGGTGGGTGGGGCCAGTGAGTGCTGCTGCCTTGCTGTGCCGTGGGCTGTGCTGCAATGGTGAAATGGTGAAAGGGTAAGATGATGTGATGGTATGTTGCGTACTCCCATGATGCTTCTTTCTGTCATTGCTCCATGCTCTCCCTGCCTGGCTCTCTGTAGTTCCTCGATGGAAGCCCGCCCCACCGCTCGCCTCTCAACCTCCTCTTCGCGTTTCTTCTTTTACGACATATTTCCCTCCGTCCCTCTCCTCATCTTCTCCTCCCTCTCTCCCGCGCACCACAGCATGATCCGCAGTGGCTACTTTGGGTGGACGGAGTTCTTTGCGCCTCTCATGGATTCCATTGACGGCCCGGGCAACGACTACTACCTCCTTGCCAACGACTTCTCCACCTACCTGGAGGCCCAGGTGCGCCCGTCCTCACCTACCTGGAGGCCCAGGTGCGCCCGTCCTCACCTACCTGGAGGCCCAGGTGCGCCCGTCCTCACCTACCTGGAGGCCCAGGTGCGCCCGTCCTCACCTACCTGGAGGCCCAGGTGCGCCCTTCCCCACCTACCTGGAAGCCCAGGTGCGCCCTTCCCCACCTACCTGGAGGCCCAGGTGCGCCCTTCCCCACCTACCTGGAGGCCCAGGTGCGCCCTTCCCCACCTACCTGGAGGCCCAGGTGCGCCCGTCCTCACCTACCTGGAGGCCCAGGTGCGCCCGTCCTCACCTACCTGGAGGCCCAGGTGCGCCCTTCCCCACCTACCTGGAGGCCCAGGTGCGCCCTTCCCCACCTACCTGGAGGCCCAGGTGCCCCTTCCCCACCTACCTGGAGGCCCAGGTGCGCCCTTCCCCACCTACCTGGAGGCCCAGGTGCGCCCTTTCCCCACCCCTACCTGCGAGCGTTGATGTGCATCTCCTCTGCTCCCCTTCCTGCACTGTGCATTTACCAACTGCTCCTGTTCCTCGTCCTGCCTTGCACTCCCTGCTCCCCGCCTTTCCCTCACTGCAACATCTGTAGATTTATCATGTGCCAGAGGATCAGCAGCACTGCTGGGTGCATTGCACCCTCCCTTCCTCTGTTTCTCTTCTACCCAACCCAACCCTATCCAGGCGGCCATAGATGCAACGAATGTGGACGTGCCCAAGCAGACGCACATGAGCATCAGCAGCACCGCTGGGGCCTGGTTTGGCTACCCTCCTCTCCCTCCCCCCTTCACCTTCCCTTTCCTGCCTCCCTTCTCCCTCTCCCCAGGCGGCCATAGATGCAACGTATGTGGACGCGGCCAAGTGGACGCGCATGAGCATCAGGAGCACGGCCGGGTACTGATCCAGCAACCCTCCTCATTCCCGGCGTCCACCTCTGCCCCATTACCCTTTGCAGGCTGCCATAGATGCAACGTATGTGGACGTGCCCAAGTGGACGCGCATGAGCATCAGCAGCACGGCTGGGTGCGGACGGTTCACGAGCGACCGCACGATCAAGGAGTATGCGGAGGAGATCTGGGACGTGCAGCCCATCACCCGCCCCTATTGAATCGTTTCAGGCAGTCTTTCAAGAATGCTCAAAGTACCTAACAAGCAGAGACAAGGAGTGCCAAGGAAGCTGGAACGTACCGTAAAAAGAGGCCGCCCGGATTGAGCCAGTGTACGGTACCTTACCTAGTGCCACTGCCGCCCTACATCACACCACGCATCTAAATTCCAAGACACCGAGACCAAGGCGTATAATTTCTGTTATTATGTGCAGGTGCATTTCTATATAATTTCACTGATGCTGGAACAGCTTGACAAGTGGTGATAGTACATTCACACAAGCAAGCAGCTCAACTCTACTAGTTAGCTTGGCCTATGCTATGCGCAGTGCGGATGAACTCACACAATAAAATAAACCTCGCCAATACAATTCTGCCGTGAAGAGCTGATGACAGCATCCCAGTGTGAGTGCTGCTGAGCTGATAGACAGAGAAGAGATTGATGGAATGTGGACGGGTGATGAGGAGGACCCAGGCCTCCAGGCATTAGCTTCGGCTGACGCACCAGCGACCAAGGCTCCTCTTTTCAAACCCTTTTCAAGCCCGTGTGCTCTCTCTGTGTGTGCGTGTGTGGTTACTATGCTCGGATCATCAGCCTCCACTCAAGACGTGGACGAGCACCTGAAGTTCCACCTGAGCTCGCCAGCAGGAACAGAGGGGCGCATGGGGTAGCGGAGGAGTGTGGGGGTGAGTGGGATCATAGAATAAAAGGGAACGGCTCAAGCAAGAACATATGATGTCAGCAGAAACGTTGCAAGCAAAGGAGCGGTGTGTGTGTGTGCTTGATGGGGATGCCTTGAAGCGCGTCTCTTTGCCCCGTGTTAGCGGCAGGAGTGAGGGCTCAAAGAGACTATTGAGAAACAGTAAGCAGAGGATTTTCCTTTCGCAGAGGTAGCAGCTCGCATAGAGGGCGGCAGTAAGAGAGGTGGAAGGATAGAGGAGGAGAGGGGGAGAGAAGAGCGTGAGTAAGAGAGCTCACGTGGGAGTGCAGTGCGTTGGTGAGGGAGAGGGCGAGGCCGTTGGAGGGGTGGGGCAGGGCGGTGAAGAACCAGCTCTCTGCGAGATCCAAGTCGTCGTTCACCAGCAGCAGCTCGCCACCTTCTGTGGCTTGCAGGAACTTGCCGCCAGCGAACACCGACCGACACCCCAGCAGATCCTGTACGTCACGTATGGGATGGGGTCGCGTGAGGAGGGTTTGGCATGGTGGTGCCATCGTGGCATGGTGGCAGCATGGTGCCATGGTGGCATGGTGGTAGCATGGTGAAGAGCTCGCCCGCACGCCCACCCGCCCGCCCGCCCACACTCCCATCCCATCCACCCACCCACCCACCTTGTCACAAACGATAAAAAATTGCATCCTGGGGTGCTGCGTGGAAATCCCCTCCACCGGAGAGAGGACTCGTAAGGTGCCATGACAACACACCTTGCCTCACACTCAGGGTAGCATTCACCCACCCACCACCCATTTACCCAGTCACCCACTCACCCACCTTGTCACAAACAATCACAAACTGCACGCTGGGGTGCTGCGTGGATATACCCTCCACCGGTGCAAACCGCCACGACGCCCCCCCTTGGTGGCGCTTGGCGGCGAACAGCGCCTTGGGGAAGGCTGCCGCGAAGGCTGCTGGGAGCGAGAGCGAGGAGGAGGAGGCGGAGGAGGAGGTGGAGGAGAGCGGCTGTAGCGCCACCAGCATGCCGTCTTGCAGTGGGCAGTCCGGGAGATGCTGGTTTGGGCGCAGGGAGAGGAGGATGGAAGGGGAGAGAGAGGAAAGGGAGGCGTGAGGGGGAAGCGAAAGGTGAAAGCTAAGGACGTGGGTGGGGTACAGTGAAGCGAGTTGAGGGGAGAAAGCATGGGGGCGAGAGGACAGGAGCAAATCTACGGAAAGAAGGAAGAACGAACGGAGGGGAAGTGAAAGGAGGGAAAGTGTGAGAGGGGAGTGGTGGGAGGGAGCTGAGAGGAGGCGAGAGGGGATTCCCACCTTCTCCACAGAAGCTGTTAGCGCATCTGCCTGTGTGTCTCCCCTCCTCTCCCCCCCCTGCTTCTTCCCTCCAGAAGATCCACTCTTGCTCCCATCGCCCCCACCCCTCCTTCCCTCCTCTGCTCGCCCTCCCCCACCTGCCCGTCCTGCCTTCTTCCCCCCTACCCCACCACCACCATCACCACCATTTGCAGCAGCACCAGCACGAGCAGCAGAAGAAGAAGGGAAGAGTGCGTGTAGCGCTTGCCATTGGGATTCCTCCTCCTCCTCCTCTTCCTCCCCCTCCACCCCTCCGAACGAGTCATCCAATACCAGCTCCTCCGGCACCTTTCCAGAGGTTAGGAATGCCCGAACCACCGCCACAGCCTTGGACTGAAGCGCCTCCCAAACCTCCTGGCTGTAGTCGGCGCTCCGAGGCAAGATGAGGACGTTCGGGAACTCCCGGACCTGCGATGTGAGGAGGAGCGAAGGAAGATGGAAGGAGGGAAAGAGGCTCCGGTCTTTTCTTCCTATCTACAAGAGGGATGGCCCGATGGTGGTCTTCGAGGAAGCTATCTAGAGAGGAAAGAGGGACTGTCGGTCAGCTGGACTGACCGTACCAGAAGAGGGACAAGGGCTTGGACTGGAACGACTTCCGAGGCGCCTCAAGATAACCACACGCACACCCACTTACCCATAATCTACCTCTCCAGAGCCCCACCCCCCCACTCACCCACCCACACCCACATCACACTACTCTACTCACCCACAACCTGATCTCACATCAAACTCACCCATGCCTCCAGCCACTCACCCACGCCTCCAGCCACTCACCCACGCCTCGAGCCACTGGTTGCCCTCAACACCGTCCAGTGCACAGCTGCCCAGGCGGCCGCTGTTGAGCGCCCTCTTGATGGCGCTGTCGCTCACCAGATGGCAGCTGCTCGCATTCACCAGCATGGCGCCTGGTGGAGGGGAGGGGGGGGAGGAAGAAGAAGCGCCAAAAGTGGGAGGACAAGGGCCAAGGGGAGGAGGTGGGCGGGGGAGAAGGGGTGTTGGTGTTGGGCGCTGCTCACTCCTGAGGGCGCTGCTCGCATTCACCAGCATGGCGCCTGGCGGGAATAAGAAGGGCCAAGAGGGGGAAGAGAAGGGGCTTTTGAGCGCCCTCTTGATGGCACTATCGCTCACCAGGTGGCAGCTGCTCACGTTGACTAGCATGGCGCCTGGTGGGGAGGCAGGGATAAGATGAAGGGCCAAGAGGTGGAGAAGGGCCAAGAGGTGGAGAAGGGCCAAGGTGGGGAGGATGAAGGCAGTTGCGCGCCCTCTTGTTGGCACCATCGCTCACCAGGTGGCAGTGGCTGGCGTTGATTAGCATGGCGCCTGGAAGGGTGAGGGGCGGGCTGGGTGAGAAGAAGTTTTTGAGTCGACTCCAAAACAGGCAGGCTGGGTGAGAAAAAGGGAAGGATAGGGAAGGGGGGAGGACTGGAGATAAGGGGGAGAGGGGAGGAGAAGAGGTACAAGAAGTAGACACACCTCACCTCCCTCTCCCACCGTCCGCCCATGGACCTCCTAAAGGCCTCACAAACCCCCCCCTCCTCCCCCCACTGCCCGTGCGCGTGCCGACCTTTCTTGAAGTGCTTGGCAGTGTCGTCGTTGATCAGGTGGAGCGTCGAATCAGTGAGCGCCACGTGGAGCGACACCACGTCACTGGCGGCCAGCACGGCCTCCACTGTGCTTCGCTCCGTCCCCACCGCGCGCATCAGCGCCGCCGCCCGCGGGGAGCGCTGCAGCTCCTGTGCTTGTAAGGGGGAATGTGGGGGGACGGAAGAGGGGTTGGGGAAGGATGGGCGCACGTCGAAAAGTGGCGAAATTTTTGGTGCGCTTATGTTGCATAATTTCAAATATCTCGTGCTTACAACTAACTACCCCCTACTCCCCGCACCACCTAATGCTCCGCCCACACCACCTAATGCTCCGCCCACACCACCTAATGCTCCGCCCACACCACCTAATGCTCCGCCCACACCACCTAATGCTCCGCCCACACCACCTAATGCTCCGCCCACACCACCTAATGCTCCGCCCGCACCACCTAATGCTCCGCCCACACCACCTAATGCTCCGCCCGCACCAGCGAAAGCGCGAGCGCCTCACCCCTTCGGGGTCGCAGAAGACGACGCGCATGCCGAACACGGCGGCTCTCCGCGCGACGGCGCGCGCAGCAGCGTTGGCGCCGACGAGCCCGAGCACCATCCCGCGCAGCCGCCGCATGCCCTGCCACGCGCCTTTGAACCCCGCGAACCAGCTCGCGCTCGTGCAGCCCTGGGTGGGGAAGGGAGCGGAGGCGGGGACGGGGCGTGGACGGGGGCAGAGGCGGGAGAAAGGTGAGGAAGATGTGCGGCGGAAAGTGGGGTATGGCGAATAAAAAGATGCGACTTATGTGAAGTAAGGAGAACGAAGGAGAGGGAGAATGGAGAGCAGAGGGGGCATTTGCGCGCGTTGGCGTGGTCTACCTGCGCTGCGAGAACGTGCGTGCGACGGAGCAGACCGAGCATCAGCGCCATCACGCTGTCCGCGACCTCGTCCGTGCGCGGCACGTCCACGTGGACCAATCGCAGGCCGAGCTCCTCCGCGAGCGACGACTCGACGGGGCGCGTGTCGGCGGACGACCCCAGGCACAGAATCAGCTGCGACGCGGAGAGCTTTCTCTGCGCGGCGCGCGGCAGGTAATGCAGCGAATGAACGAGCACCACGTCAGCACGCTCGAGCTTGTCGAGCATGCCCTCGCTGAGCCCGACATTCTCGAGGACGCAGAGGTCCGCGAGTGCCTCAGCTTGCGCGTGGCAGCCCTCCATGCAGTTCAAAGCCACCACGTACGGCAGGCTGTTTGGAGGAGATGTTAGGACCGCCATTGCGACGACGCGCTTAGCTAAAAGTCTTTGTTGAAAGTTTCAATTAGCGGCCTTGTTAGAAGACTTGATACGCGCAGTTGCGCAACGACGAACTCGTCGCGCGAGAAAGGGGCGCAGCGATGGTGACCAGTGCGACTGCGCGAACTGCTAATGGACAAGAGGGAATGTGGTAATTAGTTATGCTTCAGCGGCCAGGGCAATCTAATCGGTGGGCAATCTTGAACAGAAAAGCTGGGCCCGAGGTTCTTTGGAAGCCGCATGGAACGCCGAAGGGACACGATTAATGGGCAAGGCTCCTCACTGGTCCCACGCAACTAATGTAGGACCTAATATCAACTGGCTTCGGGAACGCTGCGTGGTACAAAGAAAACCAACTTCACTCTTGAACAATTAGGCGATTAGTTTCTGGAAGGGCTATTTGATATGGGTCGTTGTCGTCGCATGGTCCCATCCCAAAGCGCCGATGCTGGGCGACTGAGTTTCTGGAGTTCGCAGAACGTCGCCAACGACCCGCAAGGAGGGGCAGCGAAACTGTTTGCGAAATCGACTTCTGCGGTCGTGAGTTTCGTCAACTCTGCGAAGCCCAGGTTGGGTACACGTCTCTGCGATCTGGTTGGTGGGCTCTCTGATGTGATGCTGCACGATGCGGAACTCAGATGTAACGCCATCTGTCTGCGACCCACGTTTTGGTTTTCGTGCTCAGATCGCAACGACTTGTAATGTAACAGCTGTCGTGGAAATTGTGCCCCTGAATCCTGTGAACAACAAATCCATTCTTCCGCACTGATGGTGGATATTGGAAGGCGTCATTTCATCTGACAGGCGCCATTATTCAAGAAAAGTGCAAAGCGCGCGGGCAAAACGCGAATGAAGCATGTAGGGCTTTTTCTGGAAGTCGTTTAGGCCACATCGTCCGTTAGGCTTTGATCCCTCTGGGGCAGACCGTGGCATGGATAGCAGTGACAGCATCCACTCAGGCGGGGTGCAAGGATCACCTCCGTTACAATCACCTGCTGGAATGATGGAGGTGATCGCAATCCGCCCATATCACATGTGCGCCCCGGTGTATTCTGTGTCGTCTCGAAACGCCCCAGCCATCCATTCGAATTATTCTGTGTCTATCGTCTCGATAATTCTAGGGTTCAGCCACTATTCTCGACTCAAAAACTGACTAAAAAACGCCCCAGTCATCTATCCCTGCCATTCTGGAGTTTCTATGGTTATGATTCTATCCGGATGAAGCTCATTCACTGACATGCCGCCTGTCCACGCGGCCGCCAGCAGGTGCTGAACGACGCGGAGCGAAGCGCCATGGGCGCAGCAGACGCTGTGAAGCAACTATTGGACGCTCTGAGAGGGCATCTCAAAGAGGTGTGTGCATGCCTTTTTGAGTTAACTCAGATCAGTTTGTCGGATATATCACCACACTTGTGCGGGCTCCTTCAAATAGCTTCTGTTTGTTGCAATGGTACGACGGCGTGTGGTGCAGGTGACGAGCAACACAGTGGCGCACGTGGAGGTGGAGCGAGATGCTGCCACGCGGCTGCAGGGCGCAGGTGCGTGCTTGGTTGGGTGGGTGGGTCAATGGATGCTTAGATGAACGCATTGCATGAGGCATGGTTGCGGTTTGGTGCATTCACTCCAAGACTATTTTGATCCCACCTCTTCCCATCCGTGGCAGCAATGGAGGCAGCTAACAGAGGAATGAGGTTCATCAATGCATGCATGAGGTGCGCATGGGGTGAATATGCATGGGGTGAGCATGGGGTGAATGTGCATGAGGTGAGCATGGGGTGAATGTGCATGGGGTGAGCATGGGGTGAATGTGCATGGGGTGAGCATGGGGTGAATGTGCATGAGGTGAGCATGGGGTGAATATGCATGGGGTGAGCAGTCATGGGGTGGGCATGCATGGGGTGAGCATGCATGGAGGGTTGCACCCACCCCAGTTGGACCTCGCCTTACATGTGTCAAGGAACGTTGACGAATGAGCTTCAGTGCTCATTGTGCGGCATGCAGGATGAATGAGGATTTGCAGCAACTGCCACACTTAACTGCACAAGTGTGAGTCCACTGCACCTTGACATTCCCTTCAGTTTTTCTTCACCTGCCACTCTTCTCGTCGGCCTTCAACCCCATCTCCGTCTCCCTTGCCATGTCCTCTCCATTTTTTCTGCTGACTTTGCTGTGCGAATCTTGATTGGTTGTGTCTGGCAGCAAGGAGTTGAGCCGCAAAGTGGACGAATTCGAGTCCCAGCTGAACAAACTCCTTCCGCGCTAACTGCCAACTGTTGGTGTATGCTGGCATGTACATATGCTTTGAATATTATCCGTTGTGGTACCTGTAATTTCCACCATACCACTGAGAAATGTTTGATTGTTGTGCAATATATTGTTAGGTTCTTAGGGAATTAAGGGGGCTTACACCACAACGCACTTTTTATCGCTTGTATATATAACGGAACAATAGTTACCGAACCCTAAAGAAGTGGATGAGACGCGTCCAATTGGCTGCCGAGAGTTTTGCCACGTCGCCACCACATTGCTCGCTTTTCCCTTTCTTTCAACACCCAAGCGACAGCTGCATGCGACAAACAAGGAGCTCCTACGACCAAATTGGCTGCGAGCTGTCAGTCGCATTGCAGGCTGAGTGAGCGACGCCGCACTAACTCCTCGTCGTTCAGAATATACCGGCGGTGTAGCAGTCCTCGCACCGCACGAGCCGCCATGGCGTGCGGGCTCCTGACCCCGTGCATTCCGATCCCTCGGGAACTCCTCGCGTCGCCCGCCGCCGCGTCGAGCCGAGGCCTGATCCGCCGATATGCGGGCTCCATGGCTCCCGCGCCCTTCACGCAGCGCACTCTCACCAGCTCTCGCACCGCATTCCCTGCCGCAGGCAATCGTTCCGACGGCGTAGCGAAATGCGCTCGAGTCGCGAGCCGTTTCAGGCAACCGTACGGATGTATGTCGTTGTCTTCGCCGTTCTGGCCGAAATCGTCCTCTGCTTCGATCTCGTCCGTCCGATTGTCATCTTTACGGTCCACATTCTCCCACGTAGCAAGCCAGCCCGCGCCGTGCCGCACGAGCAGGAACACCCGCATTCTTTGCTCCGCCGCCGCAAGCGACGGCAGCGGCAGCAGCAGCAGCACGGCAGTGGATACAGCAGTCGCTCCCGCAACAGCGCCGGCAACCGCCGGCGCGCCGCCAGCGCAGACGGGTAGCCGACAGTCGACCGCCTACCCGTTCACGGAGATCGAGGCGAAGTGGCAGGCGCAGTGGGAGGAGAAGGCGACGTTCCGCACGCCGGATGACGTGGACACGAGCAAACCCAAATACTACGTCCTCGACATGTTCCCCTACCCCAGGTACCCCCTACCCCAGGTGCGCCCTACCCCAGGTGCGACATATCCCCTACCCCAGGTACCCCCTACCCCAGGTGCGACATGTCCCCTACCCGTGGTGGGATGGTGGTACCCCTGGTGCGTTTAATTATTCATGTGAGACCTCTGGAAGCCCGTACACCATATAAGGTTGATATGTTCTTCAACCCCAGGTGCTGCACTCGTAGACTCGACATATCCCGTACCCCATGCGGGCTTGAGAGTACTCTGAGACGTCTCCAGACTATGAAGCCCCACCCTTAACTACACCAGCTGCAATCATCCCCTTTTCAGCAAACCCTTTCTCCCCCTCTCCCCTCAACCCCCTCCCCTCTTGCAAACACCCCACTCCACCTCTCCACCTTTGCAGCGGTGCAGGGCAGCACGTGGGGAACCCAGAGGGCTACACAGCAACGGACATAGTGGCGCGGTACCCTATCCCCTCCTCCCTCCACTCTCCCCCCAACCCCCTCCCTTCTCATACACACCCCTCTCCACCGCTCTCCACCCCGTTACCTTTGCAGCGGCGCAGGGCTGCACGTGGGGCATCCCGAGGGGTACACAGCAACGGACATAGTGGCGCGGTACAAGCGCATGCGGGGCTTTAACGTGCTGCACCCCATGGGGTGGGACGCCTTTGGTCTGCCCGCGGAGCAGTATGCGATCGAGGTAAGGGGGGCGGGGAATGGCAAGCAAGGCATGCATGCTGTGGAGTGGAGGCGGGGCAAATCCCTCCTTCAACGCACTGCAATGCGCCCCATAGGGCCTTCACTGAAGCAAATCTCAGATGTGGAAAACGCATAAGCAACTGAAGGAACGTAGGTGAAAAACCCTTCCTGGAAAAATCGTTCGGTAATATTTGGAAACCCCTCCCTCCCCTCCCTCCCTCCCTCCCTCCCTCCCTCCCTCCCTCCCTCCCTCCCTCCCTCCCTCACTCACTCACTCCGCATGCCATCAGACCGGCACACATCCACGGGTGACAACGGAGCGCAACATTGGACGGTTCAGATCGCAGGTGAGACTTGAGAGTGCTGATGGGCGCAGGTGAGTCTTGAGAGTGCTGATGGGCGCAGGTGTGTGTGTGTGTGTGTGTGTGTGTGTGTGTGTGTGTGTGTGTGTGTGTGTGTGTGTGTGTGTGCGTGTGTGTGTGTGCTTGGCCCAAACATCGCATGGCTGACTCATCTGAACTGGCATGCATGCCACTTTAGCAATGCATGCATTGTGCTAAGGTTTCCACCCTCCATTCCACAACCCCCTTTCGCTCCTCCGTTCACTCTTCTCACTCCTTTCACCACATCCCCGTTCGGCCCTCCTCCCCTTACCCTCACACCAGCTGAAGGCGCTGGGGTTCTCATATGACTGGCAGAGGGAGGTGTCAACCACCGACCCTGACTACTACCGCTGGACGCAGTGGATCTTCCTGCAGATCCTCAACCGGGGACTCGCCTACCAGGTGCAGTGGGGTTGAGAGTCCACATGGCTGGGCTGGGTTGATCAGCATGTGAGCCTCACATCACGTGGGCTGGAGATGCTAATAGACAGTCTCAACCCGTAGACAGGAAGATCCACCGCTCCGACTGCTACCGCTGGACGCAGTGTGGAACTTCCTGTTGTTTGAGGTTGATTTTGAGGTTGTTTGAGAATTCCCAAAATCAACCTCAAATCCGACTGCTACCGCTGGACGCAGTGTCGAACGTCCTGCACGTCCTCAGCCGCGCCCTTGCGCACCAGGTGGGGTGGGGATGGGACTGGTTTGTTGCATGAGGCTTGAAAGGGCATCTCTTCTCCTCCGCCAGTATAGCTGGACGCAGTGGATCCTCAACCATGGCCTCGCCTACCAGGTGCGCTTCACGTTGGCGTCCCAGCCACCCTACTTCTCTCTGCCCCTCCCTCTCACTCCTGCCCCTCTTTTGAGAATTCTCAAGAGTCACGTTGGCGTCCCAGCCACCCTACTTCTCTCTGCCCCTCCCTCTCACTCCTGCCCTTTTTTGAGAATTCTCAAAAGTCACGTTGGCGTCCCAGCCACCCTACTTCTCTCTGCCCCTCCCTCTCACTCCTGCCCCTCTTTCCCCCATCCCACCAGGCGGACGTGGCAGTGAACTGGTGTCCGGCGCTGGGAACGGTGCTGGCGAATGAGGAGGTGGTGGACGGTCTCAGTGAGAGGGGCGGCCACCCCGTCATCCGCAAGGTGCGTGCGTGGGTGGGTGGGGATTCAGCTTTCGATGCTGAAGGTTCTTCATTCGGAAGGTGTGCTCTGGTTGAATTTGTGATTGTCACGAATATGACCCGTCAAGACAGAAATGGGAGGGGGGTGGTTGGGGGAACACCCCACTCCAATGCGAAGGTACAGGCATAGGGCATCCCTCTCTGCATCTCCTGTAACGCATCATACTGCCGCAGAGGTAATGCAACTTACCTTCCACTGACTTCTGAGACTTCTCATTTGTTCACTTCACTGTGTCAGAGCTTCTTTGTGCTCCAACGCCCCTCTTCCCCACTCACCCTTACCCCTCCTCCCTTCCCCACTTACTGACCTCCCACTCTCCTCCATCCCCTTCCCACCTTTCCCCTCCCCTCGCCAGCCCAAGAGGCAGTGGATGCTGCGAATCACTGAGTACGCCGATTGCTTTCCCCTCTCAACTTTTGTCTTCCATGCCAACCCTTTCTTCCCTTACCCCTTACCCGCTCCCCCCCCCTTTACCACTCGTCAGCCCATGCGCCAGTGGATGCTGCGAATCACGGAGTACGCCGATCGCCTGCTGGACGATTTGGACGGCCTGGATTGGCCCGAGAGCGTCAAGGAGATGCAGCGCAACTGGATCGGACGGTCCGAGGGCGCTGAGGTGGAGTTCGCCATCGCTGACGTGGCAGACGGATCTGCCAGCGTGCGCGTGTTCACCACACGTCCCGACACCATCTGCGGCGCCACGTGGGTTCCTCTCATTGGTCTGGACTCTTAATCAAGTCCGTCTGCCTGCCTGGCCACCTAAAAATCCTCACATCGCTGGATTGCCTTTTTTAGTCGACTCAAAAGTCACCTGGCGAGTAGTAGTCTGTTATCATGGGTGCCTGAAAAGCCTCATACCGCTAGACTGTCTTGCTGCCATGTTTCTTTCCCTCCTCCCCCCCCATTCCCAACCCTCTCCCCCTTCTTCTCATCCTTTCCCCCCCTCCCCTCCGCCTTCACCACCAGCTACCTAGTGTTGGCACCAGAGCACCCGCTAGTCACCTCCATCACGTCGGAGCAGCAGAGGGCGGCAGTGGAGGCGTATGTGGTGGCGGCGGGGCAGAAGAGCGACCTGGAGCGCACCGACCTGGCCAAGGGCAAGACGGGCGTGCCCACGGGGGCAGAGGCCGTGAATCCCGTCACGGGAGAGCGCATCCCCGTGTGGGTCGCTGACTACGTGCTCGCCAGGTGGGTACTGTGCTGTGCTGTGCTGTGCGGTTCTGTGCATTGCTGTGCTGTGAAGAGCGATCTAAGGCGCACGGGCCTGGCCAAGAGCAAGACAGGGCATGCCATGGGGGCAGAGGCGGTGAACCCTGTCACGGGCGAGCGCATCCCCGTGTGGGTTGCCGACTACGTGCTCGCTAGGTGCGTGCTGTGCTAGTGGGGTGGTTAAGAAGACGCAGATTTATTAAATGCGCATGCTCTCACTCACCCCTGCGCTCCTCTCTCCATCTACTTGTGCTCTGTACTATCGCTCCTCTTCTTGCCCTGCCCTCCCCCTCCACTTCCTTTGCCTGCAGCTATGGCACTGGCGCCATCATTTGCCAGCGCCCACGCATGATGCACGTGACCTCACATGCTCTACTTTTGAGGCGCCTCAAAAGACACATGATGCACGTGACTTCACATGCTCTAACGCACCCCTCCTCCCCTCTCTCCCGCTGCCTCTCGTACCATGACCTCGCCTCTCCTTGCTACACGGCAGCTACGGCACGGGGGCCATCATGGCAGTGCCGGGACACGACTCGCGAGACCTCGAATCACTTTCCCTTCGCCCTGCCCCCTTCGCCCTGCCCCCTTCGCCCTCCTTGCCGGCAGCTACGGCACGGGGGCCATCATGGCAGTGCCGGCACACGACTCCTGAGGCGCGCCTCAAAGCACCTTCATTTAACCTTCCCTTCGCCCTGCCACATCCCTCCCATCCCATCTGCTGCAGCTACGGCACGGGGGACATCATGGCAGTGCCGGCACACGACTCCTGAGGCGCGCCTCAAAGCACCTTCATTTAACCTTCCCTTCGCCCTGCCACATCCCTCCCATCCCATCTGCTGCAGCTACGGCACGGGGGCCATCATGGCAGTGCCGGCACACGACTCGCGAGACCTCGAATTCGCCCAAACCTTCTCTCTGCCCGTGCGCCAAGTCGTGCGCCAAGCAGCGCAGCGCAGCGGTGGTGGAAAGGGGAAGAGAGCGTCAGGAGAAGCGGCAAGAGAAGAAGAAGAGGCGGCAATAGAGGAGGCGTATGCGGGGAGCGGGGTGATGGTGAATTCGGCGTATGAGAGCACGGGGGTGGACCTGAACGGGCTGGACAACACCGCTGCTGGGGACGCTGTTGTGGCCTGGCTGGAGGAGCGGGGACTGGGGAAGAAGCAGGTGAGGCAGGGGTGGGGAAGAAGCAGGTGAGGCAGTAAAGAGTCAGGGAGATAGTGGGTAATCATGTGAACAGAGGAACAGGGAGAGGCGAGCAGGTAGACTACACAGCAGTGGGTTCGGAACGTTCTCTGGGACAATCCCCTCCTTCTCCCCTTCAACCTCCCCCTCCCCCCCTCCTCGCAGATCAACTACAAGCTGAGGGACTGGTTATTCGCCTGGCAGTGCTACTGGGGGGAGTCGGAGCTCGCTCAAAGTGCCACCCCCGCCCCAACTCCCCCCTCCCTCCCCCTCGCAGATCAACTACAAGCTGCGGGACTGGCTATTCGCCCGGCAGCGCTACTGGGGCGAGCCGGTAACAGCAGCTTTTATAGCTCGTTCGGAGTGACACCAACCCCCCAACCACCCCCCTCATCCCCCCTCCTTGCAGATCAACTACAAGCTGAGGGACTGGTTATTCGCCCGCCAGCGCTACTGGGGGGAGTCGGAGCTCGCTCAAAGTGCCACCCCCGCCCCAACTCCCCCCTCCCCCCCTCCTCGCAGATCAACTACAAACTGCGGGACTGGTTATTCGCCCGGCAGCGCTACTGGGGCGAGCCGTTCCCGGTGGTGCTGGTGCCGGGTGAAGACGGGCAGGAGCGCGTGGTGGGCGTGCCGGAGTCACAGCTGCCGGTGGTGCTGCCTGAAATGGACGACTTCAACCCCACTGGCACGGGGGAACCACCGCTTGCCAAGGCCACTGACTGGGTAGGCTTGAGGAGGGGGGAAGCGTTGGTTTGTTAGTGGGCAGGGAAGGAGAGAGCGTGTGGGGTGGGCGTGCCGGAGGCACAGCTGCCGGTGGTTCTGCCTGAAATGGACGTTTTTAACCCCATGGGCACGGGGGAACAGCCCCTTGCCAAGGCCACTGACTGGGTAGGCTGAGATTGAGAGAAGAGGTGAGGGGAAGGGTGTGACATTGGCGGTGTGGGTACCGGAGTCACAGCTGCCGGTGGTGCTGCCTGAAATGGCCCACTTCAATCCCACCGGCACGGAGGAAGGAACCACCCCTTGCCAAGGCCACTGACTAGGTAGGCTTCTTGAAGGGGGCAGTGGGGAGGACACGGATTACGGGGATAGCAGGAAGAATAGAATTAGAAGGCTGAGAAAGAGCCACGGAAAATGGGTGGGGATGCAAGGGCAGCAGCAGGGAAGTGAAGTCAGGAGCCAGCCATTTGGTATTTTCCCCCATCACCCCGCCCCGATCCTTACTGACCTCTCTGCATCCTCCCCTCCTTCCCTCCCCGCTCCCTCAATTTTCGTGTTTCCTTCAGGTGAATACAACAGATCCAGCATCAGGACTACCCGCCAGGCGGGAGACCAACACCATGCCTCAATGGGCCGGTTCCTGCTGGTAACCCCATGCCTTGCCTGCTTGTAACCACACCTTTGCTGCTGCTGGTAACCACACCTTTGCTGCTGCTGGTAACCACACCTTTGCTGCTGCTGGTAACCACACCTTTGCTGCTGCTGGTAACCACACCTTTGCTGCTGCTGGTAACCACACCTTTGCTGCTGCTGGTAACCACACCTTTGCTGCTGCTGGTAACCACACCTTTGCTGCTGCTGGTAACCACACCTTTGCTGCTGCTGGTAACCACACCTTTGCTGCTGCTGGTAACCACACCTTTGCTGCTGCTGGTAACCACACCTTTGCTGCTGCTGGTAACCACACCTTTGCTGCTGCTGGTAACCACACCTTTGCTGCTGCTGGTAACCACACCTTTGCTGCTGCTGGTAACCACACCTTTGCTGCTGCTGGTAACCACACCTTTGCTGCTGCTGGTAACCACACCTTTGCTGCTGCTGGTAACCACACCTTTGCTGCTGCTGGTAACCACACCTTTGCTGCTGCTGGTAACCACACCTTTGCTGCTGCTGGTAACCACACCTTTGCTGCTGCTGGTAACCACACCTTTGCTGCTGCTGGTAACCACACCTTTGCTGCTGCTGGTAACCACACCTTTGCTGCTGCTGGTAACCACACCTTTGCTGCTGCTGGTAACCACACCTTTGCTGCTGCTGGTAACCACACCTTTGCTGCTGCTGGTAACCACACCTTTGCTGCTGCTGGTAACCACACCTTTGCTGCTGCTGGTAACCACACCTTTGCTGCTGCTGGTAACCACACCTTTGCTGCTGCTGGTAACCACACCTTTGCTGCTGCTGGTAACCACACCTTTGCTGCTGCTGGTAACCACACCTTTGCTGCTGCTGGTAACCACACCTTTGCTGCTGCTGGTAACCACACCTTTGCTGCTGCTGGTAACCACACCTTTGCTGCTGCTGGTAACCACACCTTTGCTGCTGCTGGTAACCACACCTTTGCTGCTGCTGGTAACCACACCTTTGCTGCTGCTGGTAACCACACCTTTGCTGCTGCTGGTAACCACACCTTTGCTGCTGCTGGTAACCACACCTTTGCTGCTGCTGGTAACCACACCTTTGCTGCTGCTGGTAACCACACCTTTGCTGCTGCTGGTAACCACACCTTTGCTGCTGCTGGTAACCACACCTTTGCTGCTGCTGGTAACCACACCTTTGCTGCTGCTGGTAACCACACCTTTGCTGCTGCTGGTAACCACACCTTTGCTGCTGCTGGTAACCACACCTTTGCTGCTGCTGGTAACCACACCTTTGCTGCTGCTGGTAACCACACCTTTGCTGCTGCTGGTAACCACACCTTTGCTGCTGCTGGTAACCACACCTTTGCTGCTGCTGGTAACCACACCTTTGCTGCTGCTGGTAACCACACCTTTGCTGCTGCTGGTAACCACACCTTTGCTGCTGCTGGTAACCACACCTTTGCTGCTGCTGGTAACCACACCTTTGCTGCTGCTGGTAACCACACCTTTGCTGCTGCTGGTAACCACACCTTTGCTGCTGCTGGTAACCACACCTTTGCTGCTGCTGGTAACCACACCTTTGCTGCTGCTGGTAACCACACCTTTGCTGCTGCTGGTAACCACACCTTTGCTGCTGCTGGTAACCACACCTTTGCTGCTGCTGGTAACCACACCTTTGCTGCTGCTGGTAACCACACCTTTGCTGCTGCTGGTAACCACACCTTTGCTGCTGCTGGTAACCACACCTTTGCTGCTGCTGGTAACCACACCTTTGCTGCTGCTGGTAACCACACCTTTGCTGCTGCTGGTAACCACACCTTTGCTGCTGCTGGTAACCACACCTTTGCTGCTGCTGGTAACCACACCTTTGCTGCTGCTGGTAACCACACCTTTGCTGCTGCTGGTAACCACACCTTTGCTGCTGCTGGTAACCACACCTTTGCTGCTGCTGGTAACCACACCTTTGCTGCTGCTGGTAACCACACCTTTGCTGCTGCTGGTAACCACACCTTTGCTGCTGCTGGTAACCACACCTTTGCTGCTGCTGGTAACCACACCTTTGCTGCTGCTGGTAACCACACCTTTGCTGCTGCTGGTAACCACACCTTTGCTGCTGCTGGTAACCACACCTTTGCTGCTGCTGGTAACCACACCTTTGCTGCTGCTGGTAACCACACCTTTGCTGCTGCTGGTAACCACACCTTTGCTGCTGCTGGTAACCACACCTTTGCTGCTGCTGGTAACCACACCTTTGCTGCTGCTGGTAACCACACCTTTGCTGCTGCTGGTAACCACACCTTTGCTGCTGCTGGTAACCACACCTTTGCTGCTGCTGGTAACCACACCTTTGCTGCTGCTGGTAACCACACCTTTGCTGCTGCTGGTAACCACACCTTTGCTGCTGCTGGTAACCACACCTTTGCTGCTGCTGGTAACCACACCTTTGCTGCTGCTGGTAACCACACCTTTGCTGCTGCTGGTAACCACACCTTTGCTGCTGCTGGTAACCACACCTTTGCTGCTGCTGGTAACCACACCTTTGCTGCTGCTGGTAACCACACCTTTGCTGCTGCTGGTAACCACACCTTTGCTGCTGCTGGTAACCACACCTTTGCTGCTGCTGGTAACCACACCTTTGCTGCTGCTGGTAACCACACCTTTGCTGCTGCTGGTAACCACACCTTTGCTGCTGCTGGTAACCACACCTTTGCTGCTGCTGGTAACCACACCTTTGCTGCTGCTGGTAACCACACCTTTGCTGCTGCTGGTAACCACACCTTTGCTGCTGCTGGTAACCACACCTTTGCTGCTGCTGGTAACCACACCTTTGCTGCTGCTGGTAACCACACCTTTGCTGCTGCTGGTAACCACACCTTTGCTGCTGCTGGTAACCACACCTTTGCTGCTGCTGGTAACCACACCTTTGCTGCTGCTGGTAACCACACCTTTGCTGCTGCTGGTAACCACACCTTTGCTGCTGCTGGTAACCACACCTTTGCTGCTGCTGGTAACCACACCTTTGCTGCTGCTGGTAACCACACCTTTGCTGCTGCTGGTAACCACACCTTTGCTGCTGCTGGTAACCACACCTTTGCTGCTGCTGGTAACCACACCTTTGCTGCTGCTGGTAACCACACCTTTGCTGCTGCTGGTAACCACACCTTTGCTGCTGCTGGTAACCACACCTTTGCTGCTGCTGGTAACCACACCTTTGCTGCTGCTGGTAACCACACCTTTGCTGCTGCTGGTAACCACACCTTTGCTGCTGCTGGTAACCACACCTTTGCTGCTGCTGGTAACCACACCTTTGCTGCTGCTGGTAACCACACCTTTGCTGCTGCTGGTAACCACACCTTTGCTGCTGCTGGTAACCACACCTTTGCTGCTGCTGGTAACCACACCTTTGCTGCTGCTGGTAACCACACCTTTGCTGCTGCTGGTAACCACACCTTTG
Organism: Closterium sp. Naga37s-1; assembly: GCA_947471745.1. Lineage (NCBI taxonomy): Eukaryota > Viridiplantae > Streptophyta > Zygnematophyceae > Desmidiales > Closteriaceae > Closterium > Closterium sp. Naga37s-1. The sequence continues at coordinate 4,603,204 of CANJKZ010000048.1, forward strand.
CTGCTGCTGGTAACCACACCTTTGCTGCTGCTGGTAACCACACCTTTGCTGCTGCTGGTAACCACACCTTTGCTGCTGCTGGTAACCACACCTTTGCTGCTGCTGGTAACCACACCTTTGCTGCTGCTGGTAACCACACCTTTGCTGCTGCTGGTAACCACACCTTTGCTGCTGCTGGTAACCACACCTTTGCTGCTGCTGGTAACCACACCTTTGCTGCTGCTGGTAACCACACCTTTGCTGCTGCTGGTAACCACACCTTTGCTGCTGCTGGTAACCACACCTTTGCTGCTGCTGGTAACCACACCTTTGCTGCTGCTGGTAACCACACCTTTGCTGCTGCTGGTAACCACACCTTTGCTGCTGCTGGTAACCACACCTTTGCTGCTGCTGGTAACCACACCTTTGCTGCTGCTGGTAACCACACCTTTGCTGCTGCTGGTAACCACACCTTTGCTGCTGCTGGTAACCACACCTTTGCTGCTGCTGGTAACCACACCTTTGCTGCTGCTGGTAACCACACCTTTGCTGCTGCTGGTAACCACACCTTTGCTGCTGCTGGTAACCACACCTTTGCTGCTGCTGGTAACCACACCTTTGCTGCTGCTGGTAACCACACCTTTGCTGCTGCTGGTAACCACACCTTTGCTGCTGCTGGTAACCACACCTTTGCTGCTGCTGGTAACCACACCTTTGCTGCTGCTGGTAACCACACCTTTGCTGCTGCTGGTAACCACACCTTTGCTGCTGCTGGTAACCACACCTTTGCTGCTGCTGGTAACCACACCTTTGCTGCTGCTGGTAACCACACCTTTGCTGCTGCTGGTAACCACACCTTTGCTGCTGCTGGTAACCACACCTTTGCTGCTGCTGGTAACCACACCTTTGCTGCTGCTGGTAACCACACCTTTGCTGCTGCTGGTAACCACACCTTTGCTGCTGCTGGTAACCACACCTTTGCTGCTGCTGGTAACCACACCTTTGCTGCTGCTGGTAACCACACCTTTGCTGCTGCTGGTAACCACACCTTTGCTGCTGCTGGTAACCACACCTTTGCTGCTGCTGGTAACCACACCTTTGCTGCTGCTGGTAACCACACCTTTGCTGCTGCTGGTAACCACACCTTTGCTGCTGCTGGTAACCACACCTTTGCTGCTGCTGGTAACCACACCTTTGCTGCTGCTGGTAACCACACCTTTGCTGCTGCTGGTAACCACACCTTTGCTGCTGCTGGTAACCACACCTTTGCTGCTGCTGGTAACCACACCTTTGCTGCTGCTGGTAACCACACCTTTGCTGCTGCTGGTAACCACACCTTTGCTGCTGCTGGTAACCACACCTTTGCTGCTGCTGGTAACCACACCTTTGCTGCTGCTGGTAACCACACCTTTGCTGCTGCTGGTAACCACACCTTTGCTGCTGCTGGTAACCACACCTTTGCTGCTGCTGGTAACCACACCTTTGCTGCTGCTGGTAACCACACCTTTGCTGCTGCTGGTAACCACACCTTTGCTGCTGCTGGTAACCACACCTTTGCTGCTGCTGGTAACCACACCTTTGCTGCTGCTGGTAACCACACCTTTGCTGCTGCTGGTAACCACACCTTTGCTGCTGCTGGTAACCACACCTTTGCTGCTGCTGGTAACCACACCTTTGCTGCTGCTGGTAACCACACCTTTGCTGCTGCTGGTAACCACACCTTTGCTGCTGCTGGTAACCACACCTTTGCTGCTGCTGGTAACCACACCTTTGCTGCTGCTGGTAACCACACCTTTGCTGCTGCTGGTAACCACACCTTTGCTGCTGCTGGTAACCACACCTTTGCTGCTGCTGGTAACCACACCTTTGCTGCTGCTGGTAACCACACCTTTGCTGCTGCTGGTAACCACACCTTTGCTGCTGCTGGTAACCACACCTTTGCTGCTGCTGGTAACCACACCTTTGCTGCTGCTGGTAACCACACCTTTGCTGCTGCTGGTAACCACACCTTTGCTGCTGCTGGTAACCACACCTTTGCTGCTGCTGGTAACCACACCTTTGCTGCTGCTGGTAACCACACCTTTGCTGCTGCTGGTAACCACACCTTTGCTGCTGCTGGTAACCACACCTTTGCTGCTGCTGGTAACCACACCTTTGCTGCTGCTGGTAACCACACCTTTGCTGCTGCTGGTAACCACACCTTTGCTGCTGCTGGTAACCACACCTTTGCTGCTGCTGGTAACCACACCTTTGCTGCTGCTGGTAACCACACCTTTGCTGCTGCTGGTAACCACACCTTTGCTGCTGCTGGTAACCACACCTTTGCTGCTGCTGGTAACCACACCTTTGCTGCTGCTGGTAACCACACCTTTGCTGCTGCTGGTAACCACACCTTTGCTGCTGCTGGTAACCACACCTTTGCTGCTGCTGGTAACCACACCTTTGCTGCTGCTGGTAACCACACCTTTGCTGCTGCTGGTAACCACACCTTTGCTGCTGCTGGTAACCACACCTTTGCTGCTGCTGGTAACCACACCTTTGCTGCTGCTGGTAACCACACCTTTGCTGCTGCTGGTAACCACACCTTTGCTGCTGCTGGTAACCACACCTTTGCTGCTGCTGGTAACCACACCTTTGCTGCTGCTGGTAACCACACCTTTGCTGCTGCTGGTAACCACACCTTTGCTGCTGCTGGTAACCACACCTTTGCTGCTGCTGGTAACCACACCTTTGCTGCTGCTGGTAACCACACCTTTGCTGCTGCTGGTAACCACACCTTTGCTGCTGCTGGTAACCACACCTTTGCTGCTGCTGGTAACCACACCTTTGCTGCTGCTGGTAACCACACCTTTGCTGCTGCTGGTAACCACACCTTTGCTGCTGCTGGTAACCACACCTTTGCTGCTGCTGGTAACCACACCTTTGCTGCTGCTGGTAACCACACCTTTGCTGCTGCTGGTAACCACACCTTTGCTGCTGCTGGTAACCACACCTTTGCTGCTGCTGGTAACCACACCTTTGCTGCTGCTGGTAACCACACCTTTGCTGCTGCTGGTAACCACACCTTTGCTGCTGCTGGTAACCACACCTTTGCTGCTGCTGGTAACCACACCTTTGCTGCTGCTGGTAACCACACCTTTGCTGCTGCTGGTAACCACACCTTTGCTGCTGCTGGTAACCACACCTTTGCTGCTGCTGGTAACCACACCTTTGCTGCTGCTGGTAACCACACCTTTGCTGCTGCTGGTAACCACACCTTTGCTGCTGCTGGTAACCACACCTTTGCTGCTGCTGGTAACCACACCTTTGCTGCTGCTGGTAACCACACCTTTGCTGCTGCTGGTAACCACACCTTTGCTGCTGCTGGTAACCACACCTTTGCTGCTGCTGGTAACCACACCTTTGCTGCTGCTGGTAACCACACCTTTGCTGCTGCTGGTAACCACACCTTTGCTGCTGCTGGTAACCACACCTTTGCTGCTGCTGGTAACCACACCTTTGCTGCTGCTGGTAACCACACCTTTGCTGCTGCTGGTAACCACACCTTTGCTGCTGCTGGTAACCACACCTTTGCTGCTGCTGGTAACCACACCTTTGCTGCTGCTGGTAACCACACCTTTGCTGCTGCTGGTAACCACACCTTTGCTGCTGCTGGTAACCACACCTTTGCTGCTGCTGGTAACCACACCTTTGCTGCTGCTGGTAACCACACCTTTGCTGCTGCTGGTAACCACACCTTTGCTGCTGCTGGTAACCACACCTTTGCTGCTGCTGGTAACCACACCTTTGCTGCTGCTGGTAACCACACCTTTGCTGCTGCTGGTAACCACACCTTTGCTGCTGCTGGTAACCACACCTTTGCTGCTGCTGGTAACCACACCTTTGCTGCTGCTGGTAACCACACCTTTGCTGCTGCTGGTAACCACACCTTTGCTGCTGCTGGTAACCACACCTTTGCTGCTGCTGGTAACCACACCTTTGCTGCTGCTGGTAACCACACCTTTGCTGCTGCTGGTAACCACACCTTTGCTGCTGCTGGTAACCACACCTTTGCTGCTGCTGGTAACCACACCTTTGCTGCTGCTGGTAACCACACCTTTGCTGCTGCTGGTAACCACACCTTTGCTGCTGCTGGTAACCACACCTTTGCTGCTGCTGGTAACCACACCTTTGCTGCTGCTGGTAACCACACCTTTGCTGCTGCTGGTAACCACACCTTTGCTGCTGCTGGTAACCACACCTTTGCTGCTGCTGGTAACCACACCTTTGCTGCTGCTGGTAACCACACCTTTGCTGCTGCTGGTAACCACACCTTTGCTGCTGCTGGTAACCACACCTTTGCTGCTGCTGGTAACCACACCTTTGCTGCTGCTGGTAACCACACCTTTGCTGCTGCTGGTAACCACACCTTTGCTGCTGCTGGTAACCACACCTTTGCTGCTGCTGGTAACCACACCTTTGCTGCTGCTGGTAACCACACCTTTGCTGCTGCTGGTAACCACACCTTTGCTGCTGCTGGTAACCACACCTTTGCTGCTGCTGGTAACCACACCTTTGCTGCTGCTGGTAACCACACCTTTGCTGCTGCTGGTAACCACACCTTTGCTGCTGCTGGTAACCACACCTTTGCTGCTGCTGGTAACCACACCTTTGCTGCTGCTGGTAACCACACCTTTGCTGCTGCTGGTAACCACACCTTTGCTGCTGCTGGTAACCACACCTTTGCTGCTGCTGGTAACCACACCTTTGCTGCTGCTGGTAACCACACCTTTGCTGCTGCTGGTAACCACACCTTTGCTGCTGCTGGTAACCACACCTTTGCTGCTGCTGGTAACCACACCTTTGCTGCTGCTGGTAACCACACCTTTGCTGCTGCTGGTAACCACACCTTTGCTGCTGCTGGTAACCACACCTTTGCTGCTGCTGGTAACCACACCTTTGCTGCTGCTGGTAACCACACCTTTGCTGCTGCTGGTAACCACACCTTTGCTGCTGCTGGTAACCACACCTTTGCTGCTGCTGGTAACCACACCTTTGCTGCTGCTGGTAACCACACCTTTGCTGCTGCTGGTAACCACACCTTTGCTGCTGCTGGTAACCACACCTTTGCTGCTGCTGGTAACCACACCTTTGCTGCTGCTGGTAACCACACCTTTGCTGCTGCTGGTACCACACCTTTGCTGCTGCTGGTAACCACACCTTTGCTGCTGCTGGTAACCACACCTTTGCTGCTGCTGGTAACCACACCTTTGCTGCTGCTGGTAACCACACCTTTGCTGCTGCTGGTAACCACACCTTTGCTGCTGCTGGTAACCACACCTTTGCTGCTGCTGGTAACCACACCTTTGCTGCTGCTGGTAACCACACCTTTGCTGCTGCTGGTAACCACACCTTTGCTGCTGCTGGTAACCACACCTTTGCTGCTGCTGGTAACCACACCTTTGCTGCTGCTGGTAACCACACCTTTGCTGCTGCTGGTAACCACACCTTTGCTGCTGCTGGTAACCACACCTTTGCTGCTGCTGGTAACCACACCTTTGCTGCTGCTGGTAACCACACCTTTGCTGCTGCTGGTAACCACACCTTTGCTGCTGCTGGTAACCACACCTTTGCTGCTGCTGGTAACCACACCTTTGCTGCTGCTGGTAACCACACCTTTGCTGCTGCTGGTAACCACACCTTTGCTGCTGCTGGTAACCACACCTTTGCTGCTGCTGGTAACCACACCTTTGCTGCTGCTGGTAACCACACCTTTGCTGCTGCTGGTAACCACACCTTTGCTGCTGCTGGTAACCACACCTTTGCTGCTGCTGGTAACCACACCTTTGCTGCTGCTGGTAACCACACCTTTGCTGCTGCTGGTAACCACACCTTTGCTGCTGCTGGTAACCACACCTTTGCTGCTGCTGGTAACCACACCTTTGCTGCTGCTGGTAACCACACCTTTGCTGCTGCTGGTAACCACACCTTTGCTGCTGCTGGTAACCACACCTTTGCTGCTGCTGGTAACCACACCTTTGCTGCTGCTGGTAACCACACCTTTGCTGCTGCTGGTAACCACACCTTTGCTGCTGCTGGTAACCACACCTTTGCTGCTGCTGGTAACCACACCTTTGCTGCTGCTGGTAACCACACCTTTGCTGCTGCTGGTAACCACACCTTTGCTGCTGCTGGTAACCACACCTTTGCTGCTGCTGGTAACCACACCTTTGCTGCTGCTGGTAACCACACCTTTGCTGCTGCTGGTAACCACACCTTTGCTGCTGCTGGTAACCACACCTTTGCTGCTGCTGGTAACCACACCTTTGCTGCTGCTGGTAACCACACCTTTGCTGCTGCTGGTAACCACACCTTTGCTGCTGCTGGTAACCACACCTTTGCTGCTGCTGGTAACCACACCTTTGCTGCTGCTGGTAACCACACCTTTGCTGCTGCTGGTAACCACACCTTTGCTGCTGCTGGTAACCACACCTTTGCTGCTGCTGGTAACCACACCTTTGCTGCTGCTGGTAACCACACCTTTGCTGCTGCTGGTAACCACACCTTTGCTGCTGCTGGTAACCACACCTTTGCTGCTGCTGGTAACCACACCTTTGCTGCTGCTGGTAACCACACCTTTGCTGCTGCTGGTAACCACACCTTTGCTGCTGCTGGTAACCACACCTTTGCTGCTGCTGGTAACCACACCTTTGCTGCTGCTGGTAACCACACCTTTGCTGCTGCTGGTAACCACACCTTTGCTGCTGCTGGTAACCACACCTTTGCTGCTGCTGGTAACCACACCTTTGCTGCTGCTGGTAACCACACCTTTGCTGCTGCTGGTAACCACACCTTTGCTGCTGCTGGTAACCACACCTTTGCTGCTGCTGGTAACCACACCTTTGCTGCTGCTGGTAACCACACCTTTGCTGCTGCTGGTAACCACACCTTTGCTGCTGCTGGTAACCACACCTTTGCTGCTGCTGGTAACCACACCTTTGCTGCTGCTGGTAACCACACCTTTGCTGCTGCTGGTAACCACACCTTTGCTGCTGCTGGTAACCACACCTTTGCTGCTGCTGGTAACCACACCTTTGCTGCTGCTGGTAACCACACCTTTGCTGCTGCTGGTAACCACACCTTTGCTGCTGCTGGTAACCACACCTTTGCTGCTGCTGGTAACCACACCTTTGCTGCTGCTGGTAACCACACCTTTGCTGCTGCTGGTAACCACACCTTTGCTGCTGCTGGTAACCACACCTTTGCTGCTGCTGGTAACCACACCTTTGCTGCTGCTGGTAACCACACCTTTGCTGCTGCTGGTAACCACACCTTTGCTGCTGCTGGTAACCACACCTTTGCTGCTGCTGGTAACCACACCTTTGCTGCTGCTGGTAACCACACCTTTGCTGCTGCTGGTAACCACACCTTTGCTGCTGCTGGTAACCACACCTTTGCTGCTGCTGGTAACCACACCTTTGCTGCTGCTGGTAACCACACCTTTGCTGCTGCTGGTAACCACACCTTTGCTGCTGCTGGTAACCACACCTTTGCTGCTGCTGGTAACCACACCTTTGCTGCTGCTGGTAACCACACCTTTGCTGCTGCTGGTAACCACACCTTTGCTGCTGCTGGTAACCACACCTTTGCTGCTGCTGGTAACCACACCTTTGCTGCTGCTGGTAACCACACCTTTGCTGCTGCTGGTAACCACACCTTTGCTGCTGCTGGTAACCACACCTTTGCTGCTGCTGGTAACCACACCTTTGCTGCTGCTGGTAACCACACCTTTGCTGCTGCTGGTAACCACACCTTTGCTGCTGCTGGTAACCACACCTTTGCTGCTGCTGGTAACCACACCTTTGCTGCTGCTGGTAACCACACCTTTGCTGCTGCTGGTAACCACACCTTTGCTGCTGCTGGTAACCACACCTTTGCTGCTGCTGGTAACCACACCTTTGCTGCTGCTGGTAACCACACCTTTGCTGCTGCTGGTAACCACACCTTTGCTGCTGCTGGTAACCACACCTTTGCTGCTGCTGGTAACCACACCTTTGCTGCTGCTGGTAACCACACCTTTGCTGCTGCTGGTAACCACACCTTTGCTGCTGCTGGTAACCACACCTTTGCTGCTGCTGGTAACCACACCTTTGCTGCTGCTGGTAACCACACCTTTGCTGCTGCTGGTAACCACACCTTTGCTGCTGCTGGTAACCACACCTTTGCTGCTGCTGGTAACCACACCTTTGCTGCTGCTGGTAACCACACCTTTGCTGCTGCTGGTAACCACACCTTTGCTGCTGCTGGTAACCACACCTTTGCTGCTGCTGGTAACCACACCTTTGCTGCTGCTGGTAACCACACCTTTGCTGCTGCTGGTAACCACACCTTTGCTGCTGCTGGTAACCACACCTTTGCTGCTGCTGGTAACCACACCTTTGCTGCTGCTGGTAACCACACCTTTGCTGCTGCTGGTAACCACACCTTTGCTGCTGCTGGTAACCACACCTTTGCTGCTGCTGGTAACCACACCTTTGCTGCTGCTGGTAACCACACCTTTGCTGCTGCTGGTAACCACACCTTTGCTGCTGCTGGTAACCACACCTTTGCTGCTGCTGGTAACCACACCTTTGCTGCTGCTGGTAACCACACCTTTGCTGCTGCTGGTAACCACACCTTTGCTGCTGCTGGTAACCACACCTTTGCTGCTGCTGGTAACCACACCTTTGCTGCTGCTGGTAACCACACCTTTGCTGCTGCTGGTAACCACACCTTTGCTGCTGCTGGTAACCACACCTTTGCTGCTGCTGGTAACCACACCTTTGCTGCTGCTGGTAACCACACCTTTGCTGCTGCTGGTAACCACACCTTTGCTGCTGCTGGTAACCACACCTTTGCTGCTGCTGGTAACCACACCTTTGCTGCTGCTGGTAACCACACCTTTGCTGCTGCTGGTAACCACACCTTTGCTGCTGCTGGTAACCACACCTTTGCTGCTGCTGGTAACCACATGATTCCTAATAACAGGTGCCTTTGCCGTTGCTGCTGTCCCCCTAGCGGTTTCTGCACGTGCTGGCAATTCAGCATTGTGGTGCTTGCATACCGAACTCGACCCACCGCGCCTGCTACTACTAGCCTGCATGCCATGCCATTCATTCACCCTCTGTGGCACGCTCTTACTCCTTATCTGTGCCTGTGTGTGCATGGCATGGCATGGCATGGCATGGCATGGCATGGCAGGTACTACCTGCGTTTCATGGACCCGGCCAACTCCAACGCCCTCGTGGACCCACAAAAGGAGAAGTGAGTCGCCACATGCGCAGAGGCACTGGGCAGTGCCGCGCTGCACTCCACTGCACCCCTCACGCAGCACATCACAGTCTTAATGTAGTAGCAGCACACACACTTCCCCACTCCCCCACTCCCAGCACTCTCCCCACCCTGCTCCGCTGCACCTCGCCGCAGCAAGGCTTTCTCTTCTTCCTAGGACCTACTTAACCCAGCTCCGACTTTTGAGGTGCTTCAGCTCAGATACTTCTTCCTGCGGCATACCTAACCCAGCTCTGTCCATCTGTCTTAATGCCTGCTCTCTCACACCACCAGGTACTGGGGCCCAGTGGATCTGTACGTGGGGGGAGCAGAGCACTCAGTGCTGCACCTGCTGTATGCACGCTTCTGGCACAAGGTGAGGGAGTGGTGTAACGGGTGCAAGGCGTGGCACTGGTGGTGGCGGTAGCGGTGCAAGGGGTGAGTGAGGGGCTCATGTGGTGAACGGTACAAAAAGAGGTGAGGGGTGTGGTGGTGGTGGTGGTGGGTGTACAAAGTCGATTTTTGAGTCGACTCAAAAATCGACTTATCACACGAGGGGCTCATGTGGTGAACGAACGGTACAAAAAGAGGTGAGGGGTGTGGTGGTGGGTGGGTGGGTGGGTGGGTGGGTGGGTGGGTGGGTGGGTGGGTGGGTGGGTGGGTGGGTGGGTGGGTGGGTGGGTGGGTGGGTGGGTGGGTGGGTGGGTGGGTGGGTGGGTGGGTGGGTGGGTGGGTGGGTGGGTGGGTGGGTGGGTGTACACCACTACCTGCTGGAACTTGAAATTCACGTCGAGGCAAAACAACACACGCCCACGCCAACCTTCCCCTCCTCACCAGGTGCTGTATGACATAGGAGCAGTGTCAACAAAGGAGCCCTTCCACTGTCTGGTCAACCAGGGCATGATTCTGGGCGAGGTGGAGTTCAACTTTAACCCTCTACCTCTCCCCCCCACAACCACCAGGTGCTGTACGACATAGGGGCAGTGTCAACAAAGGAGCCCTTCCACTGTCTGGTCAACCAGGGCATGATTCTCGGGGAAGTCGAGTTCACAGCCTACCGTGACACCGCCTCAGGAGCCCTGCTCTCCGCCGACGCCGCCGCCAAGCGCCCCGCGGGGGAGTGTGTGCCTGAGAGGGTGGCTGAAGAGGCGGTGGAGAAGAAGGGGGAGGGGTATGTGCTCAAGGCGGACCCGAGCGTGGGCGTGTCGGCGCGCGCACACAAGATGAGCAAGTCGCGGGGCAACGTGGTGAACCCCGACCACGTGGTGTTTGAGTTTGGGGCTGACTCACTCCGCCTCTACGAAATGTTTATGGGGCCGCTCAGGTGAGCTGGCAGGTGAGCTGGCAGGTGAGCTGTCAAGTACGTTATTGCTTTAGGCAACTAGCTTCGTCCGTACGAGATGTTCACGGGGCCGCTCACGTGGGTCGTCTTGGTGACTGTGTGTGGAGATTATTAAGATGTTTATGAGGCGCCTCAGATGGTTTTGTTGTTCTGTTTCCGTAGACTGCCAGGTGTTTCCTTAGGTGATTTGCCTTGGTTTCTGCTTACTGGGCTTGTCTGTGGTGTAGGTTGAAGCACCAAGCGTATGGAGGGCGAGCGCATCGGTGCCCAACTGCCGCTCCATCTCTCTCCCAACCCAACCCCCCTCGTCCTCTTTGCAGGGAGACCAAGGTGTGGAGCACCAAGGGGGTGGAGGGAGTGCATCGGTTCCTGGCGCGAGTGTGGCGCCTGCTCGTGGGGCAGGCAGACCCCACCACCGGGCAGTACCGCGCTGCAGGGGTGGCGCCCTCTGTCGTGGACGACGCCCCTTCGAAAGAGCAGCTGAGAGCCCTGCACGCCTGCATCCACAAGGTGAGGAGGAGGGAAGGGGACACACACAGTCACGCTGGTGGGGCAGGCAGGCAGACCCTGTCACGGGGCAGTCACGGGGCAGTAACGTGCTGCAGGGGTGGCGCCGTCTGTGGTGGGCGGCGCTCCCTCGGAGGAACAGCTGAGAGGTGTGAGGGGGAGACGTACAGTCTCGCCTCACACTGGTGTATCCGGTCCACAAGGTGCGGCAGGGAGGGGCCGAGCAGGGGGGGGCCGAGCAGGGAGGGGCCGAGCAGGGAGGGGCCGAGCAGTCTTGCTGGTGGGGGAGGGAGGGGAGGCTTGCAGTGCGGCGCCTCACTTTCGCCCTGCTTGCTTGCACCAGGTGGGACAGGTTTGAGGCACATGAGTGCACGTGTGTCTGTGTTGTGCATGCACAAGGTGGGTGGAATGGAATGGAAGAGGGGCACTCTCTCTTCTAGTGCTACTCATTTCAGCCACTCACCTTCTCATTCTTGCACCCACCACCCACCCACCACCACCCACCACCCCACCACTCATCACCACCACCCACCCCTCCACCCACCATCACCACCAGGTGACGGAGGAGGTAGAGGCGATGCGGTTCAACACGGCCATAGCGGCCATGATGGAATTCACCAACGCCGCCTACAAGTGGCCCAACGTGCCGAAAGACGCCGCCCGCCCGCTCGTGCTGCTGCTGTCGCCCTTCGCCCCGCACGTTGCCGAGGAGCTCTGGCACCGCCTGGGGGGCACCTCGTCGCTCGCCTACGAGCCGTGGCCACAGGTGCGTGGGGTGGTACACACCCTAGAGTGACGTCCACCAACGGGCGGAAACCTGTTGCAAGGGCGGCTCTGGCAGCGCCTGGGGGGCACCTCGTGGCTCGCCTACGAGCCGTGGCCGCAGGTGCGTTTCTTTGTTTAAGGGAGGGGGTGCCCTTTCTGTGGACAGAAGAAACCCTCCCGGTCTGGCAGGGCGCTTCTGGCAGCCCGGGGGGGGAGGGTGCTCACACTTGCTGAAGCCGCGTGAAGGTGCGTGCTGTTGTTGAAAGGGGCGGGAGCTCTGGCCTTGAGGTGCGCTCCGTGATATGGATGCTCTGACCACGTGCCCTCCCTCCCGTTTCTCCCTTCCTCTTCCCCTACCAGGCCCTGCCCCGGTACCTGGTGGAGGACACGATAGCCCTGCCACTGCAGGTGAACGGCAGGGTGCGCGCCACACTGCAGGTGCCAGGCTACCGCAATCCCCCTCACTCTACCTACTCTACCTTCCCTTGCCCCTTCCCCTCGCCCCTTCCCCTCCCCTCCCCACCAGGCCCTGCCCCAGTACCTGGTGGAGGACACGATAGCCCTGCCAGTGCAGGTGAACGGCAAGGTGCGCGCCACACTGCAGGTGGCGGTGGGCGTGGAGCAGGAAGCAGCCGTGGCGGCAGCGCTGGCCCACCCCAACGTGGCCCGCCTGGTGGAGGGGAAGAGCGTACGCAAGACCATCTTTGTCAAGGGGAGGATTCTCAACCTGGTGGTGGGATGAGGTGGGGGAGGAGGAAGAGGAGAGGGGGGGTGGATGGGGGGGGAGGGAGATTTGTGTGTGAAGAAGAGCGTGCGCAAGATCATCTTTGTCAAGGGGAGGATTCTCAACCTGGTGGTGGGGTGAGGTGGGGGAGGAGGAAGAGGAGAGGGGGGGGAGAGGGGGGGAGAGGGAGATTGTGTGGGAAGAGCGTGCGCGCGCAAGACCATCTTTGTCAAGGGGCGCATTCTCAACCTGGTGGTGGGGTGAGGATTGTTTTCAAGTGGGACTCTCAGCTGGAAGGAAATGCCTGTGATGTATCATCAGTCAGTGCAATGTGTGATCGTGTGTGCACATCGTTACAAGGGTACTTGACAGTGTGGCTTGTCCTGAAAGCAACCAAGCTGAGCTGACGGATATCATTCTATCCTCCCGATCTGACGAACCGTGTCAGCAATGAACCCAGCTGGCAGCTGCTGCATTGTTTCCAATCCTTCAAAACAATGCTGATAGCTAGTACAGAAACATTTGCTGCTGCCTCATTCCAATCCTTGGAACAAATGTCATTGGCAATGAACAAGGTACCATAGCTGCTGCCTCGGTTGATTGATAGAAACTCCGAACCAAAGTGGTGGTGTCCCATTACCAGTAGCTCCACTGACAGACAGTCATTACACAAACCCACACACAGTGAAGGGAGACGGCACTGGTTGGAGGTTGGTTGCAGGCCCTCAGAAGTCAGAGAAATTTGTCTGATTTGCTTGAAAAAGTCTGAGATTTCAGATATTTTTGTAGGAGTACTCTGAGAAATTCAGAATTATTTTGGCTTCAACTCTGTAAAAATCATATTTTTTGCTAGGCTGACTCTGAGATTTCAGAGTTTCCCGTGAGTGTACTCTGAGGAATTCAGAGTACAAACGAGTACCGACTCTGATTGTAACTACCTGTGCACCGACACCCAGGATTACCAATGGTACATTGTACCTGTACAGTCAATCACGCGAAATCTGTGCCAACTGTCAAGTTCTGTAGGCGACGCCGCCCTGCGGCGCGGTGTTTCCCTCGTACAGCTGGATGATTCCCCCGCCCTGCGGCGCGATGTTTCCCACGGTGTAAGCTCCAGCACACACTCTGTTAGAGCATTGATTGGTCCGATTGGCAGCTTTTGACTGCCATCACGAACCCCACCACCACCAGTGTCCACAATGCTGCAGCAATTGCCACCCACGTAAAGGTGATGGCAAGCAGACGTTGCCAAGAACACCCGTTAATTGGTCCCTTTGGCAGCATCGTGCACGGCAGACACGCCTCGTCGTTGCCGTGCATGCTAGGCAACCACCCACCAGAGGCATGGATGGCCCACAGTCAGTTATAGGGCCATCCTCTACGAGCTAGGGTTTCATCCCCATCCCTCAGCTCAGCTTCAATTCACGGGGCCCCTCCACTGCCCAGTTCAGTAGCCTCAGAACCGCCTCTCGTACCTGCTCGGCAGGCTCTCTCAACTCTTCGCCATGGCTCAGCCAGACAATCCCGCTACCTCCGATGAAGACGACAATGATTCGCAGCCTGCGTTAACAGGCTTGGATTTTTTGCTCAGTCACCTAGCTCTCGAGAAGGCAGCACGCGCCGAGCCCGATTGTATCCCCACCTTGAAGGAACCTCCAGCACCCGTAATCTCAAGTCCCGACCCTGTGGCAGAGACACCTGCGGAACCAACTGATGTTTCGGCATCGCACCATCCCGCTCAGACCACGGCGCGATCCGTCCGGCTCAAGCAGGCGACATTGAGCTTCGCCAGGCCTTCATCCTTGACCGGCGACGTCAACAATTCTCCAGGCTCGTCTGATCGTCCGCGACCTCGCCTCACCATAAACCTGGCCGAGCTCATCGAAGGGCTGTACGATGATGCCATTGACAAGTTCAAGAGTCAGTGGCAAGCGCGGTTTCCCTGGCTGCAAATCACCAAAACCACCTCCGGCTTGCCCGCCTTCAAGTGTACTGTGTGTGCAGCTTATGCTGGCGACGGAGGCAAATGCGGGAGACGCGGGAAAGGAGCCACGGACTTGCAGACCCAGTCGTTCCGTAAGCACGCGGGCACGGCTAAGCACAAGCTGGCGATGGCGAGACAAACAGCTGTGCAGGAGTGTGGAGCGAGTCAGCCGCAGATCGACCAGCATCGCGCCACCATGGACGGAGAGCAGTCGCGCGTCGTCGTCCTTCTCGACTCCCTGCTGTTCATCAGCAGGTCCAATGCGCCGATGGGGATGTGGGTGAAGCTTGTGCGTTACCTGGCAGAGAAGGGCGTGCCTGGCTTCCCGAAGAAGGGCTATGGCACCTACTACACCACGTGAGTACAATTGCCCGAAGTTATTTGATGCATTTTGTTGTGTCAGTGTTTAGTCCAAATGTTAATCTTACTGTTTCTTTATGCATGCAGGTACGGTTTCGGGGAGCTGACGCAAGCGATTGCGACATGGCTCCAGACAACCCAGCTGGAGCACGTGCTGGCGTCGCCCTTCGTCGGCATCGCTATTGACGAGAGCACGGATAGGTGCAGCGGGAAGCACCTGATCCTCTTCATCTCTTTCATCCGTGACAACAAGCTTGTCACGGAGTTCATGGCTCTTCTTACCGTGGAGAAGGCCGATGCAGCTTCCCTCCTCAGTGTTCTGTTGTCACACCTGCAGGCTGTCGGGGTCGACCTTCAGCGCATAGCGGGGATCAGCACCGACGGTGCCAACGTCATGATGGGCAGCAAGGCCGGCCTCACCACACGCCTCCGACTGCGCATCCCCCATCTGGTGTCATCCCACTGTATCGCGCACAGGTATGTATGTATGTATGTATGTATATGTTTTTCATTTGTTATTTGTTTAGCGTCTTTACGATTGTTTGTTTTCCAGATGTACTAATGATGTTTGCATCTTGTGTACAGGGAGGCACTCGCGGCCAAAACGGCGGCCAAAACGGCGGCCGAAAGGGTTACGGTGTTCAATGTCATTGACTCGGTGATTCGCACCGTGGCAGAGCATCTTCGTACGCAGGGAGGGAGGGAGGGAGGCCACGTTGGGGGTGATGCACTAGGTACGACTCACTTCGCAAATCGGGGGGACAATTTTCGTCACGCGAAACTACTGTTCTAGCGAGGACGAAAGCAGTGACGATTTCGCCAACAAATTTGAAGCCCGTCCGAAACTGTCTGCGAACCAGTTCTGATGTTGCATTCCAGATCTGGTTATTTTCGCGAAATTTTCTTCCTTTACGACCCCAGACCACCAATTTCGACACCACCCTGGCTCGCGAGCCAGTCACCTTTCTCTCCCCTTTCAACCTTCCTAACTTAGAAACTCTTGGACCTCCGGTTTTAATAACACCCTGAGGATTTTGGCGGGTCATCATTTACCCACCAACCTAACTCCAGCTAGGGCGGCCCGTGCGATCACATACTGATAACTATTGCGCGCTTCGTTCTTTCACGATAACACCGCCATCCGTGTGATTGGAGCTCCCTCGCAGGAGCCTTTCTTCGTGCCGACGGAAGTGACGCGACGGGCCGGGAGCACGGATTTACAAGGCGTCGCGATGTCTGGAAATGAACAACGGAGTGCCGGCTGGAAGGACGTTTACGTCGAAGGGGGATCGACGAACGGCCCGCTTACTAAGGCCGATCGAGAGGTGCTCGACGACAAGAGATCTCTCACCGTTAACTGCTTCCAGCACGCCCTCATGTGAGGCTCTGAGACGGCTCTTAGCACTACTGTTATCACCCCAAGTGCTTCCAGCACGACCTCTTGTTATGCTCCGAGACGTCTCTAAAGACTACTGTTATCGCCCCAAGTGCTTCCAGCACGCCCTCTTGTTATGCTCCGAGACGTCTCTAAAGACTACTGTTATCGCCCCAAGTGCTTCCAGCACGCCCTCTTGTTATGCTCCGAGACGTCTCTAAAGACTACTGTTATCGCCCCAAGTGCTTCCAGCACGCCCTCTTGTTATGCTCCGAGACGTTTCGAAACACGACGCGGATAAGGCTCTCACCGTGATTGGCTTCCAGCACGCCCTCACGTGATGCTCCCAGGCACCCCACCCACCACCACGCTAACAGCCCATGTGCATGCTCCGTACCCGCCTCGCTCACACCCCTCAATGCCCTCCCTCACGGCGCTCGCAGGTTCATCGCGAAGCAGGCGCTGCTTCACTACGGAAAACGCGTAGCGATCTTGAACGGCGCGTTAATCCGAGAGCTCCAAACATCTGTACCGTCGGGATGGAAAGGACTGGAGGAACTTTTCGAGCAGGACATGTTGTGCTGGCCGCTACACAGGTGAGCAGTGCCAGGGTGAGCAATACACGGGCGTGCATACTCCTGGCTGAATCCCAACCCCGCACTCACCGCGAGCCCGTTCCCGCTGTGCATCCGTCCCTCTGCAGCAAGGGCACGGCCGGGCGAACCGGTGTGCACGCGAGCATCGTTGTGCTGCACAACCCCGGCGACCTGTTTGCGAGCGGCGACGGGCTGTGCAAGACGCGCCTGGTCCACTTCGATCCCTCGCCGGAGCCCGGCCGCCACGCTGCCCAGGCGGGGGCTGCCTGCCGGTACGTTCCGCGCATCTCTGCGGGATGGCGGTTGGGGGGTGCGTGAAGGGGCCCTTCAAACGCGTCTACCCGCTTTCGCGCGCTTACCCCCCCTCACAGCGAGCAGTCACTGCGGCACAAACCAAACGTGCTTTGCCCCGGTTGCAGGTGGTTCGAAGCCTGGACATTGTTGGAGGCAGACGAACGGAGGGCCAGGCGGGTCGGAGGAAGGGGGGCAACGGCGCGCGTGGGCGAGTGCCTGATGCAGCTACGCCTCGAGCACGAGCACGCGGTGAGCACAGCGTCGCCGCTCGCCCGCTCACTGGCCTACGCCAGTGCCAGCGACGCCTTCCGCTGACGCCGCGTCTTTCGTGCGTGGCAGGGTCCGAGCACGACGGAGGAGGAGGGGGAGGTGTGCGCGGGCACCAAGTGCGCGCTCGAGTTGTGGCGCCTCATCCAGGAGCGGGTCCAAGCCGAGGCGAGTGGGAACACTCGAGGCCCGGGGGAGGCCACGAGGGCTGCGGCACCGACCTTAGACGTCGAAACCCTGCGCCGACGGCTCCAGGAGGATGCGGATGCCCGCGCGACATCCGGCAAGGCGGCGCTGAATCGTCCTGAGCGTGGGCCGAGTGTCGGGGTCGTTATCGAGCCTGCGAGCGCACCTAGCGTTGCTCTGGCGGCAGACCACACGGATACCCTCGTCAGGTGAGTACGCCACGTCCACTGCCGAGTGGTCACGTCGGTACGCCGGTTTCACGCGCTGCCTGACCTCGTGTGCCTAACCGTGCTTCATACCTGCGCCGGCAGGCTTGTCATGGAGAGGGCGGCCGCGAAGCAGGCGAGCCCGAAGCGTACTAGGCTTATCATGGGAGGGACCGATGTGAGTCAGGAACTAGACGTCATGGACCGCAGACCAGAGGACAGAACGTATCCACCCGGCCTCCTCGATGACGATCTCATCATCCTCCTTCTCCCCCAGTAAGTCCCCTGCCCCTGCTGTCGTGCACACCACCGCACACACGGACGGATGCACTTCCGTCCTCAACGACTCACGCACCATACCCGTTGCCAACCTTCTCCCTTCCCACCCAGCTTGCACTGTCCCGAGGTGCCGGCCCACAGCAGCATTGTGGCCGTGATGAACCCCCGAGCACTCTTTGCGGAACCTGGCGACACCGCGAAGGAGGGAAGCGAGATCCGCGCGCGGGTGGTCCACGTCAACCCCCCCGCTGACCGGAGATGCGTCGGGGCCGTAAACCCCTGGCTCGTATGGACGTAAGCAGTGAGCCGTGCGCGTTGATCGTTGCGTGCAGCGCAAGGGCACCGGACTGACCTCCCCTCACTCGTGCTGCGTGCTCTGCAGCGTCGTGTCCATGTGGATCGAAGTGGAGTGGCGTGCGCTCAACCACGACGTCGCGTTCCCCACTATCGCCGCCCTGCGCATGGCAGCTGTCCCATTCAATAGCGTGGTGAGTGTCCGATCCAGCGGCCTCATCCCAGCCCACTGCAACTCTCTCCTGCGTGGTATCTGTGCAACGACTAACCAACTCCCCTTGATGACGCGCGCCAGGAATTCGAGGGGCCGCCCATCGAGGCTGATCATGACACGCTGTGCGCCCTTGCCGTTCACAGTATCCTGACACAGTTCCAGAAGATCCTTGCCCACCCGGAAGGTGGGGCGTTACGCTTGAAACCAGATATGTTTGGCTTGTTTGACCTTACCGGCTGCGTTCACGAACAAGCCGAAGAGGAAGGGGGAGAGTATGAGGGTTGCGATGGCGCGGAAGAGGACGGGGGTGCGGTGGAGGAGAAGCAGGGGGGGGGGGGGGGCAGGAGGAGGAGGGGGAGGAGGGGGAGGAGCGGGAGGAGGAGGAGGAGGAGGCGGAGGAGGAGGAGGAGGAGCCGGGAGAGGAGGAGGTGGTGGTGGTGGTGAACGGGGAGAAGGATGGAGTGATGGATGAGGGCAGACAGCGGAGCGGGTCGTTTCGGTGGGGGGGGGGAGCATCGGAAGGGCAGCCGACCAGAGGAGGGGGGGGGGAGGTAGCACCGAAGGAGGGAGATGATCACGGGCAGGTAAAGACAGGGAATGAGGGGCCAGGGGAGCAGGAGGCACCGACCTTGACAGCGGCGGGGGAGGGGGAAGAGGGGCTGCTGCTGGGGAGGGGGGAGCGGGAGGTGGGGGGCGAGGGGGGGGAGGAGGAGGAGGAGGAGGAGGAGGAGGAGGAGGAGGAGGAGGAGGAGGAGGAGGAGGAGGAGGAGGAGGAGGAGGAGGAGGAGGAGGAGGAGGAGGAGGGGAACGGGGAGAAGGATGGAGTGATGCATGAGGGCGCACGGTGGAACGGGCCGTTTCTGTGGGGGGGAGAATCTTCGGAAGGGCAGGCGACTGAAGGGGGGGGTAGGGAGGTAGTGCCGAAGGAGGGAGGTGGGAATAAGCGGGTGGAGGCAGAGACCGAGGGGCCAAGGAAGCAGGAGGCGCCGACGTTGACAGCAGAGGGGGGAGGAGAGGAGGGACTGCTGCTGGGGAGGGAGACGCGGAGTCCGGAGGAGGAGGGGGGGGATCCGTGGCGGGTGGATGATACACCACAGCCTCGAGACGTGGATGCGCGAACCCTAGCCCCCCCTTGTGCGGGCTTGATCCGGGATGCCGATGCCCTTGCACTGATCCCCAAGGGGCATGCGGTAGGTGTTTGGGAGTCAGGGAGTGAAACGTGGCCTAAAGGTAGAGAGCGAGATCACCTCATTCTCATCGAGTACCACAAGGCGTGCTTGCAGCGGCTGGACCGCCAGCGGGTGGGGGACGCTAAATTGTCGCCTGAAGACGAGGAGTGGGTTCATTCTATGATTCCAAACTCCGCCCCGACGCTCCGAGAAGGAAATGCGGCGATCCATCGCTTGAACGGGAGAGGATACGACGGAGAGAGGCGCCGTGCATCACGCCCTGCGCCTCCACAGAAAGGGAGGAGCACGAATCGCGAGAGCGAGCCGGTGGAGGAGCCGACGAACGGGCCAATGGGGGGGGAGGCGTCGCAACAGACGGAGAAGGCGGAGGTACGGGAGAAGCTGCGGGTGAGGGCGAGGCGGGGGGGAGGGGGGGTAGCGCAGCCGATCGAGGGGGCGGGGGAGAAGGTAGCGCCGAAGGTGGGGACGAAGGGGAATACGACGCGGCGTGCGCAGGGTCGGAAGGGTTTGCACGTGCCACAGAGCCGGGGGGTCGGGGTGCAAAGGAAGAGGAAGAGGACCGATGAGGAGGGGGAGGAGGAGGTGAAGGAGGAAGTGAAGGGGGAGGGGGGTGAGGTGAGGGAGGGAGTGGAGGAGAAGGGGGCGAGGAAGAAGGAGTGCAAGGCCGGGAAGGCAGGTGAGGAATCGGAGGACGTGGTGGAGGTGGCGGCCCAGCTGCAGACGGACTCGCCGGCTGTCATGGAGGGCCTCAAGGCGGCCGTGCGGGGCCACGGCCGGCGGGGTGGGGTGAAGGAGGAGGTGAATGAGGCGGAGGATGAGGTGAATGAGGGAGTGAAGGAGAAGGAGGGCGAGGAGGATGACGTGGTGGAGGTCTCGGCGGCCCAGCTGCATGCGGACTCGCCGGCTGTCATGGAGGGCTCCGAGGCGGCCGTGCTGGGCCACCGCTGGCGGGGGGGGGGCGGGAAGGCCGCCCCGGTCGATGAGGTGCCACTGGAAGGGAGGACTTTGAGGTCGTGTCGTACAGCCGTTGCGAAGGGAAAACGTGCCAGCTGTGCACGAGGGGGGGGGCTAAAAGCGAAGCCTAGGGGCACAGCGACTCCAAGGGTCGAGGGCGAAAGCTAGAGGCCTCCGAGGGGAGAACAGCACAGCAGGAGAAAGTGCGTTCTAAGAGCGGTGGGGTGCGGCCATGCAAGAAGAGGAACGGCTACTTTATAGCGGAACCGTGGCTGGGCAAGAGGCGGTTCTGGATCGCCCGGGTTCGGCACGCGGACGAAGCGCGGTACATCACCGCCGTGGCGCACATGGCCTTCTACAAGACAGTTAAGCGGGTGGAGATCGGAGCTGGAGAGGTGGCGGACTGGCAAGCGGATCTGGATATCGCCAGGCTGATCCCTCCGGGCATGTGGAGCGCCATGGTCGAACGCGGTCTCGCCTCGTCCGCTGATTGGTGAGCTGCGGGTTGATGGGGAGTCTCGGTGGGTATCAGGTGGCCAGTCCACTTGCTATACTCGCTTCAAGGCCATATGCGACAAACCTCCCACGTGTCAATCCCATCCCTGTGCGTGCAGGTGGCGGAAAATGTTCGAGTGGTTCCGACAACACCGCTCCCGGCACGACTCGGCGTCCATCCACGCGTTGCTTGGCGCAATGGTGGGGGCACGGGCAGCGACTGCTGCAAAACGGGCCGTGCCGTCATACGATGTGGCAATAGCGTGCGGCTTTGCGGCGGTCAGCGCGTCTCTGGATGAGAAAATATTGAATGCGACCGACGAGGCCAAATTTGCGGCAACGATGTTGGGTGCGGACACTGCTACGGCTGATGTGTTCAGTGCCGTGGCCTATACTGCGGTGCAAGCTGTTGTCAATTTTAACAAGCAGCGTGAAGATGCCAACGCCTTGGTCGCGAGTGAGGAGGCATCGCTCATCGTTCGCCAGCTGAACGGCGAGGCTCTTGCCTCGTGTAGCAAACTCCAAGAAGACCATGGCAAGGACGTCGTCGAGCTGGTCGTGAAGGAAACCCTGGACACTATATGTTTCTGGTTTCAATCGGACAAATTCGACGAACTCCAGCGCGAACGCTCGCTGTACCTGACGAAATCCGCAGGGCGCAGGAGACCGCGCGTCAGAGGGGGGTCGCGGGCGAGGAAAGGCACCAAAGTTGTCCCCGCAGCATCTGAGGGAACTGGCATGGTCACGGAAATGTGAGGCGGCCGAATTCTAGGACGGACGCCGGCGACGGCGTCTGCAAGGCCGACTGGGGCGGGGGAGGGTGGAAGGGGGGGGGGGGGGGGGCGGAGGGGGGGGGTTGGGGGGGGGGGGGAGAGAGGGTGGAGAGGGTGGGGGGTGCTATTTTCTGTTCTCACGCAGATGCAGATGTGCTTCAACCAAGATGCTTTCTGTTGAGTATCGCCTGTTGTCGCCTTCTGTGTAGTTTGCACTTTGGTGGGGGTGGAGGCAGAGGTGTATCAGTAGCGACGGAGGGTAATGGGATCTGGGACTTGGGTCGGAGCAAAGCAGTTTGTGAACCAAAACGTTCGCATTGCGACTCTCGTTCAACTCATAGTCCATCTCTTATACTTACCACATCTAACCGCCGTGGCAGTGCATGCATTTTCAATAAACATTACCGTATCACCTTTTTACACACGAGGTGGTTATTTTCGATACTACGGTACATATCTCGCAAGCGCAGCTGCTTGTAACGCATGTTTTGGCATCGTACATGTGCGAGAAAACGCCTTCTCCACCCAGGTCTCTCCTTTTTCCCATCTGCTTGTACAACTCTCCCATCCCCTGCCCCCGCACCCGTGGACATCAGTGTGGCCTCTACTACAACAAGAAAATCGATAGCTAGTACCAGGATAGATAGCAGGTATCATGAATGATAGATAGTAATATGATTGATATGTAGTATGAACAGTAGGTAGGGGTGCATGTTGTTGTCTGCCAGTTGAGAATGAGTATGATGCCTACCGATACGAAGCCTACCTGTCTAAATTGAAATGCGAGATTGATTGAGCGCATGTAAAATCAACTATAATCCGCTTTCGATATACCCTAAACCCTGTACCGCAAGGGCTGCTGCTAGCAAGTCTCTGAAGACTTGTTAGGCCACTGGTGTCAAAGGGCGTCTCATTATACGAGAAATCATGCCTGTCACAAACGACCCCAATGCTCTACCAAGGAGAACCCGTCAGCTGCTGTCCATGTTTTAGCAGACACTTCCCACTAGGAAGGGCGGGGGCTGCCGGTATGATGTTAACCTAGAAACATGGCTCGGGGGCTGTACAGTACACTGTCGAGCATGTATTCCGGGAGAGGCTCCTGTACCAGAGTACACACGAGCCGTTGATTCTGGGGCGCATGGGTTGAGCACTCAGGGGAGATTCGTGCTGAACTGTCGGGTTCTGAAGCGCATGTGTTGAGCACTCAGGGGAGATCCCTGCTGGGTTCTGGGGCGCATTGGCTGAGCACTCAGGGGAAATCCCTGCTGGGTTCTGGGGCGCATGGGTTGAGCACTAAGGGGAGATTCGTGTTTAACTGCCGGGTTCTGAAGCGCATGTGTTGAGCACTCAGGGGAGATCCCTGCTGGGTTCTGGGCCGCATTGGCTGAGCACTCAGGGGAGATCCCTGCTGGGTTCTGGGGCGCATGGGTTGAGCACTCAGGGGAGATCCGTGCTGCACTGTCGGGCGGAGTCCTCCGAGCCAGGACTCTGCCCGGATCTCGCACTTGCGTTTCATCTCGGCAGTTTGGGGCATATCGAAGCCGGTCTCCACCAAAGGACCTGCAGCGACGGTGCAAGCCGACCACATGCCGAGCGTGTCGGTCATCTCTTTCGCCACCACCTTGGCGTCGTCGCTCGTCGCCAGGCCTGGGCCGCCCAACGCTTGCTCGATTACCCACGCAACGTGCCCGTCTGGGTCGGACTTCGCCTCTTCTCTGCGCTCGTGAGATCTGTTACCCAAAGTGTTGAGGACCGCGGTGATCACGTCCTTGCAGTGCGCCAACTGCGACTGCTCTGCACCAACGGCTTTGGCCGCTGCTACGGCGCGGTCCACGGCGCAGTTGGTGCGGACTCCACGCCATATGCTCCACACCGCCGCGCAGGATGCAGCCAGTGCTGGAGCGAAAACCTTGGCGGTTGCGCCACTCCGCTTCTCGAAGTTGGCGGCGGCAGTCCCGATGGCCGCGCAGATGGCCAACTGCGCGCTCTCCTCGTCGCCCTCGTCGGCAGTGAAACCCTCCAGAACCGCGCGGTACCTGCAAGAGACAGAACACGGTCCGCCACGTCCCGTCAGCCGTGCGTTTAGCCAATGCATCATGGAAATGAGTGCAACGTAGTACGCGACGGTGTGCACCACCCGGAACTCACCCGGCCATGATGCTCGTTAGCCCGTGTCCGTGCATGACCGCCCAGAGGCCGGGAGAGATGAGGCGCGCCTTATTCCGGTCTGCTTCCCACGCGGCCTTGCTCGAGGTGATCCGCAGGCCCCCAATGTCGACCTGCTCGCCGAACACCGTTCGCGCCATCAAATGGACGTACAGAGCGCTCTCGCGTTTCCCGTGCGAGCCCAGGAACCGATACTTCCCATCAAGGACTGCGAAGGCAGTCCACGCTTCCTTGCCCACTTGCGAGATGCCCTTCACCTCCGTGCTCTTCACCTCCTTTGCTTCCTCGCCCGCACACACGGCACGTTCCTCTGCTCCACCCGCCGATGCCATCCCAGCGTCGTCCGCGCGGCGGCCACCCGCCTGCGTTTCCACCTCGTTGCGCGCGTGTTCCTCGCCCACCGTGCACAGCCCGCCCTTATCGACGGCCCGCGGAGTTCCTTCGTCCGACACACCCTTCTTCTCTGTGTCGCCTCCTGCCCTGCCGCCTGCCCCGGCCCCCGCTTCCGCGCCAGGGCCTTCGGTCCCGCACACGTCCTGCTGTGCGCCGCCGCACGTGCTCCGTTCCCGTATCAGCTGCTGTGCTAGTGCGAGCGGAGGCATGCACTCCCGATCGAACCGCCCTCGTTTCAGAGACGCGGACGCTTGCGGCAACTCCCCGTCTGCCGGCGGGCACTTGGGGGGCGTTGGTGCGGACACCATGCCAGCAGGTTTTCCCTCCCGGGATCGTGCTCTTTTCCGTTGGGGCGCGGTGAACGGGGGCGGCGTGGAGTCGGGATCGGCGCGCGTGGCCGGGACGTTTTTGTTAACGGGTGCTTTGCGACGGTGCGTGCGCGTTGCGGCCGAGTCACCTTGCGGCGTGCACGGGCTGTTGGTCGTCAGGGCTCTCGTCCGCGCCAGCTGCGGTGTAGCTGGAACAGGAGGATGAGAATCATGCAGAGGAGTGGGCTTGAAACCCGCCCCCTCCGCCCGCACCCGCTTCCGGTCGTTCGCGTGTTGGCCACCCCCGGGGTCTACCTCGTTGCGCACGTCTTTGCCGGCCTGCCTGCACAACCCAACATTTTCGTTGCCCTGGGACCCTGGATGAGGAGTTGTAGGATACGGGGGGGGGCGGGGGTGCTGCGATTTGAGGTCCTCTCCCAACCCGGAAAGCGTCTTCGCTATACTCTCTATGCATGCTATCACCATCGACTTCATCGCCTGATTCGTGGCCTCCAAATTCCGGATTCTCTCCCCGTGATTCGGCAAGACCGTCAGAAGGCCCTGTTCCGTGTTGGCGAGGAGCTTCTGGGTGTTGATACGGCCTGCATCCCCTCCCCTCGTCTGCTCGACGGTGTCCTGCGGGGCAGACGAGGCGACCGCATGTTCCGGTTTCGCTCGTCCCGACCCCTTTTGGCGACGTGCCGCATTGGCCGCCACTCCCGCGACGTGGTCGGCGTTGCGCCCACCGGCCGCACCGGAAGCTCCACCGCGTGTTGCGCGCACATCTACGCCGTTGTCAATTGCCGGCGCGGCCGCCTGGCCCCCTGAGCCGCCGACTGCCGCTCCCACCGCACGTCCTCCCGTACACCGCCAGTCTGCGGGCTCCTTCTTTACGCAAATACCAGGGCTCACTGACGGCCCCTCGTCCTCACAGCCGTCGCATGCGTCGATGGTGTTTGCGATCTTCCTAACGTGTTGGGTTCCATCTTTGTCCGTCCTTTCGAGCTTCAAGAATGGCTCACTGACATCGTCATCCCGATTCATGCGCGCCAGTACCTCGTGGAGCGCGCGGACGCATCTTCCTCCTGTCCATTCCCAGTCTTCGTAAGTCGGCGGCAACTTCTGGACAGACCCACAACACATGGAACGCAGATGGGTTAAGCAAATGAGCTTCTGCGCGAAATGGGGTCGCTAACACGAAGCTTACCGGGAACATTGAAGTTGGAATTTGCCTGATGCGATCAACAATCTCTTTATGCGACGGGCCACCGTTACCGCGCTCTCTGACTTTGCATAGGTACTTGCGGAACCATCTGTCGGCGGGCGGGGATGAAACCAAATACACGAGGTTAGACGGCCACGCATGTGGTTCGGCGAGGAATCACGCGACGCGATACTTACCCCGTCACCGACCGGACAAGAGTGGCGTGCAACCGGGGACCTGACGGGGGATTGACGAGGACCAGTCTCGTCCGGATGTCATCCCGCATGTCGTACGTTAGAATGTCGCCCGGGAACACTATGGCGACGAAGCTGCAGTGTGCGAAGGGTGACACGTCGGGCCTGCCATCCCCACGTGGTTAGTGTTAGGGTTGAGGCTGATGCAAGCATCGAATACACGGACACTCTGCACGCAGGCAACTCACGCGGTCCGTATCGGGACAGCGATCGCGTCGCTCCTTGCAAACTTGTCGGGGAGGGCGATGGCGTCTATATTGACACCCTTCAAAAAAATTCTGGGATCAAGGATGGAAAGCGTTAAGTCGCCGCGCTTGATTGTTCTGCACACGCGAGGGCGCCACGGTGTGACGGACAGTTAGTCGCGTGTGCGATGATAGCAGTTAGGACGTGCTAGCGACGTCATACGCGATGGCACACCTAGAAGTCACGTTCATCAAATCGGCGGGGGTGTCTACCCCTCCTTCGAACTTCCGAAGGCGCCGATCGAAGTCGGAGAACAGGAAAACGTCGCCGTCAACCTTCCGCTTACGCGAGTACTTCTTCCTGGGCGGCTCCCCTTCCATGGCTCTCTGCGGCTCCTTCGTTTAGGGCTAACAAAAATACTGAGACGATGGTAAGACGATGGTGGTCAGGACGCCGTCGCTTTTGCTTTCTCCAACCTAGCGTGATGTCATTAAACCCTGGCATCCAAAAAGATGGACTACGAACTCGTCGCTGTATACGTCCTTCATGCAGCATGTATGCACCGTGAACTGGATTTCATCCGTTGTGACAGTTTGTTAAGGGTGCGTTTTAGGGCGCGGTGCTTTTGAATCGAAGTTCAGAAAACAGGTCGAGCTTGAGCTGGTTACTGAGTTCTTGAATGTCGTAATAGTCTTCGCAAGAAACCAGGTCAATGTTCGAATACTGACTCGTAAGTCAAGTAACCAGACAGTCAGTCGACCGCGTGTTCAACGGGCATTCGAGCCGTGCTTACGAACGTGGTCATTTTAGCAGCTTCACGAACACGACGAAACTTGACGACATCTACAGTTGATACTCCGACAAAGACGTTAGAGCCACGTAGGTTAATCGGGTAACCTAAATTGATTATTGCGGCTCGACGAGGGTCGATTCTCATTTTTCGATCCTCGCTGGTCACATTCCGACCTACCAGAAATCGGCCCCGTGGCTCAAACCTCGTGAAATCAACTTTTCGACCAATCAATCGAGCTTAAAAAAATATTAAATCGAATTAAAAAGCAAACTTCGGGATTTGCGCCAAATGCACCGCGCCCTTAGTGAGCGAGCGAAGATTGCACGACCGAGGCAAACTATGCATTTAGCGAAACCATGCGCGAATTAATATATCTTCGAAACAGGATGGTAACAGTAACGGTGAACCGTAGGGGTGCTATACGGCGTTGCAGCGTCGAGTCCGTACCTCATTCAGTCACACCTGGTTACACTTTGCAGTAAGCTGTAAGGGGGTTTTTATAGAAGCACGAGTGGTACGACATGCACTTCGGTTCCGTTTACTTTAAAGCCTTCGTGCATGGTACAAACATATTTGCTGATATACCTGTCCGTTGTGTAGGTGTTTGTCGGGGCGCGAGGCTAATAGGAACAGTGATGTACGTACGCGGTGGACGCGATGTAACTATAAGTTGTAAACCATACACTGTTTGCTAAAATGTAATATTCCCCTTTCCAATTAAGCACGGAGTTCGCGGAGGTGATTGTTCACCAGCTCGAGCATCGGCTAGGCGACCTGGATGGGATGTCCGGGGTGAAGCTGTTCCTGCCAGACGAGTACCCCCTGGATCGAGCTGAGAGGAAACGGCGGTGCCTTCAGTGGCTACAGTCGCTGATCACCTTGTTCAAGGCCGACCTGACAAAGGAGATCGTGCCAGGTAAGCCTTATCATCCTGCTTCGTTGCTCTGCTTGTGTACTGTGCGATGCTTCTATCTATGTGTTTGATTAATCATTCAAATACCGTATGTTTTATCGTTGTTTGTGTTTGTTTACTCATTCCAATCTGTTTACCCAATCCCGCCAGGAGTCAACAAGCACCGTGCAGAGAAGGAGCTGCACATGTTTACCTCGGTGCTTGCAGCCTCTACCAAGGGCGAGCGCAGCTTCCACGCGGGACTCACAGCCATGCTCAAGACGCCGGACTGGCGGGACAACTATCCCAACCTTGTTCATCTGTGGGTGGCGGTAGCTGTCCTGCCGCTGAGCACCGTGGAGTGCGAGCGTGGGTTTTCGAGGCAGAACATTATCAAGTCGTGGAAGAGAGGCTCGCTGAAGGATGCACGGCTGGGCGACCTCATGTGCATGAGCCTCATGGACTACGAGCCCAACTGGGAGGAGATCGTGACAATCTGGAGGGCCTACAAGAAGCGCAAGCCCCACAGCAACGCTCCTCTCCCGCCTGCAGGAAAGCAACAGAACAGGGCCAAGGAGACAGAGGAGGTGATGGAAGTAGAAGACATAGAGCAGGATGATGATGATGCATCCGATGGTGATGATGATGGATTTGATGAGTAGACTAGAGTAGATATGATAGGATATATATAGCTACAAGCTAGGTAGTAGTACGGTACCGTATGGCCCCGGATAGTAGCGCATATGCGCTTATAATAAAATCATTTTTTTTAGGGGTGGCGCTAGTAATTGAGGAACGACCATAAGCGCCGGCGCTTTTATAACGGCAAAAATGATTTTCGAATTCAAATGAACCAAATTGAAGCTCTCAATAAGGCGAATACAATGATGTGACGTGCGCATGGGATCGTGCATGGAATCACGGCGAAACTTGCCGCGATTCGAATTCCCACCACACAAAACCTGTCTAGGAGCAACGCACCTGCCAGCGCTGACGCGTAACCTGTCGTGCGGCCCAATGAGGTCGTCATGCGCTGCCAGGCAGGAGCATCTCGACCGAACCCTCTAGAAAGGGGGTAGAAGATGCCCTGCCAGCGCAGCATGGATGGTTCCATGAACCCTCCTCTGCGGGTTCAGGCAGAGGGGCAACCCTCGTTCATTGACGAGGACCCCGAGGCGCCATGCCGAAGGGGTCCCCTTCATTCTTTCATTTCTTGCATCTTTCATCCAGTTTTTCATTCAGTTTCTCGTTCTTTCCCGCCAGGCTGCGGAATCCATGGCGGAATTCACCGGCACCCATTTCTTGTTTAAGAAGAAGCCTTCTGCTAGGCCCGCGTTTAGAGTTGACGCTGACGGGTGGTATTCCCGTATCCCACCAGAGCCACCACAACCTCCTGCGCCTCCTGCGCCGCCTTCTCCTCCTGCGCCTCCTGCGCCTCCTGCTCCTCCTGCTCCTCCCGTTCCTCCGTCTCCTGCACATCCCGTGCATCCTGTGTTCACGGGCAATCAGCCCGTGCTCACGCTCCTTCTCCCTTCGGCGTTCGATGAGTACCTCTCTGAACCGGACTGCGACAAGCGCCAAGATGAGTTACCGTGATGCTCGCGTGCACGGCGGACGGGGTGAAGCTCAAGCCCTGGGTGTTTTTCAAGCGGAAGACCGTGCCGAAGGGCGATTTCCCGGCGGGTAAGTCATGGTTTATATTACTGTGTCGTGTTCTGTATCTTCTCTTTAATCGACTGACATCTTGTTCATCTACGCCTGTGCAGATGTGGTCGTGGCGTGCCACGAGAACGGGTGGATGGACGCGAAGGGCGTCATCCGATGGCTTGAGGAGTGTGTCAAGCCTTTCTTGAAGCCCCGGTTCGGCAGGTGTGCGAAGAGCTCCATGCTGGTGCTGGACAGCTACCGTGGTCACCTCACCGAGGGGGTGAAGGAGAAGTTCCGCGAGCTCAACTGCGTGCCGGCGGTCATCCCGTCTGGGTGCACGGCGGAGGTGCAGCCCCTCGATGTCTCTATCAACAAAAGCTTCAAAGCTTCAATCCGCCAGCAGTATCAAAAGTGGTTTCAAGAAGAGGGGCAGGAGCAGCTGACAGCAGCAGGTACGTTGTAAGCTACGGTAGATGCATATGCTTGTTTATCCACTCCTCCTCCCCTTTGCAACGCTAACTCTGTCCGTGGTGTTATTGTCCGTGCAGGGAATCTCAAGAAGCCCCCCCCAGCAGTGGTCCTGCGATGGGTCTCTCGGGCATGGAAGGCCGTGCCCGCCGACCTCATCAAGCGCGCCTTCCTCACTTGTGGCATTAGCAACGCGCTTGACGGCAGCGAGGACGGCCTCGCGATGGCACACAGGCGGACCCAGCTGACCGCGGAAGTGGATGTCGACGACGACATCATCGCTGATGGCTTCTTTGGCAACAACTGCCAGGAGCCTGAGTCTGACGAGGAGTATGAACGGTAGTTGGTTCATTGGTAGGAAGGCTTGTATAAAGGTCTGTTCATTGAGTTAGAAGTATCGTAGATGGATGTAATTGTTGGTGCTAGACTTATAATGAAAATTTTTGTGATGTTAGTAGTTAGTTTCTTAAATTGAAAAAAAGAAATGTATTAAAGTAGGCGCTTATAATAAGTACGGGTACAAAATGGTATGCGCTTATAATCGAGGAACGGCCATAAGCGCCATGCTCCAGATAGAGGCGCCGGCGCCTTTAATCGGACGGCGCCTATATCCGGGGCCATACGGTATGACTCTTAACTTAACTGTTATGTGCTAGGGTGTATGTTCTAGGCCAGCCTTATGTAGTTGAAAAACACCTTAAATACAACACACCAGCACTTAATCAGACTTATCATTGGGGTGAACTCTGATTGCTTCAGACTTGACACTCTGAAGTTTCAGCCTTTGTTTCAAACCTAGTCTGATCAAATCAGACTAACACAGTGTACTAAGTCTGACAAATCAGACAGGCAAAAAACGAATCTGAGGGCCTGGTTGGTTGCCATAGCACTGGTAAATGAAAGCAGCAAACACTAACGTATGTTAGTAGGCAAGAGAAATGTACGGTACCGTATGAATGAATATAATCCTGTACTAGGGGAATCAATGTGGGGTGGGGGATCAATGACAGCCATCCATCCATGATCCATGATTCTTCTGTTTCTCCACACAAACGCCGGCACACGTTGAGTTTGCAATCATAATCTCTCCACAACTCCTCTCCCCTTTCCCTAACACCACACCTCTTCACCCCACCTCACATCACGCCTCCTCCTCGTCCTCCTCCCCATCCACCACCACAACCCCCACCTCCTCCTCTGCCGCCCAGTGCTCCTCCCACCAATGGGGCTGCAGCACCGCCCGCGCCTCCTCCAGCTGCTGCCGGATCCCCGCCAGCTGGCGCCCGTCTGGCATCGCCACATCAGCGGGTGCCACGTCAGCGCCAAACAGCTTTGCCGCCCGTGCGACGTACTGTGAGACTGCTGTTTGCTGCTCGGGTGTGAGAGTGGTGGATGAGGTAGAGGAGGAGGAGGAGGAGGACGAGGTGGAGGAGAGAAGGGAGGAAGAAGAGGAGGAGCCGGTGACACGTGGCAGCATCTGATTGGTGTGCAGCAGCATGAGAGGCGCCATCAGAGCATCCACGCATGGCTGAGTGGGCGGCCAGTCCCAGACAGGCGCTGCCGCCCGCTCCCTCCTCTCTATCACCTGCAGCAGGGCGGCGCAGTGCGGCATGTCCCGCCACCCGCTGCGACAATCCAGAACCAAATCTTCATAAATAGCCAAGGAAACCAGCAGCAGCAGAGGGAGGCGCTTGGGTTTCGTCCCCACAAAACCTTCAAAAGAAGGCAGGTCAAAGTGGCTGGAACCCCACTGCACCACTCTGAACACCACATCCACCTTCACCTGCATTGGCAGCGCTGCCAGCACCCCCATCACACTCGCGCCATACACCGAGTCTTCGCCGCCCAGCGGAATCAGCCTCGGGACCTTGCCGAAGCTGCTTCCGAGCATGCTTGTCTGGTTCGGGCTCACAACTGGTGGGGCCTGAATGGATAGCTGCTGCGGCGATCTCTGCTGCTGCTGAGATTGCTGCTGCTGAGAATGCTGCTGCTGCAATTGCCGTTGGGCTTGCTGCTGCTGCTTCTGCTGCTGGTACTGGTCCGGGTGGTGGTGGTGCCGCGACTGGTGGGAAGGTCTCGACGAGTCGGTGTGCGTGCGAGCGATGGCAGGCTGTTCATTACCCGAGTCCGACCGACCGTGCCCGAACGCCTGCAGCAGAGAGCCAGGGAGGCTCATAGACATCATCTTCTGCATCATCTCAGGGGTAGTACTGTTCATGGGAAAGTTCCTGTTCATGCTGCCTGCCACCCCCCCAGCTGTGTCTGGGGCCATACCCGAACCGCCACCGTACCCAGAGCCCTCTTCTCCCTCCATTCCCCCATCGCCCCATGCTTGACCTCCCCCTCCCCCACTCCCACCTCCTCCCCCTCCCCCCCCTCCTCCCCCTCCCCCACCCCCTGCATCCCCGCCCATGCCACCGGCCCGGCCCATCCAGGCACGTCTGTTGCCGTGCCTCCTGCCTCGTGACAGCAACGGCCCACTCAGCACCTTCTTCCCCTTCACCCGCCCTCTTGCCTGCCCCGCCTGCCCTCCCCCTCCGCCCCCACCACCCCTTCCGCCATCACCACCATAACCACCACCACCAACAGCAGCAGCAGGAGCAGGGGCAGCGTCAGCGGCAGCCGCAGCATCGAGTCCCCTGCCTCCGCTGCCCCAAAAGCTGTCCCCGCTGCTGCCTCCCGAACCAGAGTGCCCAGGGTCGGCAGGCCAGGCACGGGGATGGTGCGGGAGAGAGTTGGTGGTGCGGAGCTGGTACTGGGAGTCCGAGGCCTCTGACTCGTCATAGCTGCCTGGTATCCACACAGAGGATGCGGACGGGTGGGCCTGGGCGGGTGCAGCTGCGGATTGCATGTGCTGCTGCTGCTGGGACTGCATCTGCTGCTGTTGCATCCTCTGCTGCTGCTGGTACTGCTGCTGCTGCATCTGCTGATGCTGCTGCAGCAGCTCTGGTTCATGCTGCCAAGGCTGCGAGTGCTGGAAAACAGGGCCTGACGCACACGAGGAGTCAGAGGACAACCGGGGGCCCGAGGATTGCACCTGGTTAAAGCCCGCCTGCTGTGTCCCCATTGGCAGCTGCTGCAGCTGGTGCTGTTGCGACTGCCATGGCTGTGAGTGCGAGTGTGGGTGTGGGAGGGTTAGCGAGGTGCGAGGAGAGAGTGGGGGCAGACCTGCCTGCTGCTTCTGCTGCTTCCGTTGTTGCGGTGCCAGTTGCTGCTGCTGCATGTGCTGCTGCATCTGCATATGCTCCTGCTGTGCCCACTGACCCTCCCCACTCTGTCCACCCAGCCGCCCCAGATCCCCCTTCCCCAGGCGCAGCCTATCCGACACGTCAGTCAGCGCCTTCCTGGACAGCATCCCACCCACTCCCACCATCCCCTCTCCCGCTCCTGCGCCCGCCCCCAGCCTCTGACTCCTCGGCATATCAGACCAAGACTTGGGAACATTCAACCCACTGCCTGTGTTCATGCTCAGCGTTCTGCTTGCAATGCTTACCGTTCTACTTGCCCCTGCCCCTGCCCCTACCCCTACACCTGCCCCCCCTGCTCCTGCGCCGCCTCCTGCCCCCTTCCCCTTAGCATGGCCGAACGGCATTGAGTAAAACAGCCGGTTACTCGGCCTCACCCTCCCCTTCCCCCCAGCGTCCCCCTCCCCCTGCTGCTGCATCAGCCCCTGCCCTTGATCTAGCCCTTGCTCAAAGCCCAGTCCCAAGCCTAACCCCTGCCCCTGGCCTAGCTCCTGCCCTTGAATCCAGGATCGGTAACAGTTGGGAGGGATGGCAACGCCTCTGGGGCTTACAAGTGCTGCTGCTACTGGCGCTGCTGGTGATGCTGCTGCTGCTGCTGCGACTGATGCTTGTGCGGAAGGTGATACTAGGCCGCCGTTGTTATAAGAACTCAACACCCCATACTCCATCTCCTCCTCCTCTTCCTCCTCATTCATTAAATAATCCCCGCCCACCCCGGGCCTCCCACCGGACCTCCGCCGAACCAGGCTGAGTTCCGGAGGCTCGGAAGACACGGAGAAGCGGGGAAGCTGGGTGAGGCTAGGGGGGGAGGAGGAGGGAAAGGAGGGGAGGGAGTGGGAGGTGATGGGCTGGGCAGTGATCGGCAGGGGGGCGGCGAGGGTGTCGGAAGTGGGCGGCAGAGTGATGTCAGCGGCGAGGGGGAGGGCGTGCATGCGGAAGAGGGAAGGCAAATGGCCCCGGGCGACGCGCACTCGAGCCATGCTGCCCCCTTCCCCCTGCTTCTCCTGCTGCTCCTTCTGATGCTTCTTCTGCTGCTTCTGCTGTTTCTTTTGGGTCTGCGTCTGTGGTTGCGGCTGCTGCTGCTGCTGGTCCGAGGGCAGATGGATCTCCACAAAGTGTCGATACTCGGGGAACTCGCTTCGCAGATCAGCCTGGGGCAGGACAGGAGGGAGAGCGGGGATGGGCATTGGATAAGAGGGGCGGGAATGAGGGAGTGGCATGAGTTCCACGCTCCAGTGGAGCGATTCAACATGAAAACGAGGAGGAAAGGCAGGAGAGGGGAGGAGGGGGAGTAAGAGGAAGGGGAGCAGGAAGCTCACCCTGAGCTTCTGTGCCTGTGCAGTGGCAGCTAGCGCCACACCATTCCCACTGCCGCCGCCGCTCCCACCGCCCCCTCTCGGACTCCTCTGCCCAAACGGCAGAAAGCACGACATCACCCCCCCACCCGCCACCCCCCCTCCTCCTCCACCTGGGGTCAACTCCTTCAGGTGCTGCCTCAGGTGCTTCAGGTGCTTCAGGTGTTTCACGCTCAGGTTCAGGGGAACCTCCAGGGTCCTGACAGTCTGTGCCAGCTCCAGCATGTGGTTTGCCAGCTGGGCGGCAGAGACCCCCCCTATAAGCACACCCACGGTTTCGGCCCCATACACGCCTCCCCTGGTCGCGACCATCTGGGGCAGCACGCGCAGCAGAAGGGGGGGGAGCTTGGAGGTGGGGGGGGCGTGGGGGAGGACGACGAGGGCGTGTCGGGATAGCCACCCGGGAGGGTTGTTGTCGCCGCCAGTGCCGGTGCCGGTACTGGTGGCAGAAATACGCGGCGATTTGGGGTTTGATGTGCTGGGCGCGTTGGGGCTCGCCCTCCCTCCTGCTGCCGTTGCCGCCGTTGCTGCCGCCGCCGCTGCTGCTGCTGCTGCTGCTGCTGCTGCTGCTGCTGCTGCTGCTGCTGCTGCTGCTGCTGCTGCTGCTGCTGCGGTGGGTGTTGTGGCGTCGGGTGCGAGCAGACCTTTCTGCAACCGAATGTCCCACACCGCGTGCTGCAGCCTGGTGGAAGGAGTAGTGGTTTGAAACGATGGGTGAGGGATTTGGGTTGAAAAGTAGGAAGAGATGAGGGCCAGTCCCTCCATTGGACCATTGGCTGGGTCAAAAAGAAAGAAAAAAAAAACAACAACAAAAAGTGACGCTTGTTCATCAATGATAGCTACTAATATTATTTTTTATATTGAAATGGTTACCACTATAATGTATTATCAGTGCCTTCCTTTTTCACAAAATTAATCATTTAATAATAATTATTGTTATATTGGTTACTCTCAACACTCGCTGGGTGACTCACCCGAGGAGACAGCAGACGGAGCGCCACGCGCCATACTGCGTGGAGGAGAATTGTTCATCTGTCCAGGTGACTTTTGAGTCGACTCAAAAGTCATCTGTCAGCAGCAGCACCCCCGTTTGCTTAGCACTCAAGGAGTTTCCTTTCTACAGGTGGAGGGGAGAACGGTGTAGACGCACAGCCAGGCACTCACCCGAGCAGGCAACAGATGGAGCGCCACGCGCCATATTGCGTTGAGGTGAAGCGCTCATCTGTCAGCAACAGCACCTCCGCCCACTGCTGCTGCCCCACGCCCCCCGCGGCACTCATTACCCATTGCCCCGTGGGGCTTCCTGCGCTAGCCGTGGTCGGCATGTACCCTGGCACCAGCCGCACCTGCTTGCGCCTGAGAGGTGTGGGATTGGGGTGGGGTGGGGTGGAGGTGGGGATAATGGGTGAACATGTGGGTCAGGCAGGATGGGGGGTTTGGAAGGGAGGGGCTGTGTGGCGAGCAAGGCCGCATTGGTACGTGGATGGAACGTACCCCGACACCAGCTGCACCTGCTGAGTCAATATAATGAGCTGCCCAACTCACCGCTTGTGAGAGCGCTGTCCATTTGCCACGAGCTCGGTCGACACGGACGCGAGGGAGAAGGGCGCCGGCAGCGACGAATCGTCAAGCGCCAGCTGGACGTCGATGGTCACGCTCTCGTGGGCGGCGAGGGGCGGCAGGAACTCCCGCTTCTCCCGCCGCTGCCTCCTGCCTGCTGACCTCTCGCCCCCCCGCTTGAGCGAGCCGGGCGTGAGAGCCCCTCGCGCGCTGTCCCTCTCGCTGTCACTCTCGCTTGCCCACTCCACTGCTGCCACCACCTCCACCTCGCCTTGCAGGCTGGGAGGGGAGGGGGGAAGGAAAGAGAGCAGGAGGGAGGTGTGGGAGGAGCAGGAAAGATTAGGAAGAGAAGACTCTTGTGGGGTGTGGTGCGGGGGGCAGTAGAAACTCGCACCGCTTCTCCCGCCGCTGCCTCCTGCCTGCGGACCTCTCGCCTCCCCTCTTGAGTGAGCCGGATGTGAGAGCCCCTCTGGCGTTGTCCCTCTCGCTGTCAGTCTCACTCGCCCACGCCACTGCTGCCACCACCTCCACCTCTCCTTGCAGCCTGGGAGAGGAGGGGAGGAAGAGAGAGTGTCAGAGAGAAAAATGGGAGGAACAGGAGGGATTGGGAAGAGAAGACTCCCCTGCTGCCACCACCTCCACCCCGCCTTGCAGCCTGGGAGGGGAGGGGAGGAAGAGAGGGAGTGGGAGGGAGATGAGGGATGGAAGGAAGAGAGAGTGGGAGGGCGGTGCTGGAAGGAGCAAGGCATGAAGAGAAGGGAAGGAGCAGGAGCAGGAGAGATCAGGAAGGAGCAAGGCATGACGAGAAGGGAAGGAGCAGGAGCAGGAGAGATCAGGAAGGAGCAAGGCATGACGAGAAGGGAAGGAGCAGGAGCAGGAGAGATCAGGAAGGAGCAAGGCATGACGAGAAGGGAAGGAGCAGGAGCAGGAGAGATCAGGAAGGAGCAAGGCATGAAGAGAAGGGAAGGAGCAGGAGCAGGAGAGATCAGGAAGGAGCAAGGCATGACGAGAAGGGAAGGAGCAGGAGCAGGAGAGATCAGGAAGGAGCAAGGCATGACGAGAAGGGAAGGAGCAGGAGCAGGAGAGATCAGGAAGGAGCAAGGCATGAAGAGAAGGGAAGGAGCAGGAGCAGGAGAGATCAGGAAGGAGCAAGGCATGAAGAGAAGGGAAGGAGCAGGAGCAGGAGAGATCAGGAAGGAGCAAGGCATGAAGAGAAGGGAAGGAGCAGGAGCAGGAGAGATCAGGAAGGAGCAAGGCATGAAGAGAAGGGAAGGAGCAGGAGCAGGAGAGATCAGGAAGGAGCAAGGCATGAAGAGAAGGGAAGGAGCAGGAGCAGGAGAGATCAGGAAGGAGCAAGGCATGAAGAGAAGGGAAGGAGCAGGAGCAGGAGAGATCAGGAAGGAGCAAGGCATGAAGAGAAGGGAAGGAGCAGGTAGCACGTACGGGAGGGGGGAGTTGTTGGTGAGGGTGAAGCGGATGGCCAGCTCATCCCCAATGCGCATCTCGTTGGGAATCTGCACCGCGTCACACGACATATCGGGCGGCACACACGGCGCATCGGACGGCAAGGAGCGTCCGCTAGTGGACTCATATGCCGCCACCGCAAGGGATCCGCCTTCACTCCCATCCTCAACCTCTCCTTCATCCTCTCCTCCCCCTCTACCGTCATCTCTCTGCCTGTACACCCGTTGCTCATCTCCACTTCCCCGGCCCCACTGCTCCCCTAAACCCTCTCGTCCCAGCACCAGGCTCTGCCCACGCGGCCTACGCATCTCCTCTGCTGCGTCTCCCACCATCTCAGCTCCCTCACTCCGCCGCTGCCGCTGCTCATGCTCATGCTCATGCTGATGCGTCTGCTGCTGAAGTGGCGACCACCCCGGCCCTTTCTTGAGCGGCAAGTACTCATCTTCAAGACTGGCACCCCCGCCGTCTCCGCCTGGGCTCAGATACTCGTCTCCAAGATTCACACATCCAAGCCGCAGTGCCTCTGCCTCACAACCCTCACTCGATCGTCCATCCTTCC
The DNA here is from genome assembly GCA_947471745.1 of Closterium sp. Naga37s-1. Taxonomy (NCBI): domain Eukaryota; kingdom Viridiplantae; phylum Streptophyta; class Zygnematophyceae; order Desmidiales; family Closteriaceae; genus Closterium; species Closterium sp. Naga37s-1. The sequence continues at coordinate 4,641,773 of CANJKZ010000048.1, forward strand.
ACCCCCTCTCTCCCCCGCTACCTGTCCCCCTGCCCCCTTCGCTATGGCGTCGTACGCCGCCCCTCCCATCCCCGCCCCTCCCATCCCCGTCCCTCCCATCCCCGTCCCTCCCATCCCCGCTATAGTGCTCCTCACTGCTTGCCCAAGGCCGCCGCAGCCTCGCCCTGTCCTCTGTCTCCCGGGCAAACACTTCCCCCTCCCGTGAAAACGCCTCTCCCTCCATTCCCTCCATTCCCTCCGAAATCTCCATTCTATCCGCATGTGAACCACCGGAGTAAGGCCCTTCAGCCCACGGCCGTGCAGCAGCGGCAGCAGCAGCCTCCCCATCGGACCGTTCGGAGGGAGTAGCCTCGGAGAGCTGGGAGAGCGAGGCGTGGGAGAGCGAGCCTTGGGAGCGGTGCGACTGGAACATCTCCTCCTGGAACCGGTCGAAGCTGCGCCGCTCACTGCTCATCGACCCACCGGTGCGTGGCCGACTCAACAACCCCTGCTGCTGCTGCTTCTGTGCCTGCTGCTGCTCCTGCTGCTGCTTCTGCTGCAGCTGAAACAGGCCGCTGCGGCCCACGTAACCCTCTTCTCTTCCATCCTCCTCGCCTTCCCCTTGCCCCTCCCCCTCCCTCTCCTCCCCCTCGCCCTCCCCCTCGCCCTCCCCCTCAGCAGCCTCCTCTATCACAATACCCAGGAACCGTCCGGAGAGGGAGCGAGGGGACAGGGGGTAGTCTAAGGAGCCCTCCTCCTCCTCCGCGCTTCCACTCCCGCCCATGCTTCCCCCTCTACTTCCTCCGCCCAAACTCCCACCAATGCTCTCTACAATGCTTCCCCTGAAGCTTCCTCCGACGCTGCTTCCCCCCATGCTTCCCCCCATACTCCCCCCCATGCCCCCCCCGATGCTGCTCCTGCTCCCACTCTCCCCTCTCCCGCCACCGCCCCTGCGCCTCCTCTCGCGCCTCTTCCCCCCGCCACTCCCCCGGGCAAGGCCACCACCCACATTACCATCCGCACCCCCACGACCACCCCCATCCGCACCCCCACACTTGATATTATCCCCATCCGCATGCCCATAGCTATGGCGGTCGCCGCCATCCACGCTGCTGTCCGTGTCATTGAAAAACAACACTTGCTGCCCCTCCTCTCTCTCGCTCTCCCCCTCCTCCTCCTCACTCATCTCCTCCTCCTCTCCAAACTCCTCCTCCTCCTCCTCGTCCTCCTCCCCTCCTTCCTCCTCCTCCCGCACCTCCTCTCTCTGCGCTTCCTCTTCCCTCTCCACCTCACCTGTCGCCCTTTCGTCGTCTCCTCCTCTTCCTTCCACTCCCCTTTCGCGCCCACCCGCCTCCCTTCTCCACACTACCCCCATCTCCCTTATCAATTCCCCAGCCCCCTCCTCCTCCCCATCCTCCTCCCCCTCCCCCTCCCTCTCCCCCTCCCCTTTCCCCTTCCCCTTTCTCCCCCAATACCCTTCCGCGGACCCCGTTTCCGCCAGGCTCCCGCTGCTGCGCGACCGGTGAAACCGCCCAGACGAGCCTCTCGCGCTCCCACCAAAGCTATACCCGTCATGAGCATCCTCGTCTTGGTGCAACCCGTTATAATCTTCCTGATCTGCACCTGAGAACCGAACCTGCCCATGCTTCTGCCGCCGCCGCCGCCGTCCCTGCTGCTGCTGCTGCGGTTGCTGCCGTCCCCTGGCTTGCCCTTCCCCACTCCACCCGTCCTGCCTGTTCGAAACCTGCACCGAACTGCTTTTTGCGACAGCAATAACACTGGTTACCCTATTCGTCCGTTCGCTACTGCTTCTATAGAAATCCATTCCATCCACCGCCCCGCTCCCCTCTCCCTGCTCCGCCTCCCCCTCCTCCCCCTCCTCCCCCGCCTCGCCCGCCTCCCCCTCCTCCCCCTCCGCGCTTTCCCACTCGTCGAACATCTCCCCGCTCTCGTCTATCTTCCCAAACCACCGCGACGGCAGCGACTGCATACGAGACGGCGGCTGCAGCGGCGGAGGCTGTAGCAGCGACTGCCGCTGCTGCTGTAGCGACTGTAAAGGCTGACGCGGCTGTAGCGCAGGCTGCTGCAGCGGCTGCTGGCGCGACAGCGATTGTAACCGCGACAGCGACTGTAGCCGCGACAGGGTCTGTAGCTCGGGAGGATCCGCGCCAGCACTCCGTTCGGTGTTGTAACTATGCGAATGTCGCAAACGACGCACACTGCCACCACCACCGGGACCACAAGTACTGTTGCTGCTGCTGCCGCCGGCAATGCCTCCGCCAGCGTCCGTAGTAGCAGCAACGCCGGTCGCCACGCCTATCCCGGCGCCCCTGGCACTGCCCCAACTGCCTCCCTCCGCGCTGCCGCTTCCGCCTCCGCTTCCGCTTCCGCTTCCGAATCCGCTTCCGCTGGCGCTGCTTCCCGCGCTGATTTTTTCCTTCCTCGATTTTGGCGCCGCGCTGTAGACTTCTTCCAGGGGCGGCGCAGGGGCGGCTCCCGCCTCTTCCCAGCCCGCCGCCAGCGGCGGAGCTTCCTGCGCCCATCTGCGCGGCATTTGCCCGTTTTGCGCGTTGGGCCCGCGGGTAACAGCAGCAGCGGAGCTGGTAACCTTACTAGCGTTACCAGGACTGCTGCTGGCAACAGTTTTACGAATGCCCGTAGAAACGCCCGTGACATAGCTGGGATTGACGGTCACAACTGACGGCGTATTCGTTAAAGCGCTGCTAGGGCTAGTATTGCTAGTAGCGAAGCTCTGCCACCGAAGCGCGGAGGAATCTGAGGTCGTGTCGCTTGGGGACCAAGCGGCGCCGCCCGCGGGGTAACCGCCGCTACCAGTACCGTTATAATCCCCGATAAGCGCAGCCTCGCTCTGAACACCGCCACGGTGCGGCGACATCGCGCCGCCATGGTGCGGCAGCGCGGGGAGAGCCATGATAACGCTGCTGTCGTCTTCCCTGGAAGACGCTACGGGCGACAGAATCATCTCTCCGTCAAACCTGGGGCTCTGATGAGCATAAAAAACGTCATATCCGTTGCCGCCGCTGTCGCCTGACAGTGCCACGTCAGCCTCCGTCTTCGGCTGCAGCCAACCCGCTGGCGAGTTGCCAGCGGCGGAGGCGGCGGAGGCGGAAGAAGCTGTCGTATCGACGGCGCCGCGGAGTAGCGAACCGAAAGCGCCAATGATAGCGCCGCTGCCGCTGCGAGCAGCGGTTCCTTTCACGTTGCTACTAGCAGCAGTCGTGGTGCTACTACGATGATACTGTAAGGCCGCATTATTGCTCTTATCATCATCCCAGGAAACGCGACTAGAAGCCTTTGTTAACGAATCAGAGTCGTTAGATTTGTCGCGCGAGCTGCCAGCGGCGCCAGAGGCCGTCGGCCTGGACTGAGGCGTGCTTTCGCGGGACGACCAATCGACGGACGGGACGACGTCGCTGGCGTTACGGGGCGTCCCGCGTGGGCCGAGGTTCATTCCTTGGGCTCGTCGCACGAGCCCGTCGCCGCCCGAGGCTTGTCGCGGCACGAGTCCGTCGCGCGATGGTCGCAACATGATTAGTGCGCGCAACGTCGGGTCGTTAGTACTCCGGCGCGACACTTCCATAGTAGTTGCGCCTTTGCATCGAATCGAGACTAATAGTTCTCCGTTGCTGCCATTCCAGATGTGTCAGCACTGTCGGATGCGTACATCATGGTTTCCGGTACTTCTAGAATTGCCAGTGTAACTCTCACATTCTGTACAGTATTATCGGTCCGTGCAATGAGTGGGTGTATTACTGAAAATGGATAAATAATCAGGTGCCAAGACCTGTTACCTCTCATTCACTCGTGAGCGTGCTTCCAGCTATTGCTCAGAGCAGGATGATTTGAAGGAGGAGGTTTCGATCCCTATTGCTCCAGTGCGGCTAGAATTGTAAATGTCCCATGTGGTGGAGTGGACAGTGGCCTTGTTCGGCAGTAGCTACAGTAACGACTGGAAAAGTGGAAAAGTGGTTCTCATACACCCAGTATGATTGACAGCTTGTTTCGCTGCTCAATTCTCTACGAAAAATAAAGGGTGGCTGATCAGGAAATCTTTGAGGAGGTATAGGGGAGAGATATAAGGACGGGAAACACTTTTGTCAATAGTCTGTCAGAGTAATCTCCCCTTGTTAGGGGACAAAACCGTAGTGATTATCCGGGTAAGACTGTATTCGAAAAAGTGAGACTGTAACTCATATCTGCTGTAAACTCAAGACAGGCAATCTTGGCCTATCCAAACACAAGCGCCACGAATTGGAAGTCTCGAGTCCAAGTTGCTGTCTTTCAGTTCTGTGCACAGCGAGGAAGGGAGAGGGCGAGCAGGAGGAGGCCCAGGAGTCAAGGACGACGAGGATTTATGGCCGGGACAGGAAACCGCGTTATGACGTAAATAAAACGCGGATTACGGACTGTACATTAGACATTTCAGCGAATAATAATCATATTACTAAGATTCTGTCATAAGTGGTGGACTGTGTATGTGGAAACTTCTGGCTCTGGTTCCGCAAAACCTTGCCTTCCGTTCACCGACTCCACGGTTTTATGGATTTGCAGCCAGCTTTGGATTCGATTGTGGGAGGAACGCTGAGGAAGAAAATCACTGTAGCAACCAGCTCAGCTCAATTGCGTGCCCTTCCTTTCTGTCGTGCACCTGCTCCAAACCTCACTTTACCAGCCTCCATCCTCTCTAATACAGTTTCGATTTCAAACGATAGGACGTGGGCAAGGAAACCCACACCAACCCAACCCAACCACCCAACAGCACACACCGCCGAACCGACCCCAACAAAAGGTGCCGTTGGCAAACCCGCCACTTACCTGAAAGGCGGTCCGCGTGGTCCGAAAATGCTGCACCATGTCTCAGAAATGTCCAAACTAAGAGTCACTACCAAACAACTTGCAGCTGGATGAAATGTCTGGCCAAGTGACTCAAATGACGCCTCAATCTGCAGTGCCTGCAAGCTGCTGAACATTCAAGAACCACCACCATGAAGTGCACACTTTTTCCATAAGGTTTAAGCTTAGAATTTTCAGCTTTATAAACTAAACAAAGCTATTTGTAAGCAACCCCTATCAGCAATGGCATCTACTTCTCATACTCATGCAAATCATGTGCTTCATCTGCCAATAGGCTCGTATCTGCCTCCCATTCATCCGCAGAAACAGGAGGCATGCCCCTCACCTTGCGCCTCATGTTGTGCTTGTGCCAATCCGATTTCATATGCTCCCGAAACAACTTGGTGTCATCAAAAGTAGCTCCATCCCCACATGTGCTGCAACGCTGCTGCCGCCCGCTCGGCTTACAGCCCGCACTTGAACCACCTGTTGCACCACCACCTCCTGTAACCCCATCTGAGACAGCAACCCCTCCCAGTGCTCTGGTAGCTGCATCTACCAGCAACTCAGCATCCCTTCCAGCAACGCCACCTCCACCTACCCTCCCACTTCCTCGTCCCCCAGCCTCTAAACCGCTCTGCACCTGTACCCTGCCTGCCTGAGCTCCCCTATCCTCTGTTGCTCCTGCTGCTGCTTCCCTTCCATGTGCCGTCATGGCAGTGCCAGCAACCATTGCTTCGGATTCGTCGAGCGAGTCAAAGGACAAGTCGCCCTCTTGCTGCACTGCTGCTGCCCGCACCTCCAGCCGCCCCCTCACACGCTGCATGAGCGAGTCCACTTCTCTGAACCGGCCCGGCTCGATCTGACACACCTGGTCACAAGCAAGCAGGCAGGCAGGCAGGTGGCAGGCAGGCAGGCACCACATACAAAAAGGAGAAAGGGGTCTAGCATCACTTGAAATGCACCCCCCGTACGAGGGAACATATGGCAGCAAGCAACCCATGTGATGATGGATGATGTATGGAATGGATCTGAAAAAAAAGCAAGCAACAAACTGGATCTAACCTCTGGGAAGAGAATTCACATGCCAAATCTATGAGTGTGGGTCTGTTGTGCGGTGTCTCAAGACTCTGTCAAACACAACTCCACGACTCACCATGGAGACCTGCGCAGGTGCGTTTTGGGCAGAGTCCACTGGCTGTGCCTGCGAGCGCATGAGCGCGCCCATCTGCTGCAGCTCCGCCTGCACCGACGGCAGCGCGGTGGATGGAAGCACAAGACGCAGCTCCATGCGCGCCCGCGTGATGGGAAAGCGCTGCGACAGCTGGCGGATCAGATCCAGCGCCTGGTGGGGTTGTGCATTGGTGGGATTTGCATGCCACGGCGGCCAGGAAGAAAATGGGAGTTGGACGACCTGCTGCGTGCATTTTGAGTTGAAAATAATATAATCCCAATGATTGCACAGAATGAAGAAAAAGAATAAGAAAAGGTAGAATATCGCCTGATTGCTGTTTCTCTACGGCATGACATGCACTCGCCTGCTGCTTGGAGGATCGATTGGGGTCAACGGAAAAATGGATGTCCCGGATGAACTTCTCCACAATGCCCACCGGATACGGCCGGTGCGTCTCAGGGTTCACTGTTCGCTCCGTTACAAGGCACGTTATGTCCCTTAATAACGCGGATGCCTGCATCTCCCGCTCCTTTTCGGACACCTGGTACTCCCCTTTCTCCAGAATCTGCAGTTGTGCAATGTAAGCAGGATCTCAAACAAAATATTAAGAAAATCCGGAGATAAACGCATCCGCCTGAAGCTTGCCATCACCTGTACCTACCTTTCTGCTTTGAGAGTCATGGTTCAGGGGTTGTGGATCAGGAGTTTTGAAAAGGCATAGCATGCACAAAGCTTCAGAATGCTTTCACAGAAACGACAGGGGCTCACCTCAAGGCACACCTTCTCCTGGTCGTCCGTGCCAAAGGCTGCGACGAGATCCTTGGATTTCGCGAGGGTGCCTTTCCCCACGTTGGAGAACACCGTCTGGCTCTGGAGCACCTCGTCCAGGTCCTTCTCGCTGTCATGTCACCAGGGAAAAATTGACACTCAAGATGAATAAAAGAACGGCGATGGAAAAAATTGAGATGTGACATATTTTGCGACGGTGCTTTCTGCCTGGTTTCAGAACGCCGCCTGGGTCTGCAGCACCTCATCCAGGACCTTCTCACTGTCACCAAAGAAATTTTCGACGACAGAAAAAAAGAAGGGGGCGGGAAGCGTCGTGGAGATATCGAGGCATGAAGGACAAGGAAGGTGGTCAAACTCGAGCAAGGAAGAATCCCGCGCATACAAAACAGGAACACCGCGAATATCAAAGCCCATAAATCTAGAATCCGGCCGCTGTCAGTCACCCGCCGGTAGGGAATACAATCGGAGTGAAACGCAGAAAGCATCGGGGAAAGCCTTACACGCGTGTCCTCCAGGAAACCACCTTGTTCTTGTAGCACGCGATCTCGAACCTCATCCCGCCCTTTTTTAACCTCACGACCGCGATATTCGTAAGGCGCTTCTGCCCTATCGGTTGCTTGTAAGCCGACATGGCGGTGGCGCTGTTCCTAACACTGGCTTGGTGGGAAGTATGTCCGTTTGTGCTCCAAGTTGTTGTTCCTCAGTCTTTTTAGCTCCAGCACACACACTCGTACGCAGTAGTCGATACCTCAGAGCGAACATATATGCAGGTAAAGGGATGGTCATCTAAATGCCTGTTCAGTAAAGTAATTCTTTTGGGTATGCATTTGTTCAAGGACTAGTGTTTCCAAAGCAACTCTGAAGAGGAATAATTGGTGAGCATAAAAAATGGGAACTATATGTAGATATACTATTCATCACTTCAGAATTCTAACTTTTGATAAGCGGCTAAAATTATAAGGTAGACCTTATAATGAGGAGCATGATGTTAGAATATGGTGTATTCTTATATAATTGCGTGCTTTAGCTAGTAGTGTAGGGTCTTGATGGTATACCCCCCTTTGTCCACCTTTCCTACCTATATCTTGTAACTCTCTCATATTGTAAACCCCTCTTTTGTTTGGCCAACACCTCTCCTTCCTAGCTCCTATGGTTTCCATGTATCCTAAGCTCTAACTACCTCTCTTGACATGGTTTCAGAGCTACTACGGTCTTAGGACCTATATTTTTTTTTAGGATCATGGGCCCACTCGTCACGCAGCCAGATGCGCCCCGCGGGCAGCACATTTTGCTCCCGCGCAGCCCGTCTTGCCCGCGCGCGGCCCCGTCTCGCCCGTTGCATTCGTCGCCCGTCGCGCCCCACGCTCTGCCCGTCCCGTCCCCTGCTCGTCGCGCCCCGTCGGCTGCCCTGCGGACGCCCCGTCGGCTGCCCCGCGCGCGCCCTTCATGTCGCTAGCGCGGGCGCCAGCGCTACGGCCAGCAGCGAGCGCAAGCGAAAGGCGGACCGCCAGTGCCAGCACCTGCAACCGGCGCCAGCGCCAGCGTGAATGACGGCGCCAGCGCCGGCAGCAGCCAACCCCCCCCCCCCCCCACCCCCCCCCTCCCCCCCCGCCCTCCCTTCCGCGGCTTCCGTCGTGGGGGGGGGGGGGAGGGGGAGATGTGGGGGTGGCGGATGCGAGCAGCCGGTAGCCCGTCCCTCCCCTCCCTCTTCCTCTCTCCCTACAGCACTTGTTGCTGTGGGGGGGGGGGGGCGAGGGAAGAGGTTAAGGGGGGAGGAGAGGGAGGTTAAGGGGGTGGAGAGAAAGAGAGAGAGAGAGAGAGAGAGAGAGAGAGAGAGAGAGAGAGAGAGAGAGAGAGAGAGAGAGAGAGAGAGAGAGAGAGAGAGAGAGAGAGAGAGAGAGAGAGAGAGAGAGATCAGGCCCCTCGTTTCCGTCGTCGTCGCTCTCACCGGGCATCCACTACGGGGGTTAAACCGCAGGCGGGTATCCTACCGAAGGGCCCAGTTGCTGCACGGTGATTGATGCGCTCGCTACACCAACTAGTCTGCATTCAATTAAGCGGGGATGTTAAAATATGGTGTATTCTTATATCATCGCATGTTTTTGTCAGAATATAATGCTTGTCTAGCCTGCAGTGGGGTACTCTATAGCGAGTACAGCCCCTTAGGGTTTCCTATTTGTATCCACCTGCTTGCTAGTGCAAACCCCTCCTTTGCTCATTTCTCTCTTGCCTAGCTAGGTAAACCCTAGCTATGGCTCCTACTTGTGCCTACGATTCTAACATGCTATCAGAGCGATTACGCTCCTGACCTGTGGGCCCACCTACTTCCGCTGCCCTACTGTGTGTCGCGCGCCCCGTGGCGCGCGACCTTCGATTTTCTTCCCGCCACGCGCTCGGGGCGCGTGGCGGTTTTCTGCCCGCCGTGCGCCCCGAGGCGCGCGGCGGTTTCCTGATTCGTCGCGGCGCCTTGGGGGCCCGCACGCAGGCCCCTCCCGTCGCCTCGTCGCGGCGCTTTGGGGGCCCGCACGCAGACCCCTCCCGTCGCCTCGTCGCGGCGCTTTGGGGGCCCGCGAGCCGGCCCCTCCCGTCGTTTCGTCGCGGCGCCTTGGGGGCCCGCACGCAGGCCCCTCCCGTCGCCTCGTCGCGGCGCTTTGGGGGCCCGCGCGCCGGCCCCAACCGTCGCCTCGTCGCGGTGCCTTGGGGGCCTGCGCGCGGCCCCTCCCGTTGCCCGTCGAGCCGCCCACGTGGGCCCGTGCGCGGCCCCTCCCGTAGCCCGTCGGGGCGCCCTGGGGGCCACGCTCCTCTTTCCCCCCTCCCTCCTCCCTTTCACCTGCAGCGGTCGCCCCTGGAGCAGCCCGCACCTGCAGCAGCCGCCCCTGGAGCAGCCCGCACCTGCAGCAGCCGCCCCTGGAGCAGCCCGCGCCTGCAGCAGCCGCCCCAGGATCAGCGCGAGCCGCCCCTGCGGCAGCCCGCGGCCTGTCCCGTCCCCCCCCGACCCCCCCCCCCCCCGTGCTTTTCGCGGTGGTTGGGGTGTTGGTGCCGGGTGTGGGGGTGGCGGTTGTGTGTTCCTCCCCTTGCTCCTCCTCCTCCCTCGTCTCCCACTGCTGCAGCTGTCGCTGAGGGGGGTGGGTGTGTGGGAGCCTAGGGTTTAGGGTTTAAGGGGGGTGCTGTGGGAGTGGAGCTAGGGTTTGAACAGGGGGTGTGTGAGAGGGGAGTGGGGCAGCTGGGGAAGGTTGTGTGAAGGTAGCTGTCGTGTCGCCTGCAGCGCCTGTAGTCCGTCGCCCTTGCTTCGGTAGCCAGTGAGCCTGTTGCACCAGTCGCCAGTGGGTCCGTTGCTCCTGCCGCTCGTCTATAGCCGCGGAGCCAGTCACTCCAGTAGTCCGTCGCCCTTGCTTCGGTAGCCACTGAGTCAGCCGCTCCTGTGCCCGTGCCTCTGCAGCTTCAGTCGTTGCCTCGCATCTTCTCTCCCTCCACAGTCTCTCCTCCTCCTCACTTGCCCTCTGTGATAGCCTCTAGCTTTGCTTATCATTGTGAACTCTTGCTCTATGACTGCATGCTGTACTGATTATACCCCACTTTGACTATGGGGGTGTGACAGAATATAATGCTTGTCTAGCCTGCAGTGGGGTACTCTATAGCGAGTACAACCCCTTAGGGTTTCCTATTTGTATCCACCTGCTTGCTAGTGCAAACCCCTCCTTTGCTCATTTCTCTCTTGCCTAGCTAGGTAAACCCTAGCTATGGCTCCTACTTGTGCCTACGATTCTAACAGTTTTAGCTAGTAGTGTAGGGTCTTGGTGGTATACCCCCCTTTGTCCACCTTTCCTACCTATAACTTGTGACTCTCTCATATTCTAAACCCCTCTTTTGTTTGGCCAACACCTCTCCTTCCTAGCTCCTAGGGTTTCCATGTCTCCTAAGGTCTAACTACCTCTCTTGACACATGAGCCAAAGGGGTGAATGGCATGCGAAGGTGGGGACTGTTACGAATAGTGAAATGGGAAAGACATTGTGCACTCCTAACCGCAGAAAATGAAGCTCACAGTATCGAGACTGGATTTGAAGAGGCAAAATGACGAGAAGAGTCGCGTACGGCTACAGAGCATCTAGACCGTTAGGGCAGACATCATCAGGAAGCAGCAGTGGCAGGGATTCTGCCCGAGTAGTTCGTAATCGTACAGAGTCCCACAGTTGGATTTTGCTATGATAAGGGAATGTATCCCTTATAGTGTCAGAGGTCCAGTGGTGATTCCCTATTGATACTAAGGAAGGGTTACACGCACGTCGGCCTTAGGGGTTATGGGCGCACTCACCCGCTACACAAACAAGCCCTTTTATCCCAGTGGTTAGTGGCTAAGATTCTGACATGGTATTAGAGCAAAGGTCTCGGGTTCGAGTCCCGGTGTATGCACTTCGGGCATCCCAGAGCGGGGGGGTGTCAGAGGTCGACTGGTGATCCCCGATTGATCTTAGGGAAGGGTTGGACGTTGTCCTAGGGGGTTACGGGCGCACTTAACCGCTACAGAAACAAGCCATTTTATCACAGTGGTTAATGGCTGGGATTCTGACATATCGTACATGGTTAGCAAGGTCGTTCCATAATCCACATGTACTCTTATTTATATACCTGTATTTGCATGTTTTAATCATCTCAATCATTTTACATTCACTCTGATTTGAGGTCAAGGGCCCACCACCACCACTCAGTCGTGTGCAAACCTTCCTTAGGTGATCCTGGTTACGATCAACCTATGATCGTAGTAGGGACTGGACGAAAATTCGCATCAAACATGTGCTGCCCGCAAGGAGATTGGTGGAGAATCTGGAAGAACCCTACGATGTTAGCGGTCCTCGTGTTGCACGGGTGGGGAATAGCTGACGGACCTTCGTGGGAATAAATCCACGATAGGAAGGTCAATGATTTAAATACGAGGTAGTGTGAAATGGCAATTGTGGTGAGCACATATAGTGTATGGTAGGGTGGACGGGGGAGAGTGTTGTTAGGTGAGGAGGAGGTTTCGGTAAGTTGGAAAGAGTAGAAGTACCGTATGGCATGATCAGCCGGGCAGTTTCGTATGAAGGGAGGGAAGTGAGTTGGATTGGGGATGAGGTAGAGGTTGGTGGGGACAAGAGATCATGACGTGGGCCACAAGGGGGAGAAAGGTCTATCGGGGGCTCGGTGAGGTGGGGACAGGTAGGAATATGGCCATGAGGTGGACGTGAGAGGTAGGGAGAGAGCTGGGTGATTTGGGTGCGAACAGGGGTGCGGTGGGGCGCTAAGGAGGTCAGCTGGACCGGGGGAGAGTCTGGTAGGCAATGAAGGGCGTGAGGTGGGGAAAGAAGATGGTGAGGTGGGAAGGCGGGGGAGGGGTGATGAGGGGAAAAAAATGCATGTGGTGGCAAGTATGGTGGAGAAATGAGCGAATGAGGTGGTGCGAGCAAACGGGGAGAGAGGCGTAGAAAAGGAGCTTCTAAGGTGTGAGGTGTAAAACATTCTAGTTTTGTACATAATTGTCTGCTGCATCACCGTAGTATAGTTCATTATTGACCCTGTAGCAGTGTACCTTACATGCTTGTTTTCCCCTCTAGATAGTGAAATCCCTTCTTCTTTCTCCCATTTTTCGCACTCATCCTAGCACCTAGCTTCTCATAATTTGGCTATTTTCGACATGGTACGGAGCCTAGTTAAACTCCAAGGCATGTTGCCTACTCAGTTATGGCGGCCTCCCTAGTTGGTTGTGGCACGAATTATGCCACGCCCATTGTTGCGCTCGTCACTGCCTCTGTTGCGCGCCTGTTGCTGGCACCGTTCCGCCCTGTCGCGGCCGCCCAATGACCGCCCCGCCACACCCCCTTGCACAACCCACTGCGCCCGTGCCCGCTGCTGCGCTAGCGCCCTGCTACGATGGCGGACCCTGGGGGGGGGAGGCAAGGAGGGGAGGGGGGGGGGGGGGGGGGGGGGGGGGGGGGTGGGGGGGGTGGCGATTATGCCACCTCGCTCACGCGTCATGGGCTTGCACCACCAGCTTCCGCCTCTCCTACCTCCCTGCAATGTTTGCTGCTGTCGGGGGGAGGCAAATGGAGTGGCGAGTGTGATCCTGCAGCACCAACCACCACCCAAACTGCTGCCCTGTCGCACGTCCCGCTGTGGAAGGGTGGCTAAGGGGGTCGTGGGAGTGAGCCTGCAGAGCCACCGCCCATCTACTCCCCTCAATCTCTCTCCACTTGCCCTCTTGTCAAAATATAATTCTACTTGCTAGGCTATAGTGGGTTACTCAGTACGGGATACAACTGTCGAAGTGAAAGGCCCCGCCCTCGCTTGGGCACAGGCATTCTCTGCAACGACGTGGTGAATTCGACAAAGTGATCGTCGCATTGGATCAGCCCGTCCTCTAAAACCGCGATAGATTTTCGAGGAGGTGGTCTTCTGATTCACCAGCCCAACGACGAGCTCTGGTCGACGGGGTGCTGTTCGACAAGCTCGTCATCTTATCTTCTAGTGAGTCGCGCGATCTCTGACGGACGGGGTGCAGTCCGAAGAGCCTCGTTCTCTAATCGAAGGGCGTCGTTCGGCGAGCCTTGTCTCGGCGAACTGGTCGGCCGAATTCCCGCGACTACGAAACTTTGCGAAGGCATGCGAAATTCGTTCAGGTAGTTCTTAGCGAAATTTCACCTGCGGAATGGCATGACGAGTTCGATGGTGAACATATGATGAAACCGTCGGAGCGTTTTCTACCTGGCACCTGCGCAATGTCTCTGACGGTCCAACCGTCTACCTGCACCTACTCGGCAGGTGCACACCTGCGCAGATATTCACCTGCGAATGCAGCGCTGGCAGGCCGCCCTGCTGCAGCGCTGGCATGTTGCCCTTCTGCTACACTGGCAGGCCGCCCTGCTGCATCGTTGGCGAATCGCTCTGATGCAGTACTGGCAATTCGCCTTGCAAAATTCTTGCTAGGGGTTCCAATGCCATTCTAGTCATATCACTTGCATGCCTTCTTGGTGTACTCTAATTCTATATTTCTCAATGTTCTTTTCAATTCCTTGGTGGAGACTTTGGCCAAATTTCTCTGTGAACACAGCAAGTAGTAAGAACCCTGTTAGAGCGCTACGATCACCCGCACAACCCCGTGCCCTCCTCCGTAGTCCACTCCCGTTGTAGGTGACTCTCCGCAACAACCCCAATCAGGGTTAGCCTATACAAACCTGTACTGCCCTATTTCTAGTCATTCCTGCACAGTTGATTCTAACATGGTATCAAAGCAAAGGTCTCTGGTTCGAATCCCAGTGTGTGCACTTCGGGCATCCCAGTGCGGGGAGGTGTTAAAGGTCCACTGATTCCCGATTGGTCCTAGGGAACGGTTATAAGCACATTGGCCTGGAGGGTTATGGGCGCACTCATCCGCTACACAAACAAGCCATTTTATCCAAGTGGTTAGTGGCTGGAATCCTGACACCTCTCTCATTCCGCTGCGCCTCTCCCCTCCTCGTAGCTACTACTCTTCCACATCCTCTTATGCTGCTGTCGCATATGCAATTGCTACACCTGCCACGCCTCTACTGCGCATGCCATCGCTCCACCTGCTGCGCCTTTGCTGCACCTGTCGCGCCTCTGCTAGACCTGCCGCACCTCTGCTGGACCTGCCGCCACTGCCTACTGTAGCTGTCACATCCACAACCTACCGCTAACTTGCCGCCAGTGCAATTCACGTCACTGCCTTGCTGCCGCTGCATATGTCGCCACTGCATCAGCTACCGCTGTATTTTCTTGTCACTGCTTTTTCCGCTGCGCCTTTCCTCAAAGATACCCTTCTTTCATTGGGAGGACGTGATTTTGCACGGGTTTATGCTCAAGGCAGTTACGGGTGTGTGTTGAAGAAAATTATTTGATATATAACAGCCTATTACGTTACTGTAGTGTAGGTCATTCTTGATCGTTGTTGATGATGTACCTTTCCCACCTTTGCCTTGCTTGCCTTGCCTCTATTTGTTCTCCCCTCCTAATAGTGCAACCCTTTCTCAATGCTCTCGTTTCCACTTATACCATAAAGCCTAGTTTCTCCTAACTTAATTATTTTCGACGAGAGGGAGCGGCATACCGGTAGTGGAATAGGGGGGAGAGATGTCAGAAGTAGTATGTAGGAATGATTGACTAGGTAGCAAGAATGAGCACAAGTACTAGGGTTGACTTAACGTGTTGTACCCCTTAGAGTATGCCCCACTACAACCTAGAGATTGTCAAGATTAGAAGCTAGAATGAAGCAGGACGCTAAGAGGGTAAGCAAGGTCAGGACGAGTGCAGGTTATCAAGTACATGAGGCAGCCCACAAGCTCTGGATGCAGGCCACTCGGCTCTACGGACTCATCCAAAGGCATAGCTGAGAGCGAGTGACCAGTAGGCAGAGGAGTGGACTGTGGCGAGGAATACGTGAAGCGGAAGCGCTGAAGGACTTGCTGCACCATGTATGACTGAGTCAGGGTAGTAATGGTGCGCCGTGCTCTGTCCCGGGTGATCTGCAAGCCAAGATAGATGCGTGGATCTCCCAGGTCTGTGCACGTGTGTCTCTTCTGCAGCTCCGACTTCACAAGGGCGAGTCCCTCAGTGTCAGCAGTGGCAAAGACCAAGTCATCGACATACACGAGGATGTAGAATGGCGGAAGTGAAGTGTCGGTGCGCAGAAACAGCGACGGGTCAGCAGTCGAAGGAGCAAACCCAAGAGCCGCAAGCGTCGTCCTCAGTGTGTCATGCCACTCGCGAGGGGCCTGGCGGAGACCGTAGACTGGCCGCCGGAGGCTCCACTGGGTACCCGCAGGAAACGACCGAGTGAAGCCAGGTGGGCGGCGCAGCCAGATCTCCTCGTGTAGGCTGCCCTGTAAGAAAGCTGTGCTGAAATCAAGAGAGTGAAGCTCGTAGTCACGCTGAGCGGCAACGTGCAGCAGCACCCGAAGAGTGGTCATCTTCGGGGTGGGGGAGAAAGTCTGGAAGAAGTCAACTCCCTCTCGCTGACTGAAACCTCGAGCAACGTAACGAGCCTTGAAGACAGGCGGAGAACCTGGCGGCCGCTTCACCCTGAAGATCCACATGCCACTGACGATGTTCGCCCCAGGAGGGGGAACGTCGTCGACGTAAGTGCCTGTGGACTTCCAGGATGCCATCTCTGCGTCCATGGCTGACTGCCACTGAGGGGAGTGAGGACCCTCACTCGCCTCTGCGCAAGAGCACGGGGTCGGGAAGTCTGGTGCATCCGAGTCTCCCTCAGGTGCAATCAGCATGGACACGAGATGAGGTACAACAGCTGCAAAGCACTCAAAGTCCTCCAGCCTGTCCTCAAGGACGTCCGTGCCGGTCAAAGAGAGAGACATTATCACTGCTATCGCTCATTAGGAACAGCTGCATGTCATCGGGCGGCCCTCTTTATCGAACGTCAGAACGCGGAGGGTGGCCATAGCTGCTGGCTCGGGACTGGCAGGGCAGTGCAATTGCAGGCAAGCAGCAGTAGCTGGAGAATCCGGTAACCTAGGCAACTAGGCAGCGCGGCGCGGCTTAGTAGGGCGGCGTGGCTCGGCCAGGGCGGCGCGGCTCGGGCAGTGCGGCGCGGCTCGGGCGTTGCAGGGCGGCTCATGCGGTGCAGCGCAGCTCGGGCTGTGCAGCGCGGCTCGGGCGCGGCGGGGCAGTGCGGCGCTGGCAGCTGCAGCAGCGTAGCAGTGGCTGCAGCGTTGGCAGGGCGGGCAGAGCACAGGGCAGTGCGGGCAGGCGACGCGCCAGGCAGCAGGCAGCCGGCGAGGCAGGGCGGGCGGTGCGCTGGGCGTAGCTGGCGGCCGCGGCTGTAGCAGGCAGCGCGCTAGGCTGCAGGCGGCCGGCAGGGCAGCAGGGCATAGCGGGCGGCCGCGGCAGCAGGGCAGGCGGCGTACGGGGCTGCGGAGTAGCGCGACAGGTGGCGCACGGCGCGTAGCAGGCAGTCGCGGCAGGGGCAGGCGGCGCGCGGGGCTGCAGGAGGGGCAGCGCGCTAAAGAAAACACGCGTTGCAGCAGTGGCGCGCGGCCAGCAGGGGCAGCGCGCAGGTGGCGTGCGCGAGGCAGCGCGACGCGGGGTAGGGCAGTGCGGTAACGCGGTAACCGCAGTCGGAATGGTGGGCCCGAGAAAAAAAAACGGTCCTACGGACCTACTGCTCTTAATACCATGTCAAGATTAGAAGCTATAATGACTGCATTGAAAGAATTGTCGGTACAAATACTAACCCTAACATTGGGTTGTACCCTACAGAGGCTACCCCACTATAGCCTACACATAACTAGCACATATATAGTTTGACAGAGATATACCAATGGAATTTGACAAGAGAGAGGCAGGGACAAGGGGAGTGAGGTAGATAAACGAAGGCGTGAAGTTGGGAGAGGTGGGTTGGGTTGGGATGTTGTATTGTATGTATGGTAGAGATCCATCCGCGAGACGATGGAAGGGGATAATATGAGAATCTATGCATGAAAATCGTAATCAGATTACCTATAAAATGATTCAAAGTCCCGAACATAGGTTCAATGGTGCTGCATTTTACTATATGGACATTTGATGATAATTTTTAAACACATGAAGTGTTTTTCAAAATTACGTATTTCGAAAGCGCAGCTGCCTGTAACGCAGATTTGGCATCGTCGAAGCGCGCTAAACGCCCTTCTCCAACTACAAAACGTGGGTTGGAGCTCATTTTCCTCCACCCACGTCTCTCATTTTCCAACTCCTCATGCAACTCTCAGTTCCTCGAGCTCATTTCTAGTTTTCCGTTCAAGCTGGCTAGAACTCGCTCTCTACCGAGAGGCGTTTCACCTTCAACTTTATTAGCTGACATTCTCAACCACAACCGCTCGACTATGGCTGCTACGCCGACACTTAACCACGTGAACAACACCGTCGTCAACGACTCGAATATTTCCGACACCGATCTTAACGCCCGGGAAATGTCGGGCGAGCGCCGCAACAAGCGCCGGGCAGACGGCGAAACGTCCGCCCCAACAGCTGTCGACGTGCTCGAGGTCAACAAAAACGCCGAGCGGCACCAGCAGCACCCTTCGGCGCCTGTGGCGCCTGTTGCGCCAGTGGCACCCGTGGCACCAGTGGCGAACTTGGCGCCACACGCGACTGACGCGGAGCACGCGCCTGAGGCACACGCGCCCCACAGGCAGTCGCGTCAGCGCCAGAGGCGCCGTACGGCCGCCTCGTCTGACGCGACCATTGACCCGGACTTGACCCAGGCGTTGACCCCGGACCAAGTCAAGGCGCTACTGTCTCTGTTACAGCATCGACCCGCCAGCGCAATTGAAGCCGAAACTACACAACCGGCGGCATCAATTTCGGCTAAAAACGAAAATTCGAAAAAGGAGAAGGGAGCGAAAGGAGCATCAACACGCCGCCACAACAAGGAGGTAGCTACCAGCGTTCCCGAAGCCGCAGCCGACGACCACGACTCCGACGACTCTGACGACGACGCTGGTGAGGCTCCGAACAACGCAGCAAATGTCACATCCATGGAAAATCTCCCCCCCCCTTCCTTCCACCAACCCCACCTTTTCGGCGGCAAACTTCATGAAGACGTTCGTGCGCGCGAAGGCGGAGCCCCTGGAGGACGTGAGGGCCTACTTGAAACACGCGGAGTACAAGCTGCAGCACGACGACACGGCGGGCGGACTCGAAATGGTCATGAACGCCCTCGACTACATTTCGGAGCGTTTTGTGATGTTTCAAGTCGAGGACCACACCGACGACCGCGTGGCAAAGCGATTCAAGCTCTACCAACAGAAGAGTCTTCTGACTTCCCGCCCGTTCAAGCAGGCGGTAGCTGATGTGGCGGCTATGGATCGCGCGGAGGGCGCGTACGCTCGTTCCCACCGCGTTGGAGGGCATGGGCCGACGGCATACACCCCAAAGCGTGGACCGCCGCCCACGGGTGACTTCCATGGCTTCCGTGGGGCGTGCTTCCGTTGTGGCCAGCCGGGTCACGTGGCAAGCGGCTGCCCGAGGAACGGGAACGGTGGCCAAGGTCCCGCACCCGTGGTGTAGGGGCGGGCCTTGAGCTGTTGCGCCTTGTGCGCGTGGCACGGTGCACGTCATGTGCAAAATCCGTGGGCAACCCAAAGGGGTTAGCGATGGCGGTTGGCCAGCCCTAGTTAGGGGTGATTGATAGGCTAGAGGCCTAGGATGCGGGGGAGGGAATTACAAACCTCTTGGCCCTTAGTATTAGCCCATGCGGTAGGGGCAAAGGCATGCTAGGAGCATGGCAATGTATGGCCCATTTCATATAAGGGCGGACTTATTAAAGGAGCGATTTCTGATTTTGGCTCATGATGACAAAAAAAAAAAAAAAAAAAAAGAGAGAGAGATAAGGGAGAGAGAGTGAGAGCGAGAAGAAGACGAAGGAGAAGAAGAAGAGAGAAGGAGAGAAAGGGAGATGGAGGCAAAAAAAAAAAAAAAAAAAGGGGGCGAAGATATGTACCGTACGACCCCAATCAATGGCCCTTGCACTCATCGGACGGGCAGCCATTGCCTTGGGTGAGCAAGAGTGAGAACAAAAGAGAGGGTGTGTGTGTGTATGCGAGAATGAAGAGAGGCAGAGAGAGAGAGAGGGAGAGAGAGAGGACACGAGAGAGTTCCTTCCCTCTCCTCCTGTTGTGGCCACGTGACCACGTGGAAAGACTCACACCCGCACCTTGGTTGGTGGATTGAAAAAAAAAAAAAAAAAAAAACCCGTACAATGCGGATGCTAGGGGTGACAAATGGTATTCGAATGGGTCAACAAACACGCATTCATCACATGCACCGCCATTTCACGCACGAAGGCTGGAAATCATATCCATAGGAACCTCATTTCGCATTCCCGCTCCATTGTCATTCCGCAAACATGCAGCGGCAATACGCCATGAGGTGTTCGGCGACGACGAGCCGTACGAATTCGCCGTCACAGACAAGACCGTCACGCAAATGCGCGGGCGGCTTCGCGCAACCCTCGCATGGTGGGGCTCGTGGTGCCCAAGTAGCCTCATCCTCTCGGTCATCGCCAACGGCTACTGGCTACCATGGAGCCACAACCCCCCACAACCATTTCACGAGCGCAACCATCTCGGCGCGCACACACACGCGGCATTCACACGCACTGCCATTCGCGAACTGACAGATACCGGAGCGGCGGTAGCTACCCCAGCAGCGGAACTAACATGCATCAGCCCACTCAACGTGGTTGAGCAACGTGACAAATGCAGGCTTATTCTCGACCTCCGGAAAGTGAATGCGCAACTAATCATCCCCAAATTCAAATACGAAGGGCTAAGCCGCGTTGCCGACCTGGCACGCACAGGCGACTGGATGTTCTCCATCGACCTCAAATCCGGATACCATCACATCGACATACACCACTCATGCTGGACATTCCTCGGCTTCGAATTTGAGGGGAGCACGTACTCTTTCCGTTCATTGCCCTTCGGCCTCGCGACAGCACCATTTGTCTTCACACAACTCATCAAACAACTAGCCAGGCGCTGGCGCGAGCAAGGCATCCGAGTTGTACCCTATGTGGATGACATCCTGTTTTTATGCAAGTCCAAGGCACATGCACAAGCAACGTGCCAGATGATAATCTCGGACCTCAAGATGGCGGGCCTGGTAATCAACGCGAAAAAGTCGCAGCTGTCACCGTCACAACACCTGCGATTCTTGGGCGTCGAGCTGGATACCAACTCCGTACAATTCTCCATTGGCATCGATCGACGAGCATCACTTCATGCACACATTCTCAATCTCCTGGGCGCAAGCAAAGCACGTCGACAGGTCCCAGTCCGCCACCTGGCTAGAATCACTGGCACGCTCGCGTCAATGGCTGTCGCGCTAGGTGCCACGGCGCGCGCATTCAGCCACGCCATGTTACAAGCGATCAACGACGCGCCATCCTGGGGAAGCAGTGTGAGCATTTCCCCGTCTGTGGCCGAGGAGCTGCAATTCTGGCTTGAGGAGTTCGACATATTCAACGGCGCACCATTCCACGTCCGGAACAGTTACGACGCCGTAATCCACGTGGACGCCAGTTCCCACAGTTGGGGTGCCACTCTGCTCACCTTCCTCGGCGAACTCGAAGAAGCCAGTGCAGCCATGCCAGAACCATTGCACGCAACGTCCAGCACCCGACGGGAAATCGAAGGTGTCCTATGGGCCCTCCGAACGTACGCGAACAAGGTCCGACGGAAACACGTGCTCGTGAGGGTGGACAACCAAGGGGTCTT
The DNA here is from genome assembly GCA_947471745.1 of Closterium sp. Naga37s-1. NCBI lineage: Eukaryota > Viridiplantae > Streptophyta > Zygnematophyceae > Desmidiales > Closteriaceae > Closterium > Closterium sp. Naga37s-1. Next base: position 4,662,834 of record CANJKZ010000048.1, read on the forward strand.
CTTCATCCTTCGCAAAGGCGGTTCCCGCACCCCCGACCTGACCAACGCTTGCAAGGACATCATTCGCACCTGCATGGAGCTCGGCACTCGACTAATTGTCGAATGGATCCCGCGTGAGCTTAACTCCCATGCCGACGAGCTGTCGAAACTAACCGACCATGACGATTACTCACTGAAGCAACCATGGTTCCGAATCCTTGATCGCCGCTGGGGACCCCACTCCATCGATCTCTTCGCGAACCATCGCAACTCGCATCTGCCACGATTCTGCTCAAAGATCCCTCACCCAGAGGCTACTGCGGTTGATGCATTCTCATGCTCATGGACAGCCGAGAATGGCTTCGCGTTCCCACCACCCCAGCTGATCCCAGCAGTCATCCACCACGCACAACGCACCCACGCATCACTCACCCTAATTGCCCCACACTGGACGGGGGCAAACTGGTGGCCACTCTTACAACCCTCCCCACCAAACTGGGCCCCGCACATCAGAGCGCACATTCCCCTGACGCACGGCAGCCAATGTCTAGCAGTAGGAACGCACCGCACTGCATTCTCAGGCACAGGACTGCCTCATAGCACAATCATTGCACTACGAGTGGTCTTCAACTAACCCGCCCATACGCCTGTGCGCAGACGTGTTGCCGAAGCTACAAGTCCAGCTTCTAAAGATGCTCTCCCAGTCTCGGGCCGATTCAACAATCCGAACATATGAGCCATACTGGGTCAAGTTTCGAGCCTTTTGTGCAAAGGTGAACCTCCCATTCCTCCCCACGGCGGACATGACCCTCGCGCTGTACCTGGTGTACGCGATCCAACACAAAGCCACCTTGTCCATGGTACAACTCACATGCTCAGCCGTGAGCTTTGCACACCGCATGACCGGGAGCATCTGCCCAACGATCGGACCATTCACCACTCAAGTACGCGATTTCGCAAAAAGGCACTGCCCTCACCCCATGCGAGTGAAGGAGCCTGTCTCGCTGCAACAAGTCCACGACATGTCTGCCAGCTACCTGCAATCCGACAACCCAGGAGAGTTCCAAAAGGGGCTAATCCCCATCCTCATGTACACAGGATTTTTAAGATACTCAGACCTCATCGCCATCGAGTGGCAAGACATCCAGTTCGAGAACGAGGTCATGTGGATTTTAATTCCGTACTCCAAGACGGACCAAGCTGGAAGGGGCACATGAATACCCATCGCCGCAACTCATGACCCCTTTTGCCCCGTCCGCTGCACCCGACGACTCATCCAACTTGCGGGGTACAACTAGCAGTCCGCGGGGCCACTTATTCGAGTCTTTGGACGCGGTTCACCCCAAAGTGGCCAAGCAAGGCCGCCAGCATACCCGACGATCCGAAACTGGTGCAAAGAAGCGTTCGGGAGGATCGGATTAGGAGAACAGCAGCTGGGCACTCACTCCTTTCGCAAAGGAGCAGCCACTGCCGCGGCAAACACCGGTGTGCCAGACAGAATCTTCAAACGACTGGGCAGATGGCGCAGCGACACAGCGAAGGAGATGTACGTCACGCCCAACGCCGAACACCTCGTCAACGCCTCCCGTCAGTTGCAAGATCTGACATACACCCCTTCTTCATCGCAGCATGCCGAGGCACTCGTCCGCCATCGAAAGCCCCCGCTGCCCATGTCTCAGAGACCCCAGTTGCAATGAGAACGATGCGAAATGATCAGTATAAGAAAGCAAGCTTTCTAAATATGATATTTTTTAAACACACGAAGTGTTTTTCAAAATTACGTATTTCGAAAGCGCAGCTGCCTGTAACGCAGATTTGGCATCGTCGAAGCGCGCTAAACGCCCTTCTCCAACTACAAAACGTGGGTTGGAGCTCATTTCCCTCCACCCACATCTCTCATTTTCCAACGGCTCATGCAACTCTCCCACCCCCCACCCCGACACCGAGGACATCTGCGACGCCGCTGGAACAGGAGGACAGACAGTTAGTCATATGACTGGTAGTACGCACGCATAATGCAGGATAGCTAGTACAATGCTATGGTAGGTGGAATCAGGTCATGTACTAGCATCTATATTGTCTAGCTCGAGGTGCATGTTGTAATTTGCCAGTTGCAATGAGAACGATGCCAAATGATCAGTATAAGAAAGCAAGCTTTCTAAATACAAATATTTTAGAATATGTCGAAGTAGGGCTAGCTCTAATACAAAATCTGGAAATTTATCACATTTTTAGATGAGATATTTACTCCATATTGACCTGTGTTGACAAAAGAGAGCATCTAGATAAGCTCGAAAACATTGGAGCCCCCCTAACTTTGATATTTGGATGATTGGATAAAATATGTTACTTTGATAGTGGAGTGTAGATTGGAGTGAAATGCATGTAGTAATCCGCGCAACCCAGCCCACTTTCCGCTGCCTGCGCTTGCGCAGTTTCTGCCGATGACTCCCCCTTTGACTCCGCAAGCCTGTAGCTATCCGCGCGGCCATCCCTGTGGTCGGTCCGCTGGTCGCCTGTTTTCCTTCGGCAATCTCGAAAGCCTGCTGCGAGCCATCCAGTCGGATTTTTGACTGCAGGCTTTGGCTGTCTCGTCCAGTGGTAGTATTTTGTTGAACCTGGCCTGCTTCATTTGTTTCTGAGCTAGGCCTTCTGACATCATTACACTGCAGTTTCAAGCCACGACTTGTGACGGTGTTGACGACGACAACCTAATTTCACGGTTGCATGGCCTTTAGGTCCTCCTTGTATTCGCGCAAGGCATTTCGGAAGCATTAGTTGTAGTCCCTGAAACTCTTGCATTTCGTAAACCTCTTGTCACTTCAGAGACGTCCGTATCATGCGTGTTCCTGAGAGCACGCGCCGTCCTTCTCTCGCCTCCAGCTACGATCACGCAGATTGTTTTCTCGAAGGATATCGTAGCGCTCACTGATCGCGAAAAACACCGTGTAGCCCATTTCGAGTTTACTCCATAGCCCAATTTCGTACTTCGGTACACGGTATTATGTCGTCGTCGTCGTTTCCTCTCTTTTCGTGCCTCTCACGGCCATAGCTTCAAGTATCTGCATTGCGAAACACTGAATGTCTCTCATCCAACAATGCTACCTCATTATCTATAAGGACCCGAGCCAACTCAACACAGCTGTCACGGTCCACGATCGCGCAGTCAATTCACTCAAGGAGTTCCTTATTAGGCTGTCTTTTAATGACCAAAGTTATTAACACTTCTCACGTTAACCATGCGCTTACTTGAGTTCGATTGGAGATATACTGCTGGTAGTCCCAATTGATGGGTCCCGGTGCTGCCTAGATGCGAAGCGGCAGAACACAGTGAGAGCTGTCAGGGGGCCAGGTGTGGTAGACTGGGAGGACTTTTGAGGCGCCTCACAGTGATATCTGTCAGGGAGCTAGGTGTGACCGACGGGGAGTCTGCCGATGGCACACGGTGACGCGTGAGTCGACTCGAAGGTCGCCTGTGGTGGCGCGGCATGGCTCTGTCAGCATCGCACGCGCTGACGTCGCGAGACAGCTTCTTCCGCCCGCGCTACCTCAATGAGGCACCGGTAGGCATGCACTGGAAAGAATTTAGCAACCTCAGTAGCCTAGAAAATTTGTCTGCGCTACCTTAACGCTAGGCATGCTCTGGAAGGGATACGGACGACGCCTTACAGACTACGCAGCGCGTTTTTAAGGCCACTGTCAAGCACGAACATTGCTTAGAGAAGACGAGAATGGAGTGGAACATAGGTTCGCTCACTCCCCCCCTCATTCGGAAGAGTTTTCGTCCCCCCCCCCTCTACTCATCGCACCCTTCTCTTTTCCCGTGATCACCCCCGTTTCCGCCTCTTCCCCGTCCCAGGTGCTGAGCGAGGCGGAGGACCTGCCGCACCTGCGGGAGGTGGAGCTGTGCGAGGTGGAGAACAAGTACGGCGCCTTCCTCTCCCACACGCACCTCGCCCTCTTCCCCCAAATTTACCCTTCGTTCACCTCCCATTTCCCATTTCCCCCCCTCCCTCTCTTTCCATTCCCCCCGCTCTGGGCCCCTGGTTACCGCCTTTACCACCCTCGTGACTTGGTCCCAGGTGCTGAGCGAGGCGGAGGACCTGCCGCACCTGAGGGAGGTAGAGCTGTGCGTGAACGCGGACCTGGTGCACGTGGAGAACAAGTACGGCGCCTTCCTCTCCCAGCCACACCTCACCTTCCGCCCCCAGCTCTTCTCCTCGCCGCTCTCCGACCGCTCTGCCGCGGGGCCTGGGCGGCCGGGTGGAGGGCGCGATGGGGAGGACGATGATGCGGACGTGGAGCCGTACCTGGAGAACAGGGACCCGGACGACGAGGTGGGGAGGCGTGTGGGGGAAAGGGGGGGGGGTCGGGTGTTTGAGTACGTGCGTGTGTGCATGTGATGAGTCGTCTTAACACGCGGATGTGGAGCCATACCTGGAGAACAAGGACCCGGATGACGAGGTGGGGAGGGGGTGGAGGGGGGAGGCCAGGGTGTGTGTGTGTGTGGGTGGGAGAGATAAAGGTTGTTGCATGCGTGTGGTGAGACGGCTTCACACATGGATGTGGAGCCGTAGTTGGAGAACAGGGACCCGGACGACAAAGTTGGAGGCCCTGGGGGTACGCGTGCGTGTGTGGAGGGGGCTGATTCTGAGTGTGTGTGTGCATGTGTGTCATCTCTCTCCCTGTCTGTTTCCCTCTCCGTGTGTGCCACCTCGCAGCACTATGGGGGCCCACCCATCATGGCGTACGAGCCTCTGTTCAGCTGGGAGACGGACAGAGCTGCTGTCATTGGCCAGCGCATGCCCATCAAGCCCATTGTCAGCAGCACAGTGTATGTGCCGTGCCCTCCCTTCCTCACCAGTCCCAGCCACTTTCCTCCTTCCTTTCAACTCCTCTCACATGCCACAGCACCATAGACATCCTTCTTCTTGACTCCTTGCACTCGTGATCTGAAAACTCTTAGAATATTGCACTGCCATGTGCGTCCGGCCGTTCATGACCCATGTGCTTCTGGCAACCCATGATCCATCTGCGTCCATTCTCCCTGAGTCCCCTCCTCCACCCACTCTGTACTGCCCCTGTTCCCCTCTCCCCCCAGCAGGAGAGGGCACGCGCTTCTCTGTGCGAATACTCTCATTCAACGTACCGGCGGGTCTCGTGGAGCCCTTGGACGAATTTTGAGCCGCCTCAGAAACCCCACCCACCCTGTACTGCCCGTCTGTTCGCCCCACCCCCCAGAGGCACGCGCTTCTCTGTGCGAATACTCTCATTCAATGTACCCGCGGGGCTCGTGGAGCCCTTTTATGGCTCCATCTGTTTGTATCACACTGAGAAGAAGGAGAAGGTCTCAGAGGACTTTCACTTCCAGTACCTGCCTCTCTCCTGGGACGGGGTGAGTGCCTTAATGTCACAAAGTAATAGAAGCACGGTCAGTTGGGGAAACGAGATAACATGCATAGTCATCACACGAGGTCCGCATGGCCTGTCAGTCACATGCCTCTTCTCTCTCTCGTTTTCCTCTCCTGCTTCTTCCTTCTACATTGAGGTTTCAGTGTATGCGCACCTGCCTCATGTGCGAGCAATGACCGTGCTCACATGTCCCATAACACCTCTTCCGATCTCCCTTTTCCCCACTGTGCGTGTGCGTGTGTGGAACAGGAGAGCACGCCCCCCGAGCTGAGGGCGATATTCACGGTGGAGAGGGAGGCGGCAGTGCTGTGCCTGCTGGTGCAGGTGGAGCGAGCTGTCACAGAGGAAAGCATCAACGGCGTCAAGGGCTCTGTGTACACGCGCAAGGACCCTGTGAGTGGCTATTGATCATCAGCTATTGATATTTTTTGAAGTCAAGCACCCAGTGACTGTGACAGAATCGGCTGGTTACCAATATCAAAATATGAACCAGGACCCAGTGAGTTCTCTCACTGCTGTCGCTGGTCCTTCTGCACCTCTTTTTGCACATCCGCCACTTTCTTCTTTCTTGGGTACTGCTGTCACAGGTGCTGTTGTACTCATCACATCACTACTCCTTGCCGATTAACATGCACCTGCTTCCCTCCTTGCTCACTGGATCTTCTTTCCATGTGTGCATGCAGCCCGTTTTGACAGAGAGAGAGGCATCCCGGCTCTCAGAATGGGCACAGGTCAGTCCATCTATTTTCTGTCTGCTTGATTCGAAGAATTTATTCCCCTCAACCTCTTTCTACACACGCCATGCCAACACCCAAGACTTCCGCGTCCATTACTCAACCCTGTGATCACTCTTTCACCCCATTTCACCCCCATGCCTTCTCCCCCATACCTACCTTCTCCCCCTCTCCCCCCCGCACAACCCTCACAGAGCATGCCGTTCCGCGAGGCCTTTGCGTTCGCCACCATTCCGCTCTTCGACTCAACCGGCACAGGCGGCACCACCGGCTTCGGGAGCAGCAGCACAGGGGGGGGCACTTCCGGGGTGCTGGGCGGAGCAGCAGGGGGAGGGGCAGGGGAGGGCGCAGGGGGCCCTGGGACGCCGGGGTCTAGCAGTGGGGCGCTGGGGGAAGGGGGGGCTGCACCACGGTATGAGCTGGGAGGGCCTCTGCTGGTGGATATTCCGTGTCTGCAGCGCGTGAAGGAGTGCTATACTGAGGACCAGCTCTTTGTGCGTATCACAAGGGGGCTTGGCTTGAGATGCGTGCTGTTACGGGGGTTCATATGGCATTGAGGTGATTTTTGAGTCGACTCAAAAGTCACCTCGGCTTGAGATGCGTGCTATTACGGGGGCTTATATGGCATTGGCTGCCTAGTCCACCTTCTGCTACCATGTCCCCTTGCTTCGACTTCTCCACTTGCCACCTGTTCAGTACTTCAATCACACCCTCAACTCCTCCCCACCATTTCTCCTGCATTACCCCTGGTCCCCTGGCTTCCCTTACTCCTCTCCCCGCAAAACCCCCTTCAGGACCCGAAGCGCAAGGTGCACAAGCCAGTGCGCATGACCATGCAGGTGGAGGTGGAAGATCCATCCACGATACACCCCTGAACAGCAGTGCTCCAGCCCTCACCTTCTCCCCCCCGGCACCCCTTAAATCTTCCCCCCTTCAGGACCCGAAGCGCAAGGTGCACAAGCCAGTGCGCATGACCATGCAGGTGGAGGTGGAGCGGCTGCCGGGCAGCACTGCTCTCTCCCACTCCGCCCAGGCGGGGCCTGCAGGGTCCAGCCAGGCCATGGGTCACACGCGGTCAATGGAGTCAATGGGGTCAGACGCGGATGAAGTGGGCGGGCTCAGTCGCACCTTCTCCATCTCCCGCCTGCTCAACGGGGTGAGTGAGCTTGGATGTGCTCAACGGGGCGAGTGAGCTGGCACGTGCAAAATGTGCTGCAGTGCTTTTTGTTTCAAATTCTCTTTTCTGCCCACTCATCATCATCCACTCGCAACTCGCTACGCAATCCCTCCACACTCTCCCCTTCTCTCCCCAACCCTCTGCCCCATGCCCCCCCCCGTCAGTTCCACGCGTTGGACTTCACGGACATGACACGAGCAGAGCCGTTCACACATCTGGAGCATCTGGCGTTTGTGTACCCGCACAGTGTGACTCTGCCCAAGAAGCTCAACCTCTTCATGCGCCTTGAGCTCCGTGACGACGACACCGACCTCCAGTCCTCACGCCCGCAGCTCGAGGTATGTTCTTTTCAAGGCTGAAGCTTCAAGCTGCAGTGCTTGTCGCTTCAGAAAGGGAGGTCAGTTTCAAAGGAACCTATTTGAGGGAGTGGCGACCTGAATTGCATGCCATGCGCCGAGTGGCCTCAAGTATTGAGACTTCTCAACGTCTAAACACCCTTCTTGCGCACTCCTCCTTTCCACCGTGGCAGCCCGCCTTCCCCTGGGAGAGGGAGCATGCGATGCAGCGAGTGGCGTCGTCACAGGTGGCCATGAGCATGCACCCTCTTTTCCCTCCTCTCATCTTTTCCCCACCCGTTTCCCTCCCAAACACCACTCCCTCCCTTCCACCACCGCAGGCCATCTTCCCATGGGAGCGGGAGCATGCAATGCAGCGAGTGGCGTCGTCACAGGTGGCCATGGGCATGCGCCCATCGCTCTTCCACGACGAGTTCAAGATCCAGCTACCTGCTGTGCTGCGCCCCTCCCACCACCTCCTCTTCTCCTTCTTCCACATCGACCTTGCTGTCAAGGCCGACCGCCCCAAACCGGTGAGCTTGTGAGGGAGGTGCAGGGTGAAATCATATGTGGTACAGAGTGAGCTTCTGAGGGGTACAGGATGAGCTTGAGTGTAGTGCCTTTCCCCATGCTGCGCCCCTCCCACCACCTCCTCTTCTCCTTCTTCCACATCGACCTTGCTGTCAAGGCCGACCGCCCCAAACCGGTGAGTTTATTCTGGTTCCCGAGACTTTAATCTGTTTGCCCCTGCTTTTGGGCCGAACCTGTTGTCTGATGGAGCTTTTTTGCTTGTAGACAATGCTGATGTGCATTGATGTGATGTGTGTGTTTTTCTGATGTGGCAGGTAGTGGTTGGCTACTCTGTCATGCCTCTATCAGCTGTCACCCAGTGAGTCATGAACCGACCACTAGTCATCTGTGTGGCGTTACTGTGTTACTGCATAGTCACCTCTCTAGTTTTAGAAACATCAAGTGCATTCTGTTCATGCTCGTCCCTGTCTTACGCTTTCTCCACTCACCACTGCACCATACTCAATCCCAGTCCAAACATGCTCCACTCCACTCCCAGTCCTTTCTCCACTCCACTCTCCCCAAAACACCCTCCTTCACCACCAGGTCGTTCAAGGGTGAAATGAATCTGCCCATGCCCAAGGAGCTGCTACCAAAGTACCTGCACGAGAGCACCAAGGGGAAACACGTGCCTCTTTTCCCCCATTCTTCCCCCTCCCCTCCCCCCTCAGGTCATTCAAGGGCGAGATGAACCTGCCCATGTCCAAGGAACTTCTACCCAAGTACCTGCACGAGAGCACCAAAGCCAAGCTGACCTACTGGGAGGAGGGCAAGCCCGTGTTCCGCCTGCGCACGCGCCTCTTCTCCTCGCTCCTCCCCCTCTCCGACCGCCTGCGCGACTTCTTCCGCCAGTACGACCGCCACGTGCTGGAGGCTCCTCTGCCCCGGGAGGATTTGCTGGAGTCGATCAATGGGCTGAAAGGGGTGGACACGGTGGTGCTGCTGCAGTTCCTGTACCCGCTGCTCAACATGCTGCTGTGCATGATTGGGAACGGCGTCGAGACGCTGCAGGTGGCGGCCTTTCGAGCCACCGTCAACATCGTGTCGAGGTGAGCGGCTTGTTGAGAGCAGAGGTTGGGTTGGTGTGAGGGGTCTTGGAACATGCCCGAGGGGCCCTGGAGTTTGATTTGAGGGTCTTTAAGTTGAGGTGAGGGTTTTGCGGAGACGAGTTGATGGTTTGGTGTGATTTTGCTGGTTAAGATCGCCCTGCTCCGCTGCTCTTGCTGCATTCCACCGTGCCCGAAGACATGCCAGACCCTTAGACATGCTCACAACCTCTCCCCCAACTCACCCCACTCGCCCCTCCCCTATCAACACCAGAGTGCAGGCGGAGCTGTCTCCCAACGTGCCTCGCAACCGCTTCCTGGTGCACTTTGTGGACTTTGTGTTTGACGACCTGGGCACACACTCTTCTCCTATCCAACCCCTGGTCTCTATTCCCCCCACACCACACTTCAGGGTGCAGGCAGAGCTGTCTCCCAACGTGCCTCGCAACCGCTTCCTGGTGCACTTTGTGGACTTTGTCTTTGACGACCTGGGCCGCCAGCAGCCGCCCGTCTACCCCGGACTCAGCAACGTCTGGCGCTCCCTCGCCCGCAGCAAGGTGCCCGCCTCAGGCTCGGGGATTAGGTGTAGGGTTGCGGTGCTCAGGGGGGTTCAGGGTTGAGGTCTGGGCGTTTGGCATCATGTGCATTCTGTAAGCTCTCACTGAGAGCCTCTCAGCGTGTGCCACGGCTTTTGTCAAGTTATGCCAACTCAACTCAATCGCTCCGTGCTGTACCAATCTCGCCCACCATTCCCTTGCACATGCCCCGTTTTCCTCTCAATAAAGCAATCGCCCCCTCCTTTCGTCCCGTCCCTCTGCTTCCCGACCCTGCAGTCCCGGGGCTTCCGAGTAGGTCCGGTGTACAGCGAGGCACTGACCATGGCGTGGTTTGTGCTGGAGCTGGTTGTCAAGTCCATGGACCTCGAGCTTGCCCAGGTGCCGCAAGGTGAGCGCTGTGTGGGTGCTGCAAGGTGAGCGTTGCCCGGGTGGTGCATACACGGTGAGGTCACTGTGAAGGGATACCAGCGCTGACCATGGCATGGTTTGTGCTGGAGCTGGTTGTCAAGTCCATGGACCTCGAGCTGGTTGTCAAGTCCATGGACCTCGAGCTGGCTCAGGTGCCGCAAGGTGAGCCATCGAGAGCAGGGTGGAAACAAACGGCCCGTATGTTTGAAAACGTGGTTTGCTGTTAAAACACGGTAGTTGAAAACCGTTCACCATGGTACTGGGTGACCAAATCACTCTGACCGAACCATCCACCCATAACCCTGCATGCTTATGCACATAGCATCACCAGACAATGGCATCACGTTTTGAGGCGTCTCACAACACAAAGCCACCCTCCTTTCCCCCGCTCTTCCACTCCACGCATAACCCTACCAGGCGACGAGATAGCGCGGCTGAGGCTGGAGGACGAGGTGTTTCTGTGCATCCGGCAGCTCTTTGAGTGCCTCCTGGTTGAGGTGCAGGACAAGGCTGATGCAGACTACCCCCTTGCGCGCCGTCTCACCAACTCCCTCGCCTTCTTCTGCTACGACCTCATCACAGTTGTTGACCCGCCTCAAGTGTTCGAGCTGGTAAGTTCTTAGTCGAGTCTGCTCAAAATGACTTGACAATTGCCTGGCACCAACTCCCTCGCCTTCTTCTGCTGCGACCTCATCACTGTTGTTGACCCGCGTCAAGTGTTCGAGCTGGTGAGTTTTCATTCGACTCAAAATTGACTGACTTGTAAGTCGACTCAAGAGCCGCCTCACCAACTCCCTCGCCTTCTTCTGCTGCGACCTCATCACTATTGTCGACCTGCCGCAAGTGATCGAGCTGGTAAGCTCTTCTGAATCCTCCTTGCCGTTGAAATTCCGCGCTCTGTAAACTGAACTTGTGACTCTGAAGTAAAACCTCAGCACCTATGGAACGTTTGTGACCATCCTTTCTTTGATTACCAAATTAAACCCCTTCTTTCTTCCACCCTACGTTCTTCCCCACCCCCTCCAGGTGGGACTGTTCCTGTCACAACTAGCGGGCATGTGTCCAGCGAACCAGCACTCCCTGAAGCTGCACTTCCTCCGCATCCTCTGTGACCACGACCTCTTTGTTGAGACGCCCGGCCGCGGCCCCACCGAAAAGTAAGTAATGGAATGACCTCTGAGGCCCCTCAGCAATTGTGCCCAGAGAGCCAGCCAGCACTCCCTGCAGCTGCACTTCCTCCGCCTCCTCTGCGACGCACCTCCAACCCAAGTCCTCCAATCCAAGCCAGTGTGCACTGCTTCTGTCTGGCCGTATCCGAGGATTTATTATAAACCATATTTGAGGTTCCTCACGGTGCGATTCTGTCAAGATGCCATGCTGAGAAGACCAGAGCTGGTGCCCCTCGCTTTTTGCCAGCTGTAAAGAGACTTGAAAAAGTTCCCTCTTTTCCCCGGTTCTCCTCCCCGCTCGTGTGGCAGGAACTATCTGTCGACAGTGCTGGTGGTTGTTCACAAGCTTGGAGTTAACATTCAAGACTTATCCTCTCCCCCTGTTTCTCTCCCCTCCCCCCCTTTTCGGCCTTCGATGCAGGAACTATCTGTCGACAGTGCTGGTGGAGGACCTCTTCACAGGCTTGGAGTTTGAAACATTTCAATTCATCCTTTCCCCCCTACCTTTTCCCTTTCCCTCCCCCCATTTGCCCCCTCCCTTTCTGCTTTCGATGCAGGAACTATCTGTCGACAGTGCTGGTGAAGGACCTCTTCACAGGCTTGAACCACGACGACCCCAACCAGCGAGCCACGGTGTGCCATGGGTTCCATGCCATGCATGCCTTGCCATACATGCCTTGCTGCTTGATGTCTCATGCCATGCTTTCTTGCTTCTTCCGCCCCCTGCCGAGCCGTGCCGTGCCGTTTTGTGTGCCATGCCGTGCAAGTGGCGCTATCCGATGCTTTCCTTTCCACCGCATGCGCACTCACTGATTCTCATGCATTCTCCTCCTTGTCACCCAATGCATTACCCTACTCATACAACCTCCCGTCCTCACCCCCTTGTCTTCCTGTCCTCACATCACAGGCGTCGCGCAGGCTGACCTTCCTGCTGGCCAAGCACGAGTTTTGAGATGTCTCAAAACTCGACAGCCACCCGTCCTCACCCACTTGTGTCCCCGCCCCGCCCTCACAGGCGTCGCGCAGGCTGACCTTCCTGCTGGCCAAGCACGAGTTTTGAGATGTCTCAAAACTCGACAGCCACCCGTCCTCACCCACTTGTGTCCCCGCCCCGCCCTCACAGGCGTCGCGCAGGCTGACCTTCCTGCTGGCCAAGCACGAGTTTTGAGATGTCTCAAAACTCGACAGCCACCCGTCCTCACCCACTTGTGTCCCCGCCCCGCCCTCACAGGCGTCGCGCAGGCTGACCTTCCTGCTGGCCAAGCACGAGTTTTGAGATGTCTCAAAACTCGACAGCCACCCGTCCTCACCCACTTGTGTCCCCGCCCCGCCCTCACAGGCGTCGCGCAGGCTGACCTTCCTGCTGGCCAAGCACGAGTACGACGCGCGCTACCAGCAGCCGGACCTCAAGCTCTACATCTCGCAGCTCTACTTCCCCATCGTCACCCAGGTGCGCACTAGTCACCCAGTCGCGCACTAGTCATCCAGGTGGGCACTAGTCACCCAGGTGCGCTCTAGTCACCAAGGTGCGCACTAGTCACCCAGGTGCGCACTAGTCACCCAGGTGGGCACCACTAGTCACCCAGGTGGGCACTAGTCACCCAGGTGGGCACTAGTCACCCAAGTGCGCACTAGTCACCCAGGTGCACACTAGTCACCCAGGTGCGCACTAGTCACCCAGGTGCACACTAGTCACCCAGGTGCGCTCTAGTCACCCAGGTGGGCACATGTGCGCTTTAGTCACCCACCCAGGTGGGCACTAGTCACCCAGGTGCGCTCTAGTCACCCAGGTGCGCTCTAGTCACCCAGGTGCACACTAGTCACCCAGTTGCGCACTAGTCACCCAGGTGCGTGCTAGTTACCCAGGTGCACTCTAGTTAGTCACCCAGGGGAGCTGCTTCTAACTAGCCTTCTTGGCACGGTCTGGGCACATCTCAAACCCTGCAGGTTGCAGTCTACTTCCTCGTAGCCAACCAGGTGGGCCATATCTTGTCCGGTGGGCTGGTCAATGTCCGTGGCCAGCCATGTTCATGCTCATCTTAACTCATTCAGGCGAATTCCCATGGTCATTCTGCATTGCTATCTTATCTCCCTTTCCCTGCCCCTGCCCCCACTCTCATGCCCATCCTCCTCCCTCCGCCCCAATTTTTCCACCAGTTATTAGACGACCCACGCGTGTTCACGCGCCTGGGGGTGCTGCAGAAGCGGCAGGTGGTGGTGGCAGTGCTGGTAGTGCTGCTTATGAGGCGCTGTCGATCGTCCCATTCTCCTGCCCGCCCGCCCTATCTTCCACCCAATTTCCCCCCCAGTTATTAGACGACCCGCGTGTGTTCACGCGCCTGGGGGTGCTGCAGAAGCGGCAGGTGGTGGTGGCAGTGCTGGCGGTGCTGCGGCATGTGGACAGCGAGACGCTGCTCAAGGCATGGAAGCACAGTGCCCCACGCACACAGCTCTTCTTCTCGCTGCTGCAGGAGTCGCTCTTCCTCTTCCAGGTGAGGGCTGCAGGAGCGGCAGGTGGGTGCTGGCAGTGCTGGCGGCATGTGGACAGCGAGGTGCTGCTCAAGGCGTGGAAGCACAGTGCTGCACGCACTCAGCTCTTCTTCTCGCTGCTGCAGGAGTCGCTCTTCCTCTTCCAGGTGAAGGCTGCCGCCGCCCCGCCACACCGTGTGCCGCCCGCCCCCTGCTTTCGCAGCTGCATGAGTCGTTCTTTCTCTCAGTTGGACAGTGCTTTGCGTTCTTTGTGTGTTTTTTGTTCTCTTTCAGCTCTCTTCTTCTGAATCTCCGTTCATCTACCCCCCACCATCCCCCTTCTCTTTTCTCCTCACCCACCGTCCACCCCTTCCTCTCACCACCAGTTCACGGGGCGCACAGGAGTGAGCACGGGGCGCACAGGAGTGAGCACGGGGGAACGGGGGGCGGTGATGCGCAACCATCACAGCCAGGACGGCAAGGGGCGAAAGGGGGGCCCATCTGTTTCCTACCCCCACACTCCCCCTCCCCCCCTTCCCCCCCTTCCCCCCCTTCTCCCCCCACCAGTACACGGGCCGCACGGGGGTGAGCGGGCGAGCTGGGGCCAGTGGTGCGCAACCATCACAGCCTGGACGGCAAGGGGGGGCACAAGGGGAGCTCATCTGTTTCCTCCACACCTTCCCCCACACCTTCTCCACCCCTCAACCCCGACAGTACACGGGTCGCACGGGGGTGAGCACGGGGGTGAGCACAGGCGAGCTCGGCGCAGTGGTGCGCAACCATCACAGCCTGGACGGCATGGGGCGCAAGGGGACCCCATCTGTTTCCTACCCCCACGCTCCCCCTCCCCCCCTCTCCCCCCCACCAGTACACGGGCTGGACGGGAGTGAGCACGGGCGAGCTGGGGGCAGTGGTGCGCAACACCACAGCCTGGACGGCAAGGGGGGGCACATGGGGAGCTCATCTGTTTCCTCCACATCTTCTCCCACACCTTCTTTCCCACCCCCAACCCCAACAGTACACAGGTCGCACGGGGGTGAGCACGGGCGAGCTGGGGGCAGTGGTGCGCAACCATCACAGCCTGGACGGCAAGGGGCGCAAGGGCGGCAGTGAGGGGGAGCTGCCGCCCTTCCCCCTCTACTCAGACCGGGTCTCTTTGTCCGCCAATGACTCACTTGACAGCATGGCGCTCGCAGATTCCAAGGTGGGGAGAGTGAGTGCTGCGCTGTGGGTGGGTTTGGGAGGAGGGTGCTGTGGGTCGACCTAGAAGTCTCCCTGTCCGCCAATGATTCATTTGACAACATGGCGCTGTCAGATAGATCCCCAAGGTGGGGAGAAGAAGAGTGCTGTGCCGTGGGTGGGAGGGTGGCTTGGGACGAGAGTGCCATGGTTTGACTCGAAAGTCTCCTTGGGAGCCAGCGACTCGCTTTACAACATGGCGCTCGACGAGTCCCAAGGTGGGGGAGGAGGAGATGTCATGAGCTGTTTGGGTCATGGTGGAGCAAACTCACATCACAAGTCTCCTTGACTCAAGGTTATTTTTCAGACCATACTCACATCACAGGTCTCCTTGACACAAGGTTATTTTCGAGACGTCTAAAAAATGGCCTTGTATCAGGAGGAGAGTGTTGTGAGCTGATTGGGTCATGGCGAAGCGTACTCACATCACAGGTCTCCTTGGTTTGGGGCCTGCGAACGACCCTCTCGAAGGCATGGCACTGTCGGATTTCATGGTGTCGTTTGCTTTCTCCCCAACCCACCTTCCACTTTGATTTGATTGACCTCCCAGCACCGCCCACCGATATTGCTGCAGGACGAGCCCCAACAAAGCTCTCCTGCCATTCCCAATTCCCCACATGTCCCTGGCCCCTCCAATTCTCTCTGTCACTCTACTGTCCCGCCCCTGCCTTCCCTCTTCCTGAAGGAGAGTGGCAAGCGGAAGCAGCTGGTGCGCAAGTACAGTGGGCTATCCTCCACTGCTGCACCACCACAGCCTGCCAGTCCCATTTTTTGAGGCGCCTAGAAAATCTCCACTGCTGCACCACCACAGCCTGCCAGTCCCACCCACCCCCCCCCATCCCTCTGCTCCTCCGTCCTTTTCCTTCCCACCTCTTCCCCCCCCAACCCCACCCGTCTTTCTTCAGGGGAGTGGCGAGCGGGAGCAGCTGGTGCGCAAGTACAGCGGGCTATTCTCCACCGTCGCACCCTTGCAGCCTACTGCCCGGCCTCCCATCCCTCTGCTGTTCTGCTCCTCCACACCCCCCACCCCACCCCCACGCCCCTCTTCCTCCAGGAGAGTGGCGAGCGGGAGCAGCTGGTGCGCAACTACAGCGGGCTATTCTCCACTGCCGCACCGTTGCAGCAAACCACCCCTCCCTTCCCCGTCCCTGTGCTCTTTTGCCCCTTTCCCTCCCTTCATCCTTCAGGGGAGTGGCGAGCGGGAGCAGCTGGTGCGCAAGTACAGCGGTGTATCCTCCACAGTCGCAACACCACCGCCTACTGCCCGCCCGCCCGTGCCGCTGCGGGAGGAGCTGAGGCGCGCCCGGGTGGCGCCGTTGGAAGCCATGACCATTCTCAGACAAGGCTTGCCGCCCGTTGCTTCCGAGAAGCTGGTGAGTGAGCCGATTTCAATCTGCCTTATGGTTGTTTATCGGGCTTAGGAATTTCCCCCCTCTTTTCCCTTGAAACCCGCGGGCCAAGAAGTTCAACCTTATGAAGGTTGGTTGGGGCGAGCAATGCAATTGGCAAAGACTTTGGGTGTCAGGGCCAAACTCAACCGAAGTTAGGAAGGTTGAACCAATTTAGACCTTCTTGGCCCTCCGGTTTTCAGCAGACTCCAGCTTGGAGGTACCATAGAAGGTTCTGAAAAGTTGCCAGGTCCCAGCCCTCTGCTTCCCATGCCCATGTTGCCAAATCCCATACTGAGCTTACAGTAGCCGTTTTGGGGGTATAGTAATTAAGCAGTTTTCACTTCCCTCCATCCCTTACCTTTCCGATCGCCCTCACCCCTCTCAGCTCAGGCCATGTAGGAAGCGGAGATGGCAGGGTGGGCATCCCTGCTCTGCAGGTACTGCAAGTACTGGAGGTGCTGGAGCAGTTAGGTGAGGAGTGCTGCCTCGCCCTCCTTGCTCATCTTGACCCTTTCTTGTGCATTTCTCCATCCCACGCACCCCAGGCCATGTGGGAGGCCACAATGGCGGGGTGGGTGTCACTGCAAGTACTGGAGGTGCTGGAGCAGTTCAGCGACCTGGCAGCAGAGGGCGCGGTGGTCACGGACTATGACACCATGGACTGCCTCACCGGCCCCATCTCCGCGCTTCTCAGCATGCCCCAGGTAACACCTGCTCTCAACCTGCCCCAGGTAACACCTGCTCTCAACCTGCCCCAGGTAACACCTTCTCGGAGCTTGCCCCAGGTAAACACCTGCCAGAAGCTTGCACCAGGTAGTGCCTTCTGTGTTTGTTTTGTGCCTTGCCTCTCTTCCCTTCCACACCCTTCTCTTGCCCCTCACTCTATGTTGCCTCCTTGTTCTGTTGCTGGTCAGCCAGTGTTGTTCTGGGAGATGCTTGCGCCAACTTTGGTAGATATGTTTTGGCTGCACTGTGCACACAGAAATCCCTTGTTTTTTTATACGCACTCCCCTACAACTTGTGAACTCTCTCTACCGTGCTCTGCCATCCCCTCCGTCTCCTCCTGGCCAGCCGGTGTCGTTCTGGGAGGTGTTTGTGCCGGCCTTTGCAGAGATGCTGCGGCTGCACGGCCGTGCAATGCTGGCGAGCAGCAAGGCGAATGACGCGCGCCTCAAGGACATGTTTGGCAACCTGCTCAAGCGCCTCATTGTGAAGCCCGAGTTTGTGCGCAAGCGAGCACTGCTCTGCCTGCTGCTGCTGCTGCGGGTGAGTTGATCGAAAATCAGCAGAGCTCAAAGTTTCAAGGCAGAACGAGCTCGCAAGAAGCAGAGAAAACGACGCGCAGCTCAAGGAAATGTTTTGAAGTTTTCCTCTCCATCTGCCCAGCCCACTATCGGAGCTGCACTGTTTCGAGCTCCCCACCGTTGCTATCCCCCGTTCCCATTCCCCCTTCCACCCTCCTCCCCCCATCCCGCCTTCCCCTCCCTTACCCACCAGACGGCCCTGCTACACATGGGCAACGTGCACCACCTGCGGGTCATCTTCACAGTCGCTCTCTCCGAAGTCATGATGCAGCTGCGCCTGCTGCAGCGCGGCGCCAGGCCCGGGGAGATCACCGAGTCTCTCGAGGTGGAGCGGCTGCGCTTCTCATTGGAGGAGCTAGGCTCGGAAGAGACGTGGTTCGGGTTGCTGGCAGAGAGCGGGCTTCCGGACATGTGTCTTGAGATTATGGTGGGGGATGAGGAGGCTGATGAGGCGGATGAGGATGATGAAGAGGAGGATGAGGAGGAGGATGAAGAGGAGGATGAGGATGATTATGATGAGGAGGATGAGGAGGAGGAGGAGTTTGATGATTTGGATGAGTATGATGGGGAGAATGGGCGGAGGAGGCGGCGGAGGAGGGGGAGGAGGGGGAGGAGGAGGGAGAGGAGGATTCGGGACCGGTGGTCGAGGAAGAACGTGGATGAGCTGCAGGACATGCTGCTCACTGTTGTGGACGCTGCCTCACAGCATGAGCAGCTGGTAAGAGTAATGCCTCACAACACAGGTAGGTAGGTATCACTCAGTGTGGTATTCTGGTCGAGGAAGAACGTGCGTGAGCTGCAGGACATGCTGCTCACCGTTGTGGACGCCGCCTCACAGCACGAGCAGCTGGTGAGTTTGTGGCGGCTTTACAGCACGAGTAGTTGACTGATCACTCAATTTCGTCTCCAAGTCTGGATTCAGGAGTTGCAGGATACGCTGTTTTGAGGCGCCTGAAAAGTCTGCTTATCCTGGTGGATGTGGCATTGTTGTAATTTCATATTTCATACAACATACATAGGCTAGAAGTGTAGCACATTTCTAAATTGGGGGGTTGCTTAGTGTACCCTCCAACCACATTTTGTGGTTGGTTAGGATTGGTCCTTAGCTCAACCAATCCCTACCAACACACATTTGTGGTTGCTTGGGTCACAAGCAAGCTCACCCATTGGCCAAATTATTGGCCAATAGGGTAAGCTTCCCTCTCATCTCTCTCTTGCTCATTGTTTGTACTAAAGAGCCTCTTGGCTCATTATTCAATGTATCAATTCTAGCTTTCCAACATGGTATCATGAGCTATTGGCTCACGCCTTGATCCCTCGGTCCTTAGGCCACCCTCTCCTCCCCGTCCCTCAGACGTAGTCCTACTATGGTGCTCCCAAGCTCAGATCTACTCCTCCCGAGCTCACATCTCCTCCTCCCGAGCTCCGATCTACTCCTCCCCAGCTCAGATCTACTCCTCCCGAGCTCAGATCTACTCCTCCCGAGCTCAGATCTACTCCTCAACAGCTCAGATCTACTCCTCCCAATCTCAGATCTACTCCTCCCGAGCTCAGATCTACTCCTCCCGAGCTCAGAATTACTCCTCCCGAGCTCAGATCTACTCCTCGCGAGCTCAGATCTACTCCTCCCGAGCTCAGATCTACTCCTCCCGAGCTCAGATCTACTCCTCCCGAGCTCAGATCTACTCCTCCCCAGCTCAGATCTACTCCTCCCGAACTCAGATCTACTCCTCCCGAGCTCACATCTCCTCCTCCCGAGCTCAGATCTACTCCTCCCGCGCCCTGCTCTACTCCTCCTGCCCTCAGATCTGCGCATTTCGCGCTCAGATCTGCACATTCCGCACTCAGATCTACTCTCCCGCGCCCAAATCTGCATTCCGCGTGCTCAGATCTGCAACTCGCACGCCCTTGCTAGTCCGACCGCGCGCCCTGGTCGTCCGCACTCTGCTCGTCCGCCCTTCGCGTCCCCGCCCTGCCCGTCCGCACGCCCTGCTCGTCCGCGCCCTCCCCGTCCGCGCGCCCTAGTCATCCGCACCCTGGCCGTCCGCGCGCCCTGTTCGTCTGCACGCCCTGCTCGTCCGCGCTCCGGTCGTCCACACTCTCCCCGTCCGCGCACTCGTTGCACGCCCTCCTTCCCCGCTCGCTGTCCCCCTCCCCTCGTCCGCCCCCTGCCCACCTCCCTGGCATACAACACATCAGCACGTGCATACAGCACATCTGACAGCACATACCGCACACCTGACAGCACATACCGCACACCTGACAGCACATACCGCACACCTGACAGCACATACCGCACACCTGGGAGCACATACAGCACACCCGCCTGCGCATACCGTCAGCTGCCTGCGCACACCTTCATGCCCTGCTCGCCTGCGCCATGCCGTGACCGCCCACACCCCACATTGCTTCCCCCATGGCAACAGTCGCACTGGCATGCATCAGCAGTGGTGCCGGTGGGCATGGAGGAGGGCATAGTGGCAGCTGTGGTGGTGGTCAAGGGAGACTCGCAGGATATTGTGGTGTCAGGGGTTTGAGCGCAGGCTGCGGCGCAGCAGCAGCCTTCTCTCCTCGTGAATATGTGCCTCGCTATGGCCCGACTCGGGGACTTCAGTGTAAACTCTCCACCCAAGCCCACCATGCCCCGAGTCAACCCTTCTCTCTACCTCCTCCTCCTCCTCCTCCTCCTCCTCCTCCTCCTCCTCCTCCTCCTCCTCCTCCTCCTCCTCCTCCTCCTCCTCCTCCTCCTCCTCCTCCGCAGCAGCAGCAGCAACGGCAACGGCAGCAACAGCAGCACCAGCAGCAGCTCTGGCACCTCCTCCTCCAGCTCCAGCAGTTGCTTCACCGCCTGCATCAGCACCTTGACCTACAACCGCAGCTGCCTCTTCCTCCTCCTCCCCCAACTTCCCAGCAGAACTCAGTTCCGCATTGTTCCACAAGCTCCGCCACTTCAAGCATCGTCCCACCTTTCTCATCCGTTGGTATCGCTGGTATGGTCAATCAAGCCACATCAACTGCACCTGCCACAAACTCCTCTAGCACTAACGAAACTGCGTTCCAGTCCTCTGTCCCTTCCTCCTCCCTCTCCTCCACTGTCGATTTTGTCATCGACAGCGGCGCCACTGACACAGGTCTTCGCGATGCTGGCACCTTGCGCCCCCTCCCAACGCCTACCTCCCTCCTTGGCGCCGACAACAGCTTCTCTATCCCCTGCCATAACACCTCAACTCTCCCCTGCCCACTCTTCCCCTCAGGCACTGTCACCGGTCTCCACATACCCTCTCTTCGCGCTAATCTCCTTTCGCAAAGGTCCCTTCAGCAAGCCGGTATCAACACAGTATTCCCAGCTCATGCTAACTATTGCGCTCTCTACCATTCCGCCACCGGTCAGTTCCTTTCTCGCATTCCCTTTTGCCCTCGCTCCCGTCTGTACACCCTTCGGGTTCCTCGCCTCCCCTCCTGTCAGGTCATCTCTCGTCCCCCCCTCCACCCTCTCATCCCACCTCCTCCTCTCCCTCCCACTAACCCGGACCTCCCTTCCCGCCCCCCCCTTGACTCCTCCTGCTCCTGTCGCTCCCTCTCCCACCCTGCCGTCCTCCTCCATCACAGGCTAGGTCACCCTAACTTCGCTACTCTACGCTCCTCTGTTTCCACCGGTCTCCTCCACGGTCTCCCCTCCTCCCTCCCTCCCCTCCCCAATCCCCTGCCCCCCCCTGCACCGTCTGCGTTCAGAGCAAGCTCAAGCAGCAGCCGCACCGGAGCACCCCCTCCGCTGCTGCTCAGCCACTTGATCTTGTTCACATGGACCTCTGGGGCCCCAATCCCTCTCCCACTCGCCAGGGCCATCGATACCTCCTCGTACTCGTCGATGATCACAGTCGGTACTCGTCCGTCTCTCTCCTTCGGACGAAGGCAGATGCCCCGGCTGCGATCATCGCCTGGCTCGAGCGGGCAAATACCCATTTTGGGCGCCCTGTTCGCCGCCTTCACTCTGATGGTGGTGGTGAGTTCCTTAACAACCAAATATCCTCCTATTGTCAGTCTCATGGCATTCTTCAGACTTACACCCTCCCTCACTCCCCACAGCAGAACGGTGTGGCTGAAAGTCGTGTTCGAGAGATCACCAAAACTGCCCGGTGTCTTCTTGTCCACGCCTCCTGCCCTCCTTCTCTGTGGGGCTACGCCCTCCTTCATGCCGCCCTCCTTACTAACCTTTACCCTCACCCTCTACTCCCATCCACCACCCCCACTGAGCTGTGGACGAACAACAAACCTGATGTCTCGTCTCTTCGTGTCTGGGGCTCAAAGGCTTATGTTCTCCTTCACCCCACTGACCGCTCCCGCTCTATGGGAAAGCTTGCCCCTCGTACCCTTCCCTGCATCTTTCTTGGTCATAACACCTCCTCACCTGACTCCCTTTTCCTCCATCCCCCCTCAGGTCGTCTATTCCGCAGTAGGGATGTGGTCTTTGATGAGTCCACTCCCTACTACTCCTCTCCCCCATCCACTGACCCACTCCCCCGTCTTCCCCGTCCCCTTGTCTGGTCTGACACCACCCCTCCCCCACTACTTCCTCCTCCCCCCATCCTCCCTCCTCCCCCCCCACCGTCGTCCCCATCCCACGGTGCCCCTCCCTCGTCTGGTGATATATTTGACCCGGAACCTCTGTCCTCTCCCGTCTCCCCCACACATTCCTCTCCTAGTGCCCCTCCCGCCCCTCCTTCACCTCCCTCGCCGCCGACTCGTCCTTCCCCCCCTCCCCGCACCGTACTTACCCGGTACCCCCATACCAGGTCACGTGACAGTATCCTTGGTGCACCGCCCCCTGCTGTTACCCTCTCTACCTCTACCCTCCCCCCACTCTCCCCTCTCCTTCACCACTTCTTCCAGGCTGTTCTGCATCAACCTCCTCCTGCAGCAGCCCCCTCTGCCACCTCTCCAGCAGCGGCGCCAGCAGCAGCGTCCGCAACGGCACCCGCAGCGGCACCAGCAGCAGGACCAGCAGCGGCACCTGCAGCAGGACCAGCAGCGGCACCAGCAGCGGGACCAGCAGCGGGACCAGCAGCGGCACCAGCAGCGGCACCAGCAGCGGCACTAGCAGCGGCACCAGCAGCGGCACCAGCAGCGGCACTAGCAGCGGCACCAGCAGCGGCACCAGCAGCGGCACCAGCAGCGGCACCAGCAGCGGCACCAGCAGCGGCACCAGCAGCGGCACGAGCAGCGGCACGTGCAGCGGCACCAGCGGCACCAACGGTCATCCGCTCCTTCCACACCTCCCTCTCCGAGGACTCACATGAGGAGTTCCTTGACCTCCACCTCTGTGACCCTTCCCTTCTACCCATCACCTTCGACCTTTCTGGGACACCAGTATTCGCATTCTCCTCTGCTCCCTCCGTTTTCATCCCTACCACGTATGAGGAGGCCATGGCTTGCCCCGACGCCCCACTCTGGCTCGCCGCCATTATCAAGGAGCTGGAGGCCTTTGTCGCCAACTCCTCCTTCGTTGATGTGCCTCGCCCTCCCTCCTCTACGAACGTGGTGAAAGGGAAGTGGGTGTTTCGCGTCAAACAGCTGCCAGGGGAGCCGCCCGTCTATAAGGCTCGTTACTGTGCCAAGGGGTTCACGCAGCGGTATGGTTTTGACTTCTTCGATACCTTCTCTCCCACTGCCAAGCCTGCTACTGTTCGCGCCGTGCTCGACCTCGCCGCTCGCCTCAATATGGAGATCCACTCGATGAACGTTTCTAACGCTTTCCTCCAAGGCGTCCTCCGCGAGCTTATCTACATGGAGCGTCCAGCCGGTTTTCACCTTCCCTTCCCTGTAGACTCTGTCTGGCAGCTGCGTCGCCCTGTGTATGGGCTTCGACAGGCCCCGAGAGAGTGGCATGCTAAGCTTGCCGCCACCCTTGCTGAACTTGGGTTCCGCACCTCCCGCTCTGACGCCGGCCTCTTCCTTCGCACCTTCCCCTCCCCGTTCTACATCCTTGTGTATGTCGATGACATGATTCTGCTCACTGCCGACCTTGGCGAATTAGAGCGTGCTAAGGCTGAGTTGGGCAGCCGTCTCAAGTGCAAGGACTTGGGTGAGCTGCAGCATTACCTGGGCATGACCATCACCCGCGACCGCTCCGCCCGCACCATCTCTCTCTCCCAGGGTCATTACTTGCAGCAGGTCTTGGAGCGGTTTGACATGGTCCGCGGTGGCGCCCAACCTACTCCTCTTTCTGTCGGGCACCACCTCTCTCCACCCACCTCCCCCTCAGCCTCCTCCCATCCTTATCCCGAGCTCATCGGCTCCCTCATGTACGCCATGGTCTCCACTCGCCCTGACCTTGCCTACCCCATCAGCGTCCTCGCTCGTTTTGTTGGCGCAGGCAAGCATACGGAAGAGCACTGGCAGGCCGCCAAGCGTGTCCTCCGGTACCTTCGTGGCACCAAGGACTATGTCCTTACCCTTGGCGGCCCCTCCCCACCTCTCCTCAGCGGCTACAGTGACTCCTCCTGGGCTGATTCCCGGCCAGATCGTCGCTCCTCCCAGGACTATGGCTTCTCTCTTGGCAGCGGCCTTATCAGCTGGCGCTCCACCCGCTCCTCGGCTGCAGCCCTCTCCTCCTGCGAGGCGGAATTGTATGCCGCCACCATGGCTGCGCAAGAGGCCCGCTGGCTCACCTTCCTTCTTGAGGAACTTGGTGCCCCCCAGCGCTGTCCCACAATTTCGTGTGACAATGCTAGTACCATTCACCTCACCAAAGATGCTGTGTTTCACGGGCGCTCCAAGCATATTGAGCTCCGTCATTTCTTCATTCGCGATCTTGTTCAGGCGGGGCACCTTCGCCTCGACAAGGTTGACTCGGCGGCCAACCTTGCCGACATCTTCACAAAAGCTCTTCCTCATGCCGCTCACTCTTTCCTACTTCGTCTTCTTGGCCTCACTCCTCCTAAGTCGCCTCCCGCCTCTTGATTCTAGCCTTCTAGCCTTATGCATGTTGGGGGGTTGTGTTGTAATTTCATATTTCATACAACATACATAGGCTAGAAGTGTAGCACATTTATAAATTAGGGGGTTGCTTAGTGTACCCTCCAACCACATTTTGTGGTTGTTGGGATTGGTCCTTAGCTCAACCAATCCCAACCAACACACATTTGTGGTTGCTTGGGTCACAAGCAAGCTCACCCATTGGCCAACTTATTGGCTAATAGGGTAAGCTTCCCTCTCATCTCTCTCTTGCTTATTGTTTGTACTAAAGAGCCTCTTGGCTCATTATTCAATGTATCAATTCTAGCTTTCCAACAGGCATTGCAACTCGTGCTCCACTTCCAGACATGTTGAGCGAATCCTCTCTTCTCCAGACATGTTGAGCGAATCCTCTCTTCTCCAGACATGTTGAGCGAATCCTCTCTTCTCCAGACATGTTGAGCGAATCCTCTCTTCTCCAGACATGTTGAGCAAATCCTCTCTTCTCCAGACATGTTGAGCGAATCCTCTCTTCTCCAGACATGTTTAGCAAATCCTCTCTTCTCCAGACATGTTGAGCGAATCCTCTCTTCTCCAGACATGTGGCACGAAATCAATTCTTGTGACTCAAATTCCCCCACTCCGTCCATCTCCCTGTGACTCTCCTTCCTCTCCCTGTGTGGCCCCTCCCTTCCCCGATGCAGATGGAGGGGCTGAAGACGTCCAATGATCGATATGCCATAGTGGAGAGCTACTACATCCTGGCGCAGGCGTACGGGCACGTGCCGGACCTCTACATCATGTGGATGCTGCACCTCTGTGAGGCGCACCAGGAGATGAGCCAGTGGGCCGAGGCCGCCCAGTGTGCTGTCTCTGTGGCGGGGGTGGTCATTCGGGTGAGCCACACAGACGCTGGTTTTTGGGTTAAGTAGGGCGGGGATAGGTGTGGGGTGGTTGCGGTGTACGGGAGCACGTCATTTAACTGGGAGATGATCTAGTGGCCTGAGGTTACCTAGTGTGCATTTGCCTTTGCATCCAACTCACATCGCACATACTTCCAGTAAAACCAATTTCTCCCATCCCTGCCTCCTCACAACCTGTGTCACCACCCCACAGGGCCTGCACGCGTCCACCACGAGGGAGTGCGCGTGGGAGGCCGAACACCTGGAGCTCCTCTGGCGAGTCTGCCCTCTCGCCCGCCACCAGTGGCGCGCCCGTCCCTCGCGCCCCTCCGCCCGCCCCCGCCTCCCCAACAGCGCCTCCAAGGGCGCTGCGGGCGGGGGCAGCGCGGGCGCGGCAGCAGGGGGAGGGGAGGAGAGTGACTTTGGGGCGACGTGTCTGAACACGGACAGCGCGGTGAAGTACCTGCAGATGGCGTCCAGCTTCTTTGCCAAGGCCGAGCTCTTCCACTTCTGCGCTGAAATGCTCTCCCTCACCATCCCCGTCTTCCGCTTCCGCCGCGACTTCTACCAGGTACGTGTCCCTCTGGGGCTGGGTGTGTGTGCGTTCGGGGCATTCCTTGGTACGCATGCAGTATACATTGCCAGTCGTGTGCTGAGAGCTCTTCTGCGCTGAGATGCTCTCCCTCACCATCCCCGTCTTCCGCTTCAGCCACGACTTCTACCAGGTGAGGAATGCAGCATCCCCAGTAGCATCCCCAGGGGAATTTTACCAGGTACGTGTCCCTCTGTGGCTGGATGTGCGTGCGTTCGGGGCATCCTTAGTACGCATGAGGTGTACATTGCCAGGCGTGTGCTGAGAGCTCTTCTGCGCTGGAATGCTCTTCCTCATCATCCCTGTCTATCGCTTGTGCCGCGACTTTTACCAGGTAAGGATGGCTCCTTATTGAGCTGACTCAAAGAAATCCAAGTGTAGCTACCCTCTGGCAGCAGGGTCATCCAGTTGTTGCCTGTTCCGGGGGTTGTGTGTCTACAATGTACCTCATGTGATCATGGAGTCATGTTGGGGAGAATACGCTGAAAAGGCCATCTTCCTGCTCCCCGCCCACCCCCACCTCCACTCCCCCCTTCACACATCTACTCTCCTCATCTCCGTGTTGCTCGCAGGCATCTACGAGAAATCGACACATCATGAGTATTGAGCCCCCCTTGCTCTCTCCCTTCACTCACATTCCTACTCTCTGCATCCCTCTCTTCTGCCCTTGTGCTGCAGCTGTCCAAGTGCCACACGTTGCTCTCAGGCATCTACAACAAAGCGGCTCACCATGCGTATTTACATCCCCTTTCTCTCTCAATTCTCTCACATTCCTACTCTATACATCCCTCTCTTGTTCCCTTGTGCAGTTGTCCAAGTGCCACACGTCGCTCTCAGGTATCTACGACAACGTGCTGGCTCAGGAGCAGAACCCAATCCCCTTCAAGGACGCAACATACTATCGAATCGGCTTTTATGGGGAACGATTTGGATACATTGATGGCAGGTGAGCTACTTGGAGCCCCTTGCCGGCCTTAGGTTGCTTCAATGTTCATCCATCCTCATCGAACCTATCCTCTCGTCATTGTTGAATCGTCGTACAAGCTGCACAGCATCTGCTTCCCATCCACACGCTCATCCCCATGCCATCCTCTTCCATTTCCCATCCACCTGCAGGGTATTCATCTACTGGGAGCCTCGGGAGGTACGGCTGGGAGACATATTGTAGGGGCTGAACCCTGGATACAACAAGAAGCCTCTGTTCCATGCCCATCTCCATGCCAATCCCCTTGTCAACCGCAGGGAGTTCATCTACCGGGAGCCTCGGGAGGTACGGCTGGAAGACATAATGGAGAAACTCAAATCGCTCTACGACGCACGCGAGCCAGACGAGGGCGTCCGTTCTCCGTAACGATACCCATGTCAATCCCCTTTGTAAATGCAGGGAGTTCATCTACCGGGAGCCTCGGGAGGTACGGCTGGGAGACATCATGGAGAAGTTGAAATCGCTCTACGACGCGCGGGAGCCGGACGAGGAGCCGCTCCACGTCATCCAGGACTCTCGCCAGGTGGACCCCGCCACCCTCAAGCCCGGCTTCGTCTACATGCAGATCACTGCCGTCGAGCCTGTCGTTGGGATCGGCGATGACCGCTGGCTCGGCCGAACCATCGACCCAGCCGTGGCGGGAGCTCCGGTGTTTAATTGCTTCTTTTTTGACACGCCGTTCACACCAAATGGGAAGCAGCATGGGCGGATGGAGGACCAGTGGAAGAGGCGGACGCTGGTGTACACCCAGAGCACGCTGCCGAGCCTGATCAGCCGGCAGCCGGTGGTTCGGTCGGAGGTTCGGGAGTACTCGCCGCTGCAATGCGCCGTGGAGATTATTGAAAACAGGTCGCATGCACTAGAGATGGAAATGGCGAGCCAGCTGGGAGCTGCGGGAGGAGCAGGGGGAGGAATGGGAGGAGGGGGAGGAGGGGGACGTGTGCCACAGGACCCAGCAGCAGTGACAGCACTGATCGCAGCAGCTGCAACAGCCGGCGGGACACTACGGCTGCCCCGGATACAGACGCTGCAGCGGTTGCTGCAAGGGAGTGTTGCGTTGCAGGTTAACAGCGGGGTGCTGGGTGTATGTATGGCTTTCTACGAGGCCAATCCTCATGGCCAGGAGCCGAGACCCAAGGACCCGTCGAAGCTTCAGTCACCGTCGGGTGTTGAGACATTGACAGATGCGATCGTGCAGTTTGTGGTGGTGTGCAAGCGAGCGGTGGCGGTGCACGGGCGGGCCGTGACAGAAGATGATAGGGATTTCCAGGAGCAGCTTGAGAGGAGCATGGAGGAGCTTGAGAGGGAGATTTCGCCTTTCATTCCAGTGCTTAGGAAATGAAAATTCCTGAAACGCACTCACCACGAAGTCAGTACGCCCTAACAGGGTGAGTTAGGTCGAATGTATGTAGGCGTATCATCCTCAAACACCTTTGAGGACGGCGCAGGTCGAATCGAAGGCATCGACGACTTCGCTGGAGCATATGTAGTCTTGGCTCAATAACACTGCCAAACCCTTTCTGAAGTCATATTTGAGCCAGTAGCATGTATGCAGAGCTAGTAGCCAGCTGGTAGTAGTAATATACAGTTTTCCAAGGAGGTTCAGTACGGTATGTCTGCTGAAAGTTGAAACCCACATTCTACAGACCTTGCGTACATCAGAATTCACGCTTCTAATCGAATAGTTCCTGAGCGGATTTACGCATCAATTCCGGCTGAAAAGCCCTGACCAATCAAAGCCCTCGGTATCAAACGCTCCTTGTTCGAGTGCTCGTCCACGTCAGAGAGCAGTGGTACTCTGATTGGGCGCGCTGGTCGAATCTTGGTCTGTTTTCACATTTTGCTCTCGCTGTCAACCAATGGAAAGCACAAAGTATTACGGGCAGCCTCGGAAAAGGAGTTTGTGTAGCAGATTCTTGCGCGAAAAAGGGAACTTTGTGCTGGCAGAGCTTATCCCGTAAAGCTCACCCTTCGCCTCAAATTTGATCCCACCCCTCTCCCTTCCTAGATTTCATCACCTCATCGTTCTTGCTGGGAGTTTCTACTCACTCTACCGCAGTGCCTGCAGCGTCGAAACACTCCCTTTTTGGGACTAACACGCTCCTTCCTGTAACTAGTGTTGCCGTTGCTTCGTACAAGACCCAGGCCAGAGTCCTCGCATCTGGCATTTTCTTTGAAGAGTGTGGTAGTTATCCATTAGTAGCTCAATCTTCCCGCTTCTCTCGCAACCGCCGCTCATGGCCGCCAGCATGTCCCTGGATGTGGGAGCCGTGCGGTGTCGCGACATCAAGCTAGGGCAGTCGTCCTTCACGAGAAGTGCGGAATTTGCGAGCGCCGTTAAGATGCCGTTGAACGCAGCAAGCACCCGGAGATCCAACGGCTGTCGGCTGTCGCTGCGTGCGGCGATGATGGAGACGCCGCCGGTACCGATGAAGAGCCACGAGGAGCGAAACCTGTACGTCCCAGTTCCTATACATCGTAATTCTGGCTCTTTCGAGTCGTAATATTGAAGCAACAAAGAAGGAGAACTCTAAACCCTTGCACGTCTAGCTGTGATCATGTAAGTCGTGACCTTGTCCTGTTGTTCTGGTTTTTTAGTAGCACCCCGCAGTTTTCTTAGCCTCCTTGATTCCAGGTTGAAATGGGGAAGTATTTGGAGTGTTTTTCGAGCTTTGTCGCCGGGTTGGAGGAGCAGAAGAGAGGGTGAGGATAAAAATTTCGCCGTGTGCCTTTTATCTTCGAGGCCTCTCCTTCCGTTTGTTCTTGAGCGGCTTATAATGCACGTCCATGATGCTTTCATGTTTTCGGCGGCAACTCGGTCTGGCTGGAACTTATGAATTAGCCCGAGGAATTCGAACTGGGTGAATGGCTAGAAATTGAGTGATTATACGCAAGCATTAGAGTTACATAACAGATAAACAAACAGATGGAACACGTGAGTTGGTTTCCTTTCCCGCCTTATCTCGAAGGTTGGAATTGTCTCAAAACAGCTGTGAATATTGTAACCGTCTCCAAATACCTTCTCTTACATGCCGATTTATCCATCCTCGCCTTCCCCTACTCCGTCCTCATCATCCCTTTCTCTCCCACGCATCCATCAAAGTAAGCCCCCGTTCCATCCCACACTCACACTCCTCATCTTACACCCCCATCAACCCCCTCAGTCCCTCCGTCGTCTCTACTCTCCATTCCCCGCAGCCCACACTTCGAGCAGATCACGGCCAGCGTCCCAACTCACACTCTTGTATCCCCCCCTCCCCTCCTCCCAACCCCTTTCTCCAACGACTTTTTTCTTTCCCTCTGCCTCCGTTCCAGGCCGCACATTGAGCAGATCAAGGCGCTCTCGCTCATAACGGCCATCAAGACGCCGTACCTGCCGGACGGCCGCTTCGACCTGGACGCGTACGACGAGCTGGTGCACCACCAGATCGAGAACGGTGCAGAGGGGTTGATCGTGGGCGGGACCACGGGCGAGGGGCACCTGATGAGCTGGGACGAGCACGTGATGCTGATCGCGCACTCGGTGTACTGCTTCGGGAACAAGCTCAAGATCGTGGGCAACACGGGCAGCAACAGCACGCGCGAGGCCATGCACGCCACGGAGCAGGGCTTCGCCGTGGGCATGCACGCCGCGCTGCAGATCAACCCCTACTACGGCAAGACGTCGCTGGACGGACTCCGGAGCCACTTTGAGTAAGTTCCCGCCCTTCCGCCGCAGCCAATCGTTGACGCTCTTCAAAATTCGCGTTTATTTAATGACCAGACGGGGAGTTCTGAGGCACCCAGAGGCTCTTCAGCATTCGCGGGGGGTTTTGAAGCACTTGACAAAAGGGGCGCCTCAGAATTCGCGGAAGGTACCTGAGTGCATTGTGTACAACGTGCCAGGCACTGTCCTGACTCCTTAGTGCCTTCCCCCTCACCTCCCCCCAACTTCCTCACCTCCCCTGCAGTGTGGTGCTGTCCATTGGCCCATCCATCGTCTACAAGGTGCCTGCCATTGTTCTGAGTGCTCCCACTCCCCCCCCCCCCACCCCCCTTCCCCACCTCCCCTTCCCGTCCTCCCCTTCCCCGCCTTCCCTGCAGTGTGGTGCTGCCAATGGGCCCTGCCATTGTGTACAACGTGCCGGGCAGAACGGGGCAGGACATTCCTCCCTCAGTCATTGAGGCCATTGCCACACACGAGAACTTTGCCGGGGTGAAGGAGTGTGCGGGCAACGACCGCATCAGCGGGTACGCACAGAAGGGCATTGTGGCGTGGAGCGGCAACGATGACCAGTTCCATGATGCGAAGTGGAACCACGGCGGTCAAGGTGTCATCTCCGTCGTCAGCAATCTCGTTCCAGGCAAGCCGCTTCGTTCCCTGTATTTCAGTTCCTGATTTTTTTTTTCTTCGTGACTCACTCTGCTTGTGTAGCGAGGGTCCTCTTATTTGTATTGTGCATTCTGACTCAGAAGGTGAAGCTTCATGAAGCATGTGTTGTGTACGGCATTCAGATGTTCTTCTTTCCCTATCACTTCATGTAACAGGACTCGTGACCCAGCTGCTCAAGGGCCCTAATCCAGAGCTGAATGCGAAAATTGCTCCTCTAGTGAACTGGCTATTCGTGGAGCCGAACCCCATCGGTCTCAACACTGCACTGTGTCAGCTGGGGCTCGTGAGGCCAGTCTTCCGCCTGCCATATGTGCCGCTGAATAAGGAGAGCCGGCAGAAGTTTGTGGACATTGTACATGAGATTGGGTTGGAGCACTTCCCAGGGGCCAAGGATGTTCGGGTGATGGAGGATGATGAGTTCCACATCATCACGCGGTTTTATTAGGTTATTTTAGAGCGATTTAGGGGTGAAGATGGAGTGTTCAGTTGCACGACTGAACGTTTTTTCCACTAAAATTTCTAATGACCAAGATAAGCTGGCGTAATGTAAAGATTTTCAGGGCTTTTGGTACATAACGTGAGTCTCCAGGTGTTGAGAGGATTCATATACATAGCGAAGTCGATCATATGTGCTTTCCAGTCGATCATATATCACTGTGGATGCGTTCGTTCGCGAGCCCTCGCTCGTTCGCTAGTCACGTCCAAGGCCTGTTCTCTCGCCCGTTGCACTTTTCCGCCAACACCCGCGACAATATCGAGGGCCGACCAACCTGTTGTGCTTCCTGCTTGTGTGGGACCCAACGTTTCTTCGTAAAACATTACTCAAGAGTATGTGACCGCTCTGGAACGCGAAGAAACTTGCTGAACCCGAATCAAACGCAACATGCGCAGCTCTGCTTGCGCACACAATTCCAACCTCCCCCCTCTTATTTTCACACATCCACATTGTTGACTGACCCCTAGCCAATAAAGAAACATTTATTGGTGATACCGCAAGTCTTTGCGGGTCTGTTGGTCCTCACTGCCGTCCTCGTCTCCTAGCCTGGCATCCTTAGTTATTCGTACGAAGACGTGTCGTGTTTTTTCTGATGCGACGCGGGGCTAGATGTCTGTAGGTGCGGAGTCGTTTCTCGCCTGCGCGGAACGAGTCGCAGTGAGAGCGGCGGTGCACCATGTGGGCGATCTGGGGAAAACAGCGAGAGCGCTTCTCGCTCGAGGAGTTGAAGTAAGAGTCGTCGTTTCTAGCTTGTAGAAAGATTAGGAAGCGAGGCGGTCGATGTGCCTTTAAATACAGCTTCTTACGAATTTACCTACAGCTTCTGGTCTGTTCACTTAGCTGTTTGCTTATTCAACTGATTTCCGGGCCTCTTCACTTCGTTACTTATTGTCTCCTCAGGCATCTCAACGACGTGCTTCAGAAACACACAATCATCAGCGATGCGAACAAGGTTCGTTCGAAAATGTCGTGATACGAGCATCTTAACGTACTTTACAACCCTATTTTACCGTACTTTGTAGACTCAAGCCTTGTTCGAAAGCGTCTCGCTCACGGTGATTCTGTCCGAAGAGTTCATAGAGAAGAGTATTGCTTCTGTGTTTCCGATTTGTCCATGGCTTACCTCCTCGCTTCTTGATCCTTCTCGCTAGAGCTGTTCCTGTTCGCATTTTGGTTCCATCAGGACACTGTAGTGGAGACGTTGAGGTCTATAGCGGAGCTGATGATATGGGGGGACCAGCACGAGCCTGCATTTTTCGAGTAAGCTCAGGAGAGAATAGTATTGGTGGTATCGCGTTTCTGATCCCATTCCTTCAGTTTATAAACATTTGTCTGGTTGCGAACCCGCGCCTGCTTCCCGGAGATTCTTCCTGGAGCAGGGTGTATTCGTGGTCTCACTCCCAACCTTGCCTCCGCCCACCCGCTCACATGCTGCTTGCAGGTTCTTTGTGGAGCAGGGCGTATTCGCGCAGTTCATCCGCATCATGGCGCTGGCCAATCAGCCGTCGCCTCAGTGCGAGGGGGTCATGGTGCAGCTGCTGCAGACGCTCAACCTCATGATTCAGAACCTCAAGAGCGAAAAGGCCATCTGTGAGTGTGTTCGTCACTGCATCCTCCACTGCCCCACATACACTGCCCTTGTTGGCTCTTGCTGTCAGGCTACCTCCCCAGCCCCCAGCGCATTGGCAATGCCACATGATTCCCTAACCTAACTTCCCCACCCTGACTGCATTCTCAGCAAGGAGCACCTAATCAACACCATCGGCCTCCGTCCCCTTCCATCCCCTCCCACTCCTTTTCCCTCCCTCGCCCCCCCTCCCCCCCCCACCCCCAACCCCACCCCCTTCCCTTTCTTCCTCGCACACTGCATACCTCGCGATTGCATGTATAGCAAGGAGCACAATTTCTAGACCACTTCAGCACCCCCCATCTCGTCTACACCCCATTGCCCCACCATTTCCACTTCCTCTCTCACCTGCTCACCCAACAACGCCGTTGATGCCGTCATCAATTTGCTCCCATGGCCCATGGCATCAAGGAGCGCATCGTGGTTGCCATCAACCTCCCAACCCCTTGACCCCCGTCACTCCCCCATCACCACTCTACACCCAACCAACACCATGGCCCCCCTGGCAGACTACATGTTCAGCAAGGAGCACATCAACAACGTCATCTCCTTTATTCCACCTCGAACCCCTCGAAGCCCTTTCACACCCCCCACCTCCCCATCTTTTTCACATCCTCTCTCTTCCTTCCCACCACACCCAACACTGGCCTGGCAGACTACATGTTCAGCAAGGAGCACATCAACAACGTCATCTCCTTCCCCTTTGATTTCTCCGATGAGGAGCTGCTCGCATACTACATCTCCTTCCTCAAGTGAGCCACCGCCTCTTGTGTGCTTCCCCACCACCATGTCTTCTTCTCCAATCCACGATCCCTTCGTCTCATTTGAAGAGCTTACTCCTTGGCCTGGATTTGTTTGTACCACATCCTTCATGTTCCTTCAACTCTCTTGCCAAGAAATTAATGGTCCCAGTAAATCACTGCGCTTCATCTGCTTACTGTCAGACTTGTATCATGCCCATGTGCGCATGCGCATGCACATGCACATGCCTTCCGAGTCAAGCATAAAAGCGCATATGCACATGCATGTGCTGCTGTTATTGCTGCTGCTGCTGCTGCTGCTGCTAATTGCTGTCCCTCATACCGGCACGTGGTGCACGTGTCTGTCTGTCTGTCCGCATGCCCCCCCTCCCTCCCACTGCAGAACGCTGAGCATGAAGCTGGACAAGTCTACCATCTCCTACTTCATCGTGGAAAAGGAGGTGCGCCACACACTCACACAGCCACACTGTACCAAACCGAACCAGTAACAGTAGCAATAGCACTAGAAGTGTGTTCGTGTTTCGGCTTTACCACTGGACTAAGCGACGTGTACATACTGCATGGATGAATGCAGGATGGCAGCAGCGCCTTCCCCCTGTACGTGGAGGCAATCCGCTTCTTCCACCACGAGGAGAGCATGGTCCGCATCGCCGTGCGCACGCTCACCCTCACCATCTACAATGGTATGTGATCCCTCTCCCTCCTCCATTTGTTCGTTCCTTGCATGAAATCCTCCCTCCAACATGTCACTTCCCCGTCCAACCATAATACCATACGTTGCCACTGCCACTCCCCATCCGTCCCCTGCCACCCATCCTCCGCACCCACCTTGCCATCCCCACCAGCGCATGACTCGCACTGTGCTGTGTCGGGTTCTTCACATCGCCCTTTCCTCCAAACCACTTCCTCCCCCTCCTTCCCTCCCCTCCCCACCCTTCATCCTCTCCCCACCAGTGCATGACGAGCGGGCCAACCGCTTTGTGCTGAGCCCATCAGCCATCCGGTACTTTGAGGACCTGGCCATTTTCGTGCGCCAGCAGAGCTTCACTCTTGCTCGCCTTGTTGCCAACGCTGTCAGGTGGGTGGGTGGGTGGTTACAAGTTGACATGGTTGGATGAGTGACTGAATAGGTGGGGTGGATGTGTAGGTGGGCATGGACAGCCAGCCATCAGCAAAGCTTCACGCTGGCCCGCCTCGTCGCCAGTGCTGTCAGGTGGATGGGTCACGGGTGCATGGGGGCATGGGTGAATGAGAGAGTGAATCAGCACTTTGCTGGATAAGCCACGCCAGAGCTGGTCTACTCTGCAACGAACGACCTCATGAGAGCGCCGGCTCACCCACCCAGCCTTGTCTCCTCCCTTCCTGTATTCCCCCACCCTCAACCCACCCGCACACCTGAGCACAGGAACTTTGGGTCGATAGTGGACGTGGGGCGGGTGGAGGCGTCGATAGCGGAGATCGGCGATCTACTCTACTACTGCAACGACGTCATGAGCGCTGGAATCCCACAGCTCTCAGAGGTGGTCTCGGAGCACCTCCTCAGCATCTGGGTCTTCCCCGTGCTCCTCGCCTCGCTCTCCCCCGAGTCTGGCTCGCCCAATGTAAGTGTGGCTCATGTGTTTCAGTCCATGCATTCAGTTTTGCTCACACTCTCTGCACAAAGGGGTATACACCGCCAATCTCCCCGAGGTTGTCTCAGAGCATCTCGTCAGCATCTGGGTCGTGCCTGCCTGTGCTCCTCCTCGCCTCACCCTCCCCCTCCCCCCTATCCCTTTCTTCCAGGCAAATCCCATCTCGCCACCATGTACCGGCTGCGCCCCATTCACTCCTCTATCTACCCTGTTTTGTGCCTCTTGTCTCCTATCCCTCTACCCCATCATCACTCAACCCCACTTTCAGGCGAAGCGCATATCACCGCTGTGCGCCATGTACCTGCTGTCGCGTGTGCTGCACGTGGTGACCTACCGCCCCTTCCTTGACACCGCCACCCGCTCCATCGCCGCCTCCCTCTCCGCCAGCCCTGCTCTCGTCTCCCTTATCCCTTCAACCCCTCTCTTGAGCAGGAATGCACATCCCTCCCGCTCGCCCATAGATCTGATTTACCTTCACCGTACTTTTCCCCTGCATCCCATCCCATCCCTTCCTGCTCAATTTTCCCACTTTCAGGCTAAGCGCATATCACCGCTGTGCGCCATGTACCTGCTGTCGCGTGTGCTGCATGTGGTGACCTACCGCCCCTTCCTCGACACCGCCACTCGCTCCATCGCCGCCTCCCTCTCCGCCAGCCCTGCTGGCTCCGACGGGGTGCTGCCTCAGCTGTATGAGTTCCAGCAGCAGCAGGGCAAACCGCAGGAGAAGCAGCAGGAGAAGCAGCAGGAGAAACGGCAGGAGAAGCAGCAGGAGAAGCAGCAGGAGAAACGGCAGGAGAAGCAGCAGGAGAAGCAGCAGGAGAAACGGCAGGAGAAGCAGCAGGAGAAGCAGCAGGAGAAACGGCAGGAGAAGCAGCAGGAGAAGCAGCAGGAGAAACGGCAGGAGAAGCAGCAGGAGAAGCAGCAGGAGAAACGGCAGGAGAAGCAGCAGGAGAAGCAGCAGGAGAAACGGCAGGAGAAGCAGCAGGAGAAGCAGCAGGAGAAACGGCAGGAGAAGCAGCAGGAGAAGCAGCAGGAGAAACGGCAGGAGAAGCAGCAGGAGAAGCAGCAGGAGAAGCAGCAGGAGAAGCAGCAGGAGAAGCAGCAGGAGAAGCAGCAGGAGAAGCAGCAGGAGAAGCAGCAGGAGAAGCAGCAGGAGAAGCAGCAGGAGAAGCAGCAGGAGAAGCAGCAGGAGAAGCAGCAGGAGAAGCAGCAGGAGAAGCAGCAGGAGAAGCAGCAGGAGAAACGGCAGGAGAAGCAGCAGGAGAAACAGCAGGAGAAACGGCAGGAGAAGCAGCAGGAGAAGCAGCAGGAGAAACGGCAGGAGAAGCAGCAGGAGAAGCAGCAGGAGAAACGGCAGGAGAAGCAGCAGGAGAAGCAGCAGGAGAAACGGCAGGAGAAGCAGCAGGAGAAGCAGCAGGAGAAGCAGCAGGAGAAGCAGCAGGAGAAGCAGCAGGAGAAGCAGCAGGAGAAGCAGCAGGAGAAGCAGCAGGAGAAGCAGCAGGAGAAGCAGCAGGAGAAGCAGCAGGAGAAGCAGCAGGAGAAGCAGCAGGAGAAGCAGCAGGAGAAGCAGCAGGAGAAGCAGCAGGAGAAGCAGCAGGAGAAGCAGCAGGAGAAGCAGCAGGAGAAGCAGCAGGAGAAGCAGCAGGAGAAGCAGCAGGAGAAGCAGCAGGAGAAGCAGCAGGAGAAGCAGCAGGAGAAGCAGCAGGAGAAGCAGCAGGAGAAGCAGCAGGAGAAGCAGCAGGAGAAGCAGCAGGAGAAGCAGCAGGAGAAGCAGCAGGAGAAGCAGCAGGAGAAGCAGCAGGAGAAGCAGCAGGAGAAACGGCAGGAGAAGCAGCAGGAGAAGCAGCAGGAGAAGCAGCAGGAGAAGCAGCAGGAGAAGCAGCAGGAGAAGCAGCAGGAGAAACGGCAGGAGAAACGGCATGTGAGGAGGAGCAGAAGCGCATCGAGCTCTGCGGATTTTGGGGTTCAGGATAGCGAGTTTGGTGTAGGGAAAGGGAGGGAAGGAGCTTCTGGTGGCGCTGGTGGTGCGGCAGCAGCATTGGTAGGAGCAGCGGCTGCAGCGGCAGGCACAGCAACAGCAGGTCACAGGTTGTCTGATACCCATCACCTCTCTGCAAGGCCTCCCGTCCCCCCTCCTGCTCACCTTACAACCACTGCTTCTGCTTTTGGTGCACAAGGCATAGTCTCCCCACCTTCTGCAGCAGCAGCAGAGGGGAGGGATGGAGGCGCGAGTGCAGGAGGAGTGGCAGAAAGGGGAGAATCCTCAGCAGCAGAGGGGAAGAAGGCAAAGTGGCCGTTGTCAGCAAGACGTGGAATTGCGGACTCACTGGGTGGTTCCTTCTCAGAGAGTCTGGATGGGCGGGAGGGCAGAGATGGGGGCAGTGAGGAAGCAGGGGAGAGAGGAGGGGAGAGAACAGGGGACGGCAGGGAAGATCTAGCGGCAGCAGATGCGCCGAATGGGTATGTTGCTGGAAGGGAGGAGGCAGAAAGCAAGCAGGGGGAAGATAAGAATCGTGGGGAGGATGGGAATCGCAGTGGTGGTAGGAGCGGTGTTGTGCGGTCAGCATCGGCACGAGACAGGCCGGCTCTGTCGGCGCGCAGGCACCTCAGGACCCAGAGCAGTGGCAGCAGCAGGAGTCTTACCGACTCGCCCCAGCGCATCAAGAGCTCAGACTCCCCACAGCAAATGAAGAGCCTGGACTCTCCGCAGCTGAATGAGAGCTCGGATGCGGTTCAGAGGAGCTTCAGCTCGCCCCTCAGGAGCTCCCCGTACAGGAAGCAGCGCCATGCGTCTGA
Source organism: Closterium sp. Naga37s-1 (assembly GCA_947471745.1). Lineage (NCBI taxonomy): Eukaryota > Viridiplantae > Streptophyta > Zygnematophyceae > Desmidiales > Closteriaceae > Closterium > Closterium sp. Naga37s-1. The sequence goes on from CANJKZ010000048.1 coordinate 4,701,740, forward strand.
CACCATTATCCTGGACCTCGACCCCACCGCCAGCGCCTGGTATGTTTTTCTGTTCCCCTAGTAGTGAGGCGGTTTTTGAGGCGCCTCAAAACGCCCTCAGGAGCTCGTCGTACAGGAAGCAGCGCCATGCCTCTGACACCGTCATCCTGGACCTCAACCCCACCGCCAGCGCTTGGTACGTTCTCTTTCCCTACTTCCTCGTGTTTCGAGTCGAGTCAAAGCTCCCCTCAGGAGCTCGTCGTACAGGAAGCAGCGCCATGCGTCTGGCACCATCATTCACTCTCGACCTCGACCACACTGCCAGTGCCTGGTACGTTTCTTGAGGCGCCTTCAAAGCAGGAACGATTATTCTGGCGCCTCAATGACAGGGAGCAGCACCATTCAATGACTTTCCAGAATCCATCATTTTGGACCTCGACCCCACAGAGCTAGCGCTTGGTGCAGTATGTTCCCTTACTGCCTCCTTTGCTGCCCCGCTTCGTCATCTGCTCCTCCACCCCCTCCTCTGCTCCCCCTCCGGCTCCTCCCCCCCCCCAGACTGCTGCCAGTGCTGGTACGCATCCCCCCTCTCCTCTCCACACGCCACCAGTACTGGGCTTGTGACCTGTCACTCACTCAATCCATTCCTTCGTCATTGCTTTACTCCGTCCCTTTCTCGCCAATCTCCCACCCTCCTCAGTCTCCCACCCCCCTCGATCTCCCCCCCGTCCCAATCTCCCGCCCCCATTGTCTCTCGCCCCCAAGGACACGATAGTGTCGTACCTGCTGTGCAACAACGAGCGGTGGGTGCTGGCATGGGTGCTTCCAGGTGCCCAGTCCTCCAATCTCTCTCTTTTCTCTCCTTCCTCTCCCGCCCCCATTGTCTCTCGCCCCCAGGGACACGATAGTGTCATACCTGCTGTGCAACAATGAGCGGTGGGTGCTGGCGTCGCTCTGTGTGCTCTGCGGTCTGCTGCAGAACACAGGTGAGCGGGGCAGGCCAGGGTGGCAGGGGGGACAAAGAGTGGGACGAATGAATTCGGCTGGGGTTCTTGAGTCACAAAGCTGATGATGACGAGGAAGGAGCAAAGGCAAAGAAGAGGGAGATTGAGGAAAGAAGAGGGAGATTGAGGGAAGAAGAGGGAGATTGAGGGAAGAAGAGGGAGATTGAGGGAAGAAGAGGGAGATTGAGGGAAGAAGAGGGAGATTGAGGGAAGAAGAGGGAGATTGAGGGAAGAAGAGGGAGATTGAGGGAAGAAGAGGGAGATTGAAGGAAGAAGAGGGAGATTGAGGGAAGAAGAGGGAGATTGAGGGAAGAAGAGGGAGATTGAGGGAAGAAGAGGGAGATTGAGGGAAGAAGAGGGAGATTGAGGGAAGAAGAGGGAGATTGAGGGAAGAAGAGGGAGATTGAGGGAAGAAGAGGGAGATTGAGGGAAGAAGAGGGAGATTGAGGGAAGAAGAGGGAGATTGAGGGAAGAAGAGGGAGATTGAGGGAAGAAGAGGGAGATTGAGGGAAGAAGAGGGAGATTGAGGGAAGAAGAGGGAGATTGAGGGAAGAAGAGGGGCAAAGGCAGCAAGGACCCTGTTTGCATTGCATGCGAGCGACTCTGCTTATTGCCTGATTCGTCCGTGATTGCATTCATCCGTTTTTCTTTTGTGTGCGTGCCGTGCCATCACATCTGTTGCCCCCTCACTCTCGGGCACTCCAGCGGTGCACGACTCGTTACTGGAGGAGCTGGGCATGCTGCCGTGCAACCGCCGCCACCGACGACTCCTCGTGGTCAGTCGCCCCTTGCTCACTCACTCACTCGCCCTTGCTCGCCTTCTTGCTGTCATGTCAATAGTGGGAGTGACTTTGACTGCTTACTCACTCCCAAACGCACAGCGTGGTTTGTGGTGACCTTTGAGGCAACTCAAAAGACACTCAATGAAATCTATGCTGGAGATAGATTGCCGCTGTCCCCTTCTCACCCCTGCACTGCCCTCCCTCCCCTCCCATGCGCACGTGGCAGGAGGCATTGGTGGGTAACCAATCAGAGGAGCAGCTGAAGCGGCTGCTGAGGCGGCAGGACAGTGATGCAGTGGAGGGGGGTGAGCAGGCAGAAGCAGGAGGGGGTGGAGGGGGAGCAGGAGGAGGAGCAGAGGCGGGCAGGGAGGCTGATAGGCTGTCGCATGCAGCAGCAGAAGCACCGTTGGGATCAGGAGCAGATACAGCTGTAGCACCAGCACCGGCAGCAGGTTCTGATGCCAGCTCAGCATCGGGATTATCTGTAGTAGACAGGACGGAATTGAGGGGTGACAGTAGCGGGGGTGAGTGTAGTGAGTGTGGCAGCAGCAGAGGGTCTGGCAGTGGGCGGTGGGCAGTGGGGGCAGGAGCAGGGCCGGTGCTAGGGAGTAGATTTATGGCTGTGGGTGGTGGCGGGGAGGGGGGTGGCGGGGAGGGGGGTGGTGGGGAGAGGGGTGATGGAGCAGTGGGGCGTGATGGTGAGGGTGGGGGGAGGGGGAGAGGAGGTGAAGAGAAGGGGGATGAGAGAGGGGGAGGAGGTGCGGTGCTGGACGAGCAGCGTGATCGAGCCGAAGGGAAGGTGAGCAAACGAGCAGTCTTTGTTGTTCAATAGTCCTTAGCAGAATTAGGTGTGTCTCACTGCCCGGACTTCAATTCCCCGTCTCCCTGTCTGCCTGCTCGTTGGTAAAGCTCCCCTTGAAAGCTCCCAATCATTAGCATTCAGTGTGCAGCGAAGCTTATTATGTATCAGAACGTGCACTCCTGCGTGACAACCCCTCCCCCCAACCCCAGGCATCTCCATTCAGGTGTTCAGCTTGTGGGTGTGGTGGGGCTGACACCCCGTCATTGAAACAGCACTCCAGAAAGAGACGGCAGGTGCGTGATGACATGTGGTGTGACGCAATGTGGTGTGATGACATGTGGTGTGATGACATGTGGTGTGATGCCATGTGGTGTGATGACATGTGGTGTGATGACATGTGGTGTGATGCCATGTGGTGTGATGCCATGTGGTGTGATGCCATGTGGTGTGATGCCATGTGGTGTGATGCCATGTGGTGTGATGCCATGTGGTGTGATGCCATGCCACACTTACATGATGATTGCGTGGTGGCCATGGCTTGGTCACAAGATCAATGGGTGGTGGTGTGACGCCATGCTTACATTATGATTTCCCCTCCCCCTTCCCCCTCCCCCAACCACCCCCTCCTCCCACCACACCTCAACCCCTCCTCGCCCCCCACCTCCAGGTGGTGGACACAGTGTTTGTGATTCTCTGCAAGAGACCCTGCCTTTTTTGTCCCATTTATCCCCTCTTCCCTCCTCCCCCCTCTTCCCCTCTCCCCGCTCCTACCTCCACTCCCTTTCGCAGGTGGTGGACACGGTGTTTGTGCTGCTGTGCAAGAAACCTCGTCATTCCTATCCCTTCATATTCCCTTCACGCACCCCCCCCCCCCCCCTTTTTCTCCCGACCCCCAGGTGGTGGACACGGTGTTTGTGCTGCTGTGCAAGAGACCGCCGCCCTCACCTGAAGCCCTGTGGCACGCGGGGTGGCTGCTGCGCCAGCTGCTGCCGCCCAGCCATCGCCTGCAGTCAGCACATAAGAAGCTGCTCACTGTATGTATGGGGGGGTCAATTGCTCTGTGGAGGTCAAATGCTCTGTGGGGGTCAAATGCTCTGTGGGGGTCAAATGCTCTGTGGGGGTCAAATGCTCTGTGGAGGTCGTGAGTGTGGAGGTCGTGTCATGATGGCTCGTCGTATATTGTATGATCTGCAGCCAGCTTGTGACTGCCGTTCAGCCATCCCCTGCAGTCAGCACAGCACACAAGAAGCCGCTCACTGTGCGTGTGCGGTTCTCAAATCCTTCTCTGTATGTGCTGGTCCCATCTGCTCTCTGTATGTTCGGGTCTTGGTTAGACTCTGTAGCTATGCTATGCACCACAAGCAGATGCGAAACTCTGTATGTATGATTCGTCTTTTCCCCCTTCCTGTATCACGTCTTGCAACATGTTGATTGGCATGCTTACATGATTCATTGCCTGTTCCTCCCTTGCCTTATTCCGATATTTCCTCTTGCAGCACGCATATGAGCTGGCACGTGGTGACCTGGTGGGGGAGTTATTGGACTGCTGGTGTGACATGCTGCCTGCTGCTATGGTCGAGGAGTGGAAGGCATGCCGGAAAGGTACAGAGCGGTGCAAGGGTGTGAGGAGTCCGTAAGCATGTCAAGTACTTCTCTGAAGGCTCACTGTCCCACAGTTTGGCTTCGTGTCTTGCGCAGGTCTAGCTACTGTTTCACTCTGTGGTTCGGTTGTCAAATTATTGTTTCACTCCGCCCTCCATTTCCTCCCTGAACCTCCCTTAACACTTTCCACTACTCCCCATCCATGGGGGCCTCTCCCACTGTCGCTCCCCCAACAGCACTGGAATCAGCCACGCTGGCCAATGACTCCTCTCTCGTCCTCTCCCCCTCTGCCTATGCATGTCCCTCCCGCTGTTGCCCCCCCCCCTCCCCCTCCCACAACAGCACTGGAATCAGCCACGCTGGCCAATGACTCCTCTCTCGTCCTCATGCCCAGCCTCCCGCCCCTCCTCACTGATGGTATGTGCTCACGTGCTGCTAGTTGAACCTTTGAGATTCTTAGAGTCCCCCCTATAAGATCCCCCGTGTGCATCTTTATTGGAGCATGGTACAGACATGCTCAAATGAGCTGTTGTTGCTGCCGGCATCAGGTGCAAGTGGCTGCATCATCTTTTCTCGCGTTTCACTTCACTTCGTTTCGTTTCTTTTCGTTTTGTTTTTTTTACCTTTTGTGTCCACTTTTCTACAAGAACCACCCTACGACTTACGCATATGTGCTGTTTTGGTTGGAACATACTGAAGCCCTGTGTTCTTGTCGCTGTGTTGCATTGCAGGTGACTCGTCGTCAGCAGCGTTCGGCGAGAGAATGCGCACCGTGGTCAAGGTGGGTTGCTTGGTCAGGCTCTGTTGCTGGTCGAGGGAACAAATCAAAGTGTTACTAGTGCAAGTGTTACTAGTGCTCATTCTGAAACGCAAAGGCATTCATCATGGCTGATGAATGGGACTGCACCAGATGCAGGCTTCTGATGCTCATAATTATCCAGCCATCCTTTCCCTCACACACTCACTCGCACACTCTCTCCCTCTTTCTCTCAGGTATACGTGGGGTTGCACTAGAACCTAGCCACCCGGTCGTAGGTGTTTTTTTAGAGTTTCCTAAAACCAATACCCTCCCTCCCTCTCGCTCAGGTGTACGTGGCGCTGCATCAGATGCGAGCCACGCTGCTAGGCCTGCCTCTCCCAGACGCCCCTCCTCTTGCCACAGCAGCCCCTCCCCTCCTTGATGCTCGGTTCGGCCGCAAGGGACTCAATCTGCCTCAGGCGCAGGAAGGCACCGAGGTGCCTCTAGGTCAGTGCCTCCCTCCCTTGTCTGCTTCCGTCCTCAGTCATGCCTTTCCTTCAATGTACCTCCATGCCTTGCGTTGTCTTGTTTTCCCCCTTCTTATGTGTCAATCTAGCATTCTCTCCTTCCTTCACTCCTGATTTTTTCCCCAAAGTTACCCGTCCCTGCTGTGTTACTTTCTAACGTTCCATGGAGACCAGCTGCACGTTCCCTGCGACCCACCACCTCCTCTCACCTCTTGCTTCCTCCTTTGCAGAGCCTGGCGACGCCATCCCATGCCGAGTGGCGTTTGAGCGGGGCAAGGAGAAGCACGTGCTGCTGCTCGTGGCCTCCTGTGCGGCCAACGGCTGGGTGCTGCTGGCAGAGCCGCCTGCCGGCATGACAGCCAAGGCTGCTGTGGCCGAAGGGGCTATAGGAGTCGTCCGTGTCGTCGCTCCACTCGCAGGCTGCCAGGTTGGTGAACCTCCTCTAGCAAGGATCTCAGGTAGAGTTATTTGTCTATTTTCTTTCGCTAGTATAGCATCCATCAGCTATTTGGGGGTGTCTGCCACACTCTTTGCTCCTCACATCGGAACTGGCTTGTTGCTCTAGTTTCATGTCAAGCTCTTCGCTTTCCTTGCTACAAAATCTCTTGCTTCACATGTGTTGCACGCTTCTCAACTTCCCAATGCTTCACCCTGCCCCATACATCAGCCTTCACTGGACCCGAAGCACAAGCGCTGGCTGCATCTGCGCATCCGCTCGCCCCAGGCCCCGGCCTCCGATGCCGGTACTCTCGCCTCTCGCTCTCCCATGGGCTCGCGGGCCCGCACCAAGCGCTTGGCAGATGGGCGGTGGACCTTGGCGTTTTCAGACGAGGCTGCGTGCAGATTTGCACACCTAGCAGTGCAGGAGGAATCGTATGTGCAAGGAAACGCCGTGAGAAGCATGCTGCTTCCCCTGGTTGGAAATGTTGAGCCCTTCGAGCTGCAGAGGGAACAGCCTAGTTGAGGCGGAGGTGCATTGTGCATTTGTTAGCCAAAATATCGAACATGCGTCTGTCGCTTGCCCCATTTATTAAGTAAACTTGAGTTGTGTTAGTTAGTAGTGAAGGAAATGCTAGTAACGTGTTGATCAGGCGAGTTCCCCAGCCTGCTGTAACGTGTTGTTTCCTACACTCGGGTATTGCGACAGTCTTATCACAGGCACGTGTTTCGGAGACTGCCCTGGCGAAATCTGGAAAATGGGCATCGTCCTGCTGATTGGTGAAGTGAAAATCCACAAACATGTGCTCCGTGCTCTGAGCGCCACGAGTTTCCATCATTGCGGGCTGACCAATAACAACCAAATAATTTCAACCGGACACTGCCTACATGGCAGCACCTCAAGCACAACATTGTTCCTCTCAACAATCACTTCGCTATAGTAACTCTCGCCTCCCACAACCTCATACCACCTCTTGTTTAAGGAACAGGTGGATGTGTCCTTGATCGTTGGAAGCTTTCGCTCGATCTTCGCCTCTCATTTCGTCCGCACGATTACGTTTCGTCGGATTCTCCCAGCCCCGCCAGCAGTGTCAAGTTCCTCATCCTAGTTGTCAAAATCCCTCGAGGTCGACTGCTGTAAAACTGCCAACAGCACCTGGAACTCTAGCTTCAGGAGACTTCTACTTTTCAGGCACAGTCGTACAAGGTGATTCCTCGAGTCACCAGTAACTTGAGCACTTCAGAGAGACCACTAGACTATCAGCAATGGCCACCCTCCGTGCTCTCTCTCAGTGCCAAGTTGTGGCCGGAGCAGCCACTGCTCTTGGCTTTTCAGACTCTTCATCGGTGAAGGGCCTGAAGTCGCTCAATGGCGCGCGATGCCAGTCACGCGTCGTCGCCATGGCCACCAAGAAGAAGGTAAGTCGCACATTATAAATACTACACTTTATAGTGTGCAACATATATGATTAAACATTCGGATTTCACTGTCACACTTCGTACACTTCCGGGCAATAGGAAGGAATGATACCAAGATAATATTTAAGCGTTAAACGTTAAATTCTCTTGAGAGTTACTTACTATCAAGCTTCTCACTTATCATAATGCTCCCACCCAACGCAGGTTAACACCTACCTTGACGACTGGAGGAAGGAGTTCATCGGGTACGGTCTCTTCGTCGAGGATTCCGAGTCCGCTCCCGTGAACATCGTGCAGCAGTTGGAGAAGAAGAAGCTTCTATCGCAAGTCGAGAAGGCCGGTCTGCTCTCGAAGCTCGAGTCATCCGGTCTCACGCTCTCCAAAATCGAGGAGCTCGGCCTTCTATCCAAGGCCGAATCTCTCGGTCTGCTCAGCCTTGCCGAGAAATTCGCCACCACTCCCGCCGGTACCTTCGCCTCTGCGGCTCTCCCGCTCCTCGTCGCCGCCATTGCCGTGCCGGTATTTGTGCCTGACGACAGCACAGCTCTTGTGATTGGCCAGCTCACAGTCGCTTCTCTCCTGGCTCTCGCTAGTGTCACGTCGTTCATATTGTCCCTCATCCTCGGTCTCCTCCAAGAGTAGGACCTTTTTTTGACAAACCATCACGTGTAATTTACGACCTACAACCTAATATAGCTCAGTACCTACCTGTAAACAGAGACTGCTTACCTGCTCACACTCCGTCCTCAGACAAAGTCTAACGCCACCAGATTTTCCACATTGCTACTCTATATTTTTGTCGACTTCTCTACCTTAAAATGCCAGAGCAGCGATGAGAATGTAAGTTGAAGTTGTGACCCACTGGCGGAAGCATCAGAGGGCTGGTCACACACAGGATGCCATAGCGAACCCTGGAGCAATGGGTGTTGCTAACATGCTTAAAAAACTAAGCATAGAGGGAATTAATCTATGCACCCTCAGTAATGATAGAGGCTGTAGCTTATCCTCCTACAGTGAACGTATCCTGCACAATCTATATCAGGTTGGGTTCATCAATAACAACCCTCTGTTGTGGGTTGTCTCAGAAAAGAAATGATAAGCCTAGAAACATCAGGAGCAACTAAAGAAGGGTTCCTACCTACACCTCTCTGACTCATTCCATCTTCCAAACCAGTGAAGAGCCTCTATTCCCTATTCCAGTTGCTGCCAGCACCAAAACCAACCTGATCCTCCCTCCAGCCATGGCTCTCTGAACGTTTGTCAGTGTCAGCCAGTGTATCGAACAAGCCATCTACAGCAACAAGCAGCCAGGGGCTGCTTCACAACCAACCTGCTACCCTGTTCATCCTTGAGCAAACAACCTGACTCTGCTTGGCACTGCGGCGCAGGCAAACTTTTCCTGACACGCTCAACAGGCAACCACAGTCCAACCCGATCCGCCTATACTTGGCTATTGACTCTTCAAGGGACTCGAACGGCAAGCGCACGCCGTGCCGCCCAAGCTTTGCTTGGCGCTGCTGTCCAGGCCCGAGCTTTTAGAAAGGCGCCAGAAGATTTACTTGGCGCTGCTGTGCAGGCGGAAGCCAAAGACGCGCGGCACGTAGCTCTGGGTGGGCTTGGCGGGCTTCACGTAGGGGTAGGTCATGAGGAAGAGGTGCGGGAAGGTCGTTCCGAAATAAGCCCCGTCGATGTCTGGTCCGAGCCGCGCAGGTTGTTACAAAAACGAGAAGAAAGTTGAGCAGGAGAGGGGAAAGCAGGAGCAAGAGGGCGGGGGAAGGAGGAAGGTCGAAAAAAGACAGGAAGGGTGGACGATATAGGAGGAAGGAGTGGAAGAGGGGGTGCGTTTGGGAAGGAAAAAGGGGTGACATGGGAGTCAAGGAAGCAGAGACAGCCAGTGAAGGAGATTTTGATGGGGGGAGAGAGGGAGGGGGATTGACGAGAGAGAGGGGAAAGGAACGAGGGAGGTAGGAGAAGAAGACGGGGGAATAGGGTAGAGAGGCACACAGTGAACAACAGTGGGGACGAGGAGGAGCCGACATGGGTTAAGGAAACCAGGGGCTGAGGAAATGGACAGCGCCACTGGGACGCAGGGGTCTTGCAGGAAAAGTGAAAGAGAAGCATCAAGTGAGCACCGGAGTGAGTGCCTTAGGGTACTGGTCTTAAAGCAAAACTAGCGCAACGACAGAGATAAATCTCAATAAGGACAAGGGGAAGCGCAGGGGAGATGGGCAGCATGGGATGTGGGTAGTAGGAGCGGAACTGATGGTGGGAAGGAGGAAGCGACCGGAAGCAGGAGAAAATTTGGGGAGAGGAGGAGATAGTGTGAAAAAAGAACATGGAAGGTTGAGGAGTGAGGAGAGAGAATAGATAGAGACACATATAGGGAGCCAACAATGAGAAGAGGGAAATAGCAGCGTAACGAGATGAGGGACTTGAAATGGGAGTTTGGGTGCAAGCCTCAAATGAGGCGGCACGCTGAGGAGGATACTGCCTTGGTACTTGGAGCGCGGGTAGTAAATGTCTTCGCATTTCGGGCAGTAAATCTTCACTGTGCTTGTCCTGGGAATGTCTGATTGGCCCATGGGGAGGCAGGGCTGCCCGGAACAAAAGACTCTGGGACACCGGCCAAAGTCGACATTCTTGAATTTATCCAACTGATGGTGGATGGGGATGGAATTGGGCAACGAAACCGACAAGACGGTGAGCATGTGCACTTGGTAAGAAGAATCGGAACAGAATACTCAGATACAGTGGCCAAAATTCGTGTTCTACTAGTTTGCTTAAAAAAGGTGGGAAGTATGGACCTTTGGAGGGTATGTTTGAGGAGTCAGGAAGGGCACATGGAGGGAAGATTTCAATGTAAGGTCAGAGTATCGGGTGTATTTCAGAGGACCTACCATGGTGCTGCTGAGGCCGCAAGGTAAGGATGTAGCGCACTTACCATGGTACTGAGGCCGCGTGTGGTGAGGATGTAGCGCACGTGGATAAGCCCATAGAGCATCTCTGCTGCTGATTCTACCATCTCGTGCTGCTCCTCTGTCAGTATGTCATCTGGGTAAAGGGAACGAGGAGAAAACAAAAAATATCAGGCCACTGCAGCCAGCTTGTGCCGTCTGGTAAGCAGAGCATACACCAATCGAACATTAGTTCAATATTGTTCAAAACTAACAAAAACTAGTCCCAATGCTGTGCACCTCCCGCCCTCCCTGCCCCCGACCACTCTCCGACGCCTCACGAGTCAATAAGACCCCGCCCGTGTGGTCGATCCTACGCTAGACTAAGAAACGGTGCTGCCCCACCACACATGGCTTCGGTGCTCAAAATCCCCAGCCACCCAGGCGCGAGTCGCAGCCCCGTTTTGAGGCGCCTCAAAACTAGTCCCCAGCCACCCAGGTGCGAGTCGCAGCCCCCACATCCCTCACTCCCCCCACCAACTCTAGTTGAAATGAGGTCCTCCAGTGCTAGGAGACTTGACGTAGACGTAACCAGGCACCTGGCTGCTGACACTCCACCTCTTCCTCCCCCCCTGCCCTCCACCCGCCCCAACCCCCCCCCCTCTCCCCCACCCCCTACTTTGCGCGCGCATTCCTTCTGCCATCCCCTCTTAGAGTCTCACCTGTGGGCGACGCAACGTCCAGGATGGGGTTCAGCGCGTGATCGTAGCAGGGCTCCTGGGTGCTCACACTCCCCTGTCCAACCCCCGTGTGCGCGCATCCCTTCCCTCCCCCATTCCCCCACCCCCCCCCACATCACACCTGTGGGCGACTCGACGTCGAGGATGAGGTCGAGCGCGTAGTCGTGGTAGGGCACCTGGCTGCTGACAGTCCTCCCCCACTCACCCCCAGGAACGAGCGCCCCTTCACCCCCCCTTCCCCACCCTCATGCGCGCATCCCTTCCTTTCCTTACTCCCGCTCCCGCTCCCGCTCCCTCCCCCTCCCTCCGCACCTGTGGGCGACTCGACGTCGAGGATGAGGTCGAGCGCGTAGTCGTAGTAGGGCACCTGGCTGCTGAGCCCCGAGAGGTTGAAGTCGTCCTGAATGTACTCGTCGTCCACCTCGCAGAAGAACTCGTTGCCCTTCAGCGAGCAGAACCACGTGATGCATCCCTTGCCCTTCGCCTCCTCTCTTCCTCTCTCCCTCTCCCTCTCCCACCCATGCGCCCCTTCGCCCCCTCGCTCGCCCATATCCGCGCCCCTTCAACCCCTGCCATTCCCAGGCGCGCGCGCCCCCCTACCATCTCCCCGCCCCACCCCCTCTCCCCCGCGCCCCCCGTGCCCCCCGCGCCCCCTGCACCTGTGGGCGACTCGACGTCGAGGATGAGGTCGAGCGCGTAGTCGTAGTAGGGCACCTGGCTGCTGAGCCCCGAGAGATTGAAGTCGTCCTGAATGTACTCGTCGTCCACCTCGCAGAAGAATTCGTTGCCCTTCAGCGAGCAGAACCACGTGATCCACGACGTGTCGTCCTCCGAGTCGCTCACGTCCGACTCCTCGCTCTCTGAATCTTCGTAGGGGGCACGCGCGGATAGCGAAGGGCAGCAGAGGGGAAAAGGATCAAACTCTCGCTCGTTGCCCTTGAGCGAGCAGAACCACATATCCATGATTCCACGACGCGTCGGGGGAAGAAAGGGGGTGGGAGGAAGGGGGGTGGTTGGATGTGTGGACAAGGGAAGGGAAGGAAGGGAAGGTAACAGAGGGAAGGAGGTCAAACACTCGTTGCCCTTGAGCGAGCAGAACGACGCACCCACGATGTGTCGTCCTCCGACTCCTCGCTCTCTAAATCTTTGAAGTGGGTGTGGAGGCGGAAGGGAGAGGAAATGGGGGGGGGGGGGGGAAGGGGGGAGAGAGGGGGGGTGGAAGGGGTCGGATTGGATGTGTGGACGAGGGATGGGAAGGGGAGAAGGGGAGGGTGGAGGAACTGCCGAAAAAAGGGGCGTGGGGACGGGGAGGGGGGAGACCGGCAACAGGACTTATGGCGCAACGGCGACGGCGGAACACGAACCGAATGTGTGCTTTTCTTTTGCATTCCTCCAAGTTCTCCAAAACAGCCATTTTCGTTCTATGGGTCGATCGGATAACCTGAGTTCGATCTAACGTGGATGACCACGATCGAACTGACCGGCGACACACACGAAAGCCAAAGCGCAGAGGAAGCGCATACATCGAATGGAACCAGACGGGATGGCGTCGGGCAACAACAACAAGCAATGCACAATGCTGAGACTTGCCCTAAAAATAAAACGAGAATACAAGTGGGCATTTTCGCGGAAGTAGTAGTATGTTCTAGTGCTTCCGAGCCGCACCGACCACAACAAACGGCAACGACGAGCGACATACTCGTACTGTCGCTCCGATCGAAAAGAAACAAAAACTCGCACACACACCCTTTGCACGTAAACAGCAACCCGAGCACATCATACCCTTTCCCTGGCCGACAGCGGCTTGTTGCGAGGACGACGGCACCCCCGAAAGCCTCTCCTTATCGCGCGGATTAATGCCCCCTTTGCTTCCCTGACCTTGCGCCATCGCCATCTCATCCCCGCGCTTCTTCCCCGTGTGCGCATCCATTCCCGCTCCGCCCCCCACCGCGCCCCCCGCCACGTCTCTTTCCCGGTACCCCCTCGCGTCCTTCGATCCCCCGCCTCTGCTCGAGTCGGGCTGCGCCATACCCCGATCTCCCCGAAACATGTTGAAAGCTAAGAACCTAAAGAGCTAAAATGAGAAGAAGTGTCGAAGCGAAATAAGTTCGATACGGGAAAGCTTTTAAAATATAACGCGGCCGGTTAGAACGGGGAGCGAGAAGCAGCCACGCGGGCCGCAGCTAGCAACCCCGCGAATGCAACCGCTGGTGCATCAGACGTCACAATGATTTAGTCTCTAACAGAAACACCAGGCGAACTGGTACTTTTGCTCAGGGCAAAAAAAAGGAAGCATTAACCAGCAAACAACAGCCGTCGTCTGGATCGTGAGAACGCGGTACTCGGAGATAATCACCTAATGGATGAGGCTGCGTGCCTAGAACTACTAGCAGCCGACGGAGGCAAAGCTACGAAACCCTAAGAGGCGGGGGAGGATAGGATGTTGGTGAGAAGATGGAGGGGGGAGTGAGCAGAGGGCAAACGATTTGGAGTGGCTTCCCTTGATTATGGCGGCCGGAGAGCGATGGGGTACGTAGGTGTGATGCAGACTTCCTATATGATATACATAATGGCGTACAACTATAATTGCAGCTCATGTAGAAGTGTAAGGAATTTTCTCGATATTCCTTAGCGCACCCTGCAACATCGCGTACAGCAGCAGCCGTTGTTCGCCCGTTACTGCTAACGGGGCTTCGCCGACTTCGCGCGCACTGTTTCACCAAACCTCGCACTGCTGGCCTGGCCGAGTCGGCCTACGCTTCGGGACTAGCCCAAGCCTCGCTCCAGCGTAGCACTAGCTAGCTCGCACGCACCGCGTTACCGTTTGCATGTTTCGCGTATAAATGTTCGCTCATGCCTTCGCTCACATTTTGTACTCGTTTGACACCTTAGTGCAATCCTCGCCTACTTCGATTCATTGCACCCGTAACACTTGGTATTCAGAGCCTCTTTCCTTTCGGACCGCGCACCTCAGCACCCCAGGAAATCAACTTTTGACTTTTCACTCGAAGGGACTCACGTACCTTAGCACCTAGGAGCCGCTCTCCTCGCGTTCTCTCGTAAACGCGTGCAGCCACGACTGCGCCTAGACTAAGATGAGCCGACGCCCTTCGAAATGGCTGAACATATCGACGTCACGACTCTCACGCAGGAGCACTTGAACGATCTGCTGCGACAAATCCGCGAGAGCGCCGAGGAAATCGCGACGCTGACGGCAGAACGCTCGTCCCTGCAAAACGACCTCACACGGGCACAATCCCAAGCACCTGGCACTCCGATTCAGCCCGCACCACATACATCATAGCACGGAAGTGTGGGGCAACCCGCGAGCGCCGCAAGTGATGGCGTCGTCCGCCATGACGGAGACGACGACCACGGCACGACACACCCCGACGCGACGAATGCGGCCAGGACTCAGCCTCGAGTCACGATTTCGGTGCCGGCCGGCGAATCAACTCTTCCGTCGCCGATGCCGCTAAAGCCGCAGCGTCCGCCATGCTTTGACCCAAGTCAGAGGGGTGGTCCTACCGTTCAGGCGTGGCTCTTCACGTTGAATGTCTTCTTCGACGCGAACTACGCCTCGGAGGATACGGCGAAGATTCGCTACGCCGTGTCGCTGCTGCGAGGACCCGCCATGGACTGGTGGCGCGTCATCGTCATGAAGCCGGTGGACTACGCGACTCTACCGACACGGGAAGGACAAACCGGACCCTGGGCGCCGTCGTATTTCTTGGAGGTGCCCCAGTATCGCACGTGGGACGCGTGGTGCGCAGGTCTGCGCGCTCGTTTCGAGCCAATCGCGACTTCGATCGCGGCGCGACAGAAGCTCCGCACTTAGCGCCAACTCGGTTCCGTCCAAGATTACACGAGCGGATTTCTGGCGCTATGCGAGCAGGTGGGATATATGCACGAGAGCGAGCGCATCGACCGCTACATCGGCGGCCTGAAGCAGGACATCGCTCAGGAAATCCAGCTTCGCGGCGTCACCGACTTTCAAGAAATTCTCGCTATGGCGGAGAAACTTGATTTCTTCCGCCGACCGAGACCGGGGTCCTACGGAAGCAGCCATTGGGGACATCGGCCTCGTGGGACGAACGAGGGCGCCACGATACGTGCCGTCGCCGCAAATGCCGCTGCCGCACCGTTCAAAGGGCGCTGCTTTGCGTGCAATCGGCCGGGACATCGCAAGAGCGAATGCCCGGAAAACGCTAAGGGAAAGGGGGAAGCTGAGCAGCAGAAACAGACCAAGCAGCAGGGAAACGCTGGGAGTCAGTAGCAGACGGGCCCTCTACTGACAGGTCACGCCGCTCGCCCGACCCAACCGACCCTCACCGAGTGATTGTGCCGGTTCACGCAATCGACCACACTCGGCCGAATAAGGAGGGGACTACGGTAGACAGCCCCATACTGCTTAGTGGGAAAATCGGGACGGACTTAGTTAAAATCTTCGTAGATGGGGGAGCTAGCCACAGCCTCATCAACACTGCTACAGCATGAAAACTGCGACTGCCACTGGACAGATGTTTACCTGAGATCGACGCACGACTGGTAGACGGCACGCCGTTGGCAATACGAGAACGCGTAGACCGGGTTCGGATTCGATGTGGGGGTAACTTCACGTTTAGCCAGGAAATGCTCGCAACGACCCTCGACGGAACCGATATTTTACTCGGGCGTGATTGGCTGCGACGACACAATCCGCGAATCGACTGGACGACGGGTGACTGCACCGTGCGAGTGAACGATAACAACATCACCCTACCTCGCTGGGGCTCGCCTGAGTCTTCGTCGGTGCGTGTCAACGCGATCACGATGAAACGCGCCGTAGCGGCAGGAGCTGACGTGTACGCGGTCGACATTCGGGAAGCCGCAGCAGCAGACAAAGGAGGGGATTTACAGAAACTGCTGGCCGACGTACCGAGTGATCTGGCAGCACTGTTGAAGCAGTACAGCGACATTTTCCCGGATGATTTACCGACGGGACTGCCACCTCAGCGACCGCACGACCACAGGATAGAGCTCGAACCGGGGGCACAGCCAACAGTACAGCGACAGTTCCGACTGACCCAGCCCGAACTGGACGAACTGAGGAAGCAGCTCGATTACGTGCTCGAGAAGGAATTCATCCGCCCTAGTTCGTCGCCTTTCGCAGCACCGATACTGTTCACACCGAAAAAAGACGGGGGATTTCGCATGTGCATAGACTACAGAGCACTGAACAGGGTTACCATCAAATCCCGTTACCCCATCCCGCGAGCCGACGAACTGATCGACCAACTGCGCACAGCCCGGGTTTTCTCGAAGATTGACCTCCGAGGGGGTTACCACCAGATTCGCGTCAACCCGCCCGACTGCCCTAAGACCGCATTCCGCACACGCTACGGATCCTTCGAATACACCGTCATGCCTTTCGGACTGACCAACGCCCCCTCCACTTTTCAAATGACCATGAACGAAGCTTTCCGCCCGCTCTTAGATAAGTGCGTCATAGTATACCTAGACGTCATACTGATTTACAGCCCTGACAGAGCACAGCACTTACAGGACATCGAAGCAGTTTTTAAAATACTGAGTGAGAACCGCCTACTGACAAAAGCGTCTAAGTGTGAATTTTTACAGGATCGCCTGGAGTTTTTGGGACACGTTATTTCAGCTGCAGGAGTGGAAATAGACCCGAAGAAAATTGCGACGATTCAAGCATGGCACGCGCCGACCGACTTGACCGAGTTGCAGAGTTTTTTGGGGTTCGTCAACTACGTGCGCCGGTTCGTCCCCGACATGGCGAAGCTGACTGCCTCGTTGACAGACCTGCTGAGGAAGGGGGTTGAGTACACGTGGGGGGAGAAAGAGCAAGCTACCTTCTCGGCCCTCAAAAACATTTTGTGCTCACCGCCCGTGCTTCACATCGCAGATCCCCACCGTCCGTTCGAGCTCGTCACTGACGCAAGTGACATCGCTGTGGGAGCAGTACTGTTGCAGGATTTCGGGAACGGCCTCCAGCCAATCGCGTACGAGTCCCGCAAACTGCACCCGCCCGAACGCAACTACCCGATACACGACCGCGAAATGTTGGCGATCGTGCACGCGTTCAAAGTTTGGCGGTGTTACCTGACTGGCGCCGATGTGACAGTACGGACAGACCACCGATCACTACAGTACCTACGCGCCCAACCAAATCTCAACCCGCGACAGATTCGCTGGTTGGACTACCTCGAATCCAACTTCCACTACACGGTTACGTACAAGAAAGGCGCATCCAACATCGCCGACGCACTCACCCGCCCTACCGCCCAACTCCACGCCATTCTACTCGCCCAGACCAACCCGCTTTTAACAGGCCTATTCACCCACGGATACCGCACCGACCCATTTTTCACGAGTGGAAACTCACAGCAGCTGGCAAAAGCTAAAGGAGTTTATTACGTAAAAACAGGCACCAACCGCATCTGGGTACCCGCGTACTCACTACTGAGGGAGCTGCTACTGCAGGAGGCACATGACGGAATTACCTCAGGACATTTTGGGGTAGAAAAAACACGACAGCAACTGCAGCGGTATTACTACTGGCCGGAGCTGTTGACCGACGTACAGCAGCACGTGGGCTCGTGCCCCACGTGTCAGGTGATGAAAAGCTCGAGGAAGCGGAAGGCGGGTCAATTGCAGCCGATACCACCGCCCGAGCGCGCCTGTCAGCAGGTTACCATGGACTTCGTCACAGGGTTACCTTCGAACCCTGGGGGTAACGACGCGGTGATGGTCGTCGTTGACAGGTTGACGAAGATGGCACACTTCGCTGCGTGCAAAAAGTCGATCTCAGCCGAGGAGACCGCTCGTCTGTTCATCGCAGCCGTTGTTCGCCTGCACGGGATACCAGCAGCGATTATCAGCGACAGGGACACGAAGTTTACCAGCAACTTCTGGAAAAATCTCTGGGAGCAGTTCGTGACCAGGCTACAGTTCAGTTCGTCGTACCACCCCGAGACCGACGGTCAAACGGAGCGGACGAATTAGACGATGGAGCAGTTGATTCGTGCCACGTGCGACGACCCCACGACTTGGGAGCAGCAGCTGCCGCTGATCGAGTTCGCGTACAACAATGCCACGCCTGCGACGACGCAGCAGTCCCCATTCTACCTGAACTACGGGCAAAACCCTACAGTGCCCATGACGCCGAGTCCGGACAAACCCAACACCACGTGCACAGCAATTCGCCGAAATTCTGCAAGCTGCCCGCACCAGAGCCGCAGAAGCAATTAAAAAAGCAAACGTCATCGCTAAGCGCAACGCTGACCGCCACCGCCGCCCAGTCACATACCAGTCAGGGGATTACGTACTTCTCGACACGCAAAATCTGCGACTGCCCGACGTACCAAAACTTCGACCGCGCTACTGTGGCCCATTCCAAATCAGCCACATGATCACGCCAGTAACCGCGCACCTACTGTTACCGACCGACTGGTACATCAGCCCTTCGTTCCACGTCAGCCTGCTTCGCCCCTACATCCCAACCACAAGCCAACTGCCTCGCCACCGCCCGCCATCCATGACTCGCCCTGCCTCGGAGCCGATCGTCGCGCCCGAAAAAATCCTGAGCCATCGAATTCGACACCCCACGGGAATCAAGAGGATTGAATTCCTCGTTCGCTGGAAGGATCGCACGCCAACTGAGGACAGCTGGGTGCCCATGGCCAACATCGAAAACCACCCTGCCCTGCAAGTGTGCCTGAGGAGCCGGGGCTTCCGCGATATTCACGCACTCGCGTAGCGGAGGGGGCTTCTTGAGGGGGGGGGTAGTGTAAGGAATTTTCTCGATATTCCTTAGCGCACCCTGCAACATCGCGTACAGCAGCAGCCGTTGTTCGCCCGTTACTGCTAACGGGGCTTCGCCGACTTCGCGCGCACTGTTTCACCAAACCTCGCACTGCTGGCCTGGCCGAGTCGGCCTACGCTTCGGGACTAGCCCGAGCCTCGCTCCAGCGTAGCACTAGCTAGCTCGCACGCACCGCGTTACCGTTTGCATGTTTCGCGTATAAATGTTCGCTCATGCCTTCGCTCACATTTGTACTCGTTTGACACCTTTGTGCAATCCTCGCATACTTCGATTCATTGCACCCGTAACAAGAAGTTACGAATACTGCGGTTATTAACGATGCTATTGTAATCAGATTCGTTTTACCCTCAGAAACACATGTATGGCTAGATATGTCGCGTTTCTGATATAATAACAGATAGGAATGCTGTCCTGGATAATATCTATGAATAATGAAATTATGGTGGTAGAGCTTTCATTGCATTTCTCAATATCCCTACTCATATCCAAACCATAATCCACACATATTGGTAGTGTAGCGTGACAAGCTGGTATCATTTGTTCCCAGAGTCCCTACTCAAACCTTCAAATGAGGTGCTTAGGGGAATCTCAAAGGCGGCAAGACAGCTGATTGGTGCTCTCGCCCTCACTTCACCAGCACAGTTGTCACTCGGAGGCACCTACCGTAGTGTTCCTGCCCACGATTGATCAACCCGAGGTCGCAGCCACCATTGAAATTGTCGACTCGAGTCGAGTGGATGAGCCAACCACAGGCCAAAGACGCAGTCTCCGATTCGCATTTCTGCATCTCCTCCTCTGAAACCCTAATCGCGTGCTGCCCGCTAGTTTTGGTTCCCGTCACTTGCAGTCTGCAGCTTGGAGCTTAGAATCCATCAGGTTAGAGCGCGATGATGGCGTGTATGCCGCTATAATTTCTGCAACAACCACTAGTCGTATTTCGAAGCGTATCAGTTCCGCTCACGATGGTACTTCACAGAGCAAGCAAGCGACGAAAGGTCCACGGGGCCTTCTCTTTTGCGCTTTTCGGCACCAATGAGTGTCCCGCGGACTTTCCCCGTGGTCCATTTCCTTTTCGCCAACTTGTTCAGAAGTTAATACGCGATTTCGCAGAGCCCGATTCGTGTAACATCGAGGGTGTCGCTTCATGGACGATTCGCCTGCAAGACGACAAGGGCCACCGCATCGGCTTGCGTGTACTCGAGGAGAACGTGCAAGCTTCGGGCCGCGCTCACTGCGACAACTGCCGCGTGGCAGGTGCGCCTGGACCTAATCGCCTAGTAGTTAGTAGGCAGTTAAAGACGGCATTCCGTTGGAGCGAAGTATGTGCGACTTTCTACCCAAGAATCGAAAGTACCGTGACAAGCGTGTGGAATTACTCAAAACGTAACGCGAAGACCTATTTACCAGCATGTGTTGCATGGCGAAGGCGCATCAACTTTGGAAGAATAACCTTCTGAACTTGAACGGTGTGCGTTGAATGGTAGCGCGTATGTGCTTCAAATAGTAGCACGTGTGTACTTTAGGGTGTACATATGTCCGTCACGGGTGGGCTCTACAGTTGTGTGCTCACGGGTCATATCGCCGTCTGAGTATGTGCGTGTGTATTTGTGTGGATGGGTGGATGTGTGTGTGGGTGTTTGTGTGTGTTCATGAGTTTGTTTTGTGCATGCGTGTGTGTGTGGTTCTGTGTGTTTCTGTGTGCGCGGGTGTACTCCGCGTTTTCATGTCCGGTTGTGCAGGGTGGAGTCACCACCCTGTATCAGTGCACCGCTACCATTTCATCATTCCGCTTGTGGCTGACGTGGACGAGAACAACAGCCAGGGCATCGGCAAAGGCCGCAAGCTCTGCCCCAACTGCAGCGCCGTCATCGCCTCCAACGCCAAGCGGTGAGTTTCTTTTGGCCTCCAATGCCGAACGGTCAGAGTCGCATTCGACGCCAAACGGTAGTTGATTGTACTTCATTCCCTGATTCATTGCCTCTGCTATTGTACTGTATGTTCCATTGCCCCGTGGGTCCTGTCCAGGTGCACTGCATGTGGGCATGATGCAGTGCGGGGGACCTTACTGGAGTCTCAGACGCACCTGCTGCATGGAGTGATCCACACCAACGGATTTGGCCACCTCCTACGAATCAACGGCCGAGAACGCGGCTCACGCCTTGTCACTGGGCGGCAGCTGATGGGCCTGTGGGACCGCATTTGCACCATGCTCAACGCCAGGTGAGCAAGGATGGTGTTTTGTCATGTGCTCTCTGCCCCACAAGGAGATGCCATGCCATGCATGGTCTGTCAATGATGGACAAGCTGAGTGACTTGAGGCTGAGGCAACTGACTGACATATCAACCATTCCAATCATTTTTCTCCGCCCTACAGGGAGGTGACATGACATGCATGGGCGGACATGTCCAAGAAGCTGGGTCTGGTGTGGACCTGCGTGTCTTGAGGCTGAGACTCTGAGGCTGTTTACATCACCATTTGTTCATCGTCCCAATGTTTCGTTCTCCGCCCTACAGGGAGGTGACTTGCATGGACATGTCTAAAAAGATGGGTCTGAACCTGCGTCTGCTGCATGGGCTGGCGTACGGCCACTCGTGGTACGGCCGGTGGGGTTACCGCTTCGGCAAGGGGTGTTACGGCGTGACTGAAGACGTGTACAAGCACGCACTCGCAGCCGCGGCCGCGACCCCGCTTGTGGCGATTGAAGAGCACTACAGGGGGTTGGACCCTGTGAGTATAACGAAGTCTGCTTTGCAGTGTAAATATGCTGAGTAGTTTCTGCCCTAGAATGGTTTCTGGTGGCCTAGAGGTTTCTTTGTCCTGGGGGAAGTGGGGGGCATGAATTCAGTTTGTCTTGTGCTTTTTCCTGTCCTCTGTTTTCAGGACTTGGTTGGCATTATTGAGCATTACAGGACGTGGGCTAGTGAGAACACCTGCTCCCTCCCTGCTCCTGCTCTGGGTATGCACGACACACCACAAGTGACATGTACCGTCCCAGCAACGCATGCAACACCACTTCATACTAATAAGACACAGTTCTCACCAGCAGCAGCAGCAGCAGCATCAGGACCAGCCGCAGCAGCACTGGCACAGACGGCAGGGTTACCAGCACCACTAGCAGCAGCATCTGCAGCAGGGTTGCACATAGACGCACATGCACCAAGAACAGACCAAGGGCCTATGGCCTCCCAAGCAATACAATGCCCACAGCCATCCCATGCTCCACCTCCCCACGCTACAGCCTTCCTCGCTACAGCACCCCATGCTACTGTCTCCAATGCCTCAACTCGCCCGCATTCTGTTCTCCCCCAACTGGGCCAAGGCGAAAGTTTGAAAACGCTAGGCCAGCTTCTGAGGCTGATGCTCGAACTGCTGTCATCACGTCCTTCTGCCACCCCTGCTGCTGCTCCTGCTGCCTCTGCTGCTGCCATTGAGACTGCTGCTGCTGCAGCTCCCGCTGCTACAGCTGCCGCTGCTACAGCTAATAGCATCGGCAGCTGGAAAGCCAAACCTGCTGCCGATGCCACTCCTAGCAGTGTACATTCTGCCTCCCTCCCTCTGTCACCTGACTTAAGCCGGAGACTGACTCCTTCCCCACTGACATCCCAACCTCTGACTTGGCGTCCTTCACAAAATTCCTCCCCACTAGCATCCCCTTCACTTACTCTCTCTCCACTAACGCTTCACCGTCTATCCAGCCCAGTTACAGTAGAGAATGCACTTTCTTCGCCCCAGCCTCTCGGCCGTTCTCCATCTCATTCCGCAAGCCTCAAGAGCCCACCCCCTCTCACTCCCCGAATGCGTTTCAAGGGGCAGAGTCAAGTTTACGAACCGTCCCCGCTTTCCCCCCGGACCAGGCTCGGCACAGCTTCGGTACCCACGCTGACTGCCGAGCCTAGCTTCAGAGTCTGGGTGAAGCCTGAAAGAGAGGCGCGGGACAGAAGTGCTGGGGTAAATGCAGGCTCGGAAAGTGACGTTGCTGCTGATAGAGGCGTCATTAACGTGATTCTTAGAGATAACCCGAGCGTGGGCCTTCCAGCAGAACAACCTGACAGTAGAAGTAGGCTGAATAATGCTGTAGAAGCACCTGATGGTTTACCTGGAATCCCAGGTGCCAAAAGTGGAAAGGTTACGGCAGGTAGAGATGTCACCTCCCCCAGAAGCAGACAAGGAAGAGACGCCGTTAGGTCGTCTGGTATTAGCATCATTCCGTCTAAACGCCTTAAAGCAGAGGGAGGTGAAGAGAAAGATTCGTATGGGGGAGTAATAAGGGGAGGAAAAGGGCTTGTGAGTCGAGGAGACGCTGGGGGAATGAGGGGAAAAGAGGAGTCGAGTGGAGTGGAAGCACGGGCAGGGGGGGCAGCAGCGGGAGGGGCAGTGGGAGAAGATGTGAAGGTTGGGGGGAGACCGAGAGGCAGATCACAGGTGAACGTTTTCAAGAGCGATGAGGAATCGTCCAGCTCATCAGAGGAGAGTGATGACGTGGATGAGGCCAGTGATGACGTGGACTGGGAGAAAGGGGAGTGGAGAGGGGCGGCAGGGAGGAGAGGGGGGAGAGGAGGGAGGGTCGGAAGGGGCAGAGGCAGTTTCGGTGGCAAGGGGATAGGGGTGGGGAGAGGGAGAGGGAGAGGGGTAGGAAGGGGAGGGGGAGGGCGGAGCAGGGGCAGGGGACGAGGCGAATCTGCTAGTGGTGCAGCAGAGGGTGGAAAAAAGTTGATGAGAAAGACAGCAGCAGGAGAAGCAATAGGAGGAGCAGTAGCAAGAAAAGCAGTGGCAGAAGCATCAGCAGCAGCAGCGGCAGCGGCAGCGGCAGCAGGAGCAGTGGGGACGGGAAGAGCAGGTGGAGGGGCAGGGAGGGGAGGCAGAGGAAAAGGGGTGCGTGGGGGAAGAGGGCGAGGGGGGAATGGTGAGCTCAAGGCGCTGCTGGCAGATTCTCCAGGGGATGCCGGTACTCCAGGTGCCCTAGGGGATGCTGATAGGCCGCATGCCACAGGGGATGCTGATGTTAATAGGCCGCATGCCACAGGGGATGCTGATGTTAATAGGCCGCATGCCACAGGGGATGCTGATGTTAATAAGCCGTATGCCACAGGGGATGCTGATGTTAATAGGCCGTATGCCACAGGGGATGCTGATGTTAATAGGCCGTATGCCACAGGGGATGCTGATGCTAATGGTCCGGATGCCACAGGGGAGTGTGATCGGCTAGCAGGGGAAGAGGCAGCAGCGGCTGCTGTTAGTCGAAGAGGTGGGAGAGAGAAGGGAGTGTCTGGAGGCAAGGCGGGGAGGGAATGTGCTGTGTATGGGGCTTTGGAACACGAGGGGCAGACGGGTGGGGTTGGAAAGCGTGTGAATTTGCGTGACTCTAAGGAGGAGGGCTGTCATAAGGAAGTGTGTGAAGAGAGGGATTGTGAAGGGAAGCATTATGAGGAGGAGAACTGTGAGGAGGACTGTAAGCAGGGATATTGTGAGGGGAGGGATGGTGGGGGAAAAGGTTGTGAGGAGGCTTATGAGAATGAATGTGGGGCTTATGACTACAGGGGTCTGTATGCACCAGGTGGGGAGTGTGAGGAGCTCGGGTGGTATGCAGAGCATGCAGGCGGTGATGGTGCGGGGTGGTGGGGGCTGGACGCGTGGGAGGAGGAGCTGAGGGGTGAGGCGATGCGGTGTGGCGGTGAGTATGGGTGCGGATTGTTGGAGGGGGAGGTGAGGGGGGAGGAGGAAGTGAAAGGGGAGGAGGGGAAGGGGAATGAGAGGGAGGAGAAGATGGAGGGTCAGGGGGATGAGCAGGAGGGGGAGGGCGTGGAAGTAGAAGAGGAGGACGAGGAGGAGGTGAACGAGGTGGGGGAAGAGGAGCAAGTGTTCCATACGACGGGGGTGGCATTAAAGGGCTTCAACCAGGAGGGAGAAGCAGGGAAAGCGGCGGAAGCTTCCGAAGCGGGGGAAGCAGGGGGAGAAGTGAAGTTCTTAGGGGAGCAGTGGGAGAGAAGAGGCGCAGATGGTGCAGTGGTGAGGAGAAAGTGCGACCTGAGGGCAACGGCGGGAGTTCTAGAAGAGGAGGATGAGGAGGGGGGGAAGAAGGAGGAAGAAGGGGAGGAGGGGCTGGAGAATGAGGAGGAAGGGAGGGAGGAGAAGGAGAAGGAGGAGAAGAAGGAGGAGTGGGAGGGAGGAAAAGAGAAAGAGGAGGAGGAGGAATGGGGTTGGGAGGAGGATGTGATGGTGGATAAAGGGGAAGTGGATGAGGGCAGTGGGCGGAAAGGGAGGCGATGGGCGCTGCGGGGGGATACAGATGGAGGGAAGAGCGGTACAGATGGAGGGAAGGGCAATGTAGATGGAGGGAAGAGTGGTGCAGATGGAGGGAAGAGCGGTGCAGATGGAGGGAAGGGGGGTGCGGATGGTGGAAAAGGGGGTGCAGATGGAGGAAAAGGGGTTGCGAATGTGGATAAGAGAGAGTTGTTCCAAAGCAGGGAATGTAGCTTGAAAGGCGAGTCAAAGGTGTCATCTGCTGACAGGGCTTTCGTAAATAAGAAGGGACTCAACGGGAAGAGTTTTCAGACAACTGGAAACTCTGTTGCAGGCGGACGGAACGGGAAGCGAATCGCTGCTGATTTGGGTAACAGGCAGACTGTAAATAGAGGAACTTCTTGTCTTGGCGAAAGGGCAGATAATGAGAGAAAGGATTCTGAGAAAATGAGTAGTGTACAGAAGCAGTTGAAACGGCCAGCAGAGACGGCATATGTGAAGAATGGAGGGGTGAATGGAAGGAATGGCAGAGAGGATGAATGCGAGGGCGAAGGGAAGGTGAGTAGTGGTGCAAAGAGAAAAGAGGCCGCACTGAGTGAGAGGAGGGAGAACAGAATCATTAGGAGGGAGAATGGTGACAGTGTAGCGAGTGAAAGGAGGAACTTGCACGCCCTGCTTCCTTTGAGGAGCAGATCAGGTTGTGAGAGAGGTAAGGGCTCAATAGCAGAAGAGAGTCTGCATCTGCCTGTTGCTTCAAAGAAGAGACGAGAGCATGAGCAGCAGCAGCAGCAGCAGCAGCAGCAGCAGCAACAGCAAAAAAATCTGAAGAAGAGCAAGTCGAAGCAGGCAACGTTGCAACAGGTAGGAGAGGAAGGTGGTGAAGTAACGGGTGTTCAGGGGCAGGAGCAAGAGGAGAGAAAGCCGCGGGCTGGATGCAGAGTGGAGGACGTTGGTCAAGTTGGTGGCTTTGTGACTACACCTGTGGCTGCTGCCGCTGCTGCTGCTGCTGCTGTGGCTGGTGCTGCTGCTGCTGCTGTGGCTGGTGCTGCTGCTGTGGCTGGTGCTGCTGCTGCCGCTGCCCCTGCCGCTGCCGCTGCTGTTGGGGAAGGCGTCACCTTGTTGAGGTCTGATTGCAAGCGGCACACACACGAACGGGTGCAGAAGCAGATGCCGTTACCGGGTGCAAACAAGCAATGTGGTCGGATCTCAGAAGTCAAGGGATCTGTAATTGCGGCGGAGGAGATAAGTCAGAAGCGCAGTGGGAGTGGGAGAGGGAGAGAGGGTGGGAAGTGGAGAGGGAAGGTGCCACTGAATGGAATCGAAGGTCTGACTGAGGCAGAGGTTGCAGAGGTTGTAGCGGCAGGAGTGGGGAGGGAGGCGGCAGGGCAGCAGAGAGAGAAGGTGAAGACTGAAGCAGTGCATGATGGGTTGCAAGAACACTGGGAAAGGAAAGGGGAAATGGGAGAACGGGGAGTTGCGGAGGGGAGGGAGCAGTTGGAAGGGAGAGCGGAAAAGGAGCGGAAGGCAGGGAGGGACGAGAGGCCAAGGAGAGAGAGGGACAGGGTAGAGAAGGGGAAGGAGAGGAGAGAAGAGGACGAATTTGGGGAGCAGGAGTGCAAGAGAGTAAAGTGTGGGGAGGGTGGCGGGGTGGTTAGAGTGGCAAGAATCGCTAGTAAGTCGACTCAAGGGTCAGCAAAAGCTGGGATAGAGGACAGTGGAGTGGAGAAAAGGGGGGAGCTGTGTGTAGAGAGGAGCGCTTTGGATGCTGTTGAAGATGATGCTGTGGAGGGGGAGATTGTGGAGGAGGGTATTACTGTTGGGGGTGCCGTTCGTTTTCCGCAACGCAGGAGGCGAGAAGGTGAAGGTGCAGGTGCAGGTAAAGGTGAAGGTGCAGAAACGCGGGAGACAGCTCATTGCACCACAGTCTCCACTCCCTCGGTCGCTGGGGGAAAATTGCAAGCAGCAGATGGATCAACCTGCCCCATCGGCCCTCCTGCACCTCCTCCCGTTCTCCCCAAGCCCGCTGCCCTCCAGCCCAGCCTCTGTTGCGGGGAAGCCCAGGCCATACCCCCCCCACTGTCTTCTGGAGCGCCTCAAATTCATGCCGCCTCTGTCGCACCTCCCTTTAAGGCGTCTCAGCAGCAGCATGTTGCACCAATGTTGACATCAATTGAAATATTTCCCAAGCTCTCTGCCCCTCTCCCGACCCCCTGGGGCCCTCAGCTTGTGGGGTTCGGGGCTCAGGGCGAGACAGGGGCTGGACCACACAGGGAAGCGGGTAGTGTAGTAGGAGGAGGGGAGGGAGGGGAAGGAGGGGAGAGAGTAGAAGGCAAGCAACGCGGGGATTTCAATCACAGCAAGAGCACGGGTTCTAGAGCACTGGCACTTAGTAAAGCGGCAGATTTTAGCAAAATGCAGGCCTTCAAGTCTCCGTCAACTCTCAGTCATGGAAGAGCGGCAGTTGCTGCTCCTATGA
This sequence comes from Closterium sp. Naga37s-1, assembly GCA_947471745.1. Taxonomy (NCBI): domain Eukaryota; kingdom Viridiplantae; phylum Streptophyta; class Zygnematophyceae; order Desmidiales; family Closteriaceae; genus Closterium; species Closterium sp. Naga37s-1. Next base: position 4,729,214 of record CANJKZ010000048.1, read on the forward strand.
CTGGGGAAGAAGCAAGCCAGCAGCAGCAGAAGCAGCAGCAGGGTGTCGCAGTGGTGACACTGGCAGCAACGAGCAGCCCAGTGGAGCCGCATCTGCGCTACCTCTACCGCAACCTCCTCGAAGGCGCTGCCAGACGCGTCCACCCCACCTTTGCTGCCAGGCCCTTGCTTCCTACCTGTGCTGGCATGGCCTTTCCTCCCAACCGGCATCTGCAGAAAGGCATCTATTCTCCTCGTGCTAGCCCGTGCCACCCTTTGTATGCTGGCAGCAACGTTATTGGTGGGGGTGGTGGCTGTGCGGGTGCGGCTGGTGCAGAGGGGCTGCTGGCGCTGGTGCGGGTGGTGCTGGACACAAAGCACTTGGTGAAGGGGTACTGGGGGGAGGAGGGGCGCGGAGTGGGAGAAAGAGAAGCGGATGGGTTGATGTGTGTGGCGTTTCGAGTGGTGGTGGAGGAAAGTGAGGAGGAGGAGAGGGAGGGGAGTGGGGAGAGGAAGGAAAGAGCTGGGAAGGAGAGAGAGGCTGCTGCATTGAAAGTTGAAGGAGGCGCAGGTGGAAAATCGATCACTGGAGGAGTGGCAGAGCCTGGAACAGGCGAGATGGCCAGTGCTGCGCAAGCAGCAGCAGGGACAACAACAGCACCCGCAGCAGCAGCAACAGCAACTGCAGCAACTAAAGCAACAGTAGCGGGAATCGCAGCAGGAGCAAAAGAAGCAACAGCAGGAATTGCAGCAGGAGCACGAGCAGCAGTGGCAGCAAGAGGGGCGGAGCCTGTGTCAAGGCAGAGGCGGCTGGGGCCGATACCGGTTGAATACGTGGCGGTGCCCACTGATGCTACTGTGGCACAACTCAGCGAAGCGATAGAGAGGACCATGAGGTAAGGCAATAAAGGGTGTACAGTACGGTTATATGGGGTGTAAGGTTGGGAGTTTCACAGGTAGAGGCGGCTGGGGCCGATACCAGTGGAGTATGTGGTGGTGCCCACTCATGCTACTGTGGCACAACTCGGCGAGGCGATAGAGAGGAGCATGAGGTAAGGCAATAAGGGGTATCGAGTAAGGCAACAAGGGGTATGACGGACCTTGTAGGGACTATGAGGCAAGGTTGGGAGCGTTACAGATTGAGAAAAAAAATAAACCAGTCTATTCCTGAATCCCTCTGTATAAGCCTCCTGAACATACGCTTCCCTCCACACTCCTCTTCCCTTCTCACCCCTCTTGTTCTCCCCCTTTCCTCTCCCTCCCCTCGGACTCTCAACTCCTCTCCCTACAGGGACACCTACTGTGCCATGTCCAGATTCAGTGTATCTCAGCTCCCCCTGCTCGCTCATCTACAGTCCACTGCCTTGGTCCGGCCAAACCTCAGCCCTCGCTGCGTAGTGCTGGTCCGGGGCTCAGGCATGGATGCAGGCTCGGACCTGTGCTGGGAGGGAGGTTCGGAGGGGTGGGTGGTGGAGTGCAGCTGTGGCACGAGGGATGACGACGGCGAACAGATGGTGGCGTGTGATAGGTCAGTGGGAGTTGGGACAGATGGTGGCGTGTGATAGGTCAGTGGGAGTTGGGACGGATGGTGGCGTGTGATAGGTCAGTGGGAGTTGGGATGGGACAGATGGTGGCGTGTGATAGGTCAGTGGGAGTTGGGACAGATGGTGGCGTGTGATAGGTCAGTGGGACTTGGGACAGATGGCGGTGTGTGATAGGTGAGCGGGACAGGTGGCTGTTTGTGATAGGCGAGCGGGACAAGTGGCTGTTTGTGATAGGCGAGTGGGACAGGTGGTGGCATGCGATAAGTCAGTGGGGCCTGTCAGTGGAAAAGATACTGGATGGTGATTGGTCAGTGTAACTACTGGGCTTCTCTGTGGGTGCATGGAGCTTGCAGTGAGCTGCCACGTGGGCAGAAACCCTTCACTAGTTCTGTCTTTATCCCTCCCCTCCTCCCTCTGGACTGTTTGTCCACATCCTTCTTATATATGATTTCAGAAACCCTTCCTCTCGTTTCCTCTCCCTCTTCCCTCTCCCTCTCCCCTATCCATTTCTTGCTGCCTATTTCCTCAATTCTCTCCCACTCCCTCCTCGCCTCGCTCCCATCACACCCACCAGGTGTGAGGTGTGGCAACACACACGCTGTGCGGGTTTCTCTGAACCTCCCGCCAGTTTCCTCTGCGACCTCTGCTCCATGCTGCTCTAGGCATCACGCTTCCTTCCTGCTGCTGTTGCTTCTGTCGTACCGTACCTGCTGCTGTCCTGATGTTTAGCAATTGTGGAGTTTTTTGACACACTTGCAAAAACACTTTTCACACATGCAGATTCAGCCTTTTGAGTGAACCACCTCACACACGATTAGGACGCGTCCCCCCACCCCCTCCCCCCCCTCGATCCTGCGATCGATCCTGCGCAGGATTGTTTTTTTCCGGGGCTAGAGAATGTTCTGGTAGTTGTGAATGCAGCAAGAAGGATTTTAGTGCAGTGGAGGATTGATTCTGCACGATCTATCGCAGGATCCGGGGGGTGGGGACGAGTAGCCTGCACACTGAGTTGATTTTTTTTGCAAAATGTAAGTCAATCTCGCAAGAAGCAAAAGTGTCGGTGCCGGGATTCGAGCCCGGGTCTCCACGGCCACAACGTGGGATTCTAACCGCTTTATTTACAATGTATATGTGTACAAAAGATACAGACGGATTTGACCATCAGGAGGCTACCTAACTAGCAATGGCCCAACTGCAATCCTAGGTTGAGACCCCCAATGAGGTCTCAAGAACCAACACCAAGGTACGCAAAGTCAGCCAAGGAGGGTGGCTAAAAACAAGGTATAATATACAAATGTCTAAAAACTCTTGACCCTGATTCCAGCCGTCCCACATACAGCATGCTTCAGATGGGTTACTATGCTTCTCCGTCCATACTCTGCCTTCGCCATCTTTCATTCCCCGTAGGCTGCTCCTTTAGAGCTGTCAGGGCCAGCGCCGGCAGCGGCGGCGGCGACGGCGGCGGAAAAAGGGAATTCTGGGACTCGAATGCGGAGGGCTGGAGGCGACGACCGTCCGATCGGAACGGCGATGAAGCTTCTCGCGGAGGTGCGGCTGCGCCGCGGCAATCCCAAGGTCGGGGGCGCGAAAGGGAAAGAGGGTTGTTAGGAATGGTTGATGGCGCAGTGGTGAGCGCACGCGGCGGAGTTGCGGAGGGAGGGATAGGCCGGAACGCGGGTGGCGGGGATGCTGGGGAAAGCGCCGCCGCGGAATGGCAACAGCGTCGATTTCCGCCGGAGGATTCTGTACGACGTGACTATGGCGAAGAAGGCGATGATTATGATTATGACTATAATGGGCGTGAGTATAACGCGTACAACCGTGCCAGTGGCGAGGCAGGTGATCCAAGGAGCCGCGGGGGAATGCAGATGGAAGATAGAGGCTTGGAGGGCGGTGCAGAGGAGTGGAGTAGCAGGTTGGATGGGCGCAGTGAAGGACAGTTTGGGCGAATGCTGGAGAGAGAAATGGGAGGAGGAAGAGGAGAAGGGGGACGAGCAGGAGGAGGAGTGGAGAGCGGCGACGACCTTCTTGAACCATTGAAAGAGGCAAGTCCATTGCAGTTCCAAAGCGTCCGGTTAAGGCATCTGGTTCAGGTCACTGGTTCACATGTCTGTGTGAAGTGTTGGGTTACCTGACAGTCAACGGGGCAAGAGCATTTTGTTAACTTTCAAACTTCGTATCCTAATCTCGGATGTTTATCCCCTGGAAAGACGTTTGAGTCAACTGAAGAGGTTACTCCCTCGCCTACTAATTATCTCCTCTGCTCTTATCTTCCCTTTCTCCCTCCCCAGCTGCTGACGTCCATCCCCTGGGGGGTGCCTCTCGTTCTAGTCCTCCTGCCGCTGCTCTTCGACCGCCCCTTTCTCTTCCTCTCCCTCGCGGCGCTCGTGGTTCTCACACCCACCCTCCGAAACTCGCTCGGCCCGCCGTTCCTGGAGCTAGGCTCGGCGCTCCTGGAGCTCTCGGTTCGGCCGATCGTAAACGAGAAGGAGTTGCACGGTCGGAAAGAGCGACAGCAGGAGATGCAGGAGCAGTGGTCCCAGTTCCAGAGCAGTAATTCTCAAAGGAGGAAGGAGCCACAGGTTTGGGATGACACTCTGGGCCCAGGTTTGGGGATTGGAAGTGGCTCGGCGCTAGGTTCGGGGGTTGCATCGGAGGCATGGAAGTGGGTTCGGTACCAGCTGGACGTGATCCGTGGGGAGATTGACCCTGGAAGTCCCGAGAGAGTGGGGAAGGAGAGCAGGGAAGGTGGTGGTGGGGGTAGGGGATTCAGTAGCACAGAGGGGAATTGGAGAGACAGAGAGCAATGGGCATTGCAGCAGCAGCAGCAGCAGCAGCAGCAGCAGCAGCAGCAGCAGCAGCAGCAGCAGCAGCAGCAGCAGCAGCAGCAGCAGCAGCAGCAGCAGCAGCAGCAGCAGCAACAGCAGCAATGGCAGGAATGGGAAAGGCAGGGGGGAGCTGAACCAGAGGACAGGGGTTACAGAAGGAGTGGGAGCTGGCAAGGATCAGGCGATGGGGAATGGCAGGATGAGAGGAGGTGGCAGGAGGGCGATGCCACGCAGTGGGCTGGTGGCTCTCTGAAGGGAGGTGAGGATCAGTATGGGAGGGTGGAGGAGAAGCAAGGATGGGAGATGGGGTTGCAAAGAGGTGATGGTGGGGAAGGGGAGACGAGGTGGGAAGAGGTTTGGAGCGGAAATGAAAAAGTACCTGGCAATCGGTTGGGTAAGGAGGGTCGGAGCAGTAATGACAGTGCCAGTGTGAATGGGAGGGGAAGTGAGTTGGATTGGAATGGATGGGGAGAAGGAAAAGACAAGCCTAGGTACTGATTTTCAACGTAAGGGGGAATAATTATTCTCTCATTTGTGAGCTGGTTAGTATTCATCTTGTTTCGGGCCTATATTGCACTCCCCTTTTTAAGTGCCTTTTCTTATATCACCATGTTTGAGTGTTTTCCATTAAAGTTCAACCTAAAGCACTACGCTGACCAGTGTAGTTGGATCTGCTTAAATCGCGGGTGGCAAGCCGCTGTCAATTTGTATATGAACCAATCGGAAACTGGATCCACCTCGTTTGGACTTCACCACCTTGGGATCTACAGTTCCCACCAGCCTGTTGGTTTATTCCAGTTGGGGTCGGTTCGGAGCCTGCCTGAATCTTGGCTGCATTGCACCACCTCGATATTGTCGCCAAACCAGCCTGATTACCTTCTAGCTTGGTCACCCCATCTGGCTCAGACTCTCCTTCAGCTTGGACTTGAGAAAGAAAGCCTGATTTGATCTCGTTCTTGCGTGCGTCCGCGAGAGTCAGCGATCCGCACAGCCATGGTTTCCGCCTTGCGAGTTCCCGTCGTGCACGTCGCATCCGTCGCATCGGTCGCGTCAGCGGCTGAATCGTCAAATTCCCGCCTCCGATCAGCGTCTTCTCGCGTCGCCTCGGCAGCGACCTTCGCGCCTCTCCGCATCCCTCTCCCCATTTCCCGCTCCCCGTCTCGATCTTGCCGCGCGGATCGCCAGTCTGTCCGAGCGATGGCGACAGAACCAGCAGCCACCCCCGCTGCTGCGAAGAGCAGCGAAATCCTTCCTGGCGAGCCGTTACAAGAGGGTTACGAAAGGATGGATCCGTATTCGCTGATCCCGGCGCGACGGTGCGGCGTGCTGGTGCATCCCACGTCGCTTCCCGGCCCGCATGGCACGGGCGACTTGGGTCCCGGCGCGTTCAGGTTCCTCGACTGGCTTGAATCGACGGGATGCACAATCTGGCAGGTGCGTGGGGAGGGAGGTGCATGCGTGGGTGAGTGCATCGATGTTTGGATGGGTGGATGGATGGGTGCGTGGGTGGATGGGTCCATGAACGTTTCGAATTCTGACCATCGCTTCACACTTCCTCGACTGGCTGGAGTCCACGGGATGCACGATTTGGCAGGTGCGTGCAGAGGGTGGGTGAGCGGATGGATGGATGGGTGAGTGAATGGGTGGGTGGACCGATCCGTGGGGTGATGGGTGGGTGGGTAAATCCATGAACGTTTCGAGACGCGTCAGAGCGTGTGAATTCTGTTGACCGCTGCTTCGCATTTCATCGGTTGGCTCGAGTCCACGGCATGCACGATCTGGCAGGTGCGTGGGAGGTTGAGTAGGTGGGTGCGTGAGCGGTTGGGGGGATTGGATGCGTGGGTGTGTGCGTGGAAGTTTGGATGGGTGCGTGGATGGGTGGAGGGATGGGTGGGAGCGTGGATCCATGAGCGTCTGAAGATATTTCAGAGCTTCCAAATTCTGATTCTGACCAATGCTTAATACTTCTGTTCATTCCTGGAGCATTTATTCAACAATCCTGTGCAATCCATTTGTTCCTGTGCGTTTTCTTACCATTTCTGTGCGCTTTTTTTCAAAAAAAATCAGGTGCTGCCGCTGGTGCCACCTGGAAGGAAGTCAGGCGAAGACGGCAGTCCCTATGCTGGCCAGGTACGGCAGTCCCTATGCTGCCCAGGTATGGCAGTCCCTATGCTGGTCAGGTACAGCAGCCCCTGTGCTGGCCAGGTACGGCACTTCCAATTCTGGTCAGGTACAGAACTGTCAAGGTCAGGCCTGGAAGTAGATGTGGGCCGATCAGGCCTGGGCCTGGGCACCTTTCCCCATCGTCCCTCCATCAGAACTGTCAAGGTCAGGACTGGAAGTAATGTCAGGCCTGGAAGTAGATGTCAGGCCTGGAAGTAGATGTCAGGCCTGGAAGTAGATGTCAGGCCTGGAAGTAGATGTCAGGCCTGGAAGTAGATGTCAGGCCTGGAAGTAGATGTCAGGCCTGGAAGTAGGCCTGGAAGTAGATGTCAGGCCTGGAAGTAGATGTCAGGCCTGGAAGTAGATGTGGGCCGATCAGGCCTGGGCCTGCTCACCTTTCCCCATCGTCCCTGCACTTCCCGCCTCTCTCGCCTGCGCTTTTCCTGCTTTTCCTCTCTCTTCCCAACTCCTCTCTCCCCATTCCTCACGCCCCAGTCCACCAGGACGCCAACTGCGGCAAATCTCTGCTGCTCTCCCTCTGACCTGCCCGTGGAGGTCAGCGTCTCGACCCCTCCGACCTGTCTCCCACTCCGTATCCTCCCTTCCTCCCACTCCCCAACCCCCACTCCCTCCCCACGCCCCTCTCCCGTCCGCCAGGACGCCAACTGCGGCAACACGCTGCTGCTCTCCCTCGACCTGCTCGTGCAAGATGGCCTCCTCAAGCCTGAGGACCTCCCTCCCACGCGGTATGCCCCCTCCCTCCTACGCGCTATGATCTGAATTGGTAAGCACAAAAAGCAGTGAATTTAGTCCGCAATGTGACCACTTCTTCCCACGTGGTATGCTCCCTCCCTCCCACGTGGTATGCTCCCTCCCTTCCTACCGAATTCCATCTTGTTTTCTTCTCCTCCATCTCTTCCCCCCAACTCCCCTTTCGCGCAGTTCCCACCCCGTATCCCTCCTCAACAGCCCGGTAGAGCGAGTGGATTACAAGCAAGTGATCAGGGACAAGGACCCTGCTGTTGCCAAGGTGTTCTTTGAGACACCTCAAAACAAACACATTATTACCTCTTCGTATCCCACCCCAACAGCCCGGTAGAGAGAGTGGATTACAAGCAAGTGATCAGGGACAAGGACCCTGCTGTTGCCAAGGTGCGTCATCACTCTCCCTAGTGGTCTACCTGGCGCTATTCGATCTTTTTTTTCCTCTGTTCCTTGCCAATCACCTCTGTCCAAACCCACTGCTGAGATAGCTGCCACGATGATTCACCACACCTCAGTCCCCACTGCCATATCCCTCCATCTGCTCTGCTGCATCAGACGGCCAGGGCACAAGTGATAAAAGATTTGAGACGTCTCACTTGTTGAGTGCAAAAATTGAGTGATTTGAAAATACAGAACCCACCATCTCCATGGTCCACCCACCTCACTCACTCCAGTTCCACAAACCCCCATCTCTGCTGAGCACAGGCGGCCAAAGCACTGGTGAGGAGCAAGGGAGAGCTCAAGGCGGAGTTTGACGCCTTCAGGCAGTCCCCCACCATCTCTGGTTCGTTCGTCCCTCTCCAGCGGTTCATTCATTCTGGCCCGTCTCTGGTTTGCCCCCCGCAATGTGTCCATCAATGTTTTCCTGCTCTGGTTCGTCCCTCTACCCCGCACTCCCTCCCACTGCTCCATGTGCATCATTCATGCTTCATCTTATTGTTCCTCTGTTATTGTCCGAGTTCCAACGGTGGGAATGTCTGTGCCATAGGTGGGAAGATCCACGTGATAGGTGGGAAGATCCACGTGATAGGTGGGAAGATCCACGTGATAGGTGGGAAGATCCACGTGATAGGTGGGAAGATCCACGTGATAGGTGGGAAGATCCACGTGATAGGTGGGAAGATCCACGTGATAGGTGGGAAGATCCACGTGGTAGGTGGAAAGATCCAGTCAAGTAGGGAGAGGAGCTTTGGCTCGACTAAAACGTCCTCCTCCACGTCGTGCCCTCCCCTCCTATGCCCCTCCATTCCCTTTTCTTTCGTATCCATGCAGCATGGTTGGAGGAAGCAGCGCTGTTCAGCGCTATCGACGAAGAGCAGGGCGTGGAGTTCTATTTCCAATCCCGGCACGGTCCCCTCATTTCCCTCCTTCCCTTCCCCACCTTCTCCCGCTCCTCCCCTTTTTCCACGGCAGCATGGAGGAAGCAGCTCTGTTCAGCGCTCTCGACGAAAAGCAGGGCGCGGAGTTCTGGCACGAATCAAACGCTCAGCACAGTCCTTCCCCCCATCCACACCCCCTCATTCCCACGGCAGCATGGTTGGAGGAAGCAGCTCTGTTCAGCGCTATCGACGGCGAGCAGGGAGTGGAGTTCTGGCACGAATCAAAGGCTCAGCACAGTCCTTCCCCCCATCCACACCCCCTCATTCCCACGGCAGCATGGTTGGAGGAAGCAGCTCTGTTCAGCGCTATCGACGGCGAGCAGGGAGTGGAGTTCTGGCACGAATCAAAGGCTCAGCACAGTCCTTCCCCCCATCCACACCCCCTCATTCCCACGGCAGCATGGTTGGAGGAAGCAGCTCTGTTCAGCGCTATCGACGAAGAGCAGGGGGTGGAGTTCTGGTGGCTGTGGCCCAAGGAGCTCAAGGACCGAGAGCCACAGGCCCTAGCGGCTGCAAGAGAGAGACACCAGGAATACGTAAGTGGTGGGAAGTTCTACTTTTGAGGTGCTTCGGGAGTTCCGGTGGTTGTGGCCCAAGGAGCTCAGGAACAGGGAGCCGCAGGCTCAGGCTGTGCGAGGGAGAGACACAGGGAATACGTGAGTGGTGCTGGGGAGCAGAGTAGATAGGTAAGTAATTTTGTGGAGTTTTGGTGGTTGTGGCCTCTGTTTCAGAGGCTGTTGTAGGCGCTGCACTGGCCCCTTTGTAAAATCGGCTCAACGACCTTTTTTTTGAGTCGACTAAAAAAATGTGGAGTTTTGGTGGTTGTGGCCTCTGTTTCAGAGGTTGTTGTAGGCGCTGCGCTGCACTGGCCCCTTCAGAAAATCGACTCAACAACCCTCCCCCCCGCTGTGCGTGTGCATGACAGATTGACGAGTTTGCGGCGCAGCAGTTTCTGTTCCAGAGGCAGTGGCAGGCGCTGCACCGGTATGCCAACAGCAAGGGAATCAGCATCATGGGAGACATGCCTATCTACGTGGGGGGGCACAGCGCTGACGTGTGGGCCAACCCAGAGCAATTCATGCTGGTAGGCCGTTCATGTTGATTGATACACATGTTGCTCGTGCACGCTTGTGGTAGACGCCCTGATGTATGACCCCTGCTAGCAGCAAGGGCATGAGCATCATGGATGATATGCCCATCTTCGTGGGTGGGCGGGCATGAACTCAGCGCTGAGTTGATGTGTGGGCCAGCCCAGAGCAATTCATGCTGGTAGGTTGATTGTTGTTCATGCATGCTTCTTGTGATGCAACACCCCTGGTAGCAGCAAGTGCATCTACATGGACGGGCACAGCGCTGACGTGTGGGCGAACCCCAACCAATCCATGCTGGTAGGGTGTGCTGTGCTGTGCGTGCTGGTATGGTGTTGATGCTGCTAAGCCATCGGTGCTGGCAGGCGGTTTGCATGTGCTTATGATACTCTTTCATTCTGAGAGCACGCCCCCCAGAGAGCACCCCCCCCGCCCAGCTCCCATCCCTCACCGTCCTTATCCAGACCCTGATGTTGCAGGATCCTTTTTTTTTCTTTGAATTCTCAAAAATACGCTGACCCCCTGCACCGGTCCTCATCCAGCCCCTAACCCCGTCCCATCCCTTGCCTCATTGGTCACCCCTCTCCCCCCACCCCACTCCCCTCTCTCGCTCCGCGCCAGGACCCCGAGACCCGCGAGCCCACGTTCGTGAATGCTTTTTGAGACACCTAAGGAACAAACTCCACTATGCTCTCACGCCCCTCTCTCGCTCCCCGCCAGGACCCCGAGACCCGCGAGCCCACATTCGTGAGTGGCGTGCCGCCCGATGCCTTTAGTGCCACAGGACAGCTGTGGGGCAGGTGAGGGGCAGCTGTGGGGCAGGTGAGGCGTGGGGGAAGGAGAGGCAGGTGACGGTGGCGGCAGGTGAGGGGAAGGTGAGGGTGGGGTCAGGTGAGGGGAAGGTAAAGGTGGGGGCAGGTGAGGGTGGGGGCAGGTGAGGGGAAGGTGAGGGTGGGGGCAGGTGAGGGGAAGGTAAGGGTGCAGCTGGTGCAACTACCCGTTGCCTTCAGCGCCGTGGGGCCGCTGTGGGGCAGGTGAGGCGAGTAGGGGGGTGAGGTGAGGGGTGGTGGCGGCACTGGGCAGGTGATGGGCAGGGGGAGGCGGATGCTCTCAGGAGCGACTTTTGAGAATTCTCAAAAGTTGCTCCAATATGGGAGGCGGATGCTCTCGGGAAGATAAAGCTGGTCACGATGAGAGGGTTTAGACTTTGGAGAGATAAGGCAGAAAGAAGTGAGAGGGGTTAGCTCCCTTCGTGAAGCAGCGTTCTTCCTGTTGCAAGTCCAAGCTCCAAACTGCGCATACCTCCTCTCCCCCAAACTCCTCTGCTCCCCTCTCCTCTTCTATTCTACCAGCAGTTTTCTTCCTTCTTCCCTTCTGGCCTTCCCACACTCCCTCTCTTCATTTCTCCTCCTTTCCCTGCGGCCCGTGGCCTATATATCACACGCCTAAAACAGAGTCCCTCCCTTTCCTCGCCTTCTCTGCAGCCCCCTGACAGCTGGCCGGCCAGGCCATGGCCAAGGAGGGGAGGGGTACGCATGGTGGGTCTGTTGATGAGGCACCGATGACCTTATCCAATTCCTTCGGTCTCTCTGTTTCTCTCCTCCTCCCATCCATCACTGCAGCCCGCTGTACAACTGGCCAGCCATGGCCAAGGACGGCTACTCGTGGTGGGCGAAGCGCATGAGGAGGGCGTTTGACCTCTACGATGCGCGCCGTGTGGTGGAGTCTGACTTGGCTTGCCTCATACCCTTACCTTCAAATCCTTCTTACCCTCCCGCCTTCTCTCCCAGCCCGCTGTACAACTGGCCAGCCATGGCCAAGGACGGGTACTCGTGGTGGGCGAAGCGAATGAGGAGGGCGTTTGACCTCTACGATGAGTTCCGCATCGACCACTTTCGCGGGCTCGCGGGGTACTGGAGCATCCCTGCTGACTCTGAGACCGCCATGAACGGCCGCTGGATGGTGAGAAGCTTGTGTTTAGCGTGTTGGCTTTGCACCGCCTGGCGTGGGTGGAGCGCATGAGGAGGGTGTTCGACCACTTCCGGCGGCTAGCAGGCTACTGGAGCATCCCTGCTGACTCTGAGATCGCCATGAACGGCCGCTGGATGGTGAGAAGCTTGTGTTTAGCGTGTTGGCTTTGCACCGCCTGGTGTGGGTGGAGCGCATGAGGAGGGTGTTCGACCACTTCCGGCGGCTAGCAGGCTACTGGAGCATCCCTGCTGACTCTGAGACCGCCATGAACGGCCGCTGGATGGTGAGTAACTTCAAATGGTTCATTTTCTGTTCTTTAATTTCTTTCCTTGTCTTTATTTCTTTCTTCCATGTGTGTGTGTTCTTCCTTTTAAATGTTAGTGCCTACATGGGGCGGCAAGCCCTCGTCCTCTCTGTTTCGCCTGGCATGCACTCAGACTGTATGCAGTCCCTCCCTTCCTCTTCGTTTCATACAACAATCGTTGCATGAACCAATGTCAAGCGCCCTCCAAATAGGATCTTCCCAACCCACTGCATGCCATGGCCATGCTCTTCCGTGCCATGGCCATGCTCTTCCGTGCCATGGCCATGCTCTTCCGTGCCATGGCCATGCTCTTCCGTGCCATGGCCATGCTCTTCCGTGCCATGGCCATGCTCTTCCATGCCATGGCCATGCTCTTCCGTGCCATGGCCATGCTCTTCCGTGCCATGGCCATGCTCTTCCGTGCCATGGCCATGCTCTTCCGTGCCATGGCCATGCTCTTCCGTGCCATGGCCATGCTCTTCCGTGCCATGGCCATGCTCTTCCATGCCATGGCCATGCTCTTCCATGCCATGGCCATGCTCTTCCGTGCCATGGCCATGCTCTTCCATGCCATGGCCACCAGATGAGACTGCCCGCAAGGAGTTTGCTGAGGTCACCCACTGAATGTGTTCGATACAAGTTTGACCCAAACACGTCCGTTTTCGGGTTTTTCTCAACCCTGCTCTTCCATGCCATGAAATACCATGCCACCAGATGGGGCCGCGCAAGGAGTTCTTTGAGGCTATCCGGAAGGCCGTGGACAAGCCCATTGACATCGTGGCAGAGGACCTGGTGAGGGCTGGGAGGGGGGAGGGAGGGAGGGAAACGGCTGAGAGGGGGGAGTGAGGGGGTGGTAGGTGATTGACCCTGGGAACTGTGGGGAGAGAGCGGAGAGAGCGGAGAGAGAATGAGAGCATGAGAGCACGAGGGCATGAGGCTGTAAGAGAGCGGAGCTGTAGCAGCATGAGGTCTGTGTGTGAGGGTGTAAAACAGGTACGATTTGATGATTGTAACAGGGTGGTATCGGTGATCTACCTTCATGCGTTTGTAACAGCAGGGTGTGATTCTATTCTACCTTTCCTTACCCCCGTTTCAACGTGTGACTGTAACAGGGTGTGATTACAGTGGACGTGGTTGATCTGCGCCGTGAAATCGGCGCCCCCGGCATGGCGGTGCTCCAGTTTGGTGAGTTTTTGACATTTTCATGCCCCTCAAAGAGGTGATTTTGAGTCGACTCAAAAGTCACCTCGTTTCATGCCCCTCAAAACCTTTTGAGCTGCCTCAAACGTCGTGAAATCGGCGCTCCTGACATGGCGGTGCTCCAGTTTGGCGAGTCAACGCTACAGTCCCCTGTTTGGAATCCCTTATCGCTTGATATATCCCCTGGTGTTCAGTGTATGGCCGTCTTGTCCCTGCGCCCTACCCTTCTCCCTGCAGCGTTCCTCAACACCAATGCCAAGGCCAACTTCTACTTTGAGTCGACTCGGAACCAATGCCAAGGCCCCTATTCACTTTCAGAGGCACCTCTTGTTCATGAATTGGCCTTGGCATTTAATTTCTTGTGCCACCACTCTACTCTACCCACCTTGCCCAACCCTTCCCCTCCCCCTACAGCGTTTGGCAGTGACGCCAAGAACCCTCACCTGCCGCACAACCACGAGCAGAACCAAGTGGTGTACCCGGGGACTCACGACAACGACACGGTGGGTGGGTGGTGGGGGTGCTGTGAGTGGGACGCATGGCAATGACATGGTGAGTAAGTGGGTTTCGAGACATCTCAAAAGCAACCACGAGCAGAACCAAGTGGTGTACCCTGGCACTCATGACACTGAGATGGTGAGTGGGTGGGGGGGATGCTGTGAGACGCGTCGAGATAGTATGCTTAGCAACTTAGTGGGAACCTATACCACCCTACGGGCAGAACCAAATGGTGCATCCTAGCACTCATGACAAGGATACTGTGAGTAAGAGGCGGGGATGCTGGAGTACATGCTTGCTGTTTGTGCGTATTTTTGAGTCAACTCAAGTAGACTCAAAATTGAGTCGACTCAAAAATAGACTCAAAATTGAGACGACTCAAATATATACTCAAAATGAGTCGACTCAAAAATAAGGATGCTGGTGTACATGCTTGCTGTTTGTGTGTGGTTGAATGAATGCTGCTGCTGACTGGAGCTGCTCGTGCATGTTCTGTGTTCTTTTTGGAGACGTTTCAAAGCTTCCTGTCCACTCTACTTGCTCGTGCACGTGACGTGTGACCATTCTGTCTGTGTTGTGTGTGCGTGCGTCTCTGCGTGCATGTGCAGGTCGTTGGTTGGTGGGAGAAAATTCCCGAGTGGGAGAAGAATAATGTGAGTCCTGCCATGCTGCCATGCTGCCATGCTGCTGCCATGCTGTCGTGCTGCCATGCTGCTGCCATGCTGTCATGCTGTCATGCTGCTGCCATGCTGTCGTGCTGTCATGCTGCCATGCTGTCATGCTGCTTGCTGTCATGCTGCCATGCTGTCGTGCTGCCGTGCTGCCATGCTGTCAGGAGGAGGAGATTATTCAAAGACGGGCTATTCCGTCTCCCTGAAACCACTTCACATTTTCCCCCTTCTGTTCTACCCCACCTCCCCTCCTCCCCCCATCCCCCCCATGCCAGGTGCACACGCTGCTGGGACTGTCGCCCCAGGAGGCGGAGGGGGATTTTTTTAGACTTTTCAAAAAATCCCTGTCACGCCAGGAGGCGGAGAAGATCCAGTGACTGGCTATTCTTCTCTCTGAGACCATCCCACCTTTCTCCCTTCCCCTCTTACCATCACATTGCACACTCTCCCCCACACCAGGTGCGTGTGCTGCTGGGTCTGTCGCCCCAGGAGGAGGAGGAGATCCAGTGGGCGATCATCCGGGCGGCGGTGTCTTCTGTAGCGCGCACCACCGTGATTGCGCTGCAGGACGTGATGGGTCTGGACAATTCTGCTCGCATGAACGTACCTGCTGTGCAGGTAAGGCCTGGCAATTGGAACTTCATGGATTAGGGTTGGGGCATAGGTGTAATGGGTCAGGGTTGGGGCTCAGTTGTCATCTGTAGCGCAGACATAAACCACAGTGATTGCGCTGCAGGACGTGATGGGGCTTGACAAGAGTGCGCGCGTGTACGTGCCTGCGGTGGGAGTGGGGTGAGAGAGAGGCTTGAAATGGTGTAGTGCTGTCCAATTTCAGTGGTGTAGGGTTGGGGTTCAGCTGTCGTCTGTAGCGCGTAATCATGATAAACCACCATGATAAGGTGCTACAGGACTTGATGGGGCTTGACAACTACGCTTGCGTATGACATTGTATCGAGTTTACTTTTGAGTCGACTCAAAAGTCAACTTGATGGGGCTTGACAACTCCGCTCGCGTAAAAAAGACCACTTTCAGCGACTTGGTAGTAGGTCTAGATACTTGGGCATTATTTAATTAATTCCAAGGAAACAGCCATGACAGATTTATCTTGGTATTTGGAGGGAGCTGAAGGTTTGGGGTGTTGGTACTTTTGCGACAACTCCGCCCTGTGTCTGTGAATCACCCGCTCTGCTTCTTCTCCAGACGGGCCAGTGGGGGTGGAGGGCGGGCGAGTCAGGCCTGTTCGACTCGCTTGACGGGGAGGCAGCACGGCTGAGAATGTCGCATTCAACCCCGCAGCACTGATGCTGCCATTCTCAAACACCCTGTGTCTGTGAATTACCCACCCTGTTCTCTCCTTACAGGCGGGCCAGTGGGGGTGGAGGGCAGGCGAGTCAGGCCTGTTCGACTCGCTCGACGGGGAGGCAGCACGGCTGAGAATGCTGCTCGTAGCATTCAACCGCGCAGCACCGCTGCCAGGCAACTGGACGCCCTTCTGGCGCTTCCTGCAGCGCCGCCAGAACGCTCTTTTCGCCCCGCCTCCCCCCTCTGCCAACAAGTGACAGACAGGAACCAACTGACACACAGGGGCACTTGCAGGTTTACCCCTTGTGAAATTTCTCAAAAGGGACATGAGCTTCAGTGTGGCCTAGTGTTCTCATGCGGTTGAGAGACAGACAGGGCGTGCCATCAAGTGCCGAGGGACACGCGCGTCACGTGCAGTCAAACGGCACGCATGTGTGCATCGTCCCTCCCTCCTCATGTGCTTCTCCCCCCCCCGTCCTCCTCAATCTTGCTGTCCTCCATTTGACCAGGCGGGCCAGTGGGGGTGGAGGGCGGGGGAAGAGGGGCTGTTTGAGAGGCTTGGCAAAGAAGCAAGCAGGCTGAGAGCGATGCTGGAAGCTTTCAACCGGGCAGCACCTAGCCAAGTAGATTCTGCAGGGATGGCGGAAGAGGAGGGGGCAGGTGGAGCTGCAGAAGAGGCGGATGGGGTGGAGGAAGAGGTAGTGGGGCCTGTGGTGGTGCAACAAGATGCAGCTATGGTGCTGGGGGACTGGGAGTGAGGGCGTGCTTTTAGACGTCTCAAAACTCCATGTTGCAGCTAATGACTTTTTGAGTCGACTCAAAAGAGGTAGTTGGGCCTGTGGTGGTTCTAGAAGATGCAGCTATGCTGCTGGGGGACTGGGATGGGAGTGATAAGCGCCGATTGTGAAAGGTGACAGGACCAGACCAGAAGGGGAGAGTGATGTGATGTGTTTGTGGTGTGAAGGTGTTACGGTAGTTAGTAAATGGCAGAGGGGTACTCAGTCAGTGGTACCATTAGCCTGAACAGCATCGCATCTCTGCTAGGGTATATCTAGTGTTATGCCAGTGCACCAAGACTTCACCCAGTGGCTTCCCACAAGGGCCGCTGTTGGGGCTTTATGAGTTCAGAAAAGTTAACGAAGGGCATATACCTAAGCCGGACATAGGCGATACAGGGAACACCCAAGTCACCCAGGATATGAATGTACCAGACAAGTTTCATCCTACTCAGGCACTCTGCAACCTGTTTTCCACCTGACTACCTGATGGCGACCAATCAGCACCTTTTACACTGTCGGAAAGGTTACCAGCTGCTTCTTTGGGTGCTGCTGCGGATGCTGGTGCTGTGGGGATGACGTTAGCGAAGAGGATAATGGTGATGATAACGGTGAAGCTAATGGCGATGCTAGCTGATGCTGCTGCTGCTGCTGGTGCTGATACTGATGCTGCTGGCGCTGTTGCTGGCGGTGGTGTTGCCAGGGTTCCGCCTCACTTCGCACGCTCCTTGATGAAGGGAGCGCTGCTGTGGTGAGGCGAGGCGACCCCAGCATCCCCACATCCGCGCTCCTGACGGGCCCCAGCTGGTTGTTCAAAATGCTCACCGACTGTGGACTGCTGCCCATGCCCGCACGCCCGTTCAGTTTCGTCATGACCTTGTTCACAAAAGCCCTGCTGCGCGCTTTCAGCCCGCGCAACCCCACCTGACCCCCCTCCTGCTGCTGCTGCTGCTGCTGGGCGCGGTGTGGGAGCGGCAGGGGCAGCTGAAGCTGCCACCCGCTCGTCCTTGCCTCGTAGTCATCCATGCTTCGCCTAGCCGTGCTGCGCTGCTCCGACTTCGCCTGAGCCTTCTGCGGTGACAGCGGCTGTGACTGCTGCTGCTGTTGCTGGTGCTGGTGGTTATGCTCTGGGCTGGGAGACTCACTCCCTTCCAATAGCTCCTCGAACGGTGATTGCAGGCTAGCCTGATGGAAGCAGCGTGGCACAAGGGGATGTGAAGAGCATGAAGTGACTTTTGAGTCGACTCAAAAGTCGCCTAACCTGATGGAAGCAGCGTGGCACAAGGGGATGTGAAGAGCATGAAGTGACTTTTGAGTCGACTCAAAAGTCGCCTAACCTGATGGAAGCAGCGTGGCACAAGGGGATGTGAAGAGCATGAAGTGACTTTTGAGTCGACTCAAAAGTCGCCTAACCTGATGGAAGCAGCGTGGCACAAGGGGATGTCAAGAGCATGAAGTGACTTTTGAGTCGACTCAAAAGTCGCCTAACCTGATGGAAGCAGCGTGGCACAAGGGGATGTCAAGAGCATGAAGTGTGATTGCACCGGGAGAACATGCGGGATCCGCTTTTCTATGGATTCAAGTCATCAGCGCCACTAATCCATATCGTACCTGGGCAGCAGCTCTGGCTTCACCCCCGAGCGGGCCAATATCGGGCATGTTCTGCAGGATGGCGTCAAAGGTCTCGTCCAGCGAGCACGTTCCACGTGGGGTTCGTTTGTATAGAGCGTCAAGTCAACAGTTCAACCTGTCTTCTATCTCACCTGAGCCATGGCTCGCGCGTCAGCGCCTAGCGGGCCGCTATCCATGTTCTGCAGGATGGCGTCAAACGCCTCGTCCAGCGAGCACGTGGGGTTGGACATGAACTGCCGCCGCGGGTCCGCGTACGCGGGATCCACGCACGCGTGCAACACGTCCTCGTCGATTTCCTCCGCCTGTGTCCCCTCCGCCCCCTCCGCCCCCTCCGCTCCCTCCGCCGCCTGCGCCGACCCTACCCCCGTCGTCTGCGCTCCTTCATGCGCCGTCCCATGCGCCGCGGATTGAGGCGGGTGCGACGCTCTAAACGACGCCTCAAGCTCGCCTTCTCCTCCTCCTCCTGCTCCCCTCACTATCCCAGCTCCTTCCGCAGTACTTCCCACAGCATTCCCCTCACCGTCGCCTGCACTCTTCCGGATTCTCTCTCCAAACTTCGCCGTCTTGGCGGCTTCCCCAGATTGCCCTTCCTGCTGCCGCGACCAAAACACTAGCGACACGTTCTCCCCCGCCGGCCCTGCTGCTGCGGCCGGCGAGCTAGACGGCCAGAGATCTACGGCTGGTTGGTTGGATTCGGGACGGTTGGGGCTCGCGAGAGCGTGTATTGGCGAGGCGGGATACGCTTCGCCCTCTGCGGCTAGACCTGCTGCTTCTGCTTCTGCTAACGCCGTTGCTGCTACGCCTGTTGCTCTTGATTCTACTGCTGCTAGCTCTTGTGCTCCTGTGCTCGCTTGTACTCTCACGTCAACTCCAGCCTCCTTTGATTCCCGCTCCTGCCGCTCTTGCCGCGCCTTGTGTCGCATATTCCGGAAAACTAGAGAAATCGTCGACGCGTCTGAGTCCACGTCAGACGGATCGCCTTGAAGCTGATGAGGATGCCACGTGGGAACTACCGCTGGAGTTTCCGGGTGCACGGCGTTCAAGTTTCCCGACCATGAGTTTCGCGGGGGGGACCGTTGAGCAGCCTCAACAGATGACCGTTGAACCGTCTCAGCATGAGAAGATTGAGCAGCATCAACGGCAGCCGGTTCTCGAGTGGGGGAGAGAGCGAAACCCTTTTGCTGCTTCTCCTGCAGAATCTTCTTCTTCTTGTCGCGAAACACGGCGGATATCGTCGACGCGTCGCCTGCGGCGTAACTGTCGCTCAGGCTGAGCAGAGAAAGGGACTCCGCAGCCGGTACAGCCCTCGCAGGTGAAGGCTCGGTTTTACTAGGAATGGCACCTGAATAAGCACCTGGAGGAGCACCTGAGGGAGGGGACGGGTCTTCGCGTGTGGGAGAGAGGAGCAACAGCCCTTTCTGCTGCTGCTTCTCCTGCAGGATTTTCTTCTTCTTGTCGCGAAACACGGCGGATATTGTCGACGCGTCGCCGGCAGCGTAGCTGTCGCTCAGGCTGAGCAGGTTGACGCTCCCCACGAGCGACGCGACGGTCGCTTTGATTGAAAACGCCGGAGGGTGCGGCGACGAGTGCGGAGAGCGAGCCGTGGCAGGGTGCGACTCCAAGGTCGGGTTTTTAGAGGGATCGAGGCGCGTGGGAGACGACGCGAGAGCATGGCGAGGCGAAAGGATCGGACTTGATTCGGGTGCGGTGGGGTGGACTTGAGAGGTTGGAGAATGGGTGCCATTCTTAGGTCCTGCTTGAAGCGATTTTTGAGTCGACTCAGAAGTTGGTGAGTGTGTGGCGTTTTTAGGTCCTGCTTGAAGCGGTATTGACAGGACGAACGAGTTGGCTGCTGCGGAAGGGTATGGGTCTATGGCAGGGTACGGCGCAGTGGAAGGGTGGGATGGTACCGGGGGGTGGGACGCGGAAGAGGAATGGGAATCAGAGGAAGGGTGGGTAGCAGCAGAGGACGATGAGGAGGAAGAAGAGGAGAAAGGTCCGTTAATAGCGGTCTTCTCGCTATCCTCGTACGGTTCTAACGCCAGCTGCTGCTGCTGCTTCGCCTGCAGTGCTTTCTTACCCGCCTCCCGAAACACCTGAGAGATTGACGATGCGTCTGTCGGACCCTCGCTGCCGCCGGTTCGCCATAGGCCGAACGATGGGACTATCGGCCGGCCCTTCGTGGTGAATCCCGACATAGCCGAGGACTCTCAACGTCGTGAAGTACTCAGAAAATAGGAGCTAAAGACCTAGATTTTGGCGGACAAGAAAATGCTGAAGAATGGAGAAGCTCAACTCTTCTGGAATGGTTCCGAGGCAGCAGACAGAAAGCGACACGAAGGGACTGTGGAAGGAACGAGTATTTTGATTGGATGGAAACCAGCTGTGAAAAGCACGGGGAGGGTAGCGGGGGAGGAAAGCGGAGGGAGGGAGTCGCGGATCGGGAACACGGGGGAGAGCGCGTGAACAGGTTCGGAGGAAGCGATCGGGGAAAAGTTCGAGGCGAGGGAAGGCGCGAAAAACTGTGCAGGCAACAGGGGGAAACAAGGGATTGGCGGAACGGGAGAGCTGTGCAGGGAGTCAGGGAGGAGAGGTGAGTGTGGAAAAGGGGGAAAAGGGGGAAAGGGGGAAAAAGAGCAAGGATGGTCGGTGAAGCGGGAGAGACTGGCGGGGTGGAGGGAGACAGGCGGGGTGGAGGGGAAACTGTTCGGTTGATGAGTGCGCGGGGACGTTGGCGAAACCCATCTGCGCTTTCCGACTACGCAGCTGCCTGACGATGAAAGAGCACTCGCGCGCGAAGAGGCTACACGAGTCTGTGCTTTCCGGTTACCCTAAAGGAGATCTACACATCACTGATACTACTGTATCGCACCATAACACGCTAAATATATAACACACCGTGCCGAACCAGAAATGGGTTATTTTCATGAGGTGACATCACCTGAAGATCAGCTGAGGGGGTAGCGTGTGTAGAGCACTGCAGTACGTTAGGAAACAAAAAGATATTTCAGAACTGAATACAGAAGTTTCACAATCTGTATGACACATATTGGAGAGCTCAGTATCGCACACTCTCCTGATTTGTTGTTCGTCTCCCCCTCCTGATCCTTTTCTCCAGCTGGTCAGAAACGAATCTACCGCCGTGTTTCGCGCTGACCCACGCGTGGTCCTGCATAATTCATCGTCATCACACATCTTCCTCGATCAATCTCTTCACGAACACAGTGCGAATGGAGACTCGCTCGATGGACGGGGTAACACAGCAGCGGCGACTCCCCGCTTTCGCTCAAAATGTCCAGAGCGCTGTGCAGAGCAACTTTCAAAGTGCCTTATCTCTCGCAGCGCCTCTGGCAGCATGGGCCCGCGAAAGACGGCTCGAAGCTGATAGGTTCCGGGAATTCTGCGCCGGGGAGATCGAGAAGCACAAGCAGGGAGCGATTCGTCACGCAATGGCGGGAATCGAGAGAGTTAAATCCTTCCCGTTGAATGCGGAGGAGTTTAGGAGCCAGCAGCAGGGTTTCCGTGCTCCGTGCTTCGCGTCCATTACGTCGTCGCTACGCGGTTTCGACGCTGCGTCTGCTACCGCAGTTGGCACTAACGCGTACGACGGGGGAGCGAGGCATCTGTTTGACGTCGCCATGTCCGCACCGCAGGTGGAGAAGCGACTGGAAGGTCTGGCGGTGTACACCGTGAGCAACGAGGCGAACGAGTTCGTTCTTATAACGGACGCGGAGGGCAGCAAGTCGATCGGGCTGTTCTGCTTCCGCAAGGAGGACGCGGAAACGCTCCTGGCGCAGGTGGGTCGGCGCAGGTGGGATGGCGCAGGTGGGCCGGCGCAGGTGGGATGTCTTTCGAATGGCTCTGATGCATCGGCCTGGGAGAGGGGAAAGGGGAAGGGGGTTGAGGGGAGGGGAGGGGGGAAAGGGGAAGAGGGTTTCTGGAGAGGGAATAACGGGAAACCACCTGTGTCAGCTACAACATTGACCAATTTCACAACTCCGAACACAAGTAACTAACCTTGCCCATGGGCCATGGCCACACATGCACATCATTACCCATGGTCGCAGCTAGCCTCTCAGGACACGCTGCTAATCCATGTCACGTCATGCCATGTCATGTCACGCGATGCTAACCCGTGCCACGTCACAATGTGGGCAGGTGAAGGATCGTGACGCCTCGCTGGGCAAGGGAGCTCGTGTGGTGCCTGTGGCCATGGATAAGGTGAGACATTGGAGGTAAGGAGATTATGTAGTGTAAGGAGATTAAGATTGGGAAGGAAATCGGATAACTAGTATGGTTATCCGGGTTGAGATGCTCTTGCCATAGGGTGCATTCGATATGAGAACTTTTAGGGGTTGACACAAATATAGATTTATATGTGGACTCGACATCTCACTACATCCACCGTTCCCCCGCCCCTTTTGTCCCCTCTTTCCCCCTAGTGTGATAAGGATAATATAAGGAATTACTTTCTCTTTCTCCTTCATTTAATCACATTATTTTTCTGATAACCACATGGTGATTGAATCACAGGTGTATGCGCTGTCAGCTGAGGGGATTGCCTTCCGCTTCCTGCCAGACCCCCTTCAAGTCAAGCACGCCGTGCTCGTGAGTTTCTCTTCTCTGCACCTCTTCCTCCCTGCTGCCCGTCTGCATTGCCCCGATCCGATCAACCCCATTCCCACAGCAAGTTGACTCTTGCATATACTTGCTGGCATTCCTTGTATTGTATTCCCTTGCCCTAATCCCAACTTTAATGTTATTCCCAATCCGATTTTTAATCTCATGCCCACCAACAGCTGAGGTCGCAAGCAGGCGACAACAGCAAGGCTTTTGATGGGGTGCCTGTCTTCCAGGTATGGGAGGGGTGAATCTGCCTTCCAGGTATGGGAGGGGTGAATCTGTCTTCCAGGTATGGGAGGAGTGAATCTGCCTTCCAGGTATGGGAGGGGTGAATCTGCCTTCCAGGTATGGGAGGGGTGAATCTGTCTTCCAGGTATGGGAGGAGTGAATCTGCCTTCCAGGTATGGGAGGGGTGAATCTGCCTTCCAGGTATGGGAGGGGTGAATCTCCCTTCCAGGTATGGGAGGGGTGAATCTGCCTTCCAGGTATGGGAGGGGTGAATCTGCCTTCCAGGTATGGGAGGGGTGAATCTGCCTTCCAGGTATGGGAGGGGTGAATCTGCCTTCCAGGTATGGGAGGGGTGAATCTGTCTTCCAGGTATGGGAGGGGTGAATCTGCCTTCCAGGTATGGGAGGGGTGAATCTGCCTTCCAGGTATGGGAGGGGTGAATCTGCCTTCCAGGTATGGGAGGGGTGAATCTGCCTTCCAGGTATGGGAGGGGTGAATCTGCCTTCCAGGTATGAGAGGGGTGAATCTGCCTTCCAGGTATGGGAGGGGTGAATCTGCCTTCCAGGTATGGGAGGGGTGAATCTGCCTTCCAGGTATGGGAGGGGTGAATCTGCCTTCCAGGTATGGGAGGGGTGAATCTGTCTTCCAGGTATGGGAGGGGTGAATCTGTCTTCCAGGTATGGGAGGGGTGAATCTGTCTTCCAGGTATGGGAGGGGTGAATCTGTCTTCCAGGTATGGGAGGGGTGAATCTGCCTTCCAGGTATGGGAGGGGTGAATCTGTCTTCCAGGTATGGGAGGGGTGAATCTGTCTTCCAGGTATGGGAGGGGTGAATCTGCCTTCCAGGTATGGGAGGGGTGAATCTGCCTTCCAGGTATGGGAGGGGTGAATCTGTCTTCCAGGTATGGGAGGGGTGAATCTGCCTTCCAGGTATGGGAGGGGTGAATCTGCCTTCCAGGTACGGGAGGAGTGAATCTGCCTTCCAGGTATGGGAGGGGTGAATCTGTCTTCCAGGTATGGGAGGGGTGAATCTGCCTTCCAGGTATGGGAGGGGTGAATCTGCCTTCCAGGTATGGGAGGGGTGAATCTGTCTTCCAGGTATGGGAGGGGGGAATCTGCCTTCCAGGTATGGGAGGGGTGAATCTGCCTTCCAGGTATGGGAGGGGTGAATCTGTCTTCCAGGTATGGGAGGGGTGAATCTGTCTTCCAGGTATGGGAGGGGTGAATCTGCCTTCCAGGTATGGGAGGGGTGAATCTGCCTTCCAGGTATGGGAGGGGTGAATCTGCCTTCCAGGTATGGGAGGGGTGAATCTGTCTTCCAGGTATGGGAGGGGTGAATCTGCCTTCCAGGTATGGGAGGGGTGAATCTGCCTTCCAGGTATGGGAATCTGTCTTCCAGGTATGGGAGGGGTGAATCTGTCTTCCAGGTATGGGAGGGGTGAATCTGTCTTCCAGGTATGGGAGGGGTGAATCTGCCTTCCAGGTATGGGAGGGGTGAATCTGCCTTCCAGGTATGGGAGGGGTGAATCTGCCTTCCAGGTATGGGAGGGGTGAATCTGTCTTCCAGGTATGGGAGGGGTGAATCTGCCTTCCAGGTATGGGAGGGGTGAATCTGCCTTCCAGGTATGGGAGGGGTGAATCTGCCTTCCAGGTATGGGAGGGGTGAATCTGCCTTCCAGGTATGGGAGGGGTGAATCTGCCTTCCAGGTATGGGAGGGGTGAATCTGCCTTCCAGGTATGGGAGGGGTGAATCTGCCTTCCAGGTATGGGAGGGGTGAATCTGCCTTCCAGGTATGGGAGGGGTGAATCTGCCTTCCAGGTATGGGAGGGGTGAATCTGCCTTCCAGGTATGGGAGGGGTGAATCTGCCTTCCAGGTATGGGAGGGGTGAATCTGCCTTCCAGGTATGGGAGGGGTGAATCTGTCTTCCAGGTATGGGAGGGGTGAATCTGTCTTCCAGGTATGGGAGGGGTGAATCTGTCTTCCAGGTATGGGAGGGGTGAATCTGTCTTCCAGGTATGGGAGGGGTGAATCTGCCTTCCAGGTATGGGAGGGGTGAATCTGTCTTCCAGGTATGGGAGGGGTGAATCTGTCTTCCAGGTATGGGAGGGGTGAATCTGCCTTCCAGGTATGGGAGGGGTGAATCTGCCTTCCAGGTATGGGAGGGGTGAATCTGTCTTCCAGGTATGGGAGGGGTGAATCTGCCTTCCAGGTATGGGAGGGGTGAATCTGCCTTCCAGGTACGGGAGGAGTGAATCTGCCTTCCAGGTATGGGAGGGGTGAATCTGTCTTCCAGGTATGGGAGGGGTGAATCTGCCTTCCAGGTATGGGAGGGGTGAATCTGCCTTCCAGGTATGGGAGGGGTGAATCTGTCTTCCAGGTATGGGAGGGGGGAATCTGCCTTCCAGGTATGGGAGGGGTGAATCTGCCTTCCAGGTATGGGAGGGGTGAATCTGTCTTCCAGGTATGGGAGGGGTGAATCTGTCTTCCAGGTATGGGAGGGGTGAATCTGCCTTCCAGGTATGGGAGGGGTGAATCTGCCTTCCAGGTATGGGAGGGGTGAATCTGCCTTCCAGGTATGGGAGGGGTGAATCTGTCTTCCAGGTATGGGAGGGGTGAATCTGCCTTCCAGGTATGGGAGGGGTGAATCTGCCTTCCAGGTATGGGAATCTGTCTTCCAGGTATGGGAGGGGTGAATTTGCCTTCCAGGTATGGGAGGGGTGAATCTGCCTTCCAGGTATGGGAGGGGTGAATCTGCCTTCCAGGTATGGGAGGGGTGAATCTGCCTTCCAGGTATGGGAGGGGTGAATCTGCCTTCCAGGTATGGGAGGGGTGAATCTGTCTTCCAGGTATGGGAGGGGTGAATCTGCCTTCCAGGTATGGGAGGGGTGAATCTGCCTTCCAGGTATGGGAGGGGTGAATCTGCCTTCCAGGTATGGGAGGGGTAAATCTGCCTTCCAGGTATGGGAGGGGTGAATCTGCCTTCCAGGTATGGGAGGGGTGAATCTGCCTTCCAGGTATGGGAGGGGTGAATTTGCCTTCCAGGTATGGGAGGGGTGAATCTGTCTTCCAGGTATGGGAGGGGTGAATCTGCCTTTCAGGTATGGGAGGGGTGAATTTGCCTTCCAGGTATGGGAGGGGTGAATCTGCCTTCCAGGTATGGGAGGGGTGAATCTGCCTTCCAGGTATGGGAGGGGTGAATCTGTCTTCCAGGTATGGGAGGGGTGAATCTGTCTTCCAGGTATGGGAGGGGTGAATCTGCCTTCCAGGTATGGGAGGGGTGAATCTGCCTTCCAGGTATGGGAGGGGTGAATTTGCCTTCCAGGTATGGGAGGGGTGAATCTGCCTTCCAGGTATGGGAGGGGTGAATCTGCCTTCCAGGTATGGGAGGGGTGAATCTGTCTTCCAGGTATGGGAGGGGTGAATCTGCCTTCCAGGTATGGGAGGGGTGAATCTGTCTTCCAGGTATGGGAGGGGTGAATTTGTCTTCCAGGTATGGGAGGGGTGAATCTGTCTTCCAGGTATGGGAGGGGTGAATCTGCCTTCCAGGTATGGGAGGGGTGAATCTGCCTTCCAGGTATGGGAGGGGTGAATCTGCCTTCCAGGTATGGGAGGGGTGAATCTGTCTTCCAGGTATGGGAGGGGTGAATCTGTCTTCCAGGTATGGGAGGGGTGAATCTGTCTTCCAGGTATGGGAGGGGTGAATCTGTCTTCCAGGTATGGGAGGGGTGAATCTGTCTTCCAGGTATGGGAGGGGTGAATCTGTCTTCCAGGTATGGGAGGGGTGAATCTGCCTTCCAGGTATGGGAGGGGTGAATCTGCCTTCCAGGTATGGGAGGGGTGAATCTGCCTTCCAGGTATGGGAGGGGTGAATCTGTCTTCCAGGTATGGGAGGGGTGAATCTGTCTTCCAGGTATGGGAGGGGTGAATCTGCCTTCCAGGTATGGGAGGGGTGAATCTGTCTTCCAGGTATGGGAGGGGTGAATCTGCCTTCCAGGTATGGGAGGGGTGAATCTGCCTTCCAGGTATGGGAGGGGGGAATCTGCCTTCCAGGTATGGGAGGGGTGAATCTGCCTTCCAGGTATGGGAGGGGTGAATCTGCCTACCAGGTATGGGAGGGGTGAATCTGCCTTCCAGGTATGGGAGGGGTGAATCTGTCTTCCAGGTATGGGAGGGGTGAATCTGTCTTCCAGGTATGGGAGGGGTGAATCTGCCTTCCAGGTATGGGAGGGGTGAATCTGCCTTCCAGGTATGGGAGGGGTGAATCTGCCTTCCAGGTATGGGAGGGGTGAATCTGTCTTCCAGGTATGGGAGGGGTGAATCTGCCTTCCAGGTATGGGAGGGGTGAATCTGCCTTCCAGGTATGGGAGGGGTGAATCTGCCTTCCAGGTCTGGGAGGGGTGAATCTGCCTTCCAGGTATGGGAGGGGTGAATCTGCCTTCCAGGTATGGGAGGGGTGAATCTGCCTTCCAGGTATGGGAGGGGTGAATCTGCCTTCCAGGTATGGGAGGGGTGAATCTGCCTTCCAGGTATGGGAGGGGTGAATCTGCCTTCCAGGTATGGGAGGGGTGAATCTGCCTTCCAGGTATGGGAGGGGTGAATCTGCCTTCCAGGTATGGGAGGGGTGAATCTGCCTTCCAGGTATGGGAGGGGTGAATCTGTCTTCCAGGTATGGGAGGGGTGAATCTGTCTTCCAGGTATGGGAGGGGTGAATCTGTCTTCCAGGTATGGGAGGGGTGAATCTGTCTTCCAGGTATGGGAGGGGTGAATCTGCCTTCCAGGTATGGGAGGGGTGAATCTGTCTTCCAGGTATGGGAGGGGTGAATCTGTCTTCCAGGTATGGGAGGGGTGAATCTGCCTTCCAGGTATGGGAGGGGTGAATCTGCCTTCCAGGTATGGGAGGGGTGAATCTGTCTTCCAGGTATGGGAGGGGTGAATCTGCCTTCCAGGTATGGGAGGGGTGAATCTGCCTTCCAGGTACGGGAGGAGTGAATCTGCCTTCCAGGTATGGGAGGGGTGAATCTGTCTTCCAGGTATGGGAGGGGTGAATCTGCCTTCCAGGTATGGGAGGGGTGAATCTGCCTTCCAGGTATGGGAGGGGTGAATCTGTCTTCCAGGTATGGGAGGGGGGAATCTGCCTTCCAGGTATGGGAGGGGTGAATCTGCCTTCCAGGTATGGGAGGGGTGAATCTGTCTTCCAGGTATGGGAGGGGTGAATCTGTCTTCCAGGTATGGGAGGGGTGAATCTGCCTTCCAGGTATGGGAGGGGTGAATCTGCCTTCCAGGTATGGGAGGGGTGAATCTGCCTTCCAGGTATGGGAGGGGTGAATCTGTCTTCCAGGTATGGGAGGGGTGAATCTGCCTTCCAGGTATGGGAGGGGTGAATCTGCCTTCCAGGTATGGGAATCTGTCTTCCAGGTATGGGAGGGGTGAATTTGCCTTCCAGGTATGGGAGGGGTGAATCTGCCTTCCAGGTATGGGAGGGGTGAATCTGCCTTCCAGGTATGGGAGGGGTGAATCTGCCTTCCAGGTATGGGAGGGGTGAATCTGCCTTCCAGGTATGGGAGGGGTGAATCTGTCTTCCAGGTATGGGAGGGGTGAATCTGCCTTCCAGGTATGGGAGGGGTGAATCTGCCTTCCAGGTATGGGAGGGGTGAATCTGCCTTCCAGGTATGGGAGGGGTAAATCTGCCTTCCAGGTATGGGAGGGGTGAATCTGCCTTCCAGGTATGGGAGGGGTGAATCTGCCTTCCAGGTATGGGAGGGGTGAATTTGCCTTCCAGGTATGGGAGGGGTGAATCTGTCTTCCAGGTATGGGAGGGGTGAATCTGCCTTTCAGGTATGGGAGGGGTGAATTTGCCTTCCAGGTATGGGAGGGGTGAATCTGCCTTCCAGGTATGGGAGGGGTGAATCTGCCTTCCAGGTATGGGAGGGGTGAATCTGTCTTCCAGGTATGGGAGGGGTGAATCTGTCTTCCAGGTATGGGAGGGGTGAATCTGCCTTCCAGGTATGGGAGGGGTGAATCTGCCTTCCAGGTATGGGAGGGGTGAATTTGCCTTCCAGGTATGGGAGGGGTGAATCTGCCTTCCAGGTATGGGAGGGGTGAATCTGCCTTCCAGGTATGGGAGGGGTGAATCTGTCTTCCAGGTATGGGAGGGGTGAATCTGCCTTCCAGGTATGGGAGGGGTGAATCTGTCTTCCAGGTATGGGAGGGGTGAATTTGTCTTCCAGGTATGGGAGGGGTGAATCTGTCTTCCAGGTATGGGAGGGGTGAATCTGCCTTCCAGGTATGGGAGGGGTGAATCTGCCTTCCAGGTATGGGAGGGGTGAATCTGCCTTCCAGGTATGGGAGGGGTGAATCTGTCTTCCAGGTATGGGAGGGGTGAATCTGTCTTCCAGGTATGGGAGGGGTGAATCTGTCTTCCAGGTATGGGAGGGGTGAATCTGTCTTCCAGGTATGGGAGGGGTGAATCTGTCTTCCAGGTATGGGAGGGGTGAATCTGTCTTCCAGGTATGGGAGGGGTGAATCTGCCTTCCAGGTATGGGAGGGGTGAATCTGCCTTCCAGGTATGGGAGGGGTGAATCTGCCTTCCAGGTATGGGAGGGGTGAATCTGTCTTCCAGGTATGGGAGGGGTGAATCTGTCTTCCAGGTATGGGAGGGGTGAATCTGCCTTCCAGGTATGGGAGGGGTGAATCTGTCTTCCAGGTATGGGAGGGGTGAATCTGCCTTCCAGGTATGGGAGGGGTGAATCTGCCTTCCAGGTATGGGAGGGGTGAATTTGCCTTCCAGGTATGGGAGGGGTGAATCTGCCTTCCAGGTATGGGAGGGGTAAATCTGCCTTCCAGGTATGGGAGGGGTGAATCTGCCTTCCAGGTATGGGAGGGGTGAATCTGTCTTCCAGGTATGGGAGGGGTGAATCTGCCTTCCAGGTATGGGAGGGGTGAATCTGTCTTCCAGGTATGGGAGGGGTGAATCTGCCTTCCAGGTATGGGAGGGGTGAATCTGCCTTCCAGGTATGGGAGGGGTGAATCTGCCTTCCAGGTATGGGAGGGGTGAATCTTCCTTCCAGGTATGGGAGGGGTGAATCTGCCTTCCAGGTATGGGAGGGGTGAATCTGCCTTCCAGGTATGGGAGGGGTGAATCTGCCTTCCAGGTATGGGAGGGGTGAATCTGCCTTCCAGGTATGGGAGGGGTGAATCTGTCTTCCAGGTATGGGAGGGGTGAATCTGCCTTCCAGGTATGGGAGGGTTGAACCTGCCTTTCAGGTATGGGAATGGGGTACCGGTCCTCTAGGTATGGGAGGGATCGGTCTTCCAGGTATGGAAAGGGGGTACCCGTCTTCCAGGTATGGAAGGGGTTGAATGAACCTACCTGCATGTGACAATGAGATAATCTCTTCATGCCTCACTCCCACGCACAAGTCCACATGCAGGTGCTGTTATTAGTAAACAGGTGGGCTGCGGAGGTACAAGTCCACACCAGTCAGAGAGCCTGATCCTCATGCCTTACTAATAACAGCACGCACAAGTCCTCATGCCTTACTAATAACAGCACGCACAAGTCCACATGCAGCGAGACTTCTTACCAGGCGCCTAAAAAGCATTGTCTCTTTCTCCTTTTTTTTTCGCTTTCCCTGTTTCTCCCGCACACCAGTCAGAGAGCCTGATCCTTCGGTCCAAGAACCGCCGCTTCTGCCCAATCTTCTTCACCAAGGTATGATATGATATGATATGATATGATATGGTATGATACACACTCGAGTTCTGAGACGTTGCCCCTTCCACTCTCCGGTCAGAGAGTTGTAATCATTTGGTCCAATGATTGCCTTTTTTATTCAATCTTCTTCACCAAGGCATCGTGACAATCACTCACCAGCCCACTTCCTTCCACACGTTTGACTCTGTTCCACCTATTGCGGAGGCTGTCTCGAAACAGCACTGAGGGCATGTTAGGTTCTTACCGACCAGCAAGCACTGTTTTCTTCCTATGGTTGTGCCCATGTATGTATGCCCATGTATGTATGCCCATGTATGTATGCCCATGTATGTATGCCCATGTATGTATGCCCATGTATGTATGCCCATGTATGTATGCCCATGTATGTATGCCCATGTATGTATGCCATGTATGTATGCCCATGTATGTATGCCCATGTATGTATGCCCATGTATGTATGCCCATGTATGTATGCCCATGTATGTATGCCCATGTATGTATGCCCATGTATGTATGCCCATGTATGTATGCCCATGTATGTATGCCCATGTATGTATGCCCATGTATGTATGCCCATGTATGTATGCCCATGTATGTATGCCCATGTATGTATGCCCATGTATGTATGCCCATGTATGTATGCCCATGTATGTATGCCCATGTATGTATGCCCATGTATGTATGCCCATGTATGTATGCCCATGTATGTATGCCCATGTATGTATGCCCATGTATGTATGCCCATGTATGTATGCCCATGTATGTATGCCCATGTATGTATGCCCATGTATGTATGCCCATGTATGTATGCCCATGTATGTATGCCCATGTATGTATGCCCATGCACATGTGTACCCTTGTATGTATGGCATGTGCGTGCAGGAGGATCTAGAGGCGGCAATAAGGAAGGCAACGGGGGGCAAGCCGCAGAAGAGCACGGGGAAGGGGCCTGTCAACATTAACGTGCAGGTGAGTGAGTGGCGATGAGTTGTGGTGATATTGGGAGAACAGTGGTGGTCATGAGAGGCGGATGGGGGGAAGCCTCAGAAGAGCACGGGGAAGGGGCCTGTCAACATTAACGTGCAGGTGAGTGAGGGCTCACAATGTGGCTTCATTCTGATCTAAAGTTTTGAGACGTCTCGAAACACACAAAATAACGCAGGGAAGAGGCCTTGTCAGCATTAACGTGCAGGTGTGCGCTGCGAGGAAGGCATGTGTTGCATGCCTCCCCTTACCTGGCATCCTCTCATCCACCGTGTCCCATGCCCCGTTCCCCTCTCGTTCCCAATTCCTTCCTATGTCACATGCTCCTCCTCATGCTCCAGGTCCCGTTCCCCATGCCATGCCTTCCCACATCCCGTCCTATCCATGCATGCCATGCCATGCCCCATCAGGTGGGGAGCTTTGAGGACGTGCTAAAGAAGATGGAGGTACGCACCCTTATACATCACCGCCTCTGTCTATCTGTCTCGCACTTACACCGTACACACACACATATAAGACTCCATCTTGTTACCACCCTCCTATTATCACCACTTTCCTGTCAATCTCTCTCTTACACATACAAGCATACGAGCCACCACAACAACCATACTCTTCTGTCTTCTCCACCGTCCTTCACTCATCTCTCCTCCATGCCCCCGTGTGCAGAAGAACGAGGAGGATTCGCCATGGGGCGATCTGCTCTTTGTGCCGCCCGGCCGGGATGTGGATGGTGTGGTGGGCAAGCAAACAGCCCATGCTGCTGCTGGGTCATCCGAGTCCGTGCTTTGCTGATGCCTCTCCGTCTTAGGGTCATTCAGCCAAAGTAGGGCAGGGGAGTTGGTGTTTGCTGCCTTAGGTGTTTAGGGATGTGGATGGTGTTGTGGGCAAGCAAACTGCTCATGCTCCTGCTGGGTCATCTGAGTCCGTCCTGTGCTGAGCTGACCCCTCTCCGTTGTCACCCAAGTTGATTGGCTTGTGGCGCAGTAAACGTGTGGCAGAATATCGTATGCTTAGAGAAGCTTGTTTAGTGCCTTTGGGGACTTAGTCTGCTTACGGTACTTACCTTGACATGCTTTTGGGCAGTCCGCAATCCGCCCAACATTTGTTACTACCGTACCAGTTTAGTCTGTTATTTCCTACTAGTAGCACTTCAGTACAGGCTCTTGATCAACAAGTGCCCATTAACCGAACAATCACTATGCACAGGCCTTGTATCAAGACAGACAGAATCCGGAAGGGCCTTATCATTAACCCTGTAGGTCTTTCATCAATATACTACACAATACAGTATTTACACAGGACACACTCCAATCCAACATGAACCACTGAGAAACACTCCCAAAGATCCTTTCCCTCCCCCCTGCATCCCCCTCACACACGCACCCAACCACACACCCACACACACACACCCATGTACCACTCACCCCCCCTGCTCCCTGTACGGCGTCCAAATCAGCTTCGAAACGTCAACTTCCAGCCCCGGCTTTCCCACCGCTTTCAGGTGTCGGTCCAGCACCTTGGGGTCCGCACAGATGACATGCTGCCCGCGGCGGTACTGGATGAGGTGCAGCGACTGCAGCGAGGAGATCACGTCCTCCGTCTTGATGCCCGTCATGTCGCTCAGCTCTTTGATCGACAGGTTGCCGCGGTGGTGCTTCAGAATCCGCAGCAGCACGCGCAGCCAGTACCCGCGGTAGCTCAGCAAACCCAGGTCGGAGAGAGGGCGCTCGGGTGTTCCGACTTTACCTTCTTTTTTCGAAAGCTCGTAGGCTTGTGGTGGGGACAGGGATGGGGGGAGGCAAGGGTGGGGAAGGGGGAGGGAAGGCACAGGTATAGGGGGAGGGGATGTGGGAGGGAAGGGGACTAAGTAAGCCTGTCTTGTTGCCTGTCATGTCGCTCAGCTCTTTGATCGACAGGTTGCCGCGGTGGTGTTTGATGATGCGCAGCAGCACACGCAGCCAGTACCCCCTGTAGCTCAGCAGTCCGAGATCAGACAGAGGTCGCTCCGGTGTTCCCACCTTCCCCTCCCTTTTTGACAGCTCGTACGCTTGTGGTGGGGAAGGGGGAGGGAAGGCACAGGTATAGGGGGAGGGGATGTGGGAGGGAAGGGGACTAAGTAAGCCTGTCTTGTTGCCTGTCATGTCGCTCAGCTTTTTTTAATGGCAGGCTGCCGCGGTGGTGCTTGAGGATGCGCAGCAGCACGCGCAGCCAGTACCCGCGGTAGCTTAGGAGGCCAAGATCAGACAGAGGTCGCTCTGGTGTTCCCACCTTCCCCTCCCTTTTGACAGTACCCGCGGTAGCTTAGGAGGCCAAGATCAGACAGAGGTCGCTCTGGTGTTCCCACCTTCCCCTCCCTTTTGACAGTACCCGCGGTAGCTTAGGAGGCCAAGATCAGACAGAGGTCGCTCTGGTGTTCCCACCTTCCCCTCCCTTTTGACAGTACCCGCGGTAGCTTAGGAGGCCAAGATCAGACAGAGGTCGCTCTGGTGTTCCCACCTTCCCCTCCCTTTTGACAGTACCCGCGGTAGCTTAGGAGGCCAAGATCAGACAGGGGGCGATCTGGTGTGCCTACTTTGCCCTCTTTCTTGGAAAGTTCATATGCTGGGGGAAAGAGGGGAGAGAGTGGCGGGGCAAGGGAATGGTTGTGGAGGGGAATGACTGTAGAGGGGAATGGCTGTAGAGGGGAATGGCTGTAGAGGGGAATGGCTGTAGAGGGGAATGGTGTCTGTTTCGTAGATATTCGTATGGGAAGAGTGGAGAGAGCGGATGTGGGGGGAGAGGAGGGAAGTGGAGTCAGTAACCTTCCTTTGGGAGTTCATATACTGGGATAGGAAGGGGTAAGGACGAGGGGAATGCAATGCACGACTAGAGAGGGTGTTTTTGAGACGTCTCAAAGACTCCACCCAGTTCTTGACAGCTTGTGTTTTTTGAGAATTCGTCGTGTGCCATAGTAACGAGGTGACTTTTGAGTCGACTCAAAAGTCACCTTGTGGTTTTTGAGACGTCTCAAAGACTCCACCCAGCTCTTGACAACTGCGTGCCACAACTCGTAGGTGCCTTGAAAAACAAAACTTGAAAAGAAATCTGAAGGCAAAACTGCACGGACACGGGTGGTTGGGCTGGCTTACAGAAGGCGATGAGGAATTTGCCGTATCCCTTGCGCTGGTAGGGCGGCAGCGTGAGGATGCATGCCAGGTTGTAGCCCTCCTCTGACTGCTTCTCCTGTAGAGGATTGAGATTGAGGCAGGCAGGTAGAGAGAGGGGGATGAGGGGATGAGGGGGATGAGGGGGATGAGGGGGATGAGGGGGATGAGGGGGATGAGGGGGATGAGGGGAACCAAGAGCGGAGGGTGAGGATGCAGGCCAGGTTGTACCCCTCCTCTGACTGCTTCTCCTGGTGTGCCAAGGCGGGAAGAGGGAGAGAGATTGGGGTCAGAAGGAAGACAAGAGGGGAGAGCGAGATTGGCCGTATGCAAAAGAAGTCGGTGGGGAAAGAGAGAGGTCGGAGAGTGGAGGCGTCCGCCAGTCGACCCCCCTCAAACATGCATTGTGTTGCAGCATACCTTGGAGAAGTAACCGACGATATGGCAGCCCCGCTCGTCACATTCGCAGAGGATGTAGAAAAGGAAGAGGTCCACATCGTAGTAGAAGGGTCTTGTGTTGACTTATACGCCAAAAAGCAACAAGAGCGCCAGTAATGGAGAATGCAACGGCGAGTGCGTACCTTGGAGAAGTAGCCGACAATGTGGCAGCCGCGCTCGTCGCACTCGCAGAGGATGTAGAAGAGGAAGAGGTCCACATCGTAGTAGAGGGTGTGGCTTGTGGGCAGGAAGGAACAAGGTCTCTGAGCAAGTGCATGCAGCCTGCTGTACCTTTGAGAAATAGCCGACAACATGGCAGCCCCTCTCATCACATTCACAGAGGATGTAGAAGAGGAAGAGGTCCACATCGTAGTAGAGGGTCTTGTGATCCAGAAACAGCTTCGCCAGGTAGCAGAGGTTCTGACAGTACACCTTGTTGCGCTTGCCGTCCACCTGAGGTGAGGCACGGGAAAGAAGCGAAATGGGCATGGATGGGAGCCCTAGGCCTAAGACTTCCACTCGAGACGTTGTAGAAGTCTGGGAGAGCAGGAATTCTACAAGATTTGTACATTCTGGAATTTGGAAATGCTGCCAACGAGAACCACGGAACCTTGGGAATGCAGGAATTTGGGGCAAGGTTGCTAATCAGTTCAGAAACAGGGAGGATTTGAAAAGTGGAAAACAATGTGAAAAGGCACATGCCAAGCTAATCATCGGCAACAACTGATGGTGACTTGTATTAAGTTGTACCTCGAACATGGAGAGCGAGCCGTTGCGATAAATCTCATCCCCCGGTGGGTGCTTGAGGTCACACTTGCGCTGCAGAAACACAAGAAATATAATGAAAATCACATAGAAAACAAAAATCAGACATAATTTATTATTGGGAAAAAAAAAAAAAAAAAAATAGCGCCGAACAGAGCAAAGCAAGCCACTCACTCACTCACGCCCCTCACCATGTGTCTCTCGAGCTGCGAGGGGCGTTTGAGGAAGGCGAGGCAGAACTCGCAGAAGAAGAGCTTGGAGCAGTGCGCGTACTCGGGGGGGAAGGGCGAGAAGTACCACACGGGGGGGGCCTAGGGCAGGTTACCTCTCGCACCCTCCCAGCACACTAGAGCACAGCAGAGCAGAACACAGCAGAGGGAAAACAGCACACACCCACCACCACTCACCATGTGGTGTTCCAGTTGCGAGGGGCGTTTGAGGAAGGCGAGGCAGAACTCGCAGAAGAAGAGCTTGGAGCAGTGCGCGTACTCGGGGGACCCTAGGCTAGAGTAGCACTAGCACCCTACCAGCACCCCAGACCCAGAGCAGCACAGAGCACCACAGAAGACAGCAGAGCAGACCACGCCAGAGGGAACACAACCCGCACCCACCCACTCACCATGTGCCTCTCGAGTTGTGAGGGGCGTTTGAGGAAGGCGAGGCAGAACTCGCAGAAGAAGAGCTTGGAGCAGTGCGCGTACTCGGGGGGGAAGGGCGAGAAGTACCAGGTGTCCATCTCGTACCGCCCCAGCTCTATCACCGCCACGTTCTTCACCTTTGTGAACTCCTCGTGCTCCCTTAGGCTAGCCGCGTCAAAGTCTTCATGTCCCTGGGAGGTTGTGTGAGGAGGAACAGGGCGGGAAACTCATGACCTTGGTCGGTGGGCCCCTACCAGTGTCCATCTCGTACCGCCCCAGCTCTATCACCGCCACATTCTTCACCTTTGTGAACTCCTCGTGCTCTCTTAGGCCCGCCGCGTCGAAGTCTTCATGTCCCTGTGCGTGGGTGTGTGGGATAATGTGAGGAGGGGGGTTGGGTTCTCAACACATTCTTCCCCTTGGTGAACTCCTCGGGCTCCCTTCAGCTAGCCGTGTCAAAGTCCTCATGGCCCTGCGGCGGGGTTGTGTAAGGAGGAACACGGCGGGAAACTCATTGCCTTGTGGGCCCCTATTGCGTCCATCTCGTACCGCCCCAGCTCTATCACCGGCACGTTCTTCACCTTTGTGAACTCCTCGTGCTCTCGCAAGCTTGCAGCATCGAAATCCTCATGGCCCTGTGTGTGTGTGTGTGTTAGGGTGGTAAAGATGGGGGGAGAAGGGCCTTGATTGGGGACGCAACGCAACCCTTGCCCTGCATGTGCGTGTGTAAAGGTGGGGAAGGGTGGGCAAGGGTTGCATTAATGGCCGCCGTTCTGCACCTTGGTGAACTCCTCGTGCTCCCCCAGACTCCTCTCCTCATGACCCTGTGTGTGCTGTGCTGTGCACGCAAGTGCGTTACTCAGGTTGCTGCGTCACGTCACGTACAGGGCACATTTGAGATTTTGTCCAAAACAAACCTGCGAAGCAACGACAAGTACTCACCTCTTTGATGTGCAGCTCGTCTACCACTTTTGAGAATTCTCAAGGGTGATTTCAACATTACGGAAAGTACTCACCTCTTCTATGTGTAGCTCGTCTATCTTCCTCTTCAATGCAATGCAACGACCTCTTCAATGCAATGCAACGACCTCTTCAATGCAATGCAACGACCTCTTCAATGCAATGCAACGACCTCTTCAATGCAATGCAACGACCTCTTCAATGCAATGCAACGACCTCTTCAATGCAATGCAACGACCTCTTCAATGCAATGCAACGACCTCTTCAATGCAATGCAACGACCTCTTCAATGCAATGCAACGACCTCTTCAATGCAATGCAACGTCAAATACAAGCACTGACCTCTTCTATGTGTAGCTCGTCTATCTTCCTCTTCTGATGACGTGTCATCTTCACTCCGCTGCCATGCTGACGTGGCAGGAAAAGGGGCAGGCCGGCAGTTGAGCGACGGGGAGGAGGGGAGAGGAGAGGGAGATGGGATGGATTGGTCAGGAGGTGAGGGTAAGAAGAGGAGAAAGGAAAGGGGAAGGCAGCAACGAACAGGTGTAGGAAAGGGACAGGAACAATGCATATGACTTTTTGAAATGATGACGGTGGAACAAAGCTGGTACACTGAAACAGTCTTAGAGTAAACCAGGCTTTGCACTTAATGTGCACCTTGTGTGATGAGTCTGTTTTTTAGTCGACTCAAAAACAGTCTTAGAGTAATCCAGGCATAGCATTTAATGTGTACCTTGTGTGATGAGTCTGTTTTTTAGTCGACTCAAAAACAGTCTTAAAGTAATCCAGACATAGCATTTAATGTGCACCTTGTGTGATGAGGGCGTATTCCTGGCTTCGGGTCATCCGCTCTTTGAGTCATCCGAAGTTATGAGAAGACACGAGCTGTAATACAGCAGCTCGGGTCAACACGCCAAATCTGACAACGAATTGTTCTGGAAGAAATTTAATTGGAAACCCTAATTCGTTACTCTCGTCACTTTAAGATGCAATCGCCAGATCTAGCTGGCGAGCGACTGCGATATTGGCGCGACAGTTTTCTTAACTTCAATGTTCAATGTTGCTGTACAAATTGAATGAATTTAGTCGCGCAATCGGAAATGTCGCACATCAGCTTTACAAAAATTTTACTCGGGCCAAACTCAGTTTCGAGCACCCTATCGCAAAAGCTCGCAACGTCTCGAATCGGAAAACCCGAAGCTCGAGTCGGAAGTCCCGCGGTTCGGGGAAATTAATTCGGGATGACCCGAAGCCAAGAATACGCCCTGAGTCTGTTTTTTAGTCGACTCAAAAACAATCTTAGAGTAATCCAGGCATAGCATTTAATGTGTACCTTGTGTGATGAGTCTGTTTTTTAGTCGACTCAAAAACGGTCTTTAGACGCGTCCCCTCCCTCGATGGATCCTGCGTAGGATCGATCCTGAGCTCGGTTTAAAAAGGTTCAAACATTCAAAAACGGAGAACGCAGGTTTTTAGTGCGGTGGAGGATCGATCTTCCTCAATTTTGCACAATCAATCAAAAGAGGGGACACGTCCTTGGAGTAATCCAGGCATAGCATTTAATGTGTACCTTGTGTGACGAGTCTGTTTTTTAGTCAACTCAAAAACAGTCTTAGAGTAATCCAGCTATAGCATTTAATGTGCACCATGGGTGATGAGCCTGTTTTTTAGTCGACTCAAAAACAGTCTTAGAGTAATCCAGGCATAGCATTTGAAGTGTACCTTGTGTGATGAATCTGTTTCTTAGTCGACTCAAAAACAGTCTTAGAGTAATCCAGGCGTAGCACTTAATTTGTACCTTCTCCCCACTCACCTTCTCCTCAGCCTTCTCTTCACACGCCGTATTGACAGACGATTGGTCAATGCTGCTCACCGGGATCCACTCGTCCAATCGCCGGTTGACTGCTCCGCACTCGTCAGCCAATCAGCACCAAGGACAGAAGGGAGAAGGAGCGGGGAAACAATGGGGGATCAGAGCAAGCAAGGGTGGAAATGAGGAAGGGAAAAGAGTACGGGAAGAGGGGAGAGGGGGGGGGAGGGGATTGGGAGAAGGGGTAGGAGGTACACAAAGGGAATCCCAGAAGTGACTAAGCTGGGTTTGGAGGAAGGTCATGCGCGGGAGAACGGAGGAAGGGGAACGCCGCTTTCAAGTGCAAGGCAAGTCCATCACCTCCAGGGAACGGGGTGCTGTCCGGGGAACGGGGTGCTCTCCGGGGAACGGGGTGCTTTCCGGGGAACGGGGTGCTCTCCGGGGAACGGGGTGCACTCCAGGGAACGGGGTGCTCTTCGGTGGTAGCTTTTGAGTCTACTCTCGTATCACATCCATCACCCCACACCGGCACATCACAGATACTCACATTCGGTATAGTGCACGTAGTCCTCGTATTCGTCCCCGCCCCCCGCCACCCCTGAGAGACTTGATTGATAGTGCGCACTCACAAGCGAAGCTCGCTCACATCACTCACACTCGGTATAGTGCACGTAGTACTCGTATTCGTCCGCGCCCCCCGCCGCTTTCCGCCGTTCGATGATCTTCGCGGGGTGCATCTTCCCGTCGCGCCACCGCGCGCTCACCCGCGCGCCCACTTCAAGCGGACCCGCCAATCCTACTCCTTCCCCCGCCACCGCCGCTCCCCCCGCAGCCGGCCGCTCCGCGCCCGGCGCTGCCCCCAACGCTGCTGCGCCTCCCCCGAAGGTTCCGCCAGCGACAACAGGCGCGGACCCATGTTCGCTTTTGACGGCGGCGTTTGCGGAAGCGGAGAGCGGAGATGCGGCGGAAGTGATCCGCGCAGGGTCTAGAGGCTGGGCGGCGTGCGCGTAGAGAGCTTTCTGCGGAGTTTGCGCCAACTGCTGATCTGACTGTTGCTGCTGCAGCTGCTGCTCCCGCTTCGCCTGAATCGACGGCTGCTTGCTCGCCGATGCCCCGTGCCGGCCGCTGCGTTTCCCCCCCTTGCCTCCCTTTCCCCCTTTCCCTCCTTTCCCGCCCTTGCCACCTTTGGCGGTAGTTGCTGGTGTCTGCATGATTGCCTCGAAGGCAAGCTCAGCGCATTCGTCGCCAATAAAAGTGAATACTTGTCATATAAGAGCTGGATTGACAGCTATCATCCGGTTGAGTGCCAGTGGTCTAGTGGTAGAATAGCACCCTGCCACGTCAGCACGGTGCAGACCCGGGTTCGATTCCCGGCTGGCACAAGTTAGGTTTTGCCGCGTGGCCTTTTGGTAGTCGCTCCGTGCACGGACGGATTCGTCTCCGTTCTGCGTGTTTCAGCACAGCAGCGTTCCGTTGCATGCATGCTCTTCTCGACGGCACGCGAGAAGAACATGCACCACTCCAATATCAAGTACACTTTCTACTTCCAAATAACAAAGAATCTCCTACAGACTAAAATGAGCAAGCACTGTTTGCAAAATTATGCTGTCCTGCCAGTCACTTACGTTCCGTCTCATTTGCCAGTGGCCTTATGGTCTGCACAAGTAACACCCAAGGAAGAACTCCTCAGGGGCTAAGTGAAACACACAGCATGTAGATGCCATGCCACGTCACATGCAACGAGCACAAGTTCCCCTCGGTGTAGAGCCATGTGACGCAGTGTGTACAGCCAAAGCACATGAACAGGGAGGGCGCAGCTTAAACAACACCTGGAACTGCACGATTTCCTGCACCTGCTATTTCCATGCTCATGTTGCATGCATGCATACAGTAAGGGTTTTCCACCTCCTTGGCACCACCACACGAAACCATTTATCGCTTCCCTATGAATTACATACACTCCACACAATATTGTATTGTGACCAGGTCTAGTACAGTAACCCTGCACCACCATCAGCAGAGCCAGGAAAATCTCCATGCGTGCATCCACACGAAAGCCCAGCTGTCCTTAAGGCCTACATAACACACAGCCAAGGCAAAACTCCTGCGGGGCTGGGGGTGCCAAGCCACACGCAAGGGACACTCAGTGCCCCCTGCGCACGAGGGGGTGGGTGGACTGCCGCGATCGTGGCAAGACGCACAGGAATGAGATGTGCCACCGCACTGTAAGTGGCGACAGAGCAGCAGGAGCGGCACTTGTACTGTATGGCATCCGCCCCGTGGTTGCTGCTGCACGGCTTGCCTGCTTCCCACAGCTGCTCCCTCCTCTCTCACTCCTCCGCCACTGCTGCCGCCGCAGCCACCGCTGCTGCTGCTGCTTCAACTGCCAAGCAGTCGCCACATAACAGCTCAATGACTCGCCGACGCAGCCCACAAACTTCCACTGCTCGTCCTTCCTCCCCTCCCTCTCTCTCACCTTCCTCCATTTCCTCTCCCTCGCCCTCCTCCCCATCCTCATTCTCAGCCACGGCAGGTACGGCACCGCATCTGCGGTCCCCACGATATTACGAGCGGTGGCAGCACGAGCAGAGGAAGAACAGCAACCGATGCAACGCCACTGCCAACAAACCGTTCCCAATACCATCATTCCCGTTGGCCTCCTCCCCATCCCCATTTTCCTCCTCCCCATCCCCAAGCCCCTCCCTAGCCTTCACCCTCTCCTCTGCCAACCCCTCCACTTGTTGCTTCAGAGCCAGTGGGGCGGAGGGGGTAGGAGAGTAAGGCAAAGGAGATCTCAGGACCGGGATATGATTGGCGAATCTTCCTTCTTGCACATGCCACGTGGACCACGTGGCCGCAGGACAACAGGCGGATGGCACGGGCGGCAGCGATCGGCTCCACCCAGCAGATGGGACAAAAGTCGCTGTCAGACGGGAGGGGCGGGAGTGGGCGAGGGGCGGCAGAGGGCACACCACTGCTGCTGCTCCCAGGTGCCTCAGCAGCAGCTGCAATGGCAGCAGCAGCACCAGCAGCAGAAGCACCAGAGGCACCAGCAGCAGAAGCAGTTGCAGCAGTTGCAAAAGCAGCTGCTGCGTTGCTATCCTCCACAGAGCCACACCTCCCACCCTGCCACACGCATGCCCACAGGGCAACCTGCATGCTACGTCCCTCTCCCTGCACTGAGTCTTCCGAAAGTGTTAACCTGCTGTAGGTCGGTCTCATCTGATTGAGTGCCAGTGGTCTAGTGGTAGAATAGCACCCTGCCACGTCAGCACGGTGCAGACCCGGGTTCGATTCCCGGCTGGCACAGTTTGCCCTTTTGGTGGTCCCCATAGCGCTCGTTATGTATTTCCCGCAACCAGCTCCTTACTGTTCGTGGTACCGTACCTTTCTCAATCTAGCAATGACTCTTTCTAGGGGTGACACAAAAACCACTGAGCAGACACAAACAGAAAACTGTTCAAGCAATAAAAGATGCTGCCCCCATCCCCACTCTCATTACACGTCCACACCCCTCCCATGCAGCAGTTGGCTTGGGGTCACTATTTCCTCACACTTGCCTTGCCGCCCCTTTCCCTCAGTGTGTCCCTCTAATGTGCACGGTAATCCACACACAGGGTGACTGATAATCTCGGTGGCCCTACGAGTTCTGAGACGTCTCAAAACTCACCCCTTTCCCATAGTG
Organism: Closterium sp. Naga37s-1; assembly: GCA_947471745.1. Lineage (NCBI taxonomy): Eukaryota > Viridiplantae > Streptophyta > Zygnematophyceae > Desmidiales > Closteriaceae > Closterium > Closterium sp. Naga37s-1. Next base: position 4,772,302 of record CANJKZ010000048.1, read on the forward strand.
TGTCTGTCTGATGTGCATGTCAATCCAGACACAGGGTGACTGATAATCCCGGTGGCGCTACGGCCTGCACAAGCCACACCCGAGGCAGAACTCCTCAGGGGCTTGCGGGTGCCACGCCACACGCAACGGGCACTGGTCCCCCCCGGTGCAGCGCGGTGCAACGTACGAGGAGCTTCTGTAATTCGGGAGGGTCTGGTGGCACTCTGCACAGTAGTGTGTGGTGCCGCCACAGAAGTAAGTGGCGACGGAGCAGCAGAACTGGCACTTGTACTGCACGGCTTCTTGCCCGTGGTTGCTGCTGCACGGCCTGCCTGCCTCCCACAGCTGCTCCCTCCTTTCTCTCTCCTCCGCCGCTGCTGCTGCTGCTGCTGCTGCTTCTGCTGCTGCCTTTTGCTTTGCAGCTTCTTCAACTGCCAAGCATTCACCACACACGAGCTCATGGTCTCGCTGACCCTGTCCACCCACTTCCCCTGCTCGTTCTTCATCCCCTCCCTCTCTCTCACCTTCTTCCATCAACTCTCCCTCCTCCTCCTCCTCCACATCCTCATTCCCAGCCTCGGCAACCGCAGGTCCGGCACCGCACCTGCGGTCCCCACCAAAGTACGGGCGGTGGCAGCGAGAGCAGAGGAAGAACAGCAACCGACGCATCGCCCATGCCAACACCCCATTCCCAAGACCATCATTTCCATTCTCCTCCCCCACATCCCCATCCTCCTCCTCCCCATCCCCAAGCCCCTCCCCAGCCTTCACCCTCTCCTCTGCCAATCCCTCCACTTGCTGCTTCAGAGCCAGCGGGGCGGCAATCTCTGTCTGTAGTGCAGGGTGCTCCATAGTTGTACCGGGGCAGAGGGGGCAGGATAGGAATCCAAAGGAGATCTCGGGACCGGGATACGATTGGCGGATCTTCTCCATCGCGCATGCTGCATGCACCACGTGGCCACAGGACAACAGCCGGATGGCTGGGGCGGCCCCGATCGGCTCCACCCAGCAGATGGGGCAAAATTCGCTGGCGCAGGGGAGGGGCGGCAGGGGGCGAGGGGCGGCAGCAGCACCACCAGAAGCAGCAGCGCCAGAACCAGTGGCGGCAGTTGCAGCAGCAGCAGAGGGAGCGGCACCAGCAGAAGCAGCTGCTGCATCTCTCTCCTCCACACAGGCATCACGCAGACATGGTAGGCACGGCAGGCAGTCCACCTCCCCTCTCACCCCCCCACATGCGTGCCCACACGAACCAACCCGCGTGCACGCGTCCTTCAGTCGCTCCCTGCACTGCTCCTCCCCGCACACACACACTGCCGCTACTGCCACTGCTGCCAGGTCGGTTTTGTTCATGCACCAGCTCACGTCAGCTCCTACTGCTGTAAAAAGGTCCCGCATCTCTCCCTCACTCCAATTCCAGTTGCTCTTTTCACCATCACCACTGCTGCTGCTGCTGCCACTGCCACCACTGCTGCTGCTGCCACTGCCACCACTGCTGCTACTGCTGCTGCTGGTGCCGCCACCGCCGCTGGTGCTGCTTGCAGTCGTGCTGCCAGAGAACGCAACCAGCTCTGCAAGCCGCTTAGCCGCTTCCTCTCCACCCTTCTTCCTCCCTGCACCAACACCATCACCCCTCTCCTCAGCCTCCTCATCCCAATCCAGGTCCATCCCGCCCCACTCGACCCGCTCACCACAGAAGCGGCACTTGGGGGCAGCAAGCCGCACAGCATGCGCTGCACAGGAGATCCCGAGGTGATATGGGTGCTCACGGCACGACCCACAAAAGACTACACCGCATTCCCCGCACCGGTATCTGTTGTACAGTTTATGGAGTACCATTTCTGGGGTTAGCGGGCGGCCTTCCTCGTCTCTTTCTTCGGCTCTCGCCGCAGCTGCTGCTGCGGCTGCTGCCTTTGCTGCAGCTTCTGATGCTGCTGCTTTTTCCACTGCTTTTGCTGCTGTTGCTTTTGCTGTCTCCGCTGCTGCTGCTGCTTCGGCTGCCTCTGCGGCTTGTACTGCTGCTGCTGCCTGTGCTGCTTCTGCTGCTGCCTTCGCTGCTGCTGCTGCCTCTGCTACCTCTGCTGTATCCGCAGCTGCTGCTGCTTCTGCAGCGTCTGCAGCATCTGCTGCTGCTTCCGCTGCTTCTGCTGCCGATGCTGCTGCTGCATCTGCTGCATCTTCTGCTGCTGATTCTGCTGCTGCCTCTGCTGCCGCTGCCTCTGCTACAGCTGCCGCTGCGTCTGCAGCTGCGGCTACAGCTGCTGCCTCTGCAGCCTCTGGATCTGCTGCCTTTGCGGGCAGTTTTTCCACAAGGACATGGCATCCCGGGCAGATAACAAATTCATCTCCCCCAGAAAAACGGGCAAGGGCAACCGAAGTTGCCGTTTCCTCCCACTGCCAGAATTCTTCGGGCAGGAGGGTCTGCATGTGGAGAGCTGGTACTGGCTGAATGCAGCACGGGCAGGCCATGAAATCTTCCCCATGAGAAATCCCAGGATTATTCCCAGGAGAATTCCCAGGTGAATTCCTAGGAGAATGAGCAGAGAAAAGTTGATGACGAGTTCCCTTCATCAGCTGCGCTTTGAGATGCTCCAGCTGCGGGCGGAAGGATCCGCGCGCGCAGGGGAGGCAGAGCAGGCACGTGCAGTGGGGGAGGTCCAGGCAGCGCGCGAGGGGAGTGAGCACGGCGCACAGCCCGCACTCCACGTGGACGCTCTTCTCCACGTCAGCGTTCACCTTGGTCGTCTTTTCCGCCTGAGGGGAAGGGTCGACGTCCATCGCTCGAGCAGCAACAGCAACAGCAACAGAAACAGCTGCTGCCGCCTACAAACTCGCTAGAGAGATTTGCGGCCGTAAAGAATTTCGCACACCGTCGTGTGAAGATTTGCAGCTTGGGAATGAAGGATTGAAGGCTGTCGCTCGAGCCGGATGAATCTATTCCGTGAGAGCGAGCGACATGAGCTTGCGATGAGGACACGGGCACAGCAGGACGTTTGAGCTTATGAAGAGGCGACAGCCACGCCGCCGTGACTGACTGTCGGTACTCGGGGATTGGTTTGAGACTAAAAAACCATATGGGACGGATCTGCTGCACGCTGCGACCCATTGGTGCGCGTCGCATAGGAATTTCGTGGTCTCGTAAGGTAGTATCCGCGACCACTGCAGCTGCAGGGTCGCCAGCGGCAGCAGCGGGTCAGCGGTCGCACATGCCGGGCCGACGACGCGCGTCGCAGAAGTCGACATAGGGGAATCGATGCTAGACGCGACAGCAGTGATTCGGCCGACATTGGGAACTGGTATTGCGGCTGCATGGTGCAGCACCGCAGCATACATGCAGCAGCCATGAATGGACGAAGGGGTGTCCGCTGGCACGGAAAGCAAGCCGCCAAGCTCAGGCCGTGATGTAGAATTTCCATTCCCCTCATAACCTTACTCAACAGCCCAAAATACTAAACAGGCCTTTCTCGAACGTCAATCACCGAGAATGACCGTAGCCGAGCGAACTCTTCTGACACTCCCTGAGTTTCTGTTTGGTTGGATTATCAACAAGCTTGCGAGGGGTAACCCGAATCCAGCGATTGGATGACGACGAACCACATATTTTCGTTTCGGAAACCAATCGGTGCAACCACACTTCCCCCAAAGCCCTCAACGAAGCGGACCTCGTTAATCACTTTCGTGAAGTGCATTTCTCTCGCGTACACACTCTTTGTTTGAGTACCATAACAATCTATTTTGCATACCTCACGGCACCGCCGAAAATCTCGCCAGCGGGTTTACAAGCGGCAGCCGCAATGAGCCAGCCGCGCGCTCGTTCCGCCGCCACCTCCTCGCACGGCGCTTCCGCCACCCCGCTCGACCTCCGCCGCGAGTTTCTTCGGCGAGCCGCGGAGTCGCTCGCCGTCAGTTCGCCGCCCGTTGCCGCCCACCTCGGGCGGTGCGTGCAGCTGCTGACGCCAGCGGAAGGGGGAAGAGGAGGGGGTGGCGGCGGCAGCAGCGGCGAAGGTGGTGGCAGCGGACAGTCTGTTTCCAAGGCAATGGCGATTGACGGGAGTGTGCTGTGCGCGGGGTGAGTGCTGCTGTATATCTTCTCTTCTCCACCAAAAATTATCCTCCCCTCCATCCCCAATGGCCAAAACCTCCTGCAGTAGATCCTCCATTAGATTTCCTTTTCTGGGACATGTGAAAAGCGAGAGAAAAAGACATACCTTTCTTCCTCACACCCCCCCCCTCCCCTCCCCCCCATCCCCCCTTCTCCCGCTCCGTGCAAATTCCCTGCATCAGATGCGGCCTCCCCCAGATCCTGCCTTCCACGTGCACCCTCACCATCGGATCGTACCCGCGCACAGGAAATTCATCTCGGAGTGCAAAGAAATCAAAGACATCACAGACATCACAAAGTACCAATTCAAGGAGCAGTGGCAAAGCTACCAGGCTGGTAGCTTCCCCAGTTGCGGTTACCTGTGGGAATGCCAGAGGACCTGCTGTAGATGCTTCCTCTGCAGGTGCAGACGGCGCAGATGCTGCCGCCCCAGCCGCCACTGTAGCGTCTGAGGCGACCCTGAGAAGCGCCACATGCAACCACGTGGCAGGTGAAGGTGCTTCCACTGATGCAGCTGCTGCTACTGCTGCTGCTGCTTCAGTTGCTGCTACGGCTGCCGCTACAGCCGCTGGTGGAGTTGTTACAGCAGGTGGATCGGCTAGAAAAGAAACCGGAGAGAGAAGGAAGGGGGGCAGAAAGAGGCGAAGGAAGGCGAGAGGCCGAGGACAAGTGATGAAGGGAGGAGAGGAGCAGGAGAAGAAGAGTCGGGTGGCGCAGGAGGGAGGGCAGAGTGCGGAGCGGAAGCAATGGGAGGCAGGAGGGCGAGGGGAGGTGGTGAGTGGGGTTCTGCACAGGAACAGGGTGATGAGTGCATGTAGATTCTGTGGGAGAGAGGCGGTGCACGGGCAGCAGACAGGGGTATGTGAAGGGCAAGGGTGCTCAAATCAACTTGGTTCCATCTTGATGTTTATGCTGTTGCTGTTTGGATAGCGCACATGTACTGCACTAGCGTTGAGTCAGTTTCAATGAAGCTTCCGATGTAGAGCAGCATTTATCCAGAACCTGCAACAGATGCATGACATTAGTGATCAATTCAAAAGCATTGCTTTTTATGCTTATATTCGGTTGAGAATGGTGTATTATTATGATGTGGAGGATGCTGTTAGCACTCCACCTTGCAATCAATCGACTCATACTCTGTTGGCTTCTGTCCTGAACGATTTCTTTTGCAGTTGCTGACAACATTAACTCCCAGCGATGCCTGTTCCACCATTGCAGCTGCCCGCGAACTGCAGAGCGCAATAAATACCGTACACCAAGAATGACCCCAGCTTCGTTTTACAGATGACCATGGCGTGTTGCTACCGCTGCTTTGCAGAGTGGGGTGCTGCTGCTGCTGCCCTTCCAACCACGAAGGCGACGAGACGACTGCTGGGATGGGACCATCTTGCAGTCACACTCGCCGCGCACGCACGCACGCACGCACGCACACGCACGCACGCACGCACGCACGCACGCACGCACGCACGCACGCACGCACGCACGCACGCACGCACGCACGCACGCACGCACGCACGCACGCACGCACGCACGCACGCACGCACGCACGCACGCACGCACGCACGCACGCACGCACGCACGCACGCACGCACGCACGCACGCACGCACGCACGCACGCACGCACGCACGCACGCACGCACGCACGCACGCACGCACGCACACACACACACACACACACACACACACACACACACACACACATCGCTGCACCGCTGCACTCTGAAGTAAACCATCTGTCGATTGCAGTGAAGTGATTTCTCCACTCATTTCCACCACAGCTTCCCCTCACCCCCAGCCGATTATCTGGGCGGGCCGAAGAGCAGCCCTTTGAGCAGCACGGACGCCATCTATCTCACCAGCACCTGCTGCCACACCGCTCCTCCGTCAGCCGCCGTCTGCTTGTGGCCGCCGTCTGCTTGTGGTTCGTCGGTTGAATCTATCTGGGCGGGCCGAAGTGCAGCCCTTTGAGCAGCGCCGACGCCATTTGTCTGACGAGCACCTGCTGCCCGCCCGCAATGCGCCGCTCCTCCGTCAGCCGCTGCAGCTTCCCCGGCAGCTCGTCTGGAACACACAGCCCCTTGGGGTACGGGTGCTGCTCGTACACCGCCTGGGGTTAGAAGAAGTGGAGAGAGGAAAATCACGGGAGTTGATGGTGAGTGGTGGTATGATGGTGAACACACAGCCCCTTGGGGTACAGGTGCTGGCTCTGGCGTTTGAATGGGCAGGGTAGAAAAAGGGGGAATCGAGGGAATAGAATGGTGACAGTGCAAGACTTTTTTGACTGCACACACACAGCAGCACCTTGGCGTGAGGTGCGGTGAGGTGCTGCTCAGCAGCACGACTCAATCCACCATGTATCGCGGGCTCACCTTGAGAGGCCTGAGCACCCTGAGCCGCACTGCAGGCTCCAGCTGAATACTCCTAAAGCTACTTTTGCTGCTTTTGCTGCTTTTGCTACTCTTGCTGCTTCTTGTGCTGCACAAGGCATCAACATATATACTCCACGCCCATACACACACTCTCTTGACCTCCACGTCAGCCCATCTTGAGCAGCTTGAGCAGGTTCAGCAGCAAAGCTGGCTGCAGCTGAGGGTCGTCCAGTCCTTATCATCCATCCATAGGCCATGAAGGCACAGGGCACCGACCTATTCTCCTCCATACCCGTGTTAAGTCTGACCCCACACGCCAGCAACTCACCTTGAGCAGCTTGAGCAGGTTGAGGCGCACGGCGGGCTCCAGCTGAGGGTCGTCCAGGCGAGCCACTAGCAGGTCGCCCAGGCCTCCCACTGACAGTGCTGCATTCAGCGTGGGCGACTTGCTGTTGAGGCGGGTGAGTGGGGGGATGGGACGGGTGGGTGCCACGGGGGAGGAAAAGGGGATGTCAACACAGCCAACATTCGAGCCACGAGCAGGTCGCCCAGGCCGCCCACTGACAGCGCTGCATTCAGCGTGGGCGACTTGCTGTTATGGGAGGTGGTGATCGGGGTCAGGGTGGGGGTTTGGAAGCAGGGGAAAAGGGAAAAGGGTTGTCAGCGCTACGAAGGGGCGAGCAAGCAACAAGCAGGTCGCCCAGCCCTCCCACTGACAGCGCTGCATTCAGCGTGGGCGACTTGCTGTTATGGGAGGTGGTGATCAAGGTCGGGGTGGGGGTTTGGAAGCAGGGGAAAAGGGAAAAGGGTTGTCAGCGCTACGATGGGGCGAGCAAGCAACAAGCAGGTCGCCCAGCCCTCCCACTGACAGCGCTGACAGCCCTCCCACTGGGCGACTTGCAGGTGTGGCGGGTGAATGGAGGCCGAGAAAAAAGGAGGAGGGGTGAGTGAGAGATTTCAAAATAGGGTGGGTGCAAGGTTGAAGGGGGAAAGGGAGGACGTAATTCGAGGAGCAAGCACGGCAGGGAGCATGGCCCACTCACGCGATGAGGCGCAGCAGCGGTTCAAAGAGCACAGTGAATGAAGCAGTCTTCGCAGCCCCTCGCACGAACCACACTAGTGCCTCGAGGGAGCCTCACAGACCACTAGAGAGAGATTCGCACAGTCAGTGTCAGAAAGAGCATGAGAGAGGAGATGAGAACGCAGGGCTCACGTGACGAGGCGCAGCAGAGGCTCAAAGAGCGCGGTGAAGGAAGGAGTCTTGGCGGCCCCGCGCACGAACCACACGAGTGCTTCAAGCGAGTCGCGGCGCAGCAGCGTCTGCTCAACGTGCCGCCCCTCCCCATCGTTCACCACACACGCCACCACCGCCTCAAACGCCGCCGCCCCCCACATCCTCTCCGCCCCTTCCCCACTCCCCACCCCCCCTGTCCCCCCTGCCCCCCCTGGCGCCCCTGCTCCCGCTGCACCTCCAGCAACACCCCCCCCTCCGCCTGCCCCTTTTCCCCCGGCGCCGTCCTTCCTGCTGTCCGCGAGGCGGGCAGCGATGGCGGCGTGGGGCGTGAGTGGTTCAGCGAGGAGCGAGAGCAGCAGCGGCAGCGCGTTGTGGTGCAGCAGCGTGTCGCAGGTGGCTCGCGAGGCCGTGGCGAGCAGGCAGAGCAGCGGCAGCGCGAAGGGGAGAAGAGGCGAGCGCGAGGAGATGAGCACCATGAGCGGTGGCACAATGGAAGCTTCTGCTGCCAGCTCCTGCCTGCGCTTGCTGCCCCTGCACAGGTTGTACAGGGCCATCAGCGCCTGGAGCGGAGACAGTGTTCCGAAGAGGAAGAACGGGAGAGGGGGAGGGGGGTGTTCAGGGGACGGAGGGGGAGGGAGGGGGAGGGGGCAGAGGGGAGGGTGGGAGGTTGCGTAATCAATTTACTGCCACAGCAGCAGCGTGCGAAGGGCAGGAGCGGGGAGTGGGAGGAGACGAGCGCCATGAGCGGCGTCACATCTGCCTGCATCTCACCCGCACTATTCACCTCAGCCTGCATCCCACACTGTGTCCCACAGCACTCACCTCAGCCTGAATGTCGCAGAACAACGAAGCCGGATACCCCACCGCTCCTCCTGCCCGGCTCTCCCCCTTCTCCCCCTCGAACCGCTCCCTGAACCCCGCATCAACATACGGCACGAGCGCGTGCACAGCATCGGCCCGCTGCAGCGAGTCATGCGAGGCAGCGTCAGCCGACAGCTGCCGCAGCACCCTCAAGAGCAGCAGTAGCATGGCACACCAATCACCAAAACCCAAACCTTACACCACTCACCTCTGCCTGAATGTCACAGAATAGTGAGGCCGGATACACCGCCGCACTCGCCGCACCCCCTGTTCGGCTATCCCCTCTCTCCCCCACCTCAAACCGCTCCCTGAACCCCGCATCAATGTACGGCACGAGGGCACGGACAGCATCGGCCCTCTGTAATGAATCATGCGAGGCGGCGTCGGCCGACAGCTGGCGGAGCACCCTCAGCAGCAGCAGCAGCACGGGCGGGGGGAGAGACTCCCTTGCGTCGAGCAGGCGTTTTAGAAAGGAGGGCGCGAGCATGTGCGCTCGCACTGCCTCGTCTGCTTGGCAGAGGTGGAGTAAGAGGAGGGCTGTGCGCGTGAGGTAGAGCGTGTCTTGTGCGGCTAGCGCTGCCGGGTCTAGCTGCTGCTGCTTCACCGCTGCTGCTGATGAGGAGGAGGATGAGGTGAACGTGCTGGCTTCTGTGGAAGAGGAGGACCCACTGCCCCACCCAGCACCAGCACCACCACCAGCACCACCAGCACCACTAGCACTGTCACCGGAACTGGTCCCATACCCCCCTGCTCTTGCACCCACTCCATTTCCGCCACTGGAAGAGCCACCAGCACCACCTGCCACTCCTCCCCCTCCTCCTCCTGTTCCGGCTGCTGCTGCTGAGGATGTTGCCCCTCCTTGTGCCTGTGAGTCTCCCCCGCCCTGTCCAGCCTTGGCTGCCTTGCTTCGGAACTGCGCCAGGCCAAAGATGCGGCGCTGGGAGCGCCGCGCAGGAGTGGCAGCGGCAGGAGCAGCAGCAGACGATGTTGAGGAGGAGGAGGTTGCAGGAGAAGCAGCTGCTGATGCTGCCCCTCCTCCTCCCGCTCCTGCGCCTGCTCCCCCTGTGTTGCCAGAGCCATAGGCGTCCGCTGACCCATACACGGAGCCACCACCAGAGCCAGCCGCACCGCCATCCCAGCTGCTCCTACCAGCTCCCTCATCCCCACTCTCACCAGCACCAGCACCAGCACCAGCAGAAGAGGCTGAAGCGGGGTGGTTGCGGGCGGAGGAGACGGAGTGCAGGAGGGAGAGCAGGCGGTGCAGCAGGCCCATGCGCGCCAGCTGCCTCGCAATGTCCGTGCGCGGGGTGGGGCGCCCCGCCGCCAGCACTGCCAGCAGGCAGTCCAGCCCGATGTGCACGAACGCCCTGGGAGGGGAGGGAGGGGAGTGCACGGCAAGGGGGGGAAACGGGGAGGAGGCCTGTTGAGTCGCCTCAAGAGAGTCGCCGCCAGCACTGCCAGCAGGCAGTCCAGCCCGATGTGCACGAACGCCCTGGGAGGGAGGGTGGGGAGGGAGCGGCAGAGAGAGGGTTTGAGTTGCCTTAAGAGGCCTGCTGCCAGCACTGCTAGCAGGCAGGCAGTCCAGCCCGATGTGCACGTACGCACTGAGAAGGGGAGGATGGGGCAGGGGAAGAAACCTAGCACTGTCCAGCTGAGTGCAAGTCACCAGCTGGCTTGGTTGGGAGCATCAGCATCAGCAGAGGAAGTGGTGGTACTGGTGACAGTGAGAAAACGACAGAGCATGAACCCTTTATCACAAGAAGAAGCAGCTGCACCCCAAAAGCTATACTCATAGCATGAATCACCAATAAAAACAACAGTCCAGCCCACTGGTGTAACATTGACCCAAGAAACCGTGTCCAAAAACCCAGGCGCAGAGCAGACTACAGGGAGCACAGAACCCAATCAGAACCCACCGGTTGTTGCAGTAGTCGGTCTCAAGAAACGCCATGAGCGTGGGCAGGCCTCGACACGCAAGCAACGCTCTCACTGCGTCCGGACTGGTAAAGAGGGAATGTACGGTGGAGGGGAGAGCGACGGTGCAGAGGAGGGCACATATGGGAGAGGGGGAGGGAGTGGAGAGATGAGGAATGGGGGAAGAGGGCGGATAAGGAGGAAGGGAGTGCAGGATTGTGGGGTAGCAGTGAAGCAGACACAAGTGGGGAGGGACGGATGGGCAAGGGTGTGGTGGTGGAGAAAAGAAGGAGAGGGCGGAAATAGGAACGGGATATAATCTTTGCTAGCGAGCCAGCAGAAAGAGGAACGGGAGAAAGGGAACAGGTGACTGACACGCACCTGGAGTGGCAGAGGTGGCGCAGCACTGTATTTGAGGTGCAAAAACAATCGTTCACACAAACGCACCTGGAGTGGCAGAGGTGGCGCAGCACACTGCCTGCCTGGTGGCGCATGTCTGGCGAGCAGCGACCCGGCGAGGAGAAGTTCAGCAGCGTGGGCACCTGTGGTGGGGGAGATGGAAGGGGAGGGGAAGTGAAGCGATGGGAGGGGAGGAAATGGGAGGAGAGGGGAGAGCGAAGGAGGGGAGAGGGGAAGTCAGGAAAGGGAAGTGGGAGGAAGTGAAGGAAGGGACTCACACCACTACATGTGTACATACAACCCGGCACATGCTTAGATTGGATTTTTTTTTTTTTTTTTTCGAAGATCTTATGATATACGTCTTCTTCAGAAATAAAGGAGCTCACACCACATTAGTAAGAAGTATGTAGCAGCCCGGCACGGGACAGGTTACTCACGAGGCCGGCGTTGCAGAGCAGGCTCTGGATGGCAGGGCTGTCTGTGACGAGCTGCTGCAGCAGTCCCAGCACTGACAACACCACCTGCAGTGAGGGTGGGAGGGAGGGGTAGGGCAGGTGAGCATGTTGATGTGAGCATGCCTTGTGAGTCGACTCTAAAGCTGCTGCAGCAGTCCCAGCACTGCTATCGACCAGAAAAAACGGTCCCAGAACTTAGTTCCCAGAAGTGAAAAAAAGGGAAACCCCTAACCGCTCACTCACATGCCCCCACCCACACTGCTCCCTCTCATGCCCACACGCACCCACCCACCCACCCGGGGGCTGTCAGCGTCAAACACATCGAGCAGCGGCAGCACGGCATGGGAGGCCACGAGCTCCCCCTTCACCTCGGGGTACTCCCCCAGCAGCCCTGCCAGCCTGCTGCCTTTTGAGACGTCTTAAACGTCAACCACTCACCCGGGGGCTGTCAGCATCGAACACATCGAGCAGCGGCAGCACGGCATGGGAGGCCACGAGCTCCCCCACCAGCCACGCCAGCCTGCTGCCTCACATGCCCCCCCCACCCACCCACCCACCCACCCACCCACCCACCCACCCACCCACCCACCCACTCCACTCCACTCACCCGGGGGCTGTCAGCATCGAAGACATCGAGCAGCGGCAGCACGGCATGGGTCGCCACAAGCTCCCCTTTGACCTCGGGGTACTCCCCCACCAGCCCCGCCAGCCTGCTGCTCGCCGCTTCTATCGCCTCCTCGCCCTGCGACGGCTTCAGCTGGCTCAGCAGCCCCGCTGCCTCTGATACCTGGCAACAGGGGGAAGAAAAGGGGACAGAGAAGGGGAAAGGAGGGAGAACGGAGAACTCTTAAGCAACGCCCTTCCAGCAGGAGTGGCTTCACTTCACGCTGGTTCAACTCAACAGCCTCGCTGCCTCTGATCTGATGCCTGGCGAAATATGAGGGGAGATGGCATCACATCACAGCAGGCAGCATACCTTCTGGTTGAGCAACTCTGGCCGCAGGCTCGATTTGCGCTCCGCCCCTCCACCTGATGCCCCTCCACCCACTGCCACTCCATAGACCGCAGAATCAAACTCCCCAACCACCCCAACTCCACCAACAACACCCACAGCCCCACCCTCCTCCTCTCCCCTCTCCGCACCGCTCCCAACCGCATCCAGCCCCTCAACCCCCGCGAACGGGTCGCTCTTCTCGCGCTCCGCCTTCACAGCCACCCGATGCATCCCTCTCACAAGCTTCTCCCGCAGCACTCCCGCCAGGCTCCTGCTCCCGCCCGCCACCTGGGGGGAACCCGCCAGTGGCGTGAACATGGCTGCGAGGGAGGAGAGCGATCGCTCCTCCTCTGTCTCGATGAATGTGGAGAGGGGGCGTGGGATGGGCTGTGGGGGCGTGCGCGGCGCGAGACGGCTGCTGCTGCTGCTTGGATCCATGTTGCCAATGCTGCCGCTGTTGTCGTTGTTGCTGTTGTTCTCGTCGTCCTGCTGTGCCTGCTGCTGCTGCTGTGAGCCTCGCTTCTTCCCAGCGCCCTTTGCTGACTTGCCCGAAGGGGCTGACAGAGGGCCGCTGCGCCGCTGCTCCTTCTTCTTCCCCGCCCCCTTCTTCCCCGCTCCTCCTCCCTCCGCCCCGGTTCCCCCCATTCGATCCGTCCCGTCCCCGTCTTGCGACCTCCGCCTCGCCTTCCTCCCAGCAGGCGTGCCATTTCTCTCATCCTCTTGATCCGCCCCGCCCTCCTCCCCTGAAGACCCAACCAGAAAGTTCTCCGCACCAGACCTCCCCCCACTCGCCCTCCCGTGTGCTCCTTCCGGTGACTGCTGCTGCGAGCGCGAGACCTTCTGAGGCGCCTCAAAACTCAACCTCCCATGCACTCCCTCCGGAGACTGCTGCTGGGAGCGCGACCCCCGGTGGGACCGAGGGGGCGACGGCAGACTCGCACTCATCGACCGCCCACTGCTCGCCCCACTCCCTCCCCCTGCACCCACACCTGCTCCACCAGTGCTGCTCGACTGCCCCAGCTTCGGCTGCTGCCGAGCCTCTCCCGGACCAATCTCTCCACTGCTCTCCTCCTCCTCCTCTCCCTCCCGCCCTGCTCCCCGTCTCCCCCCCTTCACTCTCCCCAGCCCGTCTTCCTCGTCTGAAACATCCCACACGCCCCCCTCCCCCTGCATGCTGATAAACTCCCTGCTGCCCTCATCGTCCATACCCTGCCCGCTCTTCCACCTCTGCCTCCTCGCCCCGTCCTTGCCGCCCGCTCCCCCTGCCCCCACCTCCGCGTGCCCCTCACTGTCTCTGGCATTCAGCTCCTTGTCGCTCTTGGACCGAATAATCTTACGCCGCCCGCTGCCACTGAGGGGGATGCCGCTGCTGCTGATCCCACTGCCCCCACTCCCCCCACCAGCACCACCGCCAGCGCCACCAGCACCGCTACCCGCATCCTCTGCAGTCCCGGGCCTATCGGAGGGGGCACCGGAGTCAATGCTACCGCCCATAGAGTGGCGCTGTGCTCGTGACTTGCGTGCTGCCTTGGCTGCCTCCCTCAGGTCCTTCACCGCGTCCTGGTGGTGTGGATGGGTGGGGTGGGTTGGTGTGAGGTGGGGTGGGGGAGCAAGAGATTGGTTAAAGCCTTTAAAGCCTTCTCACAAAGAGTTGTGCGCGGATTGGGATCAGCAAAAGTTGAAGGAGAGGAGAGGAGGTGGAGAGGCTGACAGGCGAGGAGGAGCTGTGAGACGTCTTTTGAGATGTCTCAAACTCTCTTCTTTAGAGCAAGTAAAAGCGACTCACCGCTTGCAGGTGGATTTTCCTATCACGCCGCTCGCTGTCTGGAGAGGAGGCGGAGAGGGTGACAGGTGGCGAGGAGGAGGAGGAGGCGTGAGAGGTGGCGTGCACACGTCTGGCAGCATCGATGGAATCGTCGATGGCTGCTGCCTCGTCGCTGCCCCTGCCTGCACCACCTTGCGACGGGGCCTCTGGGTACCTGCGCCGGGGGGGGAGAACAGATGGCATGCAATGGAAGCAAGGGATAGGGTGAGACACGGACAACTGCTGGGACGTCTCAATGGAGGAGGCGTGGGAGGTGGCGTGCACACGCCTGGCAGCATCAATGGAATCGTCGATGGCTGCTGCCTCATCGCTGCCCCTGCCTGCACCAGCTTGTGACGGCGCCTCAGGGTACCTGCGCCGGGGGGGAGAAGAGATGGAAGTTGGTTACTGAGAGCGTGCACACGCCTGGCGGCATCACTCGAGTCGTCTATGGCTGCTGCCTCGTCGCTGCCCCTCCCTGCACCAGCTTGCGACGGGGCCTCCGGATAGCTGGATGGGGGGGGGGGGAGACGGGATGGAGGCAAGGGAGAGGGTGAGAGGCGAGGAGGAGGAAGAGGCATGGGAGGTGGCGTGCACACGCCTGGCAGCATCAATGGAATCGTCGATGGCTGCTGCCTCATAGCTGCCCCTGCCTGCTCCCGCTTGTGATGGCGCCTCAGGGTACCTGCGCCGGGGGGGAGAGAAGATAGAAGTTGGTTATTGAGAGCTCTCAACCGCCTGGGGCCATCAATCGAGTCGTCGATGGCTGCTGCCTTTTGAGTCGACTCAAAAGTCATCACGCCTGTCGCCATTGATTGAGTTGTCTATGGCTGCTGCCTCATCGCTGCCCCTGCCTGCACCCGCTTGAGCCGGCACATCCGGATAGCTGGAGGGGGGGAAATGATGGAAGGGAGTGGACAAGAGGAAGGAGGAGTGACGACAGCAGCAGGGCAGATGTTCAACAGAATGCTAGCGTATACAGATGTCAGCAGTAACAGCAGAAGAAGAAGCAGCAGCAGCAGGAGGAGAACGTACAGGGGGCGGGTGGAGGAGGAGGAGGAGGAGCCGGCGCTGACAGGGCGCGGAATGGCAGCAAGGCCAGACGACACCGCCCGCTTCGCCTGCCGGATCCACGGGTGCCGCAGGAGAGTCTTGGCGTCCGGGCGGCTCTTGGTGTCCTGTAGTGGTGGTGGGAGCAGGCAGAGGAAAGAGTGGCAGGGAGGGGATGCGGTGAGAGAAGGGCATGGAGAAAGAGCCCCTTGCAAAAGCCCCTTGCAAAAGCATCCCATCATCCCATTCCACCATCCCAGCATTGGACAGATGACTTTTGAATCGACTCAAAAGAAAAGAGTGGCAGGGAGGGGATGTGGCGAGAGAAGGGCATGGAGAACGAGCCCCTTGCAAAAGCCCCTTGCAAAAGATTCCCATCATCCCACCCGACATCACCGCACCTTACGGAAGCAGAGGTGGAGAAAGTCTGACGTGGCAGCTGACACATTTTCTGGTATGGGCGGCATGTCGTCCTGCAAGACAAGTGGCGTGCGTGATGACACAGCAAGGAAAGTTAAAGTATGTGACGACGCCCCTGAGGGTGAGAGGGGTTCCAGCTCAAGATTCTCCTCACTCAAGTAAGTAGCCTGCAATAAACAAAACAATTCTCATGGGCATACGTCAGCGGAGTGCATCCAGATCCAGCCAGCTTCACTTCACTGCAGCAACCTCTTTCACAGAGACCCTTATTTGAATGATGCGGAAGAGCGTCAGTCAGGGACGCGCCCTCGATGCTGCGGAGAGAGCAGAGCAGGCGCGGGAGTTGAGGTCGTGAGTTAGCAGCAGAATTGCACCTGAACGATGCGGAATAGTGCGGGCATGGGCTGGAGGTCGAAGTAGGGCGGCTTGGTGGTGAGGAGCTCGATGACAGTGCAGCCAACGCTCCAGATGTCAGAGGCGGGGGAGATGCCGGACATCTCGATGACCTCGGGCGCCATCCAGTACGGCGTGCCCACCACGTTGGGGTTCTCCGCGTCCCCGTGGCACGCCGCCGCCTCCTCCACTCTCATTGCCACCCCGAAGTCCGCCAGCTTCACCAGGCCCTGCAGGGTCAGGTGGGAGGGGGAGGGAGAAGGCAGCGGGGAAGAGGGGGAGGGGGCGGGGGGAGTGGGGAAGGGGGAAGGTTGAGAAGGTGGGGCTGCGGAGAGAAACTGCAAGCTGTGCTGTCGGCTGGATGACTTTTGAGTTTACTCAAAAGGTGGGTCGAGGAGGGGGGGCAGGGAGGATGGTGGGGTGGGTGGGGGAGGAAGAGATGGAGCAGCAGCAGTGGTTTACTGCCAATGGAGTGACTGACCTCCTTGGTGGTGAGAATGTTGGCGCCCTTGATGTCGCAGTGAATGATGCCCTGCTCGTGCAGGTACATCAGCCCCTCCAGCACCTGTTAGGGGGGGGTTGGGATGGGGAAGAGGAAGGGACGGTGAGTGGAGTCGCAGTGGATGATGCCCTGCTCGTGCAGATACATCAGCCCCTCCAGCACCTGTTAGGGGGATGGGGATGGGGGAGAGGGGAGGAAGACGGGGATAAGGATGAGCACGGAGTGATGAGTGGGGTCATTAGCCGCAGTGCCACTAGCAGCCTCCCATGGGGCTCCCATGGGGACGACGAGAGGAATAGGAGGGGCAGTGAGTAGGAGCAACGAGGAGTAGGGAGAAGGGAGGAGTAGGGGGGAACAGGGAGGAGCGAACAAGGATGGAAAACAGGCAAGCTGACGAGGGAGTTGACAGACAGGATGCATACGTGCGGTCATGACAGATGGATAGAGAGGAGTCGATCTCTTCCCCACCTGAGCGGTGTAGACAGCAACAAGGCACTCTGGAAAGGGCCCGAATCTATTCGGCTTGATGATGCCCGCCAAGGACCCGTTCTCCACAAACCTATGCGTGGACATGGGGATACAATGGATCGAGAGGTTGGGGTGAGAGGATGGGGCGAGAGGATGGGGCGAGAGGATGCGATGAGAGGATGGGGGGAGAGGGGAATTTTGTTGCAGTCTGTGGCGGGAGCACGAGAGCAGATGACACAGAGCGCGCAACCTACGGGCACAGCATGCAGCAGGAAACAGTAAGAGGCGGCACAGAAGCTGGAGGGATGAGTGATGTGCCGAGCATAGAGCAACAGCAGGAGGCAGGCATGCAGGCAGGCATGCAGGCAGGTATGCAGGCAGGCATGCAGGCAGGCAGGCAGGCAGGCAGGCAGGCAGGCAGGCAGGCAGGCAGGCAGGCAGGCAGGCAGGCAGGCAGGCAGGCAGGCAGGCAGGCAGGCAGGCAGGCAGGCAGGCAGGCAGGCAGGCAGGCAGGCGGGCAGGCAGGCAGGCAGGCATACTCGAGGAGGATGAAGAGGTGCGTCTTGGTCTTGATGGAACCCAGGTACTTGACTATGTTCTTGTGGTTGAACGTCTGTAGGGAGGGGGGGAGAGGGTGAAGGGGGGAGATAACAGAGCATTTGATGTTAGAGAATACTCAGCATTAACGTCTTGGTCTTGATGGAACCCAGATACTTGACTATGTTCTTGTGGTTGAACGTCTGTGGGGGGGTGTGTTTGGGGGAGGGGATGAAGGATAAGGGCGAACGAAGAACAGTTAGTACATCTGAACTCTCAAACATCAAGCTATGTGCCGGACTTCATGAGACCACATGGCAAGGCACAGCAGCATGGCACAGCATAACAGTAAAGACTGAATGTGCAGCATGTTACAGCATGAATAGTACTGTACAGCACAGCACAGTACTGCACGATACAGCACAGAAGAGCGGGAACAGCCCACCTTGAGGAGATCGATTTCTTGCTGCGGAGATTGCGTTCCATGTGATGTGACAGTGGCGGACACCAGCCACCACAAACCACAGTCCCGCGAGCAAGGAGCACAGGGCCACACGTGGGAAAGGCAGGGGAAAGAAAGAAAGAGAAAAAAACAATCAGTATTGGTGGTGAAAAGAAGGGAGAGCAAGAGTGACGTTTGTGTACAATGCATGTGGTAGGGTTGACTTGACACAATTAACGCAGAGCACCATCATGCACCCCTCCCAGCCCACCCCACCACCAGCAGCCCACCATGACGGAGGCGAGGTCGTCCTGGTCGATGTTCTCGAGGGACACCTCCTTGACGGCCACGAAGTCGCCGTTCTGCAGGTCCAGCGCCTTGAACACGCGCCCGTTCGCGCCCTTTCCCAGCTCCTCGCCCAGCAGCTGCTCGCACACGCACGCACGCACACACACATGCAGGCACACACGCGCACGCACACACATGCAGGTACACACCCACACACCCGCATGAACATGCACACGCACACGGAAATGTGCGCGAACACCGCATGTGAAAAGGACAGCAATTTTTATCACGATAAGTGAAAACAAAATAAGTCGGCGAAAATGGTGGCGAACACGCAAACCAATCAAGAGGTCGATAACATGTGAATTGAATGCTTGTCCTGCAGTGCCAGGCAGATGTAGCCCTTCAACAAGAGAGAAAAGAACTAAAACTTTGCGAGCGAAAGTGGATAAACTAGGAGCAGATAGCGCCACTCACGTATTTTTCGTTCAAGATTCTTGTGCGCGGAGCCCGCATTGGCGACGGTTGGCGAGACATCGTGCTTAATTAAGAGCGAACCGGGATACGACGCGAAGCGGGATACGACGCGAAGTGGGATAGAGCGTAGGTCCTTAAAGGTCCAAGTTTTTGGTCAACGCTGACAGCTAGCTCGACTATTGTTTGTGACGTGAAGGAATCCCAAAAGCTTTTAATTAGTCGCAGTCAGTCGCCTCAGTCGCAATCAGTCGCACGGAGCAGCACAATCCAATGTGCGAGCTGCCTCACGATGCTAACAGGTGACCGATACCGCTCTCTTCATGCACGCAGCACCCTAGTTCACAAGCTGTTGCGTTTGTAATCGCGAGGCGTAAACGTGTAACCTTCACCTAGGGTACCCCCTCCGCTGCATTCGGCTGCTAACCGTGTCACAGAATAACCATTACAGATAAAGCTCGACCACGTCGCCAAAGCACAGGCACTGGTGGCAAATAAACAAGTCGACAAATCTTCGGAGAGCCCGGGTGGAACTGACTTGTCTTTAAGTCGACTAGGAGTCTACTTAGGTCTTAGGAATGCCAGGGTGGTCGTCCATTCTAACCTAAGCTCGAGCTCGCGGATGCTGCCTCGGCATTGGAGAATTTGTCTAGAGCCATATCATGAAAGTATTGAAAACAAGCCTTGTTTCCACGGCTCAAGGCACCAACAGCATCGCGACGAACATCGTTTCTGCGGCACCATGAACCAGCTGCACCGCATGACCCAACCCCGACCTGTTCGCTCAGCGCATTTCACCTGCCTAGACTTAGGCTGGAGGACGGTACCGTTGCGAGCTACTCGCTAAGCTGAAATGGCAGCAGCGAGGAGCTAAGACGAACGGGCAGCAGCTGAAGTAGGCAAGAGGTGAAGAAGGAAAAATAGGTGGGGGAAACGACACATAAGGTCGTATCCCTGGCTAGTGTCAAGAGTGGTTAGTGTCATGACACTATCTCGGAAAACGCATGGAGGACTAGTCCTCCTGGTGTCAGCTAAACTGACCAATCTGATCGCGGGAAATTGCCCAATGTGCCCAACATTGACACCAGGCTGGAGCCGCGTGCGGGCGCGGCTCCACCTGGTGTCAAGCGAATTTCTCGCTTGACACCAACAGTATCTTGACACTAGCGAGGGATACGACCTAAGCAAACAGAAGCATTTGCTTCCCTATGCGCGGATGCGTGACGAGCATGCGGTGTGCGAATGTGCAGTTGCGTTGCGACGAGATGCGAATAGATGCAGTTGCGGGCGACCTGTTTCAGGTTTCCATGCGCGTGACATGCGTGTGCGACTCATTTCTGTCATCCACCTTGGTTTCATCCACCGAGGACGACAGAATCGAGATGACAGGTCTCAAGGGAAACTGAAAATAAAACCTGTCTGCTTGTCTGCAGAACACTAATCTCGCATCTGAATTGCGGGGACAAATTTTCTTGCTCTGCACCGTACGCTTGTTTCTTGGACGAACGGTGAAAGTTAAAATAATTCTACCAATGCACAACAGGAGGCAGACCAGCGCCAGCAGCAACGAGACCCATCATTTGATAGCATGTGATACATGGTGAAAGACCTTGCTAAGACACAGGGAGGCTGAGCGGCCCTAGAAAGCATCACAGCTGTCAAAATGGAGGTGAAGGCTGGGATCTGAGGAGCCATGGTATTTGGTGCTCAGTCGAACAAGCTGAAGCCCATGTCGTCATCGCTCTCCTCCTTCTCCTCCTGTTGCATTCAGAAGGCGTTCAGGGAAGGTGGGTGTGGCAGAGAGAG
This sequence comes from Closterium sp. Naga37s-1, assembly GCA_947471745.1. Taxonomy (NCBI): domain Eukaryota; kingdom Viridiplantae; phylum Streptophyta; class Zygnematophyceae; order Desmidiales; family Closteriaceae; genus Closterium; species Closterium sp. Naga37s-1. Next base: position 4,792,790 of record CANJKZ010000048.1, read on the forward strand.
ATCATAATAAGCGAATATGAAACATCAGCCCAACAACATCTTGAGGCCAACACAATAAAACACAATTTTCCGAGGGTACTAAAACGCGAATAACCAGAATCACAAAGCTCACCTCCTTCTTCTCCTCCTTCTTCTCCTCAGCTGCTGGTGCGGCAGCACCGCCCGCAGCAGCAGGAGCGGCAACGGCACCGCCGCCACCTGGATAGGAGGGAGAACAGGCGAGGAAAATAACGATGAGTAAATAAGTAGACCAGCTGACGACAGGGTAACGAGACAGTGAATTCAAATATTCCAGCTTTCTCTCCCCAGCTGAACGAACGTTATAAGCAAATGCGTTAGGTTTGCTGACAAGCCATCGCCAATGCTCCTCCTACCAGCATGTTTCATACAGCCTCCAGAAGCTATCCAAAACATCTCAGTTCTCAGCTACGGCAGCAGAAGCTTCTGAGCTGTACATTTCTAAGATCTCTTGGGGAGAGGGGGCTTTAAAGTGCAATTGATTGTGAGCCATACGACTGCAGATTCACCGCCGTCAGCAACTACAGATACCTGACGCACCATCCCACGGTCTACCCAAATTGCAAGCTACTCACCGCCCGACACGATCGCACCGCACGTAACCAGACTACCCCGTACCGCAACTAACCAGACTGCACCGTACCTGATCCAATGTTTGAGACGAGGTCCTCCACGCTGCGCTTCTCGAGCAGCTTGGCGAAGAGAGTGGGCCAGTATGCCTCCACGTTCACGTTCGCGGCCTTCACCAGCGTCGCGATCTTGTCGGACTGCCATGTGGGAACGAAAAAACGGGATCGCCATTTCACTAACGACATGAACAGAGGGCTAGTCAAACATAAATCCCCCCATGAAAGGACCAAACCCCTCGGTCCAATCTCTCGAGCCCTGACTACTACCAGACTCGCGCTTGACTTAGTGAGCACACATCGTTCCGTCAGACCGAAGATCTAAGAATCCAGCACATGCTGAAGACCCTAACGACTATCATTAGGGTTAACCTAATGAGACAGACCGGTCCCGCCGATTACTGCAGCGTTCGTCCACGATCGTTGATGCGCGAGGAACTCTACAATACTCGTAGTGACTGATTGTACGCATCGCCGAACTAAGCAACCGTCAGAAGTAGCAAAGTTGACAACATTGGCAATTCCTCAAGCTGCAAACACAACATGACACCCTCCTGATCAACTTCGCTTTTCTACACAGTTGCGTTCCTTGCCTGTGACCTACGAGAAAGCACGCGTGAACAAACTCTACTTGGAGATCGTTCCAAAACGTCGCATGCGGGGAACCTGGTGAGAAGGGCAGCATCGACACGAAAGTATTCGTGCGGCAAAAATCAGAAGTGCTCACCGTGATGGGAATGCCATCATCGTGGAGGATAAGAGCAGCGTATGTGCAGGCGAGCTCGCTGGCCATGGCTGCGGATTAGGATACTAAGGCACGCGAGATTAGGGCTAGTTGGTCGCGGGAAAGAAGGCGAGCGAAAAGAGGGAGGGAGAGATGGCAGGTCTGGGACAAAGAGGGAAGGAAGAGGGGGAACGGGAGGAAGGGGAGGGCAAACAGTATTGTCGCAAATGTTGATTATTATTCAGTAGCTACACTGCCTAAAGAAATCCATATTACGGGAGTGGTAAGCCACCATTATATACTCGCTATTGAGGAATTTGATGGAGGTGGCACTACGGCGGTCGAAGTCGAATTCCGTTTTACCGTTTTATGTGTCATATATTGCGAGCATCTTTTGCCATGTCAGCGGCATGCGACAGCCCCCGCCAAAAAGGGTATCCGGGCCTTCCACGTGGATTCGTTTCAGGCCCTTTGCAACCCACATTCCAGGAAGAGACTCTCCGCAACAAGAATGTTTTGGCGGCGCGTTGCAGCAGACCCCGAGCTTCTGCGGGGCAGCCAGCTGCCCGAACCCACTCGGCAGTCCCGAAACCACCACAAGTCAACCTCCAGGATGCACGCTATTGGTGGATCCATCACACGGATTTGGTGAAAACAACTCCCAATGCACCGCTTGACCAGCTCCAGCGAGTTTGTTTGACCCGCTGCGTTACTCAACCCAACCACCGCCATGCGCAGGCGATTTTTTCTCAGCGGATGTGTATATACAACCTCACCAGACTACCTTTTCTTTCCCTTTCTCCGATCTCCTGATCACCGATCTCTGATCCATACCTTCTGTGAGTTGGAGTCGCTTCGGCCAGTGCAACAGAATCCCTGCCTTAGATTTCGTGTAATCATCTGAGAGCTGCATCGTTACTCTTGTCTATAAGCAAGTTCGCTTCGTGTGTTTCAAGGGAGAGAACTCAGCATGGCTCCGTCTGACGCCAAGAAGGAAAGAGCTGCGGCGAAGAAAGCTGCTGCGGCCGCGAAGAAAGCCGCAAAGGGCAAATCACCTTCCGTCAGTGCGAGCAACTCGCAGAATGATCTCAAGTCCCTCGACGATCACGACAGAAGTTGCACCGGAGTTCTCGCCTCGCACGCCCTCTCACGAGATATACACGTGAGTGGGAACCAGTCACCTCCTTTCCTTGGTTAGTTAGTTTGTTTGTTTCTTCGTCTTTTACCGTTAAGCGTGCGTACGCACGTACTCGTCATTGTCTCACCCCCGTAACCTGCCTGTACAGGTCGTTGGATTCTCGCTCAACTTCCACGGGCACGAGCTTGTCGCAGACACTACTCTTGAGCTCAATTATGGAAGGTAAGCCGCCTGCCAAATTTATCATCACTGTCTCGCCCTCGTTCATCCATATCCCCATCACCCGCCAAATTCGACACATCCCCTTCGTAGTTCACCAAACAGTCACTTTTAGTCAACTACCCCCTTCTTTTCCATGGCTAAATCCCTTGCCTCACCTTGCACGGCTGTTCCGGCTGTTCCTCCTCGGCGCGCAGGCGGTACGGTCTGCTGGGGCTGAACGGGTGCGGCAAGTCGACGCTTCTGAAGGCGATCGGGAACCGCGAGGTGCCGGTGCAGGACCACATGGACATCTACTTCCTGTCCCACGAGATCGAGGCCACCGACATGTCCGCGCTGCAGGCCGTCATCTGCGTCGACGCCGAGCGCCTCAAGCTCGAGAAGGAGGCGGAGGAGCTCGCAGAAGTTGTAAGTGGGTAAATAGGTTAGATGGGTGAGCTTGTTGACTCGGTAACCTGGTAACCCGCGAGGCCGTCCTCTGCGTCGACGAGGAGCGCCCTAAGCTCGAGAAGGAGGCGGAGGAGCTCGCGGAAGTTGTAAGTGGATGTGAAGGGGAAGTGGGTGGTGGGTTTGGTTATGGTTTAACCCGCTGCAGGCGGACGTCGTCGCGGAACGGTTAGAGCATGAGAAAGAGGCGGGCGGGGTCTCGTTAATCTGTACATGCGCAAGTTTCTGCTCGAATCAAAGGGGTTTCTTGCATCCAGCTGGAGTGTAAGTACGCGCAAACAGGCTCTGTCGTCATGATTGCGCTGGAAGGTGTGCTTGTGGGCGGAATCACCTCCTCTCTTCACGTTCCTGACTCACCTTTCTCGAGAATGGCCTCGGCTTGTTTCTCGAGGATGTTCAAGTTTCTAAGCCCACCCCAACCTTTCTCCCTTCTCCCTTTTCCTCGCTTCTTCCCCTCTTCCAGGAGGACGCAGCGGATCAGCTGGAGCGCATCTACAAGCCGCTGGACACCATGGACTCGGCTTGAGTGTGGAGAATCCAAGAATCCGCACGTCTCAAACCCACCTTCTCATTCTTCCTACCCTCGTCCCGTTCCCCATTTGCAGGAGGGCGCGGCGGATCAGCTGGAGCGCATCTACGAGCGGCTGGACGCCATGGACTCGGCGACGGCGGAGGTGCGCGCGGCGCAGATCCTGCACGGGCTGGGCTTCACCAAGCAGATGCAGCAGAAGAGGACGCGCGACTTTTCCGGTGGCTGGCGCATGCGCATCGCGCTCGCGCGCGCGCTGTTCATGCAGCCCACCGTGCTGCTGCTCGACGAACCCACCAACCATCTAGGTGCGAGCTTTTGAGGTTTTTCAGACTCGAGTTTTGCGACATGTCAGAGCTCGCGCGCGCGCTGTTCATGCAGCCCACCGTGCTGCTGCTGGATGAACCCACCAACCATCTAGGTACGCACGGCAAGGGCTGACGAACCGGATATGTACGTACGGCAAGGGCTGACGAACCGGATATGTACGTACGGCAGGCTGACGAACCGGATAGCTACGTACGGCAGGCTGACGAACTAGAAAGCTACGTCCGGCAGGCTGACGAATCATTTAGGTGTTGGAAACCATGGACGGAGGCCGTGGCAATTGTTCGATACAGCACTGACGAACCATTTGAGTGTGGACAGCACGTCAACCATTGCGAGACGGAGAACGGGCCACCAGTATAGATACGAGGTGCGGAGAATGTACCGAGCTACGCCCGGAAAGTGTACTGGTAGCTGCCGTTTTAGTCTCTCAAATCCTCAACTACACACCTCATCACGTGAGAGAGACCGCACGTGAGTTCCATTTCTTTCCCCCCCAAACCCTCCCCCCCAACCCCTCTACGGCTCGCTTCGTCCCTCTTTTTTTTTCTAACTAATGACTTATGGGAACTAAAGCCTGCTTCGTTCATGCATCGCTCATCCGACCCATCCCACTTCGCTCCCCCCTCCTTTCCCATTGCCCACTGGCAGATCTGGAGGCGTGCGTGTGGCTGGAAGATACATTGAAGAAGTTCGACCGCATTCTGGTGGTGGTGTCGCACTCGCAGGACTTTCTCAACGGCGTGTGCACCAACATCATCCACATGCAGAACAAGAAGCTGAAATTCTACTCCGGGAACTACGACTCGTACGTGCAGACGCGCAAGGAGCAGGAGGAGAATCAGATGAAGCAGTGGAAGTGGGAGCAGGAGCAGATCTCCAACATGAAGGAGTATATCGCTAGGTTCGGCCACGGCTCGGCGAAGCTGGCTCGGCAGGCGCAGAGCAAGGAGAAGACTCTGGCAAAGATGGAGCGCGGCGGGCTGACGGAGAAGGTGGCGCGGGATAACGTGCTCACGTTTAGGTTTACGGATGTCGGGAAGCTTCCTCCGCCCGTGCTGCAGTTTTCGGAAGTCTCGTTTTCGTACGATCCGGAGCATGTGATTTACGAGAAGGTGGACTTTGGTGTGGATCTGGACTCGCGGATTGCCCTCGTGGGGCCGAACGGGGCGGGCAAGTCGACGCTGCTGAAGCTGATGACGGGCGAGCTGCAGTGCACGGAGGGCGCGGTGAAGCGGCATAACCACCTGCGGATTGGACAGTACCACCAGGTGGGTGGGTGGGTGCGGATGGGTGTGGATGGGTGTGAGCGTGAGAGAGTGATGCAAAACACAGTTCACGTCTTCCCACGCCACCCATGCAACATCACTGGAACACAGTGTGGGATTGGGTGATGAAATCTTAACACGGTAGTACCAGCACTGGTGAAGCACCATGCCCACTTCACACCCACACAGTCCCACAGACATCCACTCACACCCCCGCGTTTCCGCACGAACCCACACCCTTCCACACACACATAATCATACTCACACACACCCACACACTCACATTCACACTCACACACACCCACACACTCACACTTTCACACGCACCCACACACATCCGCACACTCGCAAACATCCTCACATGCACACATCCTTACATGCACACACTCCCGCCATGTAGTTCAGCATGTTCATAACCACCCCCGCTTTGTGGCCCTTCTCCGTTCAGCTCCGCCTGCTGCCCCTGCACTTATAGCGTCACTTGCAAGGGTCACTAGAGTATGTCTTGTGCTAATCTTGTCTTGTGCTAATCTTGTCTTGTGCTAATCTTGTCTTGTGCTAATCTTGTCCTTCCCCTGCTGCCTGCTCCTCACAGCACCTGGGCGAGAAACTAGACCTGGAGAAGAGCGCACTCGCATGGATGATGTCCGAATACCCCGGATTGGAGGAGGAAAAAATGCGGTCAGCCATCGGAAGATTCGGGCTGACCGGGAAGTGCCAGGTCATGCCGATGAAGAATCTTTCGGACGGGCAGCGGTCGCGGATCCTGTTTGCTTGGCTGGCGTGGCGGCAGCCGCAGATGCTGCTGCTGGATGAGCCGACCAACCATCTGGATATCGAGACGATTGACTCGCTGGCTGAGGCGCTGAATGAGTGGGATGGCGGCATGGTGCTCGTGTCCCACGACTTCAGACTCATCAACCAGGTGAGGGGGCGTGGGGATGGTGAGAGAAAGAAGGCTTGGGTTTGTTAATCGGGTGGCAAGGTTGGCTGCAGAAGAGCAGGGTTGTTGAAGCAGGTAAGGGAAGGAAGTGCAGGCCGGGTGCTTGGGGTTTGATTTGATGAGGTGAAGAGTGAAGAGGTTGATGTTGCTGCTGGACGAGCCCACCAACCATCTGGACATTGAGACGATTGATTCGCTGGCTGAGGCGCTGAATGAGTGGGACGGCGGCATGGTGCTCGTGTCCCACGACTTGAGACTCATGAACCAGGTGAGGGGGCGTGGGGATGATGGAAGAGGGCGTACCGTAGGTTTTCCAGTCAGGCGAGTATGTTGAGAGGATGCTGGTGATCTTGATTAGATGCATGCATATGAACGACTCTTCGTCGGGTACTGACTGCCCTGTTATGTGTATGCGGTGCGGTGCGGTGCTGTGCTGTGCTGTGTGTGCGGTGCTGTGCTGTGGCAGGTGGCAAAGGAGATCTGGGTGTGTGAGAACCGCACGCTGACGCGGTGGGAGGGCGACATCGTGGGCTTTAAGAACCACCTGCGGAAAAAGGCCAACATCGAATGAGCAGCCCTCACCCGGCCCTGCTGCAGCGGGCACCTGCCAGCCGCCCGCTGGCAACATTGTCTGGCATCCATTTTGGGGGAGGGGGGGGCATTATGCGAAGTGGAGTGGCATGTAGGGGGACGGAGTGTTTGTATCACGGATATACGGATATCCCACGTGCCTGGGGTACTGGAGATACGGTTTGTTGGTCTGATGACCTTACCACCAGTACTTGCTGGCATGAAAAGATCATATCAGCAGTGTTCTGTCAACTAAATCCAATCTTTCCCCCACTCCCTTCTGGTCCTCTGGTGCTCTGCCAGCTTCATTTCTCCCTTCTAGATTTTGTTATATGGCACGCATCGGCGTGTTGTGTTGCAACTGAGTATCTAGTTGCTATGTTGTGGGAATTACTTGCCTAAACATGGGCTGGTTTACCCTGGTTACGCATGCTGTTTAGGTTCAGTGGCTAGTTAGATGGACTTGCTCTGCTGCGCCTTTCCAGAATTCTTGTTTTTTGCCCACATGCAACTTAAATACCCAAAGATACGGTATGATGTCGACCAGCTAAATATGATGTCGGCCAGCTAGATACGGCATGATGTAGAGCAGCTAGATACAGTACGATGTCGACCAGCTAGATCTGTGACCAAACACCCCCGTGCAGGTGATGCCCACCCCATGCACGCTAATTTGCTCTGCACCGGATGGAAACGCTGCACCCAGCCTGTTGCACCCACGTTACAAGCGCGTCACGTGGTTATGAACCAATAGGTAGTAACGAACAGACCGAAGTCAAACTGAAGAGACTGAAGTCAAAATGTCAACGGATAAGGTTACAGATCCTTTATACAAGCACCTGCGAATCCTTTTTAGCTAGCTGCGAATTGACGAAACTTTTGCGAAATGCACGTTACAGCTTATAAGCCCCCTTCACAAGGCAACCGGGAGTGGCTCAAGCAGGCATTATGTGTAGCCACTTGGAAAGCCTAATTTTGGTGCCCTTCCAGACATCTCAAAAGCCTTCTTGATGAACAGCAGCCTTGTCCGCCCAGGTGCCGTGGACATGGCCGGGCACATGAGATTGCTGATGTACCACTGACACTTGGGGTGTTGCCACGTCCCTCGCATCTAGCACCACCACATGCGACCTGTGCCGTGATGCATCATAGCATGGTAGCCTTGGCACCACCTAGGGGCCGTGGAAATGGTAGGGCACATGTGACTGTAAATGCACCACAGACACTGGGGGAGCGGCCACATCCCTTTCATCCAGCACCACCACATGGGATCTGTGCCTGTGCCACTACAGGAGGAGCCGTGATCAGTAGTGCCTCAAAGACCTCCCTAATGCACGGCGGCCTTGGCCGCCCACGTGCCGTGAAAGTGATACGGCACATGTGACTGCAGATGAACCACGGCCACCGGGGGAGCAGCCACATCCCTCGCATCAACCACCACCACATGGGACCTGTGCCGCGCTGCATCATACACAAACGCCGCCAGATACCCCTCGTCCTCCTTACTGGCGTCCTCGTTATCAGTGCCACTGTTCGGAATGAAGCTGCACTCGTTGACATAGCAGCCAGGTGGCGTGACGTGAGTGGTCACTTGCCTTGTCTGCAGATCATACTTCTGAATACAGTTCAAGTACCCATACTCAGCCATCCCCTTCCCGCCCTCACCCCCCTCACTCTCTCTCTCCTCCCTCTCGTCTCCCTCCTCTCCCTCTCCCTCCTCCCCATCCACAACCTCCTCTGCCTGCACCTCCTGGCCTCCATACCACATGGCACCCCTCAACCCGCAATTTCTCCACCACTCCTCCCTCTCCCTCTCAGGCATGGACCCTAGCACGTACAGATACCTGCTCTTCCTGCTTACATATGCAGGGTTCACCACGGCAAACTCCATGCCTACCACCGGGCCTCCCGTGCCAGGCCTGGAAGGCATGGCTCGGTGGCGGGAGAGGAGGTCCCATGTGGTGGTGTCAAAGACGAGCCTCCACACGGACGACTGATGGCTGCGCTGCCATGTCACCCCGTACATGTCGAATACTCCCTCCAACGCATTCCGTGGACCATCCTGGTGGGGGACGAGCAATAAGAGATGGGCAGTGGGAGAGAGGTAACATGGCTGAGGGAGACAAAACACAGAGGCGTGGATTCTACACGGAGGATTGGTGGCTGCATTGCCATGTCACCCCGTATATGTCAAATACTCCCTCCAACGCATCCCAAGGGTCATCCCGGTGGGAGGTGGTAGCAAGGAGGGGCGGAAGAATTGTGGCATTGACTCTCATGGCATTGGATTGACTCTCATGGCATTGGATTGACTCTCATGGCATTGCATTGACTCTCATGGCATTGGATTGACTCTCATGGCATTGCATTGACTCTCATGGCATTGGATTGACTCTCATGGCATTGCATTGACTCTCATGGCATTGCATTGACTCTCATGGCATTGCATTGACTCTCATGGCATTGCATTGACTCTCATGGCATTGCATTGACTCTCATGGCATTGCATTGACTCTCATGGCATTGCATTGACTCTCATGGCATTGCCTCTTATGGCATTGCCTCTCATGGTGTTGCCTCTCACAGCAGCGTGAGAACCAGGGATCTCAGTGCCTCTCTATGGAAAATAATATCTCACACCCGCTCGTGCATGGGACCTCCGGGCCCTCCCACTCACCTGCACCTCCTTCACCTGCAATGAAATGCATCAGCGTGCAGTGAAATGCAGTGAGGTGCAGTGAGGTGCAGCGAGGTGCAGTGTGGTGCAGTGTGGTGCAGTGAGTTGGAAAAAACCCATGGCGAAATGACTGGCCAGCTCTGTCAAGAGCACATGGACCCGGTCGGCCTCCCCGAAATTTGCACAAGTGGTAGTTGGAGAAGGGGGACTGCGGTGCAGTGAGGTGCTATGAGGTGTAGCAAGGCGAAATGAAGTGGGAGATTTCAGCAAGTGATGACTCACCAGCACTGTCAGCAGCACATGCAATCGATCGCCCTCCTCATAGGCGTTACAGAAGTGGTAGTTGGAGAAGGGTGGCCATACATCCAGCTGCACCTCCACTGACAGGCTCTCCTTGCCCACCACCACCACCCTTGTGGGCTTTGACTCGTCGTACGAGAACCTGTTGCCTAACGACTGCTGCCCTGTTAGCATCTGCATGCGGTAGGGGAGGAGGCAAGAAATAAGTAAGAAAAATTAGTATGGTGGGCTGTTGGTGTGTCAAAGCCCAGTGAAACTCGTCGTATGTGAACCAGCTGCCTAACGGCTGCTGCCCTGCTAGCATCTGCAGGTGATTGTAAGGAGCAAGGAGAGTGCATGGAGGTAGTGGTGGAAAACGAGAGGGGTGGGTTGCTTGTGCACTGGGGTGCAGTGAGGTGCGGTAAGGTGCAGTGAGGTGGGTGCGGTGGGGTATGCTGAGACTCATTGTAAGTTGAAAATTTGCCAGAGCAGCACTGCCCTGCTAGCATCTGCATGTAATAGTACGGAGCAAGGAGGACGCTCGTAGTATGGAGCAAGGAGGATGCTCGTAGTATGCAGCAAGGAGGACGCTCGTAGTATGGAGCAAGGAGGACGCTCGTAGTATGGAGCAAGGAGGTTGCTCATTCTCTTTTCTGAACTGGACAGCTTGCACAGTGCATGGCAGGTACGGTTACAGGCAGGGGCACATTGCCAGCATGTATCGGATTTTTTAGGCGCCTCAAACATCGCCAGCATGTAAGGGACCAATTAAAGGGGGGTGTGTAAGAGGACGAACGAGAATGGATGCAGCAGAGGGTAAGAGAAGGGAAGGGGGTGCTTGGATGACAAGGGAAGACAAGAGAGACATCCCCAAAAGAGGCGGCGTACTGGGGAAAGGTGAAGGTGGGGAAGAGTGGCAACATGGCACAGTCGCTCACGACAGCCACGGAGAGCAAGTGAGGAGAAGGGAGGAGACGGGAGGAGACGGGAGGGCAAGAAGAGCGCACCAGAACAAGATCCCCAGCAGAGGCCGCGTAGGGGGGGAAGGTGAAGATGAGGAAGCGAGACGACATGGCACAGTCGTGCACGAGAGTGACCTCAGGCCAGCCCTGGAGGGCGCCCATGCGTGTGTGCTGCCCGTCCGCTGTGAGTGCGAATGGCTGCATGCCGAACAGCAGACAGCCAAAGTTGTACAGCTCTGGTGGGGAGAGGGGCCGGTGGGGCCGAGGAGAGTGCGAGAGGGGTGTGGCGGGGGCAGGGGTGGTTTGATAAGGGAAAGGTGTATGTGGGGTTGAGTAGAGAAGAGGGGCAGGCTGGGAAGAAGAGTGGCCTAGCACTTGTCGGCTATCTGTGTCACAACTGCTCTCACCGGCTTGCACACTACCTGCTTGCTTGCTTGCTTGCCTGCCTGCTTGCCTGCTTGCTTGCTTGCCTGCTTGCTTGCTTGCTTGCTTGCTTGCTTGCTTGCCTGCTTGCTTGCTTGCTTGCCTGCTTGCTTGCTTGCTTGCTTGCTTGCTTGCTTGCTTGCTTGCTTGCTTGCTTGCTTGCTCGCTTGCCTGCTTGCCTGCTTGCTTTCTGCTTGCCTGCTTGCTTGCCTGCTTGCTTGCCTGCCTGCTTGCCTGCTTGCTTGCCTGCCTGCTTGCCTGCCTGCTTGCCTGCCTGCTTGCCTGCTTGCTTGTCTGCCTGCTTGCCTGCCTGCTTGCCTGCCTGCTTGCCTGACTGCTCGCCTGCCTACATGCTCTCAAGCCTCTCACCTCCAGTGGCGGGGTCGAGCTTGGGGTGGGCGGAGAAGAAGGGCAGTGGCAGGACGGGGAAGGAGAAGTTGCCGAGCGTGTGCAGGGAGAGAGGGTCCAGGAGGAAGGGCAGGCCTCCCTCATACAGAGCTAGCAGCTTTCCTGCGAAGTGGATGATGCTGGTGGAGGGCATGCGGGGTTAAAAAAAAAGGTGAGGGAAAACGGGGGTGAGAGTGCAGTGCGCAGCGAGATTGGGCCTGGGAGGAAGGGCGGGTAGGCATCCCTCGCACATCGCCAGCATCATATCTGCGAAGTGGATGATGCTGGTGAAGGGGGTGGAGGAGGGGAGGATGGAAAGTGAGAAAAGGAAGAGGGAGGGTGGGGGTTGAGCAGGGAGAGGGGCGGAGAAGAGGAGGAAGGATGGGCGGCTATCGTCCAGGGCTGGCAATTGCTGGGGAAGTGGATGATGCTGGTGGGGATGGGGAAGGAAGGCGCGGGTGAGGGGTTTGTTCTCGTTTACTAAAAAACGAGGGCTATAAGAGGGAGGAAAAAGTGTAGGACAAACATATCATAATCTCAATTGTTGATGGGGCACTGTGATCGTTCTACAGGTGCTGCCTAGGGGGTAATGGGTGTGCTGTGTCAAAACATATGCATAATTGTATCTAGGCTATATTGGGGCTAGCCTTAGGGGGTACACAAATAGTCTCGACACTCTAGTCTTGTACCCCAATCTTCACCTAATCATCATTTCTCGTTCCCTAGCTAGTGATTCTAACATGGTATTAAGAGCACAATGCTCCTTAGGACCGATTTTTTAAAAAGGGCCCACCACTACTATTTCGATCTACTGCCCGAGTCGCGCCCCTAGGAGAAATGCGAAATTCGAAACCGTGCTCTAGGCGAGACGGTTCCCTAGACGCGATTTTTTTCCCTCCTAGTCACGTGCGACCCCCCCCTGAACGCGTAGGCCCGTCGCGAAGCCCGTACAGCCCACGTAGGCCCGTCGCGAAGCCCGTACAGCCCGCGTAGGCCCGTCGCGAAGCCTGTACAGCCCGCGTAGACCCGTCGCGAAGCCCGTACAGCCCGCGCCAGGCCGTCGCGCAGCCCGTACAGCCCGCGCCAGGCCGTCGCGCAGCCCGTACAGCTCACGTCAGGCTCGCACCCAGCGCGTAAAGCCCGCGCCAGGCCCGCACGCAGCCCTTACAGCCCGCGACTGGCCCGCACGCGGCCCGTGTTACTGTTACTCACTGCTGCTGCTACTGAAGCTAGTGCTGCTACAACTAGTGCTACTGCTGCCACTGCTACTACGGCACTTGCTACAGCTACTATTGTCTGAAACTACTCCAGCTACAGCTAGTGCTACTGCTGCAGCTCCTACTACTACACTTGCTACAGCTAGTGCTACTGCTGCAGCTCCTACTACTACACTTGCTACAGCTAGTGCTACTGCTGCAGCTCCTACTACTACACTTGCTATAGCTAGTGCTACTGCTGCAGCTCCTACTACTACACTTGCTAAAGCTAGTGCTACTGCTGCAGCTCCTACTCCAGCGCTTACTGCAGCTGCTCCTGACTGAAGCTACTGCTGCTACAGCCCCTGAAGCAGCCGCCCCTGGTGCAGCCGCCCCTGGACCCTCGAGCAGCCGCCCCTGGAACCAGAGCAGCCGCCCCTGGCCCCTGAAGCAGCCGCCCCTGGTGCAGCCGCCCCTGGACCCAGAGCAGCCGCTTTGCACGCCCTCGCGTGCCCCTAGCGTACCGGCCCCGCCCCACTAGCCCGCCCTTGCTGGCCCCGTGCGACCAGGCCCCGCCCTAGCTAGCTCGCCACCTCGTGCCCCGTGCGGACCGCCCCACTCTGCCCTGCACGCCCTCACGTGCCCCACCTCGAGTAGCCGCTGCCTAGCCGAGCCGAGCCGCCCCACCGAACCGCGTCACCCGGCCCGAGCCGCGCCGCCCTACCGAGCCGCGCCCCTGATTCTGTCACTGCTACTGTCACTACTGCTGTTTCTGCTACTACTACTGCTACTGCTCCTGCTGTCACTATGGCTAGCCATCCTGTGCTAGCTTTCGATGCTGAGGGCCGCCCAGTGAAGTTTGACACCTGGCTCGATGACCTGCACCTATTCCTACAACTCACTGCCAAGGAAGACATCTCACTGTACGATCACGCCTTAGGCCATGCCACTGCCCCTGCTGCTACTGTCGACAGCACTACCTGCTCACAGTGGCAGACTTGTGACGCCCACGCTCGCTTTGCTATTCGCAACTCCCTGCCGATAGATGAGCGCGAGCACTTTGGCCAGCACAAGTCTGCACAGGCACTGTACACCGCTGTCGTTGCCCGCTACTCCTCACCTGCCTCTGCCGCGCTAGGCCGTCTCTCACTCCCCTACCTGTTCCCCGACCTGGCCTCTTTCCACACAGTCGCTGACCTCATCACGCACCTCCGTACTAGTGAGGCCCGCTTCCGTGCCGCTATGCCCGATGAGTTTCTTGCCACGAACCCCCCCCCGCTCTGGCTCACTCTCTACCACCTAGTCACCCGCCTCCCTGACACTCTGCGTGCAGTCAGGGATCACTTCCTATCTCGCTGGCCCACTGAGCTCACCATTGCCCTCCTCGAGAAGGAACTACTTGCAGCTGAGGCTAGCATAGTCGCTGTAGGTGCCTCTCGTGGCGACCCCCGCACCCCTTTCTTTGAGGGGTGTTCCCCTTCCCCCCTTCTTCCCTCTGTAGCCTCTGCTTCTGCTGCCGACCTCCTTGGTGCTGAGAAGGTCGGGACTGCGTCCACTTCGAGCTGGCGCCGCAGCGGCAAGGGCAAAGGGGGCAAGGGAGGTGGAGGTGACGGCGGGGGAGGCGGTGGTGGGGGCGGTGGAGGCGGTGGGGGTGGTGGTGGGGCTGGAGGGACTAGTGGCAGCGGTGGGGGTGGTGGCGGCAGCGGCGGGGGAGGTGGCAGGGGCGGGGGCGGTGGTGGGGGCGGCGGTGGTCGTGGCGGCGGCAGGGGAGGGGGTGGTCGAGGAGGTGGCGGCGGCGGTGGTGGTCGTGGAGGCGCTGGCAGTGGCCAGAGCCAGCAGCGCACTCCGTCGCCCCAGGAGCTCCGTGAGTGGTACTCTCAGCACGGGGGGGGGGGGGGTGGCCTTAGCTGCACGTACGTCATCCGCACTGGTGACCGCACTGGTCAGACGTGTGGGAGGGCGCACACCACGCAGCGCTGCTTCTCTCGCCTCGACGACGCTTGGCGTACTCAGTTCCCTGATGCCACTGAGCTGCCCCGCTGGGCTGATCTGATGAAAAAGAACATTGATATCTATGCTCTAGACTTTGATGCTATTCTCACTGCCATGTATGTGATGTCTACTAGTGGAGAGGGTGCTCAGTACCTGCGTGTTCCGCCCGACCCGGGCATTCGGACCAGTGAGGCTACCGCTCTAGGTGCTGGTGAGGCTGCTGCTCTAGGTGCTAGTGAGTCTGCGCCCCCTGGTACTGAGTCGACTGAGGCACTACACACCTTCACACTGGACTCAGGTGCTTCTCGCTGTTTCTTTCGTGACCGCACTGCCCTTGAGCCGCTTGCTCGGCCAGTTGCTGTCTCCCTCGCTGACCCCTCTGGGGGTCCGGTCATTGCGACCTCCTCCACTGTCCTTCCTTGTCCTGCGGTCCCGTCGGGCACACTGTCAGGTCTCCACCTCCCCTCGTTCTCTACGAACTTGGTGGCGGGTTGTGCGCTCCAGGACGGGGGTGTTCACCAGTTCACCCCTGCCTACGAGCGCGTGACACACTGCACGTGTGCTCGGACGGGCCGTCACCTGGCTACCTTCACTCGGCAGCCGGGGTCGGACCTGTACACACTGACCACTGAGTCCCCTCAGGTAGCTGCGTCTGCGTCTGCGTCAGGTCAGCTGTCGGCCCCCTGCTCGTGTCGCTCTCTGGCGCACGAGACCGTCCTCTGGCACCACCGACTTGGTCACCCGTCTGTGCAGCGCCTTCGTGCCATGCACAACCGGTACCTTGTCTCTGGTCTTCCCAGGGTTCTCCCTCCCCTCCCACCCTCGCCTGCTCCTCCCTGTCTTCCGTGTGTCGAGGGGCGGCAGCGCGCCGCTCCTCACTCCTCCTCGTTTCCCCCGACGACTGCTCCCTTGCAGACGCTCCACATGGACGTGTGGGGCCCAGCCCGCGTCCGTGGTCAGGGTCAGGAAAGGTACTTCCTGATAGTTGTTGACGACTACTCGCGCTACACCACGGTCTTCCCCTTGCGCACCAAGGGTGAGGTCCCTGATGTTTTGATCCCTTGGATCCGCGCTTCTCGTCTCCAGCTCAGCGAGCGTTTCCACTCGGACTTTCCTGTCCTGCGCTTGCACTCTGACAGAGGTGGTGAGTTCTCCTCCGACCTCTTGGCAGCCTACTGTGCGGAGCACGGCATCCGCCAGTCGTTCACGCTTCCGGCCTCTCCACAGCAGAATGGGGTTGCTGAGCGCCGCATTGGTTTGGTCATGGAGGTCGCTCGTACCTCCTTGATCCATGCGGCTGCCCCCCACTTTCTGTGGCCGTTTGCGGTCCGATACGCTGCGCATCAGCTCAACCTCTGGCCCCGTGTCTCCTTGCCGGAGACTTCCCCGACACTGCGTTGGACGGGAGAGGTTGGCGATGCGTCGCGTTTTCGGGTCTGGGGATCTCGAGCTTTTGTTCGCGATACGTCCGCGGACAAGCTCTCCTCCCGCGCTGTTCCTTGTGTCTTCCTTGGCTTTGTCCCGGACGCGTCTGCTTGGCAGTTTTACCACGCCACCTCGCGCCGTGTCCTGCCCTCTCAGGACGTCACTTTTGACGAGTCCGTGCCCTACTACCGCCTCTTCCCCTACCGCACTGCCCCGCTCCCCCCCCCGCCTCTCTTCCTCGCCCCAGGTGCTGCTATGGTAGACCCCCTCCCCCCTCAGGGTGCCGCTCCCTCAGGTGTGTCCCAGGTAGACCCGGTTGAGCCTGTCAAGGTAGCTGTCGACTCTCGTCCTGCTAGGGGTGCTGAGCCTGAGCGTGCGGAGCCTGGGGGTGCGGAGCCTGGGGGTGCGGAGCCTGGGGTTGCGGAGTCTGGGGGTGCTGCGTCTGGGGGTGCTGAGTCTGGGGGTGCTGAGTCTGGAGGTGCTGAGCCTGGGAGTACTACACCTGGAGGAGCTCTCTCCTCACAGCAGCTGCGTGAGTGGTACTTACAGTACTGTAGCCTCAGGAGAGGTGCCTCTGGAGCTAGGAGTGCTGCTGGAGCTGGTGCTAGTGCTTCCCCTCCTAGGCGGGAGCTGCCCTCTCCCCAGCGGCTCCGAGAGTGGTACGCGCGGCGCTGCAGTCTCCGGAGTGGCGCTCCTAGTGTCGCGGACCCTGGTGTTGGAGGTGCTACTGCTGCTGGCGGTGTTGCTGGTGCTCCTGGAGGTGCTGCTGGTGCTGGTGCTACTGACGCTGCTGGAGGTACTGCTGGTACTGGTGGTACTGCTGGTGCTGCTGGAGCTGCTAGAGGTACTCCTACTACTGGAGGTGCTGCTGGTGCTGAGGACCCGGGCGTTGGAGCTGCTGCTGGTGCTGAGGACCCGGGTGTTGGAGCTGCTGCTGGTGCTGCGGACCCGGGTGTTGGAGCTGCTGCTGGTGCTGCGGACCCTGGAGTTGGAGCTGCTGCTGGTGCTGCCGACCCTGGAGTTGGAGCTGCTGCTGGAGCTGAGGACCCTGGAGTTGGAGCTGCTGCTGGTGCTGCGGACCCGGGAGCTGGTGCTGCTGGTGTAGCTGGAGACCCTGGAGCTGAGGGTACTGGTGGTGCCTCTGCTGGTTCTGGAGGCGCTGCGCGGCCGCGGCCGTACTTCGTTCCGCTCCTTCAGCAGGTTCTTGGTCAGCCGCCTCCCCCTAGTCCTGCTCCCTCCTTAGAGTGTCCTCCGCCTGTCCAGTCGCAGTCACAGTTACCGCCTGCCTCGCCACTCCCTGGTCCTTCTCCTTACACTGGTCCGACTGGAGGTCTTATAGAGCGTCGTGAGCCTGAGTCTCGTCCTGCGTCGCCAGAGTCTCGTCGTGCGTCACCTGTTCGTGCTGCTCACACTGGTCGTCGTGTTCCGCGTCAGCGTCCTCCTGCTGTCCCAGGCACTCACCAGATGGCACTTCGTCCTTCCACTGCTCCTCAGCGTGTCCCTCTGCCGTCTCCTCCTGCGTCTTCTCTTCCTGCTCTTGCTGACCCGGAGTCTGACTCCCTTCGTGCTGCCAGTCCTACTGTCACGCGTCTCCTCGCCACACTTGTCACTGACCCTTCCTTTGAGTCCTCTGCTGTGTCTGCTCTCGTCGCTGAGTTAGTTGACTTTGCTGCCGCTTGTCGTCTAGACTACGCCGCTAGCCTTGTCGCTGAGTCTGAGTCTGAGTCTGTCTGTCCTTCGTCCGTCGGGGGTGAGTGTGCTCTTGGCACGGACGTCCTTGAGGACAGGCAGGAGGAGTTTGAGTGCTTTGCCGCTGCGTTACCTCATCTCGTGTCCATGCTGGTTGCCCCTGAGGGAGACCCGGATGCTCCAGACATCCCGACCCCGCGCTCTTACGCTGAGGCGATCGCGGGTGAGTACTCCTCTCAGTGGCAGACAGCCATGGACGCAGAGATGGCTTCTTGGAAGTCCACAGGCACCTACGTCGACGAGGTTCCCCCACCTGGGGCGAACATCGTCAGTGGCATGTGGATTTTCAGGGTGAAGCGGCCGCCGGGTTCTCCGCCTGTCTTCAAGGCGCGTTACGTTGCACGAGGCTTCAGTCAGCGAGAGGGAGTTGACTTCTTCCAGACCTTCTCCCCGACCCCGAAGATGACCACTCTTCGGGTTTTGCTGCACGTCGCCGCTCAGCGTGACTACGAGCTGCACTCTCTTGACTTCAGCACAGCTTTCTTGCAGGGCAGCCTGCACGAGGAGATCTGGCTGCGCCGCCCACCTGGCTTCACTGGGTCGTTCCCTCCTGGTACCCAGTGGAGCCTCCGACGGCCAGTCTACGGTCTCCGCCAGGCGCCGCGTGAGTGGCACGACACACTGAGAACTACACTTGCGGCTCTTGGGTTCGCTCCTTCTACTGCTGACCCGTCGCTGTTTCTACGCACCGACACTTCACTGCCGCCGTTCTACATCCTCGTGTACGTCGACGACTTGGTCTTTGCCACTGCTGACACTACGGCACTCGCCCACGTGAAGTCGGAGCTGCAGAAGAGACACACGTGCACAGACCTGGGTGAACTGACAAGCTATCTTGGCTTGCGGATCACCCGGGACAGAGCACGGCGCACCATCACCTTGACTCAGTCACACATGGTGCAGCAGGTCCTTCAGCGCTTCCGCTTCACGTACTCCTCGCCTCAGGCCACTCCTCTGCCTACCGGTCACTCGCTCTCAGCTCTGCCTTCGGATGAGTCCGTAGAGCCGAGTGGCCCGTATCCAGAGCTTGTGGGCTGCCTCATGTACCTGATGACCTGCACTCGACCTGACCTTGCATACCCTCTTAGCATCCTTGCACGCTATGTCGCTCCTGGTCGTCACCGGAAGGAGCACATGGATGCCGCTAAGAGGGTGTTGCGTTACTTGTGCAGTACGTCGGGCATGGGGCTAGTGCTTGGAGGACGAGACCGAGTTGTACTCACTGGGCACTCAGACGCTTCTTGGGCTGACGACCAGGCTACTCAGCGGTCGTCTCAGGGTTACACCTTCAGCCTTGGCTCTGGTTCTGTTTCTTGGCGTTCTACACGCTCGTCTTCCGTTCTCAGCTCCAGTTGTGAGGCTGAGATCTACGCCACAGCCATGGCTGCACAGGAGTTACGCTGGCTCACCTACCTGCTGACCGACTTGGGAGAGCGGCCTCGTTCTCCTCCAGTGTTGTACGTCGACAACAAGGCTACCATTGCCTTGTGTGAGGAGCACAGACTGGAGCACAGAACGAAGCATATCGCTCTACGGTACTTCCTTGCTCGAGAGCTGCAGCAGCGTGGTCAGCTTCGTCTGCGTTACGTGGCCACTCGGGCCAACACTGCTGATGTGTTCACCAAGGCGCTTCAGCCTTGTGACCATCAGCGCTTCTGTACTGTTCTAGGCCTTGTGCCTACTGTGCCTCACTTGCTTACTTCTTGACTCTGTTTGTACTGTGATCTCTATATATATACCTGCATACTTACACTTGCTAGGTTGTGCTCACTGTACCCCTTGCTATATTATTAAACTGCATGTCAACTGGTCTTGTGACCACTTGCTTGTGCTCGGAATTTGTGTGGTTTCCTCGAGATCCACCCTGAGCTTGCTTTGCCCTTCCTGACTGGTCTTGTGACCACTACTTGCTCTGGCTATCCCCCATTTCGCCTATGGGGGTGTGTCAAAACATATGCATAATTGTATCTAGGCTATATTGGGGCTAGCCTTAGGGGGTACACAAATAGTCTCGACACTCTAGTCTTGTACCCCAATCTTCACCTAATCATCATTTCTCGTTCCCTAGCTAGTGATTCTAACATGCTGCCCACCACACAAACATGTCTTTTAACCCAGTCGGTAGCAAGCTGGGCTAATAGTGGTATCATAGCCAAAAAGGTTTTTGGTTCAAATCCCAGTGTGTGCCAAAAGAGCTCCAGTGCCTTAACGAGCCCCACGTAAAGGGGAGACAACCCAAGTGAGGGGAAGATAGTTGGTGGGGTAGTTGGATCGTACCTCAGTTGAGTGTGAGAGGGCTACAGGTGCGGCCTGGAAGGTAATGAGTGTGCTACCCACGATACAAATATGCTCCTTTAACCCAGTCGGTAGCAAGCTGGGCCAACATCAACATCGCATCCTTCCGTCATCTCACCCGCTGTTGACATCTCACTTGGTGTTGACGGGGTTAGATGGCGGCCCAACGTTCTTGAGCGGCCCTCCAGCAGTGGCTTGTGTCCAAACACCCTTCACCCGTATCCCCCTCTCCACAACCTCCCCCTCCCCATCCTTCGCTCGTTCGTCCCCCTCCCCTGCCTGCACCTCTGGTCCACCCCGTTGCTCCAGGGCTGCTGTGCGCACCCACTTGCAGACAAACCTTGCCGTACCGGTTGGACCGTCCAGATGCAAGGCGTAGACCTGGGAAGGAGTGCGAAGGATGGGAAGTTGGCTGAAAAGAGGGCATGGGAAGGAGGGTGTGTGCGTGTGAGGGGAAAGAGGAGATGGGAGAGGAGATGGGAGAGGAGCGAACGTGTGGTTGAACGAGTGAATGAAGGGGTGAGGTTCAACGGTGCTCGCATTTCACGACTATTAAGGCGCCTCAAAGGTAGGTTCGACGGTGCCCGCATTTCACTACACTTTGTCAACCCCACCACATCGCCATCATGCATGCTCCCCATATCATCCCCACATAGCACACACTCCAAACACCCACCATGCCATCGCCATCAAACCAGTAACCGAACTCGATCCCGCCTACTCGAGTCCTCCCTAGCCCACAGCGAGTCCTGCAGCGCCTCTTACAATGCAATGCTTAACACATCTCTCGCACACTAACAGCCCACACCCACCATGCCATCACCATCGAACCAGTGGCTAAACTTGGTCCCGCCCACACGAATCCGCCCCGGCCCACAGCGGTACAGCGTGCCCTGCAACGCCTCTGGTATCCGCCCGCTCACGTTTGCAGGGTTGGAGGGGGAGAGGGTGTAGTCGTGCTCCCCACACGGCTCCAATCCCCCCCTCCACGACTGCTGCTCTATGGCCTGGGAGGTGGGAGTGAAGGGGAGGTGGAGGGACGGGGAGAAAAGGGGAGGGTAGGGAAGGTAGGGGAGGAAGGAGATCAGTCGTGCTCCTCACACGGCTCCAGTCCCTCCCTACACGCCTGCTGCTCTATGGCCCGGGTGGTGGGGGTGCGGAGAGGGGAGGAGAGGGGTAGGGTCGGCAGGGAAGGGAAGGGGAGAGGAAAAAACATTCAGACGGAATGGAAAGGAGGAGGAGGATTACACGATTTATGGGAAATTTCTTTCATAAAACTTCATCACTGAAACGGGAGGGAGGGAAGGAAGGATGCTGCATCCCATCCTGCTCGTGGCCCCAGGAGCGACAACTACCTAGCGCCACAGAGAGCTACAAGGGTGTCGTCATCAGGGAGATTAACCTGTGGCAACCATGAGCCGATTTTTTTGAATTCTGAAAAGATGTTATTTTGTTCTCAGAATCTGTAATGGTTTTACAACTTATGTTCCAAGAGGATTGGACGGGTTGTTGTGGCTGGAGGGTCAGCACTAACCACGACATGCTGAGTTTCCCATCCCATGCTGGTCATAACAATTTGCTGTAGTTTTCTGTAGTTTTGTGTTGTGCCATTTTGATTTGAACCCAATATGTTGGAAATGTACCTCAAACACTAATCATAACGTTATCCGCATACTAGAAAAAAAAAATGTAGCAGGCCTGGTCTTTTGTAATGAGATGAGTCATTCTGTATCGATTTAAGACTCGAATGGACAGCAATTACCAGAAAGTACAGCCGTTAGGTTAGCGAGGAGTCTAGTTTTAGTGACCCTGAGGTCGAGTTTGCGTTAGGGTAGGGCCACAATCACAACTTTTTGGAGCAGTGCAACCCAACATATTGAGCCACGAGGCCATATCTCATCAGGGAGACTACCTGGCAACCTTAGGCTGCAGCCACAACACACTGCACTCAAGCCTCTCTCACCAACACTAGAGACTCTCTTCTCTATGATTCCGTGGTGGTCCCCCGCATGGTTCATCCGCGCAGCGGCGCACCTGCTTAGCCCACGCGGGGGGTTTCAGTAGACCAGATGACGGTAGCGGAACGCGGATGGGTCGACAGTCACACCGTGCGGACGGGAACTGTTGCGCCATCGGGAATTTTGGGGGTCCCGCAATCGGTTGGGAAACCACTAGCTGGCGAGTGGTTTTCGGCTCCAGGCATTTGCCTGGTTTTGGCGATTGGTTTTCTATCCTAGTGGCATCTAGCCGCAGATTGGTTTCCGAATGGGCGAATGACTGCCTGCCATACCTGTACAGATGGTTTGGAAACATTCGGCGAACACGCCGAGGACACCTGGCCGAAACACATTGGGCGCGAAAATGTTTTGATTGGTTGCGCACTTTCATTTTTGTTGAATGTCGCGACATCGTCGTTGTCAGATTTATATGACAGAGCTACTGTAGGCTATAGTGGGGTAGCACATATGGGGTACAGTTTTCTAGGGTTTGTATTTGTACCCAACTTTCCCTTAGTCATTCCCATTCCTGTTTTCTTAATTCACATGGTATAGAGCGGGTTCCTACATGGGACCGTTCCTTCCTAAGGGCCCACCATAACGAATTTTTTTTTTAGCTGCCCGACGCGCATTGCGCCCCTGCCCTAATTTTTTTTTTAGCGCCCCCCCCCCTAGCGGCCCCTACGCGACCCCTACGCGGCCCCTACGCGGCCCCTACCCGGCCCCTACGTCGCCCCTGACGCGGCCCCTACGCGGCCTCTGACGCGGCCCCAACGCGGCCCCTGACGTGGCCCCTACGCGGCCCCTGACGCGGCCCCAACGCGGCCCCTGACGCGGCCCCAACGCGGCCCCTGACGCGGCCCCTACGCAGCCCCTGACGCGGCCCCTGCCGCGGCCCCTGACGCGGCCCCTACGCGGCCCCTACGCTGCCCCTGAGGCGGCCCCTGACGCGGCCCCTGACGCGGCCCCTCCGCCGCCACTACCGCGGCCCCTACGCCGCCCCTGACGCCGCCCCTGACGCGGCCCCTGCCGCGGCCCCTGACGAGGCCCCTGACGCGGCCCCTGACGCGGCCCCTGCCGCGGCCCCTGACGAGGCCCCTGACGCGGCCCCTGACGCGGCCCCTAGGCCGCCCCTGACGCGGCCCCTGACGCGGCCCCTAGGCCGCCCCTGACGCGGCCCCTGACGCGGCCCCTGACGCGGCCCCTGACGCGGCCCCTGCCGCGGCCCCTGCCGCGGCCCCTGACGCGGCCCCTGACGCGGCCCCTGCCGCGGCCCCTGCCGCGGCCCCTGACGCGGCCCCTTCGCCGCCCCTGCCGCAGCCCCTACGCCGCCCCTGACGCGGCCCTCTCCTGCACCTGACGCGGCCCCTAGCGGCCGGCCGCTGCCGTCCCTGAGGCAGCAGCCGCCGCCGTCTCTGCAGCAGCAGTCGCAGCCGAACGGCCGAGCCGCCGAGCCGCCGCGCCGCCCAGCAGCCGAGCCGCCCAGCCGCCGAACCGCCCAGCAGCCGAGCCGCCCAGCAACCGAGCCACCGAGCCGCCCAGCAGCCGAGCCGCCGAGCCGCCCAGCAACCGAGCCGCCGAGCCGCCCAGCAGCCGAGCCGCCGAGCCGCCCTGCAGCCGAGCCACCCGAGCCGCCCTGTCCGGTAAGAGCAGCGCCCCTTTCACAGCACTGCCCTCACCCTACTGTTTGCGCTGCTAGTCTACTACTGTCATGGCTACCCCTAGTGTCCTCGCTTTTGACGCTGAGGGTCGGGCCATTGACTTTGATGTCTGGATAGATGACCTGCAGCTTTTCTTACAGTGCGACAGGGCAGACGGCCTCTCCCTCTTTGACCTCACTTCTGGTGCCTCTCCTGCCCCCGCTGCTGATGCTGACGCCACTGTTCGCTCACAGTGGGCCACGCGCGATGCTGCTGCACGTCTTGCTGTGCGTCGCCACCTGCCTACCTCTGAGCGTGCGCACTTTAGCCAGTACAAGAGTGCTCAGACCTTGTACGACGTTGTAGTTGCGCGCTACTCCTCCCCTGCCACTGCTGCACTGAGCCGCCTCATGCTACCGTACCTCTTCCCTGACCTTGCTGCCTTTCCCACAGTCGCTGACCTCATTACGCACCTCCGCACTAGTGACACTCGCTACCGCGCTGCGCTTCCTGCTGAGTTCTGCGCCAAGAACCCCCCCCCCCATGTACATCACCCTCTACTACATAGTTACCCGGCTCCCTGACTCCCTTCGCGTAGTCAGGGACCACTTCCTCTCAGTTTGCCCCACCACTCTCACCGTTGACCTCCTCGAGAAGTCCCTCCTAGCAGCAGAGAAGAGCATAGTCGCTGTAGGAGCCTCTCGTGGTGACCCTCGCACCCCCATCTTTGAGGGGTGTTCCCCCTCCCCCCTTTTGCCCTCTGTTGCCTCTGCTGCTGCAGCCGACCTCGTTGGGCTTGAGTCGGTCGGTGCGGCGTCTACCCCTAGCGGGAGACGTCGCCCTGGCAAAGGCAAGGGGGGCAGGGGCACTGGAGGAGCTAGCGGGGGCGGTGGAGGCGGAGGTGGAGGCGGTGGAGGGGGTGGGGGTGGCGGTGGGGGTGGTGGCGGGGGTGGAGGTGTCGGTGGCGGCAGTGGAGGCGGAGGCGGAGGCGGCGGTGGCGGTGGGAGCGGAGGTGGCGGCGGTGGAGGAGGAGGCGGCGGAGGAGGTGGAGCTGGTCGGGGTGGCGCTGCGCAGAGGGTCGGCTCCGGTGGTGGTCAGCGCCAGCAGCAGCAGCAGCAGCAGCAGCAGCAGCAGCAGCAGCAGCAGCAGCAGCAGCGCACTCGTGACATCCCCTCCCCTCAGCAGCTCCGTGAGTGGTACACTGCACGCCAGAGGGGTTGGGGTACTGGTCCGTGCACCTACGTCCTCCGCACCGGCGACCGCGCGGGTGACCAGTGCGGGGGTGCGCACTCCACCCAGCGCTGCTTTGGCCGCCTGACGGACGCTTGGCGTCACCAGTTCCCTGAGGCCACTGAGATCCCCCGCTGGGGTGAGCTGTCTAGGGCGGGTGTAGCTGTCTTTGACCTTGACTTTGATGCTATTCTTGCTGCCATGTATACTGTGACTATTAGTGATGAGGGTGACTGTTACCGGTGTTTTCCGCCCGACCCGGGCATTGAGACTGCTGCTCTAGGTACTGGTGAGGCTGCTGCTCTAGGTGCTAGCGAGGCTGCTTCTCTAGGTGCTAGCGAGGCTGCTGCTCTAGGTGCGTCTGCTCTCTCAGGTGCTGGTGAGTCTGCTCTCTCAGGTTCTGCGTCGGCTTCGGCCTCCCACACCTTCACCCTTGACTCGGGGGCTTCTCGCTCCTTCTTTCGAGACCGCACCACACTCACGCCGCTTGGCCGGCCAGTTGCAGTCTCTCTGGCAGACCCCTCTGGGGGTCCTGTCCTTGCTCACTTCTCCACTGTCCTCCCGTGTCCGGCGGCCCCCTCTGGCACCCTGTCTGGTCTTTACCTCCCCTCGTTCTCTACGAACTTGGTGAGTGGTGCTGACCTACAGGATGCGGGGGTTCACCAGTTCACTCCTGCGAGTCAGCGGGTGACCCACTGCACGGACGCTCGGACAGGCCGACACCTGGCCACGTTTACACGTCGGCCGGGGTCGAGCCTGTACACACTGACCACTGCGTCTCCTCCGGTCACTGCGTCTGGTCAGGTAGCTGCGTCAGGTCAGGTGTTTGCTGCAGCGTCCAGGTCTGGTCCTGAGTCTGCCCCCTGTTCGTGTCGCCTCCTGTCTCACGACACTCTCCTCTGGCACCACCGCCTTGGTCACCCCTCCCTGCTTCGTCTCCGAGGCATGGCCTCCCGTGTCCTTGTCTCTGGTCTTCCCCGGTCCCTCCCTCCCCTTCCTCCGGGGCCTGGCCCTACCTGCGTCCCCTGTGTCGAGGGGCGGCAGCGGGCTGCCCCTCACTCCTCCCAGTTTCCTCCGACAGAGGCCCCGCTGCAGACGCTTCACATGGACGTGTGGGGCCCGGCCCGCGTCCGTGGACAGGCTCACGAGCGCTACTTCCTGCTGGTGGTTGACGACTACTCGCGTTACACCACAGTCTTCCCCTTGCGCAGCAAGGGTGATGTCACTGAGGTGTTGATCGACTGGATCCGCGCAGCTCGTCTCCAGCTCAGGCAGAGCTTCGGCTCGGACTTTCCTGTTCTGCGTCTGCACTCTGACAGAGGTGGAGAGTTCTCCTCTGGCCTTCTGCGAGCCTACTGTCGTGCACGAGGCATCCGCCAGACCTTCACGCTTCCGGACTCTCCACAGCAAAATGGGATTGTTGAGCGCCGCATTGGCATGGTCATGGACGTCGCCCGTACGTCCATGATGCATGCGGCTGCCCCCCATTTTCTGTGGCCGTTTGCTGTTCGGTACGCGGCGCATCAGATCAACCTTCACCCCAGGGTCTCCATGCCGGAGACCTCCCCAGCCTTGCTGCGGACGGGGAAGGTTGGCGATGCGTCTGCGTTCCGTGTCTGGGGATCTCGGGCGTTTGTCCGCGACTTGTCTGCGGACAAGCTGTTCCCTCGTGCTGCTCCTTGCGTCTTCCTTGGCTTCCCCCCTGACGCGCCAGGGTGGCAGTTCTACCACCCCACCTCTCGCCGTGTTCTGTCCTCCCAGGACGTCACGTTTGACGAGTCGGTCCCCTACTACCGCCTCTTCCCCTACCGCACTCCGTCCCTCCCCCCGCCACCGCTCTTCCTTGTACCAGGTCCCCCCCCGGTAGACCCCCTCCCCCCTCAGGGTCCTTCCCCTTCAGGTGTGTCCCAGGTAGACGCAGTCGAGCCTGTCGAGGTTACTGGTGACTCTGGTGCTGCTGAGGGTGCTGAGCCTGGGGGTGCTGACTCTGGGGGTGCTGAGCCTGGGGGTGCTACTACTGGGGGTGCTGAGCCTGGGGGTGCTGAGCCTGGGGGTGCGGAGCCTGAGGGAGCTGGGCCTGCTCGTGTGGCGTCTGGCGGTGCTGAGCCTGGAGGTTCTCCGGGTGCTTCGTCTCGGCAGGAGCCACTCTCTCCACAGGAGCTGCGCGAGTGGTTTGCCCGGCGCTGGAGGCGTGCTGCTGGAGCTGGAGGTTCTTCGGCTGCTGAGGGTGCTGGTGCCGTGGGTCCCGGAGGTGCTCGTACTGGGAGTACTGGAGCTGCTGGGCCTGCGGGTACGACTGGAGCTGGAGCTGCTGAGGGTGTTGGCGCTGAGGCTACTGCTGTCGGTCCTGGAGGCGGTCCTGCTGGGGGTACTACTGGTGCGGCTGGAGGTCCTGGAGTTGGAGGTGCTGCTGGCGCTGGTGCTGCCGCTGGGGGTACTGGTGCTGTCCCTGCTGTGTCTGGAGTCGCCGCGCGGCCTCGGCCGTACTTCGTTCCGCTCCTTCAGCAGGTTCTTGGTCTCCCGCCTTCTACTGGTCCTCCTCCTCCCTTAGAGTGTCCACAGCTTGTCCCGTCACAGTTCCAGTTACAGCCGGCCTCCCCACTGCCCGCTCCCTCTCCCTACACTGGTCCTACTGGAGGTCTTGCTGAGCGTCGTGAGCCTGCGTCCCGCCCTGCGTCGCATGTCCGTGCTGCTCGCACTAGTGGTCGTGGTTCGCGTCAGCGTCCTCCTCCTGTCCCTGGCACGCACCGGATGTCTCTGCGTCCGTCCACTGCTCCTCTGCGTGCCCCTTTGCCTTCTCCTCCTGAGTCCTCTCTTCCTGCTCTTCCTGACCCGGAGTCGGACTCTCTTCGTGCTGCCAGTCCTACTGTCACACGTCTCCTTGCTACTGTTGTCACTGACCCTTCCTTTGAGTCCACTGCTGCGTCTGCCCTAGTTACTGAGCTCGTCGACTTTGCTGCTCGCTGTCGTCTAGACTACGCTGCTAGTCTTGTTGCTGAGTCTGTCTGTCCTCCGTCCGTCGGGGGTGAGTGTGCCCTTGGCACGGACGTCCTTGAGGACAGGCAGGAGGAGTTCCAGTGTTTGGCTGCTGCTTCACCTCATCTCGTGTCCGTACTGCTTACCCCTGAGGGAGACCCGGATGCACTTGACATCCCGACTCCGCGCTCTTACGCGGAGGCGATAGAGGGTCCCTACTCCTCTCAGTGGCAGGCAGCTATGGACGCAGAGATGGCTTCCTGGAAGTCCACAGGCACCTACGTCGACGAGGTTCCCCCGCCTGGGGCGAACATCGTCAGTGGCATGTGGATTTTCAGGGTGAAGCGGCCGCCGGGTTCTCCGCCTGTCTTCAAGGCGCGTTACGTGGCTCGTGGCTTTAGTCAGCGGCAGGGAGTTGACTACTTTCAGACCTTCTCTCCCACCCCGAAGATGACCACTCTTCGGGTACTGCTGCACGTAGCTGCTCACCGCGACTACGAGCTGCACTCTCTTGACTTCAGCACTGCTTTCTTGCAGGGTAGCCTGCACGAGGAGATCTGGCTGCGTCGCCCACCTGGCTTCACTGGGTCTTTTCCTCCTGGCACCCAGTGGAGCCTCCGGCGGCCAGTCTACGGTCTCCGCCAGGCACCTCGTGAGTGGCACGACACACTGAGGACTACACTTGCGGCTCTTGGGTTTGCTCCCTCTACTGCCGACCCGTCGCTGTTTCTGCGCACCGACACTTCTTTGCCGCCGTTCTACATCCTCGTGTACGTCGACGACTTGGTCTTTGCCACAGCTGACACTGCTGGACTCGCCCACGTGAAGTCCGAGCTGCAGAAGAGACACACGTGCACAGACCTGGGTGAACTGCGCAGCTACCTTGGCTTGCAGATCACCCGGGACAGAGCACGCCGCACCATTACCCTGACTCAGTCACACATGGTGCAGCAGGTCCTTCAGCGCTTCGGCTTCACGTACTCCTCGCCTCAGGCCACTCCTCTGCCTACTCGCCACTCGCTCTCAGCTCTGCCTTCGGATGAGTCCGTAGAGTCGAGTGGCCCGTACCCAGAGCTTGTTGGCTGCCTCATGTACCTGATGACCTGCACACGACCTGACCTTGCATACCCTCTTAGCATTCTCGCACGCTATGTTGCTCCTGGGAGACACAGACCGGAGCACATGGCTGCAGCGAAGAGGGTGTTGCGCTACTTGTGCAGTACGTCGGGCATGGGGCTTGTGCTTGGAGGGCAGAGTCCATTGGTCCTCACTGGGCACGCAGACGCTTCTTGGGCTGACGACCAGGCTACGCAGCGGTCGTCACAGGGTTACACCTTCAGCCTTGGTTCCGGTTCTGTTTCGTGGCGGGCTACCCGCTCGTCTTCTGTTCTCGGCTCCAGTTGTGAGGCTGAGATCTACGCTGGGGCCATGGCTGCACAGGAGCTTCGCTGGCTCACCTACCTGCTGACTGACCTCGGAGAGCCGCCTCGTTCTCCTCCAGTGCTGTACGTAGACAACAAGGCCATGCTGGCCTTGTGTCGAGAGCAGAGACTGGAGCACAGAACGAAGCACATTGCTCTCCGCTACTTCCTTGCTCGTGAGCTACAGCAGCGTGGTCAGCTGCGACTTGCGTACGTGGCCTCTCAGGCCAACACTGCTGATATCTTCACCAAGGCACTTGCGCCTTGTGATCATCAGCGTTTCTGTACTCAGCTGGGCCTTGTGCCTACCTTGCCTCACTTGCTCACCTCTTGACCTTGTTTGTACTGTTGCATATATATATACACGTGCTCTTGCTTGTCTAGCCTTATATATATATGTAATCCTCCATGTGAACTTGCCTTGTGGCCTTGAACTTGTGCTCGGAATGTGTGGTGACTTTGTGATCCACCCTGAGCTTGCTTTGCTTTGCTTGACTGGTCTTGTGACCCCTTGTTCTCCCCCACTTTGCCTATGGGGGTGTGTCAGATTTATATGACAGAGCTACTGTAGGCTATAGTGGGGTAGCACATATGGGGTACAGTTTTCTAGGGTTTGTATTTGTACCCAACTTTCCCTTAGTCATTCCCATTCCTGTTTTCTTAATTCACAGTCGTGAACATCGAAAACTACACCAAAAAATGGCAATGCTATCCTACAATCCTGATATGCTCGAATTGTGACAGTATCGCAGCAATAAATATTAATGATACTACACTTGCAACAAATTTCGTTATAGTAACACCCGATGAAACCAATTAGCGTAGATAAATATAGCAGTACAGTTGTTAGGTTTCAATAATACGTACGACAGATATATACGAAAATATATATACAGCAGCTAATCTGATTTAAAATTTCCAGCTAACAATATCAACAATGAAACACAATACATTAAAATAACAGTACAACTAACACAAAACCCAGCCGACACAACACATACTAAACCTACCTAGTACTAAAACCGCTTCGTACTAAATTACTAAACTAGTACAAAAGCATCAACGCGAGCACGGAAACAAAGACTACAGTTCCAGAGCTGCACAATGCAGAACATTTGTAGCAGTAACAAACACCAACAGAACAAAACCAAGGTACAGTAAGTAGAGAACAATGCAGGAAAACGAAAGCTTACCAGAGACATGCTAACCACAGCAGGTAGTCTGCCAAAACCTAACGATACGCCATCCACGATCTGCCACAACATGGGAAAAAAAAAAAACAGATTAATATGAGCTCATCATG
Source organism: Closterium sp. Naga37s-1 (assembly GCA_947471745.1). NCBI lineage: Eukaryota > Viridiplantae > Streptophyta > Zygnematophyceae > Desmidiales > Closteriaceae > Closterium > Closterium sp. Naga37s-1. The sequence continues at coordinate 4,823,551 of CANJKZ010000048.1, forward strand.
AATGGCACGATTGTCTGGAACGAAGCAAAAACAGAAGAATAGAACAACACATGATCGACTAGGCAGCGCACCTCAAAGTTTCACACGATTCTGTGCAGACCGCCTTCACGTCTGCTCCACACGTCGCCTGCATGTATCAACATCTGACAGCAAAGAAGCGAGACGGTGACAAGGTTGATGAATCCAAAAGCAATTTTAGAGGAGCATACGAGATGGCTTACCAGTGCCGAGATTAGAGAAGCTGCATCCAAAAGCATTGCCTTGCACTGATGTCCTTGTTGTTGTTGTCGGCGGCGACCTAAAGCACTTCGACACTGCAGAAACTGAGGTGAGAAATAACACTAAGCGAATTGAAGTCGCGAACGTAACAAGTCGCGAATGTGAGGAGCTAAGCCTCAACCGTGAGAAGGAACGGGTCACAAACGAGTGAAGGAAAAAAAACTGGAATCACAAAAGTCACGTCTCTAACAGCTCGTCGATGAGAATGAAAGAGCTCGTGCTTGCTGCTGGAACAACGAGCTCAAGGTGACGACGAACAAGCAGGCACATGGAACCGGTAGCTGGATGCATGCACCTCACCTCACCTCACCTCACCAATGAGAGCCTCGCGACGAAACCTGCCACTGGCTTACAACGTGAGGTTTCGAAACCAGCAAGGCAACCGCCAACGTGGCGTCGAATGTTCTGATTCGGCCCTTCAGTGGCTCAGCAGTGAAAACGGGATTTGGATTGGTGCTCGCAACAGATAGGACATTCCACTTAGCAGCGCTGTCGCAGTTCTGAGCAACGATTGGTTACATTGGCATCTTAGCTTTCTGAGGTATACAACGATATCCAGCTCGACAAATAGAAATGGCTCGCTAACTGCTGCCAGCTCGACAAATGTGGTGTGGGTTACAAGCTGTGGTGCAGCTGGGCAGCTGTACACATAATGTTCAAACCAAATACCCGTCAGATAGAAAGATATTTCATCCAATATCTCTTTTCAAAATCCAGCAATATTAAGCACAAATGGTCACAAATAGAGGCGAGAACTGACCAGAGGTAAAAAAATCCCAACGCATTGTGCGTTTATCACTGAGTTTCTATCATAAATGAATTTAACAAATAAAATTTAATAGTTTCCTGATTTTGGATAACATAGGTATATAAATATATATTTTCGTTAATTTTGTAGTCATACGTACACATGTTTGTACACCAAATATTGCACAATTATCTTGTACATAAATATTTTCGTAGACATTACAAAGCCTTTACCTCCTTCCTATCAACACCACGTTATCCAATGGGTTATATTAACGTTGTCAATTATCATTTTTCATCTAACAAACATCCATAACATTACTATGATATTATGCATCATATGGAGCTACAAATTTATCAATCCCAGCCCTACTTTGTTTACAAATATTATCATTCATGATATTGTTGTTGTTGCTGTTTGTTATTGCTGTTGTTGCTGTTGTTGTTGCTGTTGTTGTTGCTGTTGCTGTTCTGTTGCTGCTGCTGTTGCTTTTGCTGCTGCTGTTTCTGTTGCTGTGGCTGTTGCTGTTGCTGTTGCTGTTGCTGTTGCTGCTTTTGTTGCTGTTGTTGTTGCTGTTGTTGTTCTGTTCCTGCTGCTGTTGCTGCTGCTGTTGCTGCTGCTGTTGCTGCTGTTGTTGCTGTTGTTGTTGCTGCTGCTGTTGCTGTTGCTGTTTCTGTTGCTGTGGCCGTTGCTGTTGCTGTTGCTGTTGTTGTTGCTGTTGTTGTTGCTCTTGCTGTTCTGTTCCTGCTGCTGTTCCTGCTGCTGTTGCTGTTGCTGTTGCTGCTTCTGTTTGTTGCTGCTGTTGTTGTTGCTGTTGTTGTTGCTGTTGTTGTTGCTGTTGCTGTTCTGTTGCTGCTGCTCTTGCTGCTGCTGTTGCTGGTGTTGTTGCTGTTGCTGTTGCTGCTGTTGTTGTTGCTGTTGTTCTTGCTGCTGCTGCTGCTGCTGCTGCTGTTGCTGTTGCTGCTGCTCTTGCTGCTGCTGTTGCTGCTGTTGTTGCTGTTGCTGTTGCTGCTGTTGTTGTTGCTGTTGTTCTTGCTGCTGCTGCTGCTGCTGCTGTTGCTGTTGCTGCTGCTGTTGTTGTTGTTGTTGTTGTTGTTGTTGTTGTTGTTGTTGTTGTTGTTGTTGTTGTTGTTGTTGTTGTTGTTGTTGTTGTTGTTGTTGTTGTTGTTGTTGTTGTTGTTTTTGCGTTTGTTGTTATGGAGTGTCTTATGAGTTGTGCCAAATGTCCACTAAAAAATCAGCTCAATCCAATAAAAATATGTATGTAAATTAGAATCGCAAATAATTATTTTTTAATGGTCACCCTTTTATGCGTAAACCAAGTAAGGGACGGAATTTGTGCTGAAAATATAAGACACGAACCATTATGATGCTTTTAAAGATTACCAGGAGAATCTCTTCCAAGCTACAATATTAACAAAATGTCATAAAACAAGTTATACGAAATGTACAAGTCGATAAATTGCAACAGTTCAAACAATCGAATTCAGCTCCTCCCTCCGATATCGAGATCCAAATTCCTGGGAAGGCGCAGCCCATGATTGGTTCGCAAACAACCAAAGGCATTTCCAAGCCTCTGCCAAACCGAACAGTCACCACCCGTGCCTCGAAAACAGTACAAACCCAACCAGATTTCGGACGAACCCTGTGGCTACACGCAAACAACTCGCCCGAAAACCTAGGAAGTAGCCAACCATTGGCCAACTCTATAGGTTTGCGAGGCGAAGGCTACTGGTTTCCCCCCCCCATTTGCCAGCGACTGGTTTTCTACACGAAAACTACTCAAGCTAGTTTTGCGATGGCGGGCTGCGACGGGGGAAATTTGTCTTCTGTGTCTTCTGCTGCCACTCTTCCGCTCCGTTTGCCGCCGCTGGTTCGAGTGCCGGCGCGACTCTTCGGGTGAGGGTACCGAGACAGAGCGGAGCAATGTGCGACGAGCGATGTGCGACGACAAATTTGGACAATGTTCTTTGACCCTGCTGGCTTGTCGATGCGCGTTACTGGCAACGACGACAACGGCTCGAGTTGAGATAAGATTCGCACAGTGGACATTTTGCACGAGATCATGCCTTGCTGGCTTCACAACGAGATCAGTGATGCTGCGAGATTTTAACGCGGCGTGCAGTGAGCAATGCAGTTGTCCGTGCAGTGAAGGGCACGTCACTCGAGGTGCAAAGGCCAAAGCTTCATTACCTCATCTGTGAAGCAAACCTGGCATATGTGAATGTTAACTTTCTGTGGATGGAGGCTTGTGGAGGCTTTGAGAGCTCCGTTTTCCCTCACTGCAATGGAGCCGCAGCCCAAGTTGCGCAAGAAGAACCAATCTTGCGCAAGGTTGAGTGCTACTTGGGAGGGTGAACGCAGAGTCGAGCAGGTGGAAGAAAAGCTGGGCGAAACCTGAGCATAATCTCGCCCCGCGCAACGCCTCGGGTTCTCTCTTCAGAATGTTTGGCAGCGGATATGCTCGACCAATGTCGTTCGGGTTCAAACCGGGTTTAGGATACGTTATCATCGCACAACACCCACTCTTTCTTGCTAGGGTCTGACGAAATGCTCAGTGGCGATTGGTGGGTGAACGTGCTGACATGAAGACAAACAGGTGCCCGGATTACAACATAGCTGTGACGAAATCCCTGAACGAGGGGAAATCGGGGAAGGAGCCTGTGGGCGATTCGGCGTGAGGTAGTCACGTCACCAATGTCGTGGGTGGTGGCAAATGAAGTCGTTTGAGTCGCGATCGTACGGCGCTGAAGCAGCTGGCTGAGATCAACGGTGAGGAAGATTTTTTCTAGCAAAAGGCCGGCAGGAAGACGGGGATGGGAAAGCCAACCGCGCGAGAGAATTACGGCACCGGCATACGGTTGGGCAGGGCATTGCTCCTGTCGCGGTTATACCGTGCTATATGTCTGAAAAGAGACCGCTCCACCTTATGTCCCACCTTTTCCGCGCACGCGTACAGTGTACAGTTGCTGGCTGACCATACATATCAGGGTTAGACCGTTTTGTTGTTTCTCGTCTCGCGTGCAATACCACGTCTACCAATGATATCTACCTGTGAACCAATAATGTTGTCGCACGCAACCACATTGGTTCATAACAGGCCTGTCGCTACAAGGGCATTTGCCCTTTTGCCCTTGAATTCACGTGCTTGTTTGAGCCCAACTCAGAGAATTCAAGTGCTGGCTTTGAGGCCAGGCCTTTTTCCGTAAGGGCTGGTCTAGCTCCTAACCCAGATTTCACGTATACGTTCAAAGCCCATCCCCACCCCCCCACCCCCTCGTTCCCTTGTTATTCATTCCCTGCTTACGTAAAACACCTTACCTACCAGTTCCCCCGATGCAGTGAAGATCGGGTTATGTGTCTGCTATGTACCGCAGCCCTTAGGTGTATTTGAACATCAACCTACTTTTATGATGTGGTTTCGCTCAAGTGCAGAAGGATGTGTAGCCCTGAATCTAAGTGTTGAAATTGGGCTCAACCCGGAAAATTAAGGGCTGAAATTAGGCCACCTCAGCCCGCTAAGTTCTTCGACCAGGGCAAGCGACAGCCCTGGTTCATAACAGGACAGGACACCGCGTCACCGTTGATTGAGACACTAAAGTATGCTCCAGCCAATAACACCGAGCCGCATCGTACTATGGAAGTGATCATGCTCAAGTGAATGGTTTAGAGCGAACGGGCTTAATTCTGCTTGCTCTAAACTGTATGTATACTGTAACCCTAAGCCAGCACCACCACATGCTACCTGTGCCGTGATGCGTCATAGCATGGTAGCCTTGCCAGCCCAGGTGCCATGGAAATGGTATGGCACATGTGACTGCAAATGCACCACTGCTACCGGGGGTGCGGCCACATCCCTGGCATCAAGCACCACCACATGCGACTTGTGTCGCGTTGCATCATACACAAACGCAGCCAGATACCCCTCGTCCTCCTTACTGGCGTCCTCGTTATCAGTGCCACTGTTCGGAATGAAGCTGCACTCGTTGACGTAGCAGCCAGGTGGCGTGACGTGAGTGGTCACTTGCTTGGTCTTCAGATCGTACTTCTGAATACAGTTCAAGTACCCATACTCACCCATCTTCTTCCCTTCCTCCTCCCCACCCTCTTCCTCCCTCCCCTCCTCCCCTTCCTCTCCCTCCGCTCCCTCCTCCCCCTCCCCATCCTCCTCGCCCTTCACTCCTGCTCCTCCATACCACACGCCATCCCCCAACCCGCCGTTTCTCCACAGCTCCTCCCTATCCCTCTCAGGCATGGACCCCAGCACATACAAATACCTGCTCTTCCTGCTGGTGTAAGCCGGGTTCATTACGGCGAACTCCATGCCTAGCACCGGACCTCGCGTGCCAGGTTCGGAGTGCATGGCTCGGCGGCGGGAGAGGAGGTCCCAGGTGTTGGTGTCAATGACAAGCTCCCACACAGAGCATTGGTTGCTGCGCTGCCACGATTCTCCATACATGTCCTTGAACACCCCCTCCAACCCATCCCGAGGGCCGTCCTGGTTGGAAGGGAGGCGAGCAAGGGGTGGTTGAGGGAAAGAATGCACACAAACATGAAAATCACACAGAGCACTGGTTGCTGCGCTGCCATGATTCTCCGTACATGTCCTTGAACACTCCCTCCAGCCCATCACGAGGCCCGTCCTGGTGGGAAGGGAAATGAGCAACAAGAAATGGGCAATAAGAGGCGGGCAAGGGACATTCGAGCAAAAGAGTGTAGAGGCATCGATTTCACACAGAGCACTGGTTGCTGCACTGCCATGTCCCCCCATATATGTCCTTGAACACCCCCTCCAACGCATCCCGCGGCCCGACCTGGTAAGAAAAGATTGCATCATAAAAACCTGAATCACTAAGCAAAGGAAAAGTGTGGCTTGGAGGGGCGGCAGGGTCGTGGGAGGCAGACAGGGGGCGGTTGGAAGAAGCGCCACACAGGGGTGTAGTCAGCCCTGTCACGTGAAGTGAAGCCAGTCAGTCAGTCACCCTCCTCATATGCGTTGCAGAATCGGTCGTTAGTAGGAGAAGGGCCGGTTAGAGGCGGCTAAAAGAATAGCCACGTGCTAAAAGTGATGTTTTGAGACGTCTCAAAACGTGATGTCAACAAGTGATGACTCACCAGGACAGTCAGCAGCACGTGCAGCTTGTCGCCATCCTCATAGGCGTTGCAGAAGTGGTAGTTGGAGAAGGGCGGCCACACGTCCAGCTGCACCTCCACTGACAGGCTCTCCTTGCCCACCACCACCACCCTCGCATGTGCACCTGCTCCCCAACGACTGCTGCCCTGAGGTGCTCTGAGGTGCTCTGACGTGCTCTGAGGTGCTATAAAACCTCTGAGGTGCTCTGAGGTGCTCTAAAACCTCTGAGGTGCTCTGAGGTGCTCTAAAACCTCTGAGGTGCTCTGAGGTGCTCTAAAACCTCTGAGGTGCTCTGAGGTGAAGCAACGCGACTTACCAGCACGGTTAAGAGCACATGCAGCTTGTCGCCATCCTCATACGCGTTGCAGAAGTGGTAGTTGGAGAAGGGCGGCCACACGTCCAGCTGCACCTCCACTGACAGGCTCTCCTTGCCCACCACCACCACCCGAGTGGGCTTTGACTCGTCGTACGTGAACCTGTTGCCCAACGACTGCTTCCCTGCTAGCATCTGCACGTGATAGGGATAGGGAACAAGGGGGGCGCATGGAAAGGTAAAGGAGAACGAGTATGGTGGGATGGTGGATTGTTGAGATGCACTGAGACACGTCAGACTTGAGCCTGTTGCACAGCGACTGCTGCTCTGCTGGCATCTGCATGCGATAGGGGATGAGGAGGGTGTAGCGCAGGGAAGGACTTATAACGAGTATGGTGACCCCCCCCCCCCCGGGCCACCCCACTAATGTTCAGTTCAGAGACGTCACAAGACTCCCATGTGATGTTTGCGTCACAGACGTAACAACAAATCGGGCTGAGTAGGCTTGGAGAGAGTGCAGCAGAAACAGCTTTATGGGCTGCGGGTGAGTAACGCATCAGCAGCAGGTCTGCGGGTGAGTAACGCGTCAGCAGCAGGTCTGCGGGTGAGTAACGCGTCAGCAGCAGGTCTGCGGGTGAGTAACGCGTCAGCAGCAGGTCTGCGGGTGAGTAACGCGTCAGCAGCAGGTCTGCGGGTGAGTAACGCGTCAGCAGCAGGTCTGCGGGTGAGTAACGCGTCAGCAGCAGGTCTGCGGGTGAGTAACGCGTCAGCAGCAGGTCTGCGGGTGAGTAACGCGTCAGCAGCAGGTCTGCGGGTGAGTCGCATCAGCAGGTAACAAAACTTTTAAAGGGAACGGGTAACTGAAAGGTGTACAAGATTACATGGAACAGAGGAGAGCAGTGGAGGGCAGAGGAGTGCAGAGGAGTGCAGAGGAGTGCAGAGAGGAATAGAGAAGAAGAGGTCAGAGCAGAGCAGAGGGCAATATAGGGCAAGAAGCGCGCACCTGAGCAACGTCTCCAGCAGAGGCGGCGTAAGGAGGGATGGTGAAGACGAGGAAGCGGGACGACATGGCGCAGTCGTGCACGAGAGCCACCTCTGGCGAGCCCTGCAGCGCGCCCATGCGCGTGTGCTGCCCGTCTGCTGCGATTGCGAATGGCTGCATGCCGAACAGCACACTGCCGAAGTTGTACAGCTCTGGTGGAGTGTGGCGTGGGGAAGGCGGGCAGGAAGAGAGGACAGGTGCGGGAGGTGTGCGGGGACAAGCAGTGGTGGGGGCAGAACGGGAGTTGGGACAGTTTTGGAAGGGAGAAGGGGGATTGGATTGGGGGCGGGTGGGAAGCACGAGTGCCACCTCTGGCGAGCCCTGCAGTGCGCCCATGCGTGTGTGCTTCCCGTCCGCTGCTAGGGCGAATGGCTGCATGCCGAACAGCACACTGCCGAAGTTGTACAGCTCTGGTGGGGAGAGAGGGTGGGGTGGGTGGATGCGGCGGGTGGGGGTGGGGTGGGGGTGGGTGGTTTGGCATGGGTCAGGCGGGGGCTGGGATGAGCAGAGAAGAAGAGGGCGAATGGCTGCATGCCGAACAGCACACTGCCAAAGTTGTACAGCTCTGGTGGAGGGATGTGCGAGAGAGGGGGAATTGGGGAGTGGGCACACTGTTGCAGAGTATTTCTGAGGTTCTCAAAAATACTCTGCAACATCGAGGGGGAATTGGGGACTGGGCACACTGTACAGCTGTGGTTGTGGAGAGGGAGGAGGTAGAGAGAGCGAGAGAGAGAGAGAGAGGACTTAGCCTCTGTCCCTTGCCTCTGTCCCTTGCCTCCAAGCTATATAAGGGTCCCGTACGGGCCTCTCTCCTCATTAGTTCATTCTGTTTTTCAGTTTCCCGTAGGCGGAGAGAGCGAGAGGACTTAGCCTCTGTCCCTTGCCTCCAAGCTATATAAGGGTCCCGTAGGGGCCTCTCTCCTCATTAGTTCATTCTGTTTTTCAGTTTCCCGTAGGCAGAGAGAGCGAGAGAGAGAGAGAGGACTTAGCCTCTGTCCCTTGCCTCTGTCCCTTGCCTCCAAGCTATATAAGGGTCCCGTAGGGGCCTCTCTCCTCATTAGTTCATTCTGTTTTTCAGTTTCCCGTAGGCGGAGAGAGCGAGAGAGAGCGAGAGGACTTAGCCTCTGTCCCTTGCCTCCAAGCTATATAAGGGTCCCGTAGGGGCCTCTCTCCTCATTAGTTCATTCTTTTTTTCAGTTTCCCGTAGGCAGAGAGAGCGAGAGAGAGAGAGAGGACTTAGCCTCTGTCCCTTGCCTCTGTCCCTTGCCTCCAAGCTATATAAGGGTCCCGTAGGGGCCTCTCTCCTCATTAGTTCATTCTTTTTTTCAGTTTCCCGTAGACAGAGAGAGCGAGAGAGAGAGAGAGGACTTAGCCTCTGTCCCTTGCCTCTGTCCCTTGCCTCCAAGCTATATAAGGGTCCCGTAGGGGCCTCTCTCCTCATTAGTTCATTCTTTTTTTCAGTTTCCCGTAGACAGAGAGAGCGAGAGAGAGAGAGAGGACTTAGCCTCTGTCCCTTGCCTCTGTCCCTTGCCTCCAAGCTATATAAGGGTCCCGTAGGGGCCTCTCTCCTCATTAGTTCATTCTGTTTTTCAGTTTCCCGTAGGCGGAGAGAGCGAGAGAGAGAGAGAGGACTTAGACTCTGTCCCTTGCCTCTGTCCCTTGCCTCCAAGCTATATAAGGGTCCCGTAGGGGCCTCTCTCCTCATTAGTTCATTCTGTTTTTCAGTTTCCCGTAGGCGCTCGCGCCGGCGGCCTGCGGCCGCCAGCGCTCGCGTTGCGCGGCCTTCGGCCGCGTGCTTTGGGGCGGTAAGGTTTAGCAGCAAGACAAACAATAACCAAACAACACAAGACAGCGATGGGCCACGTGCCCAAGTACTAGACCACGAGATGCAAAGGGTCTACGCGCGGAGGGCGCCGGAAACTACATCAGATGGGCCTCCAGCGCCGCGAGGATACCGCGCATGGTCCTCCACAGTTGCTGGACCACTAACGCGGTCGCGCCTACAACTTCAACCCCGCCACCAGCCTGGAGGTGTGCGGTCAGACCCTGGACCGTTCCGTCCAGTTCTGAAACCGCAACGCCTCCCATCGCGGGCGCTCCCAGCAAGGGTAGGAGGAGGAAGGCAAGTTGCGCCGCCGCCAAGCAATCTCCTCGCGCCTCACGACCGAGAGTGCTCCCTGGGCTCTGGAGAATGGCGAAGTGCGCATTCACCAGAATCAGTGTCAGGGCCTGCTGGCACTCCACCAAGCGCCACAGCTGCGCGAGGGTCGCCGTGGGAACTTGAGCCATTCCCGTCCTCAACGCGGCAGGCGGAACGGGAAGAGGGGGCGGAGGCTGCACGGACGGAGCTTCAGCAAAACGACGCGGAGGAACGAAGGCTCCCCTCGCCCCTCCGCCTCCCGCTCCCACAAATCCCGTGTCCGGAAGAGGGGGAATCCAGGGCAGGGGCGGATACTGCGAGGCAGACACAGGACGAACGTAGGCAGGCGGAGCACGGTCACTGCCAGGAGCAGGAGCCCGCGGGTACGCAGATGCGTGCGGAGCGGGCGCAGCAAGGGGCGCGGCCGGAACCTGCGCATTCACAGGAGCGGGCGCGGGCGCAGGAGCGGCGGGAGCCGGGGAGCTACCAAGATTCGGTGCGCCATTCAGAGCGTTGCGCATCGCCGCAGCGAGCATCCCCGGGAAATCCTCGCGCAGCTGCTGCATCTCGCTCGGCCCACCGCACCCGCGACCGTGACCTCCCCACCAGCCACCGCGACCTCCGCGGTGCGCCTAACGATATGACGAGGAGGGGCGACGCCGAGGAGAACCTCGCCCCCGATGCGCTGCCGCATTGCCCCCCGCGGCAGCGCGTATCTGGGACTCCGCGAGCCACTGCGCGACGGGATTCACCGGCGCAGCCGAAGGGGCAACCAAGTGGGCAGAATCGGGGCCGGCGCCTACCGCTGTCCCCAGCGCAGGGCCCCCAGCGACAGCTTGGGCGGGCGGCTGCGCCACATGCGACAGCTGCGCAACGGGAACCGGCGCGCCGGACACGGGAACAGCGTGCGGAAGGCTTGGCGGGGGAGCCGGCGACAGCGGGAGCGGAACCGCGGATGTCGCAACAACAGCAGGGGGAGCCGGGGGGAGCAGGGGAGCAGCAGCAACAGCAACAGCGGCAGCAGGGGCCGGAGGCGGAGCAATCGCACTCTCCGCGGTGTGACCTTGGTCCACCGCTGACTTCTCCGCTTCAGACGCCATTACGGCGAACGCGTCGGCAGCAAGCGATCGAGGACGCACGGTCGCGTCAGAGCGCGGGAGGAGCGAGTCGAGGGAATTCTCTGCCGGCGGCGGCAAATGCGCGGACGCGCGGAGGCCGTGCCGGAGGTCGAGGGCGCGGAAGGAGTATGCGCGAAGGCGGACCGGAGAACGCGTTCCAAGCGGCGGCGCGTAGGGCTTTAACGGAGTTGGTAAGAGCTAATGAAGCAGATGCTTTGTCGGGGAGTATTTATGAGGCGGAGGAGGAGGTAGCAGACTCGAGTTCGAATGCCTCGGAGGAGGCCCAGTCACAGACTCCTGCACAGCAGAGAGGCAACCCAACCCACGCCCGAAGCGCGGCAACAAATTCCATTCACGCGCCCACTCAGCCGCGACCATCCCCACAGATTCGAACCGCTCCCAACAACCCTGACACCACTGCCAACCAGCCCGCCCAACAAATCCCGCCACCAACACCTGCGATTGCACCACGAACTGCAGCGAGGGGTAACCAACAGCAGCCACAACCCCTCCCCCAAAAATCGCCCGAAGCCCTCGCCAAGGATGACACACTTTTCGCAAGCGTCAGTAACTGGAATCTGGACAATCTACGCGACAGTCGCAACGCACCTCTAGCACGTCGCCTTCCGGAAAAGCTGCGCCTGCTTTTCGCAATGGTCTTACTGACACCACTGCTGCGACTCGCCGACGACCCTGATTGCACCCAAGCCTGGACGGTTTTGCTATTTGCCGCTCGCCTGACATTGCGTCAGCAGTCGCCGAAGCACCCCGATTGGAAGGCGACCAGAAGCAGATTGCGTAAATTCCTGCGAGGGGAGTGGGAATCACTTTACCAGGAAACGGTGGATTCGCTGGAGCTGCCCCCACCCCCCAGGCACCAACCTGATGACCTGGGGGTTAACTCCAGGGCAGAAGGTCTGGCGCGACGTGGCAGTCTGCGAAGGGCTGTCATGGCACTTGAAGCGACACCAGTCAGCACGCCGACCCCAGAAGTTCTGGAATCTCTACGCGCCAAACACCCACGTGCCCAACACCCTGACACACCGTGGCCCCAGCCTGAGCCGGACACTTACCTGGCAGTGTCGCGAGAAGTCTTCCTGAAGCTTCTCTCAAAGTGTGAGAACGGGGTTGGCGCAAGCCCCTCAGGCACGACGTTCGAACACCTGCGCGAAGCTGCACTGATGCACACGGCGGTCAGCTCACACTTACATGCGCTTGTCAACACGATCCTTCGCGGGAAGCTGCGCACGGAGGTTGGAGGGCTTCTTACCGCATCACGGTTGATAGCCCTCGACAAGCCAGACGGAGGGACCAGGCCAATAGCAATAGGCGAGTGCCTCCTACGACTGGCAGCCAAAGCAGCGCTTACTCAGCTGGCAGAAGCGGCTACGGAATTTTTCTTACCATTACAGTTTGGAGTTGCCGTGCCGGGAGGAGCAGAAGCAGTGATCCACATAGTTAGAACCTTCACCTCGGCCAATCCGGACGCGCTAGTCGTGCAGGCGGATCTAGCTAACGCCTTCAACAGCGTCGATCGCCTCGCCATAGCGACAGCGCTGAAAGGCTCGCAGCTGGAACCGCTACTGCCTTTGGTGATCTTCTCTTACGGCCAGCCGTCTACACTTCACCTGGACGCAGCTTTTAACCACGCGCCCTTGCTCAGTGAGACTGGAGTCCGCCAAGGGGACCCCCTCGGCCCCCTTCTTTTTGCCGCGGCCATGCAACCGGCTCTGAAGGCTGCTGCGGAGGCGCATCCGGATGTCATCTGCCTTGCTTACGCGGACGATGTTACCTTCTTAGGGGACCCGTCGTCGTGTGCGGCCGCTTTTGATCATTTCACGAGCCTCCTGGCAGAAATCGGGCTCAAACACAATCCCGCCAAGTGCGGGGCCTGGTCCAATAGATCGCCGGCGGACTACACCCTGCCCGAGGGGGTTCCACTCAGCAGCGACGGGTTGAAATTGCTGGGCAGTTACACCCCAACAGCCACATCCGCCTTCATTCGTTCCAGCCTGGAAGCGATGGGAGCGCCGCTGGGTTTGATAGAACGAATGGAGCCTCAGCTGGCGGGACTGCTGCTGTCTCGGTGCGTCTCGCGCCGAGTGTCCTACTTGGCCCGCACGACTCCCCTTCCGTCCCTGCCCCAGGTGGAGTGGTCCGAATGGGGGAGGCGACTGCTGGATACCCTGCTCACGGCATGCGGCATAAACCACCCACGGGGGCAGGAGGAAATTTCACGCACATGGGCGCAGGCCTCCCTCCCCGTCTCGCTTGGTGGGCTCGGACTGACAGACCCGTCCGTGGAGGGAAGCTACAGCTTCCTCGCCAGCTACACGCAGGCTCATCTCCTACTGGACGCCCTTGAGGACGAATGCACCGGCCCACTGGAGGCCACTCGAGAGCTGATGCGCGGTCCCTACACTCAAGCCTCCCCCTTGACCGAATGGCTCGCGAAATGCGAGGAGGAGCTCCCACTGCCCGCTCAGGAAGCCCTGCAAGCGGAGAGAACAGCCCCAACCGCAGGGAAGCTACAGCACGGCCTGGCCACGGCTATCCAAGGCCAGCGCTATGCTGTCCAAGTGGAGGAGGTGAGGGGGATGAACCCGAACCCGAAAAATGGTCACACGCAGCGGATGATGTCCCTGTCGGGGTACGGTGCAGGGGATTGGTTAAACGCGGTGCCTCTGCACCGCGCGCTACACCTCGAGGCTCCGCACTACGCCAACGCGCTCCAGTTTCGGCTGGGGCTCCCCTTTGCGGCTCCCGGGGTCTGCAACTGCTCGAAGAAGGTGAAAATCCCAGACAAGCGGCTCCCAAACCACCTGCTACGATGTGGGACAGGGGGGGGGCGCACGAACACACACAATGAACTCAGAGACGAATGCGCGCGGATGGCGCGCGACGCAGGCTTCATGGTGCACATTGAAACAGCCGCTTTCAGCCCAGTGGAGGAGAAGAAGGCGGACCTGGCCCTCCGCTGCCGCCGTACAGGAGCCGTCTACATCTGTGATGTGACGGTGACGGACCCCATCAGCACCCGCGACGAGAATGCAACTAAGGGGCGGGGGTGGGCGGCACGGGAAGCAGCAGATAAGAAGCACGGCCTCTACAGGGACCGCCCAGAGTGGGTGAAGTTCTTCCCGCTCGCGGTTGAGACTTATGGGTGCCCTTGCCCTGAGACAGTGGATTTCCTGAAGCTGCTCGCGGAGACGGCTGCAAGGCGGTTCTTTAACGCCGAGCCAACCTCCTACCAAGCTGCCAAGCTCCTACACCAATATCGGCAGCGGTGGTCGGTGGCGCTTCAAAGGGGGCAGTCGATTGGATACTTAGAGAAGTGCAGCATAGCGGCTGCAGTAGAAAACCCACTGCTGGAGGCGGTGGGTGAGGCACCGTCCCTAGGGGATTGCCTCTCGGTCCTCGATCCTGCACTGGACCTAGCTTAGGGGGGGGGGGGAAGTGATAAGGGAGTAGTAAGAGCCTTTTGAGCACCAGACTCACATTAGCTACCACCTTGCATGCCTGTAAGTCCTATGAAAATCAATGAAAGGGCCATTCGAGGAGGTAGAGCCGAGGCGGGCAGGTCAGGGGGGATGGTTGGGGAGAGGTGGGGGTTGGGATGCGCAGAGAAGAAAGGCAGGTTGGGGAAGGAGAGTGGCTCAACGCTGCTCGGATTCGAAGATCTATGTGCCGCAACCCTCCAAATCATGTATTTTTCGAGAATTCTAAAACAAAATTGATTTTGCTCGGATCTGGAGATCTATGTTATGTGCCACAGCTCTCACCCCACCCTCCAAATCATACTGCTTGCTCGCCTGCTTCCCGCTCACCTCCACTGGCAGGGTCGAGCTTGGGATGGGCGCAGAAGAAGGGCAGAGCCTGGTTGGGGAAGGAGAAGGGCCGTATCGTGTCCACACTGCTCACACGCTCCGCAGCACGTTGGATTGGAGGGTGGTCTTTGAGAAATCTTAAAAACCGCAGCTTGCAACAAGCCGGGGCTCACCTCCAGTGGCGGGGTCGAGCTTGGGGTGCGCGGAGAAGAAGGGCAGAGCGAGGTTGGGGAAGGAGTAGGGGCCGAGCGTGCTCAGCGACTGTGCGTCCAGGAGGAATGGTGGGCCGCCCTCGCACAGAGCTAGCAACTTTCCTGCAAAGTGGATGATGCTGGTGGGAGGATGGGGGAGGAGAGGAAAGCGGGGGAGAGTTACAGCGGGAGTGGGTTCAGGAGGAATGGCGGGCCACTTTCACACAGCGCCAGCAGCCTTCCTGCGAAGTGGATGATGCTGGTGGGAGGATGGGGGAGGAGAGGAAAGCGGGGGAGAGTTACAGCGGGAGTGGGTTCAGGAGGAATGGCGGGCCACCCTCACACAGCGCCAGCAGCTTTCCTGCGAAGTGGATGATGCTGGAGGGGGGGAATGGGGGAGGTGGATGGAGGGTGTGGTGAAAAGGGGGGAGTGGGTGGAGTTGTGGAGGAATGGCGGGCCACCCTCACACAGCGCCAGCAGCCTTCCTGCAAAGTGAATGATGCTGGTGGGGGGAGGTGGGGAGGTGGAAGGTGAGGAAAAGGGGGAGAGTGCGTCCAGGAGGAATGGGGTCGCCCTCGCATAGAGCTAGCAGCCGGCCGGCGACGTGGATGATGCTGGTGGGGTAAAAGGGGGAGCAGAAAAGAGGGGGGGGCGGAGGGGAGGGGGGGGGGGGGGGGTGGTTAGTTTGGGGGGGATGGAATGAAAATGAGGAGAAGTGCGGGGAGAGTGAGCAGGGTGTGGGGTGGGTGTTGAGGAGGATGGGCAGCTGTCTGGCACCCAGAACTAACAACCGGCCAGCAAAGTGGATGATGCTGGTGGGAAGGGGCAAGGAAGGAGAGCGCGTGGGCGGAGTGGTTTAGCGTCTACCCAAAGCTATGGGAGGGTAGGGAGAACTATGGGAGGAACATCGCACCATCTCAACATCTTACCATCTTAACATGTTCCCATCTTATCCCCTCGGCGTCTCACCTGGTGTTGAAGGGGTTAGCTGGCAGCCCAACGTTCTTTAGCGGCCCTCCTGCAGTGGCCTGTGTCCACGCACCCTTCACCCGTATCCCCGTGCCCTTCCCCTTCCCCTCCCTGCTGCCTCTGGTTAGCAGGCACCTCACCTGGTGTTGACGGGGTTAGCAGGCAGCCCAACGTTCTTGAGAGGTCCCCCAGCAGTGGCCTGTGTCCACGCACCCTTCACCCGTATCCCCGTGTCCTCCCCCTTCCCCTCCCCTGCTCCCAACTCTGGTCCGCCCCGCTGCTCCAGGGCTGATGTGCGCACCCACTTGCAGACAAACCTTGCCGTACCAGTTGGGCCGTCTAGATGCAATGCGTAGACCTGGGAAGGTTTGCGAGAGAGATGGGCAGTTGGAGGAGGAGAGATCGTGGGATGGACAGGGAGTGTGTGAGGGAGAAATGCGGATTTGCATGAGAAGAGAGTGTGGGAGTGAACAAAAAGCTGAGGTTCAGCAGTGCTCTCGCATACTTGCCCCCATACACACAACACACAACACACACAACACATGCCATGCGCACAGCACACACTCCACACACCCACCATGCCATCACCGTCGAACCAGTGGCCAAACTTGGTCCCCCCTACTCGAATCTTCACCGGCCCACAGCTGTACAGCACAGCGTGCCCTGCAGCGCCTCTCACAATGCACTGCCTACCCTTCTCTCACACACTCACAGCACACTCACAGCACACTCACGGCACACTCACAGCACAGCACACTCACAGCACACTCACGGCACACTCACAGCACACTCACAGCACACTCACAGCACACTCACGGCACGCTCACAGCACACTCACGGCACACTCACAGCCCACTCACAGCACACTCACAGCACACTCACAGCACACTCACAGCACACTCACAGCACACTCACGGCACACTCACAGCACACTCACAGCACACTCACAGCCCACTCACAGCACACTCACAGTACACTCACAGCACACTCACAGCACACTCACAGCACACTCACGGCACGCTCACAGCACACTCACAACACACTCACAGCACACTCACAGCACACTCACAGCACACTCACAGCACACTCACAGCACACTCACAGCACACTCACAGCACGCTCACAGCCCAAACCCACCATGCCATCGCCGTCGAACCAGTGACCGAACTTGGTCCTGCCCACACGAATCCGCCCCGGCCCACAGCGGTACAGCGTGCCCTGCAGCGCCTCTGGTATCCGCCCGCTCACGTGTGCAGGGTCGGAGGGGGAGAGGGTGTAGTCGTGCTCCCCACACGGCTCCAGTCCCCCCCTCCACGCCTGCTGCTCTATGGCCTGGGTGGTTGGAGAGAGAGGGGAGGGGAAAGGAGAGGAGTGGAGAAGGGAAGGGACGTTGTAAAGTTTGAGTCGACTCAAGAACGCAGTTGTGCGCTCCCTACCCCGCACAAGGCGGATGCTCTAACGGGAGGGATAGGAGGGACACTCCATTCCAGCATTTCCTATAAACTTCTTAAAAACTGGATTATTGTAGCGGGAGCGGGGGAGTGACCTAATCTCGCTGAGAGCGACGGGCCCCCGTATTACACGGGAAATTGACTCGTGGCAACCATGAGATTACGAGACGGCTCGAAACTGCACCAACGCTAGGGATGGTCACCGCATGTTTAATGCGCAGCAGCGCACCTGTTGAGCCCATTCGGGGGGGTTCAGCGGGCCAGAGGACGGCAGCGGAACGCGGATGGGTCGACGGGCACGCCGTGCGGACGGCGGCTGCTGCGCGGGCTTCGTTGCCACCCTTCCGCTCCGTTTCCCGCCGCTGGTTCGCGTGCCGACGCGACCGCTCTTGCCAGTGCGCGCGGCAGCTTGAACGCGAGAATTTGACCGGTTGAGACCGTCTGAACTATTTCTTAAAGCCTGCCGACACGGGAACGGATTGAGGCTGGCTGACCAGCTCAGGCTGACTCCGCGTTTTCCGCTAAGAGCGTCATATTGACGTTTCGGGTGAGGGTACGGAATGGAGCACTGAACACTTGGCTTCACCGAGATCATGCTTTGCTGGCTTCGTAATTCTGCACGAGATATAATCGCCGCGTGCAGCGGAGGGCACGTTACACGAGGCAAAAGGCGGAAGCTTTACTACCATGAATAGCCGATTTGTGGATAGAAAATTACTAGAATGCTGGGAGGAGACAGTAACTGGTTATCTGTGAAGCGGAGCTGGAATGGTGTGGAGTCCGTGAATGCGGGCTTGTGGGAGAATCCCAGGGGTGGACATTGGGAGCTCCGTTTCCCGTTATTGCAGGTCATACCTGAACGACACTTTTTGACACAATGCATATTGAGTCTTTATCCTGTCCACCAAAACATCCCAATCCCAAAATCACCTTTCCCTACAACTCAGTGTACAAATTAAGCTGCATGGAGGATTGCATCATGGTGTAGCGGGGCACAAATCGTTAACGAATGCCCTTGCGGAGGGGAAACCTTTTGGTGAGGGTGGGAGCTGTCCATGTGTCACCAACAACCTGAAATCGTAGTGCTTTCGCTAGTTACCAACCTGGTTCTTTCGTAATAACCTGAAAGCATTCTAAACTGTGGCTGCATGGGCAGCCGTTGGTGGCGAGTGCGTTACGGGTCTGAACGATTTTGCGGCAATCGCCAGATTCCACTCGGGCGTCGCTATCCAGTGAGTTTCGCCACATAGGGCCCTCGAAGTTCTGGCCGCACAGATGTGTCTCTGACATGCCCAAAGTTGCCCGACCTGAAAGTCGGCAAACCCAGCCAGAGCGCAGAAAGGAGTGCTAAGGAGGTTCTGCACCACCACACAACAACTAAAGTCCTTGGATATTTCTGCATTGTAGCTGTAGCGAAATCCCTCAACCCCGGGGAATCGGGAAAGGAGCCTAGGTGTAATTCGGCGTAAAAGAGAGTCACGTCATCATCGTCGGGGTTGGCAAGTAAAGCCGTCCGAACCGCAATCGAACGGCGGTAAAGCAGCTGGCTGAGATCAACGATGTGGAACGATTTTTCAGGTGAATGGGGCAGCGGAAGACGGGGGACGGGGAAGCCAAACGCTAGCTCAGGGTAACAAGCAATAGCAAGCCACGCGCGCAAGCGTAAAGCAGACTCGAAAGTGTGGCTTGGGGAGGGTGGCGACCACGCAATTTCCACGGACAGGGCAGGTCAGGGTAGGGGTAGGTCGGGATAGAGGTGCAGGACACGCCTGTATGGTTCAGTGTGTTCGACGCCTGGTTGGGAAGAATTTCGCGATAAAGGCTCTCGTAGAGGGTCAGCAGCAGGCCCAGCGAAAGAGAGCAACGGAACGTCACCGTTTCGAACGGAAGCTAGATGCGAAGTGATGCCTCCTATAAAAGTTTTACTGACACGCACACTGACTGTGGGAATAGCAGTGCGTTACAGCACCTGTTTCCTCCATCATGGCTCCTGAGCCTCTGTAGTAACGCCGTGTGAAGCTTACTAACTCGGTAAGCTTTGTTACTTGGTGACGACTGTTCGCTTCTATCGGATTGAATGCGAACGCCCGTGAAGCCGGCGACTGTTCAGCTACTACTACCATCATCGGATCGAATGCGAACGCTTGTTAGGAAAGAAATAGGAGTTTAGCGGCGGCCTCAAATCTGACTTTGCAACGCCCTCCTGATGTATGAAGAAGAGATGGCGAGTCCAACGAGGCTGCCAAATCATGGATACGCACCCGGGCCGTGACACCACCACATCCTTCTGGCGAAGAACCACCAGCTCGCGGCACTCCAGAAGCGCGACATCGATGTCCGACATCATGAGTCGTATCGAGGAGACTGCAGAGGTCGAAAGTGGTGGCGGTCCCGTGAAATCCACTATCCCCACGCCTGATCGTCAGCTGCCTAGGCTGCAGCGGTGCTCACCCGCTCGAGAAGGCTATCCCAAAGGGTTCGACTGGCGGCGACTGCATTTCTTGCATCATAGTACGGGCAATCATCGGACAATCTGTCGGCGGTTTTCTTGCCCAGACAATCTCGCGGCCCTTACTTATGAGCGTCATCCGCTGAGTCATGATATTGAAGACGACGTTTACGCGACGAAATATGAGTTTCCGGTGAAGTCGACGTTCGAAAAACTCGCGGATGATGGGCCGACAACTTCCAATGCTTTCGAGAACCGGCCTGCTTCCTCGGGTGGCACTCGCCGCCGTCGAAGCTGGTTGTTCTCTCCCGCGCAAGGGGAGAGAGCGTGTTTGTCCTCCCTTCCCGCCTTGCCGCCTGCTTACCGATCTAAGTTCTGCTCTCGTCATCACACGCGACAGTCTGAACCAAGTCAGGCGCCCAGCAGCAGCCCGTGCAGCTCCTGGAGCAGCAGCAGCAAGAGCTCTCCATCGGTCTCACCGCAGAACAGCTTCATACTTGCTGATAAGGTGACGCCGCGGAAGCTTGATCTGTGCCATCCCAGCCGTCCGTCATCTCCATTCTGCAAGCCGCCCTCCCACCCTCCATCCACGGTTCCTCCAAACCCAGAGAGTATTGGAGTTAAAGGGAGTTCGTCTGATGTCTGTCTTAACGGAGTGGACGTTTCACTACTGCACTTGCTCCTGGCCAGCTTCCTTGGATGCATTGCTATTTTCCCGCCAAAGCACCTCATGGTGCTACCTGTCATATGGAGGAGCTTCGCTGGAGCGAGCCTCATCGTCGTGAGCTTGGCCTCTTTGTTGTTGATCCACTCCAATGGGCAAAGAACAGCTGGTGTTGGCTACATGGCCGAGGAAGATGTTACACAAGAGCCACGTTTCCTGAACATGACCAAATTTACTGAAGTAGAAGAGGTTCAGGCTTCTTCCAAAAATAGAATGAATGCGTCCAGACTTGGCATTCTGGAATGTTGTGGAGGTCTGGATCTGTTTGCACTACCTGTTCTCCTGGCTGTGTTTGGATTCTCCGTAATGGCCAACAGCGACCCAAGTCGAGTGGCCGTGATTCTCCTCCTGGTAGGGCTGTCCATGAAAGGTGGGGTGCTATTATCGAAAGCTGTAGCAGCTTTTAGCACGAGGAAGATAGGCAACAAGCCTGCCTGGTGGCTGTGGGTAGCAAAGGTCTTAAAGGCTAAAGAAGAGTGGGATAAGCTGAAGATGCAGAATTGACTGACGTGTATTTGTCCCTCTGTATGGTAAGCTCACTGAATGCTCGACTTGGTGGCGGTACGGTAACAGTGGAATGCGTAACAATTTGCGCTATCTTGGTGGATGTGATGTCCAGCAATCCAGGAAGGAGTGCACTTGTTGAGCAAGCCCACATTGCTGGAATGGAATCATTTCACAACAAATACCTCTACCTACAACTTCGTGTACATGTTGTGTTGCGCGTATGATTGCTTCGTGGTGTAGCTTTGGTGATTACCGTGGGTAACGAAGGCCTCTGCGGAGAGGATGCTTTCCGCAGGGTGGGCGCTCTGTGTGCGTCACCACACACTCATCCCTTCTTCGTTGACATTTCCCCCTGAACAGTGTCACCCTCTGATGACGTGCTGGTTCGGTTGGCTTGCTAGTACACGTGTATCAGGTTGGAAGGACACGGCGTTTCGATCGCTATTCGCTGAAAAGGGTTTCCTTTTTCGCGTCAGCATGTTCAACGAATCACGTTTGGCACTATCGTCGCACAGCACACCCAAGTTCAGTCGCCAGAAACTGCCGTGCTCAGTTTAGATTGGCGGGCGAACGTGCTAACCAAAAGATAAGCAGGTTTCCGGATAGTTCGGTAATGTAGGTGTGACGAAATTCCTGAACTCGGGGGAATCGAGGAAGGAGCCTGGGTGAAACAGTCACGTCATCATTGTCGAGGGTGGTGCCAAGTAAAGTCGTCCGAATCGCAATCGAACGGTGACGAAGCAGCTAGCTGAGATCGACGATGTGGAGAGATTTTTTTGCGAATGGGACTGCGGAAGACGGAAAGGGGGACGGGGAAAGCCAGACGCGCAGCTGGATGTCCAGCAAATCACAACAGACTGGCTGGCGCTGTTACTGACCTGACGTAAATTTGGGGGAAGGAAAGGCGAGTCAGGCGCGCATCCGTAGCAGACGTGAAGGCGGTGTTCGCCAGCAACTTTGAAAGAGAATGGCATCTTGACGGCATCGGAATGGTGACCGCATCAGGAACCGGGGTCGGAACCCGCCCAAGAGGTCTGGGCGTAATGCCACCCGCGAAACTTCGATTCCCAAAACGGGAAAATTCGCAACCGCATATGGAACCTCCATCCACACCTTCCAGAGGTTCCCCTCTGCCCTGCAAGGCCACAGCCATGCCATCGCCATTCACCTTGGAAAGGTGAATGGCGATGGCATCGCAGGGGGATTGTTTTTGCCAGGGCAGGAAACTGCCACCCCGTTTCCATATGCGGTCTTGCCTTTCGAAATGGGTGAAAATTGGGGGCGTTCGCCACGCCCTCACTTTTCTAAGAGGTTCGGACGGCATGAGAGGCTCAGCAGCATTTTTACGGTCTGACCAGGCTGACGGAGCTCAACGAACCCTAACTGACGGGATCAGGAAGGCGAGACTGACCTTCCTGATCCCGTCGTTATCCCGTCGTTTTTGCGTACAAATGTGTTGGCGAACACCGCCGAAAAGTGTGGCTTGGGGAGGGAGGCGACCACGCAATTTCCACTGACAGGACAGGTCAGGAGAGGTGGGGCAGGGCCGCAGAACACGCTGGTTTGGTTCGGTTGGTTCGACACTTGCTTGGGAAGAGATTTGGAGAAAAGGTTCACGCAGGGGGACGGAAGGGCCAGCTAAAAGGAGCAACAAAACGTCGCCTTTCTCAACAAAGCACTAGCTGTGAAGTGAAGCCTCCTATCTCAGCAGATTTTCGTGACAAGCGCACGACTGTGGCAAGAGCAGTAGATTGCCGTGCCAGCGGGGACTACCAAAGCCGCCATTGTTTCTTGATTCATGTAGCGGATATTTAGCTGCGCTGCACGTATATTTGCAACGCCGTATGAAGATTACCGATTGATTGCGAACGCAGGTATTGGAAGCAATAGCAGTTTCGCGATTGCCTCCAGTCTAGACTTTGCAACGCCCTCCGGATGTGTGAGAAACAGAGGTCGAATCCAACGAGGCCGATGGAGGCGCACGCCACATCCTTCTGGCGAAGATTGATCAGCTCTCGGCACGCCAGAGGTGCGACGATGATGTCCGACGTGAGGCGTGTCGAGGAGACGACTACAGAGGTCGAAAGCAATCCCGTGCAATCCGATGAGCGTCAGCTGCCTAGGCTCCAGCCGTGCTCACCCGCTCAAGAAGTCCATTCCAAAGGCTTACACTGGCGGCGGCTGCATTTCTTGCATCATAGTGGCAGACTGCGTCGAAGGCTTTCTTGCCCAGACGATCTCGCGGCCCTTAATGAGCATCATATCGAGGATGACGTTTCCTCTACGGAAGATGATCCGGTGATGTCCGAAAATCTCGCCGATGGGGCAGCAAGTGGTTTCGATAACCTGTCTGTTTCCTCCATTCGCCGCCGACGGAAGCGGTCATGTCGAAGCTGGTTCTTACCTCGCGCGCGATCAATAACTGATCCCACGTCGCCAGGGGAGCGAGCATGCTCACCGTCCCATTCCGCCTGGCCGCCCACTTGCCCATCGAAGTTCTGCTCTCGTCATCACACGCGACAGTCTGAACCAAGTCAAGCGCTCAGCCCGTGCGGCTCCTGGAGCAATAGCAGCAAAAGCTCTCCCTCCGTCTCACCGCAGAACACCGTCATGTTTGCTGATAACGTGACGCCGCGGACGCTTGATCTGTGCCATCCCAATCGTCCAAGATCTCCACTCTGCAAGGCATCCTCCTACCCTCCAGCGGCGCCTCCTCAAAATCAAGAGATTCTTGGCGTTAACGCGAGCTCGTCTGATATCAGTATTAACGGCGTGGACGTTTCACTACTGCACTTGCTCCTGGCCAGCTTCCTTGGATGCATTGCTATTTTCCCGCCAAAGCACCTCATGGTGCTACCTGTCATATGGAGGAGCTTCATTGGAGCGAGCCTCATCGTAGTGAGCTTGGCTTCTTTTTTGTTGCTCCTCACCAGGGGGCAGCCAGCAGTTGCCGTCAGCAACACGCGCGAGACTAAATGTTCACCACAAGAGCCTCGTTTAGGGGTTCAGAATGATTTTAGAAATGAAGTGGTTGTGTTCGGACTCGGCATGCTGGAATTCTGCGAAGGTCTGGATCTGTTTGCAGTTCCTGTTCTCCTGGCGGTGTTCGGAGTTTCTGTAATGGCCAACAGCGACCCAAGTCGAGTGGCCCTGATCCTCCTCTTATTAGGACTGCTAGTGAAAGCTGGAGGGTTGCTCTTCAAAAGTGCAGCAGCTTTCAGCACAAAGAAGATAGGTACCAAGCCAGCTTGGTGGCTGTGGGTAGCAAAATTCCTAAAAGCTAGGGAAGAGTGGGATAAGTTGAGATTTGCGACTGCTTGATTATTGTTTCTTCCTCTGTACAGTAAGCTCACTATTTCCAGCGTTCAATTTGTTCTATTTTAGCGGAACATCTTAGATCTAGGGTTCAAATCAGCGGAACAGCTTAGATCTATAAGGAGGGGGGAATGATGTGGTGGCCGTAGTAGCAAAACAACAGCTCAGGAGTACGGAGTACGGTGGAGATGGAACATATACAGTAGCGCAGCATCACATTTATGTACCAAACCCTCCAACAAGGGGAACTGAACAAGAACGTCAAATAGCTGATTCCACCTGGGGTATTGCTCAACATGAATTGGCAATAGCCAGCATTGTTCATCCTGCACCAATACTTGCCACATATGACACTAATGTGATCTCCCTTCGCTGCAAAGAACTGACTCCTGGTTTACTGAGAGGGCTTCTACGTCAACTTGCTGAAGCACTAATTAAAATGCTGAGCGGGGAATTCCTTCTGAAACTGGACCCACGCGGAAATGAATATCGGATGAGTTTGCTTCTCTGCTTTCAATGGAATCAACAGACAGCCACAACATCAATCTTCTCACGTGAACTCCCTGCACGAAGAGGTGTGAGCGTAAGAAATGACGACGGATGCGCAAGCAAGAATAAGAAGAGTATCTTGCCTTGAGATTTGTGATTTTTCCGCGACAGATCGTTCCTCTAACTTCAGAAGAATAGCGGACAAGGTTTCCGTGAATATTTCTCTCCACGCTGTGACTAAGTTTCACGTGAAAGGGCCCAGTCCTCGTGTTCGTGCTCTGCACGACCTCTTGAAGTGGCAATAGCCCTGGAGGGAGTCCGTTTTCCTGCAAGAACAGTCCGAAGCTGCATTATTACACTTTCTATGCACAAAATGAGTGATCTCCATGTTTCTGACCTGAAGTGCCTGAGAAGCTAACGTTGCAGCGAGCTCAGAGGCCATACCAAACCCAGCAACGCCTGACATTGCAGCTCTGCAGTCCACTAGTATGTCGTCGAGAACAATAGGCAAGATCGCCTGGTAAGACGCACCAACATATTCTTGAAATATATGCCGGCATTTGGTCCCTTGGGGCTCTGTCAAAACGTCGTTTCCAGGGACATAATCACATGGAAGATCGCGAAGAACATATTCGGCACAGGAGCGAGAAATTCTGGACATGACAGCTCTCGAGAATGCCGATTGTTACTTCTAGAGCGGAACGAGGTCTGCTTCTTTTGACCCTTGGCATGCGTCAAATTCCGTCCGAGGCGCAAATCCACCCTGGTAGGGGGGCGTGAAATTACAGGACACAAGCCACCTGTGGTGGGTTGAAATTGTACAGTTGTTGTGATATCTACGTTTCCAGTTCTGTTCATTCCCCGAAATGGCGATACTGATTGTATCGCGGACATGAAGGATCTTCAAGTGCCCTTATCAGCCGATTTTTCTGTCACTGCCACTCCTTGAATTCCTCCTAACTGGATGGTAGGAAAGAGATCGAGTACTCGGGTTTTTCACGGTTTTGCCACACTTTCCTAAAATGGATTACTAGCAACCGTGGTCATGGGTACACGGTGCGCGCCGATAACTTTTCTTTCCTTGCTGGTGGTTGCGGTAGGAGCTTCAAGCTCCCAGTCTCCCGATGGCAAATCTTCTATAAATTCCGCGACTACCGACCGTTCCGTCATACTCCTGACTCAAGCAGAAGGTGTTCATTCGAATAGACGACTCCTTACTTTCAACCCTCCGCAGCAGCACGAGCGTTTCGAGCATAGATCCCTGAATACCACTAAGAACTGCACTGGCTGTAGCAATGGTGACACGTCAGATACACGTATGTGCGCATCCGTGCATCTTTTGCCGAGAAACACCACGGCAGCAGCTAAATGCGAGTATGTCAGACAGTACTGTACATCAGCAGGCTCCAAGTCTTTAATTAACTACATCGACCTTCACTATTGTATCCTCGGTGCACGCTCCTGGATCTCGCTCCCGCTACTCCTCCTAGGGTTACTCGCGGCTCTTTTTCTACTCGCTGACACAGCTGACCGTTTTTTCTGCCCGACTGTGGAGACAATGTCCTCCATGCTCGGCCTCTCGCCCAGCACAGCTGGCGTGACGCTATTGGCGCTGGGGAACGGAGCGCCTGACGTGTTTTCATCTCTAGCGGCGATCGTTGGGGGAAACCCGAAAGTGGGGCTTGGAGCAGTAGTTAGGTGCGTGTGCTGTGCATCTATGTTAACACATATTACAGAGCTGATGAGGGACCTGGTAAGTCAACTGAATATTATTCGTTTTTTGTAACATACCATCAAGCTGGTTGGGGATAACACGCCGTGGGATGAGATAGCGATAGCACCGGCTTTGTACGCTGAGAGGTTGTTGTGTCAAAGGGGAGGGATGTGGTGTCCAGGCAGTGGGTGTTGCTTTCAGAATCCAAGTTTCAGACTCCAAGTTTCAGAATCCAAGTTTCAGAATTCAAGTATCAGAATCCAAGTTCCAGTCCAAACGAATGCACCACGTCATTCACTACTTCCCCATCCTCCCCGCTTCCAGTGCAGGCGCATTCGTCACGTGTTTCGTGGTGGGCTGTGTGGCAGTTGCAGCTGCACCCTTCCCCGTGCGGCCACGTCCCTTCCTGCGTGACTCGTGCCTCTTTGCAACAGGCGTGCTGCTACTGCTCCTCATATACCTCTCAGGCCACGTGTACCTCTGGCAGGCAGCCGGCCTCGTAGCCTTTTATATCTGCTTCGTGGCCGTGGCTATCGTGTCGAATGTGTGGGAGCCGCCAGACCCAATCCATCCACATGCCCATGGTCATGCACACGGTCATGCCCATTCGCCCATGGAGGATAAAAAAAGCACTGCCATCACACATGACACCCCTGTGACGCGATACAAGAGTCATTTGGTGCAACAGCCGGGAGGTGACACGGATGATGAGCCTCCGCATCAGCATCAGCATCAGCAGCAGAATGTGCAGCATCTCCCCCAGCAGCAGCCATTGCTGCCATTGTTCCGATCCTCATCGCCTCTCGCTCACCACCACCACGGCATTCGCAAGCCACCTCAGCATGTCCTTGTGCATGTCTCTCGATTCTGGCGTCCGGCCCTCTGGACCCTCACCTCCTGGCTTGAAAAGGTGTTTACCTCAACGCAAATTGTAAAATATAGCTGGTTTCCCACATCACAACTTGTAACCCCAGGTCTCAATTGTCTTTCTTCCTCTCCCCCCCACCCCCAACACCCTTCTAATCTCTTACTCTAAAACTGCCTGCTATTTCGCTGTACCCCCAGCACCCCCTCTTCTTTCTCGCCTCCCCCCATACTCCCCTTTCCGTCCCCCCACCCCTCTTTCAGATGTATCCCCTCCTTCCCCCACCCCCTCCCTCCCCGCGTCGGCGCGTCTCTCCCCTTTCCCCACTCCCCTTGCAGCTGCGTGCACGCCTGCACATGCTCTTTCAGATGTATCCCCTCCCTCCCCCAACCCCGCGCCTCTCTCTCCCGTTTTTCCTCCCTATCCAGCTGCGAGCGTGCCTACACGTCGTCTTTGACCCACTGCGCCTTGCCACCATCCCATCCATCGACCCTCCGTGCCTCTCCCCCTCTGTTCTCTTCCCCCCCTACCCTTCCAGCTGCGAGCGTGCCTGCACGCCGTCTTTGACCCGCTGCGCCTGGCCACCATCCCATCCATCGACCCCTCTGCATGGGACATCCGATACGCCACTGCCAACGTCGTCCTCTGCCCTCTCATCGCCATCCACACCACCCGCGCCCTCCTCCCCCCCGACTCCAACCTCCTCTTCTTCCTCCCGCCCCTCGACCCCCCCTCCTCCTTCTCCTCCACCTCCCTCTCCTCCGATTCCTCCTCCGCCTCCCCCGCCTCCTCCCTCTTCTCCTCCTCCTCCACCCTCTCAACCTCCTCTCTCGCAGTCCGTTCATTCGTGCTCATTCAAAGCTCCCTCTGCGCTGCAGCTTACCTCCTCGCCACCCGAGCCTCAAGCCCCATAGGCGCCCCCCGGTCGCTCGTAGTCCCTTTTTCCTTCGCCATGTCTGTCTTTTGGATAGCTCTGACTGCCTCTGAGCTTCTAGGCCTGCTTTCCGCCCTTGGGATTATCCTGCATGTGTCGCCGTCCATCCTTGGGATTACCGTGCTCGCCTGGGGGAACTCTGTGGGCGATCTTGTAGCGGATGTGACTATAGCGAAGGCTGGGCATCCGACAATGGCGATTGCCGGGTGTTTTGCTGGCCCGATGTTTAATCTCATGGTCGGGGTTGGGTCGGCGTTGGCTTTCCGTAGCTGGGACTTGTACCCTGAGCCGTTGGTGTTGTATCACCACCCTAATGTGCTGCTGGCCCTGTGTTTTCTGCTGGGAGGGGTGCTTTCGTCCATTGCCTTTGTGGTGTGGTCTGGGTTTAGGGTAACTAGGACCTGGGGTGTCTGCCTGATTTGTATGTACTTGACGTTTGTGGTTGCTGCTGTTGCAATCGAGTCCTCGTTGCATTGAGCTAAGCTCAAGGTGTTAGTGATCTACTATGAGCATGACAAACATTCATGGCATGGCATCGTCACTCGGTGTGACTGGAAGTACAAGAAGCTAATAGAGCTAATCTGGACAAATCTGGCTGAGAGCTGCTGCTTTTGCACTTATCCAACCCAACCAGGCCACCCTATCCGACACGGCTGGCCCTGCTGCTGCTATCACACACCACCTTGAATACCGGTAACTTCAAGACAACCCTAAGACTCACCAAGCGATACACAGTTGTGAGCGCCTGTGCTGCGAGTGGAGCACTCACTCACACCACGATGGTGAGCGTCCCGTCTTCGTCTGACATGAGGAGCTGACACTCATGCCCATCCTCCTCGCCCTCCCCGTCCCCACCCCCAACCCTGTCTGCTGCTTCTCCTCTCCAACTCCCTTCTGCACGCCCACAAGCTGTATGGTGGTAGGTCTTATAATATTCAGTCTGAGACTGCGTGTGGACACCTCTAGTTGCTGCTTCTTGTTCTTCTGCTAGTTGCACCGTCAGCACGAATGCCACCTGTGGCGTCTCGCCACGTGTCACTGTCACACGAAGGTTCATTCTGACACCTGCTGCTGACGTGTCATGAGTCATGTGACCTTGGGAGATACTATCGCTATGCCTGGATCTGCCTTCCTGACGCAGCCCTACAGCAGGAAAGGCATCTCCAGATTCTGCATATCTCTGCAGCACATCCTGTCGCATGAAGTCTGTATCCCCATCGATTGTCTCAATTAGCTCTGATAGTGCCAACTCGGATTCGCACAGGCTCGCAAGCGGTTGACTAACGGACGTCATTGATCCAGTCCCCGCTGCTGCTCCCAAATTGGAGGGGCGAGGAGCCATGGCCTCATCCGAAACCCGAAAGAGGCTTCGAGCAGAGCGGTTGATGCAGGAAAGACGGCCGGAGGGCGCTACAGACAGCACTGCTTGGCAGGTACCCTCCAGCACCGCGTTCAACCGCTCCTCACGCTCCCACCGCTGCCTCCGCTGCTGTATCCCCGCTACAACCTGCCCCACTGTCTTGGTTAGCGCGTGCAGCTCCGTGACTAGAGCCTTGCTGTAGCCGCCCTCGCGATTGGTCACTGCGAACATGCCGACGAGGCGAGAGCCTGAGAACAGCGGCACGCCAAGGAATGTCGTCATCGGCGGGTGCCCGGGCGGCACTCCCGTCGACCGCGGATCCGACGCCACGTCATTGCTCATAATGACGTCAGCGGTGGTAACCACCTTGCCCATGAGCGTGTTCATGTTGCCAAACACCAATCCCGAGGCCGCGTTGTCCGCGTACCACGCCTACGGCGTCCACGCGAAGTTGGTGATGCTGTGCGTCCGAAGAAACAACGACTCCTCGTCCTCACTGCCGCCACCGCCGCCGCCGCTGCTGCTGTTGCTGTTTTTGCTGGTGATGCTGGGGGCGCGGGGGCGGCGGAGGGCGCTGGAGATGCAGCCAGCGGAGGAGCGAGTGAGGTGCAGCAGCTGCGACAATAGGTAGTGTGCTACCTGATGGCCGTTCGGGGACTGCGAAGGGGGAGGGGGACGTGGGGGGGGAGAGGGAGAGGGGGGGAGGGGGGGAAAAGGTTGGGGGAAGAGGGGGAAGAGGGTGAGAGTCCGCCCGTTCTCCGCGTATCGCAGCACACACCATGTGTTGGGTCCCTGTAGGGGCGTCCAGGCTTGGATCGGTGCGACTCACCATGTCGCGTGCGAAAATGTCGTGCGCAGTAACAATTGTCGACAGTAGCTCGCGGATACAGATCCCCGCGCCCGCTTCCGCCATCCCAGGGAAAGACCCGCCGCTTCCGCCCGCGCCGTGCCCCCCCCGCAGCCCGCTGGGCCCCGAACTCGTTCTCTCCAACGGCGCTTTAGCGGGGCGAGCGGGAAAGGATGCGAGCGGCGACACTGCGTTGACCGCCGCGTTGACCGATCCGTTGACCCCCGCGTTGACCGTTCCGTTGACCGTCGCGGAGAAGGGCGCGTAGGCGGAGAGTAAGCTGGCTTGGAAGGGGCACGCGGAGGGGCCGAGTGTTGGAGATTACGTGTGTTGGAAGCAAGGTGGTGGTGGGGCGTTTGTATGCCCCCAACCCACCGAATGTGTGACTTGTGCTCACCTTCGAGTGAGTTGCAGGTTTGCGTGGGGTTGAGGATTGACTTCGGAAGACCCATTCGATTCGGTGCCACATGGCAGCACCAGGAACATTCGAGACCCAAGGAGAATTCGGATCGGTGAAATTCGAGAGTCGAATTTCACCCTTTCGATGTTACTCGAACATTCGCGAGTGTAGCGGTTCGAGGTTACTTGTGCGATTCGATCTTGTTTGCATGCTATAAATCTGTTTTCTTTGTATTGCATGCTATCATAGTGAAACTCAGAGTTCTTTGTACAAGGTACATTCGAACACAAATTCCAGAGAGCTTCTTTACTTGCATTCAAGAGCACCACCTAGCACGTGAACGCCTATATCTCGGAGAATACTTAGGCGATCGACGTGTTTGACGGCTCGTTGGAAAGCTAAGACAGAGCTCTATCGTTTAGAACAACTCCCAGTTCCTGCAAAGTAGAGGAGAGTCCTCTACAACACCGAGATCCTCCGCTTCCGACGAGGACGACGCGGAAGGATGTCGTCGCGGCGACGACGACGACGGGAAGGAGGTGGCGGAGGACGCGGAAGGCGACCTCGAAGCGAGCGGCGCGGAGAGCGCGGTGGGGCCGCAGAGAGACGAGGAAGCGTGCGACGCGGTGTAGGACGAGTAGGTGGGTAGCGAGAATGACGGAGAGAGCGAAGCAGGCGGCGGCGGCGCCGGGTACGGGTAGTAGGACTCGGATTCAGGCACCTGCGGCTGAGAGTTGCCAGGCGACGCTGAAGCGGGCGACGTTGCATGGCGACGGAAATGTGACGCCGCTTCGGCATCACCGTTTCTTGTTGATGGCGACGTCACGCCAGCATCAACGTTACCGGCTGCGTAACTGTGGTACCCTAATAGACTGTCGTATTGGGTGGTCGACGGCGGAGATCGCGTAGCCGTCGAGCTGCCATGGAAGGGCGGGGAGCTTCGCAAGGACGGCGACAACTCAGCTGCAGGTGACAGTGACGACGACGATGAGCGAGCGTTACCATCGCCTGGCGACGGGTTCATCGCCGGACCATGATGATCCACGGCCGTTGGGGACCATGATGGGACAGATAGTCTGGGAGGAAACGCGGTGCGGTTGGTTTCGGCCTCTTTAATCTCCTCCAGACAATGCAGGAACCTCTGCTGGCCCGACGGCTTGCGGCATTCTGGGTGCGCGCCGCGGTTCGGCGGAGGATTCGGTGGGTGATATTGTAACGGAGGTTTGCACGATAGGGTTACCACGGACGACGGGTTCTTCGCGGGTTTGGTAGCGCCGAAATGCTTGATCACTGGAGGTGAGTCATGGTTGGGCTTCGCTGCGCGCTGCGACATGTCCGCTGCGTTAGGAGGCGACAGGTTATTAAACGACGGCGGAGTTTAAACCGGCGGATCTCTTCGAAAGATGGCGTTTCCAAGCAGGAAGATACACGCCCTGTGGTCTCAACTCAACGGCGAGCCAGGTGTGATATGGACGCGTCTGTGTGGGTGACGCCTGTCGTTCAACTTCTCCTGAAGGATGAGTGTGTGTGGTTCGGGACTCATGAAATCGCGACCTAGGCCCAGACGGGATCGAAGGGAGAAATGCAGGAAGGAGGGGAGGAAGGAAATGCAATGCAGACGACAGCACGAGCGAGCGGGCATTGCAAGGAGAGGAGACAAAGCAGGATGTGAGGTGGATAGGATGAAGCTGTCGACTTGACGCGCCACCAGAAGCAGCCCCTAGCCTGTTGTTGCCTTTCGTTGGCGTTGCTTTCGGCTGTTTCATTTCCAACACAGAAAAGGAGCACGTCACAGCCGCAATGATCGTTGTTGGCGCAATGGCGCGCGGATGGCGGCGAGACAAATGGGGCGAATGTCAATGTGTGTTTGTTTCCTCGAGGTCCCTCACGAATGCGACGCGGAACGTGTGAATTGATGCGATGCGATTTCGGTTATGTTAGAGATGATGTCAGCTAAAGCGTGCCCTGCCCAGGCTCCACTTTCGCTTCCACGTGATATATTGATGACCTTTCTTGCTGAAAGGAGTTAGTGTCTTTTCACGTTATTTTGGTACCGCACATGTTCAGACTGTAGAAATCGGCTCCACGCATATTTTCAATGATTTTTATGAACTGTCGTCTGCACTAAATATGTCAGGGGTTAGATAGGGCAGCTGAAGGAAATGCAATATGTCATCGTGAGGCAGCCAAGTTTTGTCTCGTACTTCAAGAGCTGGATGAGAAGAGATTCTCTCATAACCACATACACCCTGTTTCTCAACTTTCTGACAATCGAGAGCCCGGGCTACAGTGCGAACGTGCGCTTGGATTTTGCGGGCTGGTGCTTGCAGCCGAACCCTAGGTAGGTGGCGGGCAAATGCAGTCCATTTGAACGATACAAAACGTTTTATGACAGAACATTGCTATCACGTACGGTTGAGTGCGGCAAATTGTGCTTATATGCAATGTTCTGGGACCGTTTTGGACGCGTTGATGTCAGCATAGGCGGCATGTCAATACAGCGAATGTCAGTGTGGCGCGAAACAGGGTGTATTGAATATCTGCCAACCTAGATTTTCAACGACGCTATTGGTTCACAAGGTACTGAATTGTAATGGCTGCTGTCCCGTTATTAGGCATGGGAGCTAAGCCAAGACAGGGTACAAGCTCCTCGAATAGAGTATACGTGATATAAACATTTTCAGGCTCGCAAGATGAGATTTGAATTTTCTGTGTATTTTGTTCTTTCTGATGTGCGCCTCGTGATAGGTTTGATAATTTATATTAATTTAAATCATTGTTTACCACAAATAACTGGTGCTTCAAATTAGCATATTTTGCTTCAAATCCTGGAATGGTTCTGGTAACGCTGTAGTAGCCAGCTCCGATTCTCTGTTTTTGTTGACCAGAGAGCAGCTCTGTGAGCGCTACCCAACAGCTCATAATGCGTATATCGCAGTCATCCCCTTCATCATTCGTCGTACTAGTTTCCAACTTCTACCTTCCTCCGTCCCCTCCGCTGTCCCCAGCGATTCCTTCTCTCTGCTCCGGGATCCCCGCTCTCCTACGTCAGTTTCCGAAGTTAGGAGATTTTATCAAAGCAAAGAGTTGGCAGATCAAAGACGAGCAATCATGGCCGAACAAGGAGCAGGTAGTGACGATCCACGTTATACCTCAATACACTGCAACATGGTACATCATCAGGCACTCACTACCCTAATGATAGACTTCCCTGTGCGAGCCATTGCTGTCGATAAGTATTTTCCAGTACGCATCTCTGTGTTACCTATTTCGCAGCTCCGGTCAGGTCTTTTGCACAAGCAGCTGCGACAGAGGAGGTCGCACAACCGCTGCGATCCGTGCAGATCGACGGCCTCGTGAGTGTCGCAGCGTCGTCCACTTCGTCCTTAATTTCCTTCAAGCCTCTCACTTAGGCTTAGATTCGGCCGCCCCCGTTCTCGCGTAGTCTACTACCCCGACTGCCCTAAACCCTGATTTTAGCGTGGTTTATTATTCTCTTCCTTTTCGTTCGGTACGAATTTCTAGGTTGCGATGAAGATTGACAAGCACTGTAGCGACTGGGCTCCTCAGCTTGTAACGGGTCTGCTGCTTGGTCTCGATATTGGCAGCACTCTTGAAGTCACCAATTGCTTTCCCTTTCCCGTGAGTGATCTTCATCCCTTACCTCTTTTTTTGCACCCTTCTTGCTTCCATTGCTCCGCTGTGCGCAAAAGGTCAGGGGAGTCTGTCACATTTACAGTTTTTCTTTATGCTTGGAAGTCTGTAAGGGGAGAATTTGGCCTGGGATGGGCGTCTGGCCCTTGGATTGCAGATGCTTCGCCGCGGAATCGCGATGTGTTGTTGTTTTCAGTCGCGCGCTTGAGCTATGCGTGTGCGCGTGTGTTCTCATTTTGGGTGTGTGTTTGGGAAATGGGATTGGTGCCGGCGTGCGTGTGATGCATATGTGTGAGGCCGTGTGCGCCATGGCACATGGCAACATGCATGGCATTCCGCATGGCCTCATGGACGGCATGATACGTGCCACGATGCATGGTGTTACGCGGCATGATGTATGGCATGACATATGGTATGGCATGGGGTGTGGCATGGTGTCGCGTGTTCCGCACTCGCAGAGCCGGGGAGGCGAGGAGGAGGAGGAGGAGGAGGCGGACGGTGCCATGTATCAGCTGGAGATGATGCGCTGCCTGCGCGAGGTCAATGTCGACAACAACACCGTTGGCTGGTAGGTCGTATGTTCTACCTGGGGTGCGTATGCCCCACAAGTGCCATGTATCAGCTGGAGATGATGCGCTGCCTGCGCGA
Source organism: Closterium sp. Naga37s-1 (assembly GCA_947471745.1). Classification (NCBI taxonomy): domain Eukaryota; kingdom Viridiplantae; phylum Streptophyta; class Zygnematophyceae; order Desmidiales; family Closteriaceae; genus Closterium; species Closterium sp. Naga37s-1. Next base: position 4,858,670 of record CANJKZ010000048.1, read on the forward strand.
GGTCAACGTTGACAACAACACCGTCGGATGGTATGATGGTCGGATTTCATATGCTCTTGGGTGTGGTGTAGTGCGATCAAGTGCGGTGTTCAACCCAGCCCCTCTTCTCCTCCCTCTGCTTTCTCTTCACTCCCCTCCGCCCCTCTCTCAGTTCTTGCTTCTTTTCTCCCATCTTCCCGCCACTCACCGCCCCCGCATTCCCCCGTTTCTCCCCGTCCCCTCCCCCATGCTCCCCACCTCCTCCCCCCCCCCCCCTCTCTCTCCCCTCCCCCGCAGGTACCAGTCGACGACGCTGGGCTCGTTCCAGGCGGCGGACATGATAGACACGTTCGCCAGCAGCGTTTCTTCCGTGACCTGAACTGAACCCCCTCCTCCCCCGTGTCCCACCTTTCCTCCCGTGACCTGCGCCACCCTCCCCTTCCCCCCAACAGGTACCAGTCGACAACGCTGGGTTCCTTCCAGACGGCGGACATGATAGAGACGTTCGCGAGCTACCGCGAGAACATCAAACGCTGTGTGTGCCTCGTCTACGACGCCGACCGCGCTGCCGCCCGCGGCACCGTGGCGCTCAAGGCGCTCACGCTCAAGGCGCCCTTCCTGGAGATGTTCAAAGCGGGCACGCTCACGGGGGAGAAGTGAGTGTGTGGTTTGGGGGGGAGGGGGGGTGGTGGTGGTAGGAGTGGGCGGGGGACAAGTGTGGGAAGAAAAGGGTTATGGGGGGTGTGATGGAGGGCGTGTTGGGGGGGAGAAGGACGGATGCAGGAGGAGGAGCAAGTCTGGCAGCAGACCGGTGAATTCTTATCACAAGGTATTCACTCGGGTACGGTACGGGTGTATCACAGGTTGCTTCAGACAATCATTCCCCCAAGGCACCGTTTCTGCCAGTGTCCAAATTCCTGCACCCCCTTGGTGCTTGCTGCCGCCACTGCTGCCGCTGCTGTTGCCGACTCTGCTGCTGTTCCCTCCTCTCTCACTCTCTCTTTGCCAGGTTGAGGGAGAGTGACACATCGTGGGCGGGGATATTTGAGGAGATCCCAGTGAAAATGGCCAACTCCACGCTCGTCTCCACGCTCATCGCCTCCCTGCACCCCCCCGCTGCCGACGCTGCTCCCTCGCGCACCGACTTTGACCGCCTGCTGCTGGGCACCAACCCCTTCCTCGAGACCAACCTGGGGTGCCTCTCTGACTGCATGGATGATCTGAGTGCGGAGCAGCAGCGGGTGAGTGGGAGGGTAGGGCTAGTCGCATTAGAGCGCTTGTTGTATGCGGGCCTGGCAGTGGCAACACGAGGCTCACTTTGACCGCCTGCTGCTGGGCACCAACCCCTTCCTTGAGACCAACCTGGGGTGCCTCTCTGACTGCATGGATGATCTGCGTGCGGAGCAGCAACGGGTACTTCCCCTCGTTTCGTACCATGAGGCTCCCTCTTGCCTGCCGCGCCATGTACCCCCGTTTCTGCTTTCATTTACCCCCTTACCCTCCCCTCCCCTCCTGAGTTACAATTCTTCCCATGCGAATTGTTTTTTGAGTCGACTCAAAAGTCACCTCGCTTTCCGGACATTTGAGTTCCAGCTTTTCCATGCGATTAGGAGATAAACATGGAGGTTTCCAGTTCGCTTCCCTTGACTTCTCACAGACTCGCCTCGTTTCCGTCCAACCCCCCTTCCTCCTGTTCTTTCCCCATCCCCGCCTCCTCTTCTCCCCACTCTCCGTGTGTCCCTCTCGCCCCTGCAGTTCCAGTACCACTACTGCAGTGTGCAGCGCCAGCAGCAACACTTTTGTGAATTCTGAAAAGTGTCCTCTTTTCCCCCGCCTCTCTGTGCGTGTCCCTGGCCCCATGCTGCCCCCCTGCAGTTCCAGTACCACTATCGCAGTGTGCAGCGCCAGCAGCAGCAGCAGCTAGCATGGGTGCAGAAGAGAAGGTGGGTGCAGGGCAGGGGGGTTGTTGGGGCGTGCTTGTTTGTTTGCATTTGCTATTTGTCCCCGTACAGGTGTGGTGTGATTGGGAATGTCTGTCCTCAAGGAGGGCTTCCTGAGACAGCAGAATGACTTGCACTTCCTTTTCTGAACCCCCTGAGACACGCGTACTCATGTTCACACATCTGCCCACTCTTACTCACTCACACGCTATGTATGCATTCCCATGGTTTTGGCAGATCCGACAATGCGAGGTGACTTCTGAGTCGACTCTAAAGTCACCTCTTACTCACTCACACGCTCTCTATGCATTCCCATGGTTTTGGCAGATCGGACAATGCGCTGAGGAGGGCAGCAGGGGAGGAGCCGTTACCAGAGGAGGCCCATCCCTTGACCCACTTGTGCATGCATTCCCACTCCCTCTCACACTCCCTCACTCCCTCGCTCTTTGGCAGATCGGACAATGCATTGAGGAGGGTAGCAGGAGAGGAGCCGCTACCAGAGGAGGATCCCACCAACCCCATCTTCAAGCCCATCCCTGACCCACTGAAACACACATACACATGCTCACCCACTCCCGCTCCCACTCACTACCCACTCACTCACTGCTTTGGCAGATCGGACAATGCACTGAGGAGGGCAGCAGGGGAGGAGCCGCTACCAGAGGAGGATCCCACCAACCCCATCTTCAAGCCCATCCCGGAGCCCTCGCGCATTGACATGCTGCTCACCACCAACCAGATCGCCAACTACTGCGCGCAGATCAACGAGTAAGCACGTTCTCTTTGTATAGTTGTATACAACTATGGTAGCATGTATATTTTTCTGTGGAAATTATTGACCACACTTAGCTCCTGATACTCAGTCTCACAGCTATATGAATGCATTTTTTCATTGCCTGTTTTCTTCTTTTTTTGCTGTTTGCAGGTTTAGCGGCCCGGCTCTTAGCAAGCTTTATCTCATGGATGCTCTTAATGGAGCATCTTGAGTGATTCTGCTATCTCAAAACCTATGGTATTTTTGTCAAATATAAATATATTTTCGATGCTTGTGATAACTTAGGTAGGTCTGTAACAGTTGGGCCACCAGTGGTTTCTTGGAATGTTAACACCAAGTTCGTATTGGATGCTGTTCACTAACGCGTACAATAAGTTGAACATCCCACGGGACGCACTAATTTCTTTGCCACAATTGTTCCTGAATTTCAGTTCCACGTTGGCAGTTCCTCGCTAGTGAAGAACGGCTTTGTTGACTGCTTCCGATGCCTGTACCATGAACAAACGATTTTTCAATAGCCTTGTCTAAGAACGAGTTGTGGGTTTTAACACATGTCCCTCTGACCGAAAGCTGGTCGCATTAGCCGGAAATTGCGCAAGATTCTTTGTGTAATTCATTGAATCCGTTATTCCGCGAGGACCGTCGAAACTCTCCGTTTGTGCCAATATCGAGGGATGGACGCGTCGGAGAGCGCACAGGAGCTGCAGGTGCAAACGCAGGAGGTGACAATGGAGGGGGAGACGCCGTCGCGGCAGGTGCGAGCGACGGTGGTGCAGGCGGCCACAGTGATGTACAACACGCCTGCCACGCTGGACAAAGGTGATTACTGCCACGCTGGACAAAGGTGATTACTGCCACGCTGGACTAAGGTGATTACTGCCACGCTGGACAAAGGTGATTACTGCCACGCTGGATGAATGCCATGTTTTATTTTTCTACTTTACTTGTAAAGAGTAACGTGCGTTTCCAGGCTACATTGCGGAATGCTGGCGTATCCCCCATGGTGTGCTCAGTGGTACATGCGTCTTTCTTCTCCCTCCTCCTCCTCCCAGCCGAGCGACTGTTGGCGGAAGCGGCGCAGCTGGGTAGTCAGCTGGTGGTGTTCCCAGAGGCGTTCATAGGCGGCTACCCCAGGGGCGCCAGCTTCGGAGTGCTGGTGGGGTCGCGCACGGACCGAGGGCGCGACGAGTTCCGACGCTACCACGCCTCCGCCATTGATGTGCCGGGTGGGTGGAGAGGGGTGGACGTGGGAATGTGGGGCGTGGGCGTGGTTATGAAGGTGCTTGTAAGGTTGCGCACGGACCGAGGGCGAGACGAGTTTCGACGCTACCACGCCTCCGCCATCGATGTGCCGGGTGGGTGGTGAGGGGTGCATGGGGCAACGGAAATGGGGACGTGGTGATTTATCAAGGTGCGTCAGAAGCCGTGTTGGAGTGCTGGTGGGGTCGCGCACGGCCCGAGGGCAGGACGAGTTCAGACGCTACCACGCCTCCGCCATTGATGTGCCGGGTGGGTGGAGAGTGAGGGAAGGCGGGGGAAGGGGGCAGGGGGGAGGGGGGAGGGCGGAGGGGGGGAGGGGGGAGGGGGGAAGGGAGGAAGGGGAGGGGGGGGGATGGAGGGTGGGAGGGGAAAGCGGGCGGGAAGGTGGAGGTGGGAGTGGGGATCAGTTTTTTGAGAATTAGAAAACAAACGGAAGGCCGATGGCACAGTGAGTTGACGCTCAGGATTTGTAGCTGCCATTGATGCGCCATTGGTGCTTTTTGTCCTCAACTCTTCCCTCCTCTCCTCCCCCACACTCACCCAGGTCCCAAGGTGGCGCGCCTGACAGCAGCAGCAGCCAAGCTCGGAGTATTCGTCGTCATGGGGGCAATCGCCAAGCATCATACCTCACCTCCCCTCGCATCCTCTCCTTTCCCCACCATCCGACCCCCCCCCCACCATCCCCCACCCAGGTCCCGAGGTGGCGCGCCTGACAGCAGCAGCAGCAGCCAAGTTCGGAGGACAATCGAGGTGATTTTTGAGTCAACCCAAAATTCCTCCTCTCCTCCCCCACCATACCCCAGGTCCCGAGGTGGCGCGCCTCGCAGCAGCAGCGGCCAAGTTCGGAGTATTCGTCGTCATGGGGGCGATCGAGCGGGCGGGCGGCACGCTCTACTGTTCAGTTCTGTTGATCGATCCGCGCCTGGGCCTGGTCGGGAGGCACACTGTTGTTTCAAACACCCAGCTTCATTTGCCTTCCACTCCCCTCCCCTCCCCTCCCCTTTCCCCACAACCCCTTTCAGGTCCCGAGGTGGCCCGTCTCACAGCAGCAGCAGCCAAGTTCGGCGTCTTCGTAGTCATGGGGGCAATCGAGCGGGCGGGCGGCACACTCTACTGTTCCGTACTGTTCATCGACCCGCGCCTGGGGCTGGTCGGGCGGCACAGGAAGACAGTGCCGACCGCTTTGGAGCGCGTGATATGGGGGTGTGGCGACGGCAGCACGGCAGCAACGGTGGTGGATGCGGGGGGGGTGGGGCGGGTGGGCGCTGCAGTGTGCTGGGAGAATCGCATGCCCATGGTGCGCATGGCGCTGTATGGGAAAGGTGAGACTGGGGGAGGTGGGACTGGAGGAGGTGAGACTGAGAGAGGTGAGATTGAGGGAGGTGAAATTTTTGTTGCTGAGACAGCCCACAACCCACAACCCACAGCCCACAGCCCACAACCCACAACCCACAACCCACAACCCACAACCCACAACCCACAACCCACAGCGTACAGCCCCCCACAGCCCACAGTGCAGTGCATACCTCCTCCTTATCTCTCCACCTCCCAGTACTCTCTCCCTCATTCATTCTCCTTCCCCTTGTTTCACTCCGTCCCCCTCAGGAGTGGAGCTCTACTGTGCGCCCACAGCACACTCTCGCGACTCCTGGCAGGCCACCGTGCAGCGCATGGAGTGGAGCTCCTTGTTTCAGCACTCCCTCCCCATCATCCTTCCACTTGTTTCACTCCATCACCGTGCACAATATGCCTCCTCGTGAGATGAGTCGACTAAAAAATCGACTCCTCTCGCGACTCCTGGCAGGCCACCACCGTGCACAATATGCCTCCTCGCTCCCTCTCCTCTCCACGTCCCATGCCTCCTCGCTCCCTCTCCTCTCCACATCCCATGCCTCCTCGCTCCCTCTCCTCTCCACGTCCCATGCCTCCTCGCTCCCTCTCCTCTCCACGTCCCATGCCTCCTCGCTCCCTCTCCTCTCCACGTCCCATGCCTCCTCGCTCCCTCTCCTCTCCACGTCCCATGCCTCCTCGCTCCCTCTCCTCTCCACGTCCCATGCCTCCTCGCTCCCTCTCCTCTCCACGTCCCATGCCTCCTCGCTCCCTCTCCTCTCCTCTCCACGTCCCATGCCTCCTCTCTCCCTCTCCTCTCCTCTCCACGTCCCATGCCTCCTCTCTCCCTCTCCTCTCCTCTCCACGTCCCATGCCTCCTCTCTCCCTCTCCTCTCCTCTCCACGTCCCATGCCTCCTCTCTCCCTCTCCTCTCCTCTCCACGTCCCATGCCTCCTCTCTCCCTCTCCTCTCCTCTCCACGTCCCATGCCTCCTCGCTCCCTCTCCTCTCCTCTCCACGTCCCATGCCTCCTCTCTCCCTCTCCTCTCCTCTCCACGTCCCATGCCTCCTCTCTCCCTCTCCTCTCCTCTCCACGTCCCATGCCTCCTCTCTCCCTCTCCTCTCCTCTCCACATCCCATGCCTCCTCTCTCCCTCTCCTCTCCTCTCCACGTCCCATGCCTCCTCGCTCCCTCTCCTCTCCTCTCCACGTCCCATGCCTCCTCTCCCACAATTCGTCCCTGTGTTTCACCCCTGCCTCATCGCTCCCATCCCATCCCATGCAGGAGTGGAGCTTTACTGTGCGCCAACAGCAGACTCGCGGGACTCCTGGCAGGCCACGGTGCAGCACATAGCGCTCGAGGGCGGCTGCTTCGTCCTCTCTGCCAACCAGTTCTGCGTGCGCTCCGACTACCCTCCGCCCCCGGATTTCGTCTTTTCCGCGTCCGGGCGGCTGGATACAGACGAGCCGCCGCCGTCCGCCGTGGTGTGCCGGGGCGGCAGTGTGATTGTGTCTCCGCTGGGCCGGGTGCTGGCCGGCCCAAACTATGACGGGCAGGCACTGCTGACCGCTGATCTCGGTAAGTCGAGTTGTTGTTTTGTTCCATTTCTTTTCAAAGCTGTATTGGTATTTTAATTAATCACGACGTGCCGTATCAATACCCGTTTCTAATCATCCACTTGCCCCAGTCCCCACCGCCCCCCACCAGACATGGGTGACATCATACGAGCCAAGTTTGACTTTGATGTCACGGGGCACTAAGCACTGCGGGTTTTGAGTCGACTTAGATCTCACATCTCCTCCGCCTCCCCCCCCTACCCTACCCCCGCCCCACCACCAGACATGGGTGACATTGTAAGAGCCAAGTTTGACTTTGATGTCACGGGGCACTACGCACGGCCGGATATATTCTCACTGCGTGTTAAAGAGGTGTCTACAGTGCCTGTACAGTACGATAACGAGTCTGCGCCGTGCCACATGCTTCATTATAAGCACCACCACCACCACCAACAGCAGCAACAACAGCAACAGCAGCAGCAGCAGCAACAGGAGGAGCAAAGGATGTGATGCAATTAAAGAATATACTGTTGAGTTGATGTGACAGCAAACACACTCAAAGGCAGCATTTGCGTGCCATTAACCACTGACATTTTACTGGAGAAATGCAGAGCCCTTTTTAGTCGATGGAAAGGGTCTTGTACATGCTTTCGCACAGCAAGCTCGGTTCACAATCACATGATGAAGACCATTGGAAAAGCCTTTGAATTAGCATTCTTGCGTTTTCCTCTTTATGTAATCCAATGAGTCAGTGAGATGTGACAGATGTACAATCTGTAGATTCGAAGTGGGAAATAGATGTCTTCACTCAACGCTGACAAATGGGCCACTTGTGACTAGAAAAAAAAAAAAGGAAACTTAAGCATTGTATAAACCAATACCGTAAGGAGGTACACTAATGTGGCCCAAAAACGAGCTTTGCAGTATCAAGCCAGACAGTCACCTGTCTGTGGGAGCAAAACGGAAACAGTAGAAAGGAACCTGAACGTGATACCCCAAAGCCATAAAGCAGCAGCAGCAGCAGCAGCCCGAGCAAGGAGCGAGTGACCCATCCTCGAGCAACTCATCCTCAGGCTAAGCCGCAGTCTTTCAAAATCCAAAACGTAGGCACAGGGACGATCACTCCACAGCCCCTCACCTCCTCCTCCAGCCACCCACCATCCCCGTCTCTCCACCCTCCTCTCTTCACCCGCCTCCCTTCCTCCCCTTTATCCCTCCTCTCTATGCCCTCCTCTCTCCACCCTCTTCCACCTCCTCCCCTCTACCACTTGACAAAGACACCACCCCACAGCCACCACTCCACCTTCGCCCACCAGTGCCCCAGCAATCATCCACCTCTCACCTCCCCCCTCGCCCTGCCCTACCACCCGCCAACCCTTTGCGCCAACCTGATTCATGGCTTGGCTGAATCCATCACAAGCCCATCCATCACAAGCCCATCCATCACAAGCCCATCCATCACAAGCCCATCCATCACCCGTCCTCTGCAGGCTTGTGGTGGGTTCACAGATGCCTGTCCTCTGCACCACCCTGCCACCCGCCAAGCCTGCAAACCACTCTGTCACACCGTCCTCTGTCAACCCTGTAAATCTCGCCCTCCTCGCCATCTTCCTCTCCATCCCCGTCCCCCGCACCATCCGCCCCTCCGCCCTACCACCCGCCCGTCCGCTGCGCCGGCCTGCCTTGCGCCTCCCCCGCGTCCCTGCCCGGCCCCGCAGTGCTCCTGCTGCCGCCGCGCCACGCGTCCCCCTTTCCCGCAGCCACACCCTCCCCGCTCGCAACCGTATTGCTCCGCCACGCGTCCCCGCCTCTCCTCGCGCCCCCGCCCCACGCATTGCCATTCGCCAACGGCGCACCACCAGCAGCAGCACCAGCAGCAGCAGCAACCCCTTCTCCTCCTGCTCCTCCCCCGCCTCCTCCTTCTCTTACAGCCCCGTCTGTTCCTGCGCCAGCCTCCTTAGCCTGCTTCTCTCTCGCCTGCTTCTGCGCGTACTTGACCTTCGCGTCCAGCTCTAGCACCAGCTGTTCCAGCTGCCGCCGCTTCTCCGCAACTTCCTTCTCCAAGGCCGAAACTTCCTCAGGTGAAAGCTCAGGTGCCGCCGCGCTTGTGTCATCCTCTGTCTTGGTCCCCTCTTCCCCCGTCCCCTCACCCGCCTTCTCCGCCTTGGCTCCCCCTTTGCCCGTGGCGGCCTGAAGCTTCGCGGCAAGCGCGTCCACCTCCTCGCGAAGCTTCTTCTCTTCTTCCGTCTCGGGTCTGCAAAAAAGCAAAGAAAAATACCGCCAAATGCAGAAAGGGGCGAGGAGGAGGATGAGGGGAGGAAGGGTAGTGAGGGGAGAAGGGGAGGGAGTCAGGGAGGGAGGGGAGAAGGGAACGAAACCATCGGCTGCAAGGGTGTCGAGTCAGCGCTAGACATTCACCGTCATCCCCACTCTGCGCTCTCCAATTACAGCACAGGCTCGCGCAAAAGTCTGGAAAGCCCTGAACCCCCGCAAAGCACATACTGCTTCGCATGTCGAGTCCCTCGACACTGCGTTTACTTCCCAGAACCAAACAACGACGCGCGATAATCTCCTGAAATTGTACCGAGTCGACTCAAAAGCAGCGTCGCGAATCGAGTCTGACGACAGCGCTGTCCAGTGATCTCCAGGTTGACACGCCGAGATTCGAATCTGAACACGCCCAGAGACGACACGACTGCAAACCTAATAGTGATGTACTCGTGATTCTACATGGCAAAAGTCACCTCGAAATTGAGGGTTCGCCCTTGATGATTCTTCCCATAAAATCCGACAGCAGGGACCGCAATCTCAAAAGCGTTATCGCTGTTCTTGTTTGAGAAACATTGTTACACACCTCACAACCCCATTGTGTTCAAGCTCATATTTCATACGCGTTTATAAAGTTCCTCGGTAACACGCACCTGTCGACGCCCTTATGCTCCAGCTCCAGATCCATCTTCCGCCAGTCCATTCCGCGCTCCTCCAGCGCAACCTCCCGCGGCTTCGCCTCCCCGAACGGGTTCACCGCCGGCTTAGACGCCTTCACCTCAGCCGCGGGCTCTGCCGCTGCGCCGCTGGCGGAAGGGGAGTCGGGCGCAACGGGGATGCCCTTCTCCGCCAGCACCTGCTCGCGCGGGCGCGCCTCTCCGAACGGGCTCGGCTTCTTAGGCTTGTTCGCATCCTCCGCGCTCCCCGCGCTTCCGCCCTCCCCCTCCGCGACAGGCTTGCGCGGCTGAAGATTCAGGCGCGGCCGCTCCGACGGGCGCTCTTCGCGGGGCTCCTTCCCCCAGCGATCCGCCTCGAGTCCTTCCCGCGGACCATCCCTGGGTCCGTCCCGCCTGCCGTCCCGGCTAGCGGACGGCACGAATTTCTTCGCCGCGCCCCAATTGTCCACCTCATCCGCACGTGCGCCCTCGCGATCGTCGAATCCTCCGCCACCTCCGCGCCCGCCGAACCCTCCGCGGCTGCCGCCGCCGCCGACGGACGCGGAAGGGACGTACTTCTTCGCCGCGCCCCAGTTGTCCGTTTCGTCGGCACGTGACGGGCCGCCCATGCGGTCGCCGCGATCCCCGCGATCCCCGCGGCCGTCCATGGACTGAGACGGCTGGAATTTCTTCGTCGCGCCCCAGTTGTCCACTTCGTCAGCCCTTGACGGACCGTCACGTCCTGGACGGCCACCGTCGTCTTCGTACCGGCCGCCGCGAGACCTGCCGCCGTCACCAGACGGCACAAACTTTTTAGTCGTTGCCCAGTTGTCCACCTCGTCTGCCCGAGACGGTCCGTCGTCTTCCCTCGGCGGCCGTTCGCGATCCTCGCGACGGCCATCGCGGCCTTCGCGACCGCCTCCCCTGTCGCCGCCGCGGAAACCACCGTAACCACGGAACCCGCCGCCTAATCCGCCGCTTTCCTCATCTTCGCTGCGCTCCCTAGGCCCCGTCGGAAGCGCCATCTTCTCCTGGAACGTAAGGCCCTTAACGTCCTCCACTATAGTAGTCCTGGATCGCGCTCCGGGACCTACATACGCGCCTGTAGTAAACTCGGAAAGAGAGAGAGTCACTTTTTCCTTCTTCTTCTTCTGCGGCTTGGCTGCAGCCTGTCCTAGAGTAGGAAAGGCGTCATCGGACGGCTTAGATGCGGCCTGCGCGAGCTCCGGGAAAGCGGGAGGAGGAAGCTCTTTGTCCCCCTCCTCGACATCGTCTGCCCATGATTTTGATCCCCATGCGGACTTCGCCATGGCTGAGTTACTAGGACCCGCTTCCGGGCTGGAATGAGCTGAGAAAAAGCAAGGAGGATGAAACGGTTGAGGATAGAGGAGAAGGCTACTAAAGAGAGCATGGATCGAGAACAGAGGGTGAGGGGGTTTTGGTGGAGCCGAAGAGGATGAGATGCGAGGGGTTGGGGTGGGCTAGGGGATGGGGGTTTGTGTTGAGCATGTTACCAGACGAGGTTTCCATGTAACGGTTGATGTAGGAGATTGGGGCGGGGCAGGTGAGGTTGGTTTGTGGTTCCAGGACACCAGAGTTTTGTGAGGTTGGGCAGGGTCCGCCGTGGGATTCTAGAAATTCAGATTTCCGAAGGTGTGGGAGCTGCTGCCACCTGCCCGTCAGTCTCCCGCGCTTTCCTACCCTTGGCAGGCACCGCGTCGCCTGAGCTGTAGGGATGAGATTCTTCCTACCTGCTCGAATGTTGGTTCGGCCTGTCGAGCCTACAGTATTTTGGGAGGTTTGGACATGCCAGCCTCCTCTGGCCTTGGAGCGTCGCTATTAGCATGTGCCGATATCCAAGTTGATGTAGTTATTGTTTACAGTTTCAAGAAGTTTGAAGAGTATGATGCTGTATATATGAGTTAGCTTATTTTCAACAATGAACGGGGAGGACCTATGAAACGGAAAAAAAAACAACATTCTCACTCGAGTTTTGTTTTTCATTGCAAGTGCTTGGTTGATATGGAATCTGCTACAAGGTGCATAAATTGTACCATTGTTTTTCGGCAAGCGCATCCATCGAGTGTAGTACAGCCTGTTACTCGCCTCTTCAGCCAGAGACTTGGAACGAACACACACGAGCGAGGACATATATCAATCATTGCACCAGTTCTGTAAATCCAAGCTATGTCACGACTACGCCCTGCATGCTGAGCTGAGCCGTTTCCGCATGAAAGCTTCCTCTGTTTGACCATGGAACCCCTCAGGGCTATGGGACTAGGGCACCCTTGGCAAATGGATCTCAAAGTTCCCTTCTGTAGCGCTGTAGTCTGCTTGAGGTGGCAGTATTGTCAGAATATTATGCTCTAGCCTGTAGTGGGGTGCTCTATAGCGAGTACAACCCTTCTAGGGTTTGCTATTTGTATCCTCATTCTTGCTAGTGCTCCTCTCCCTTCTTTCTTTTAAACTTTTACATGCTATCAGAGCAGGTCGATCCCCTTGGATCGATCCTGTGGGTGGGCTCACCACCTCGTTGCTTCCGCTGCAACTTCCACTGCTACCCTCTGTGCCGCACGCCCCGTGGCGTGCGGCAGTTTTTTCTTCCCGCCGTGCGCCCCGAGGCGCGCGGCGGTTTTCTGCCCGCCGTGCGCCCCGTGGCGCGCGGCGGTTCTCTGCCCGCTGTGCGCCCCGAGGCGCGCGGCGGGCTTCTGCCCCGTCACTCGGCGCGTCGCCCTCGGGAGGCGCTGCGACGGGCGACGGGGACCCGCGCGTCGCCCCCCGTCGCCCGTCGTGGCCTGCGCGCGGCCCGTACAGGCTACGCGCGGCCCGTAAGGGCTGCGCCAGGCCCGGACGCGGCCCGTACGGGCTGCGCCAGGCCAGCGCGCGGCCCGTACGGGCTGCGCCAGGCCCGCGCGCGGCCCGTACGGGCTGCGCCAGGCCCGCGCGCGGCTCGGGCCGCCTGCGCGCGGTTCGGGCGGCTGTGCCAGGCCCGTGGGCGGCCCTTTCCTCGCTGCCCCTTCCCTCCCCGCTGTCCCCCGTGCTTCTACTGGCGCCCCACCCCTCCTACAGCCCGTTCTCCTGCATTAGGGTTTGGGGGTGAGGGGTATGGGGGTGAAGCCACTGTGTGCCGTTCCCTGCTCCTCCTCCTCCTCCGTCTCCCTGTGCTGCAGCTGCCACTGAGGGGGGGTGGACTTGTTGGAGCCGTTGGAGTGGTACTCAGGGGGGGTGAAGGGGGAGTGGAGCTAGCGGTGTAGCAGCGGGTGTGTGTCAGGGGGAGTGGGATAGTTTGGGGAGGTTGAAGGGGGTGGCCGCCGTGCAGCCAGCAGCTCCAGTCGCCCGTGAGACCGTTGCGCCAGTCGCCCGTGAGCCCGTTGCGCCAGTCGCCCGTGAGCCCGTTGCTCCAGTCGCCCGTGAGTCCGTTGCTCGTCTGCCGCTACTTTTAGCCGCGGAGCCAGTTACTCCAGTAGCCCGTGTGCCAGTTGCTCCAGTTGCCAGTGTGCCAGTTGCTCCAGTTGCCCGTGTGCCAGTTGCTCCAGTTGCGCCGTGTGCCAGCAGCTTCAGCTGCCGCCCACTACCTCCTCTCCTCTCATAGTCTCTTTCCTCCTCCTCACTTGCCCGTTGTGACTACCACTAGCTTTGCTCATAATTGTGAATTTTAAACTATTGCTTCTTGAACTTGTGCTCAGAATGTGTGGTGACATTGTGATCCACCCTGAGCTTGTACTGCTTTGCTTGCTCTGCTGATTACACCCCACTTTGGCTATGGGGGTGTGTCAGAATATTATGCTCTAGCCTGTAGTGGGGTGCTCTATAGCGAGTACAACCCTTCTAGGGTTTGCTATTTGTATCCTCATTCTTGCTAGTGCTCCTCTCCCTTCTTTCTTTTAAACTTTTACAAGTATTGAGAATTTTTATACGCAGAATTTACCTATCGGGCTGTCCAGCTCGTGAAATGCCAGCTCGGGCTTTTTGAAAAACAAGTACAAAGAAAGGTTAGTCTCCTTTCAGGTGCCAGTTTGCTTGGAGACCTTTCCAACCAGTTCCTGCCATGCCATGGCAGGCACTCTGCTCCACATGTGACAATGATGCTTCCGGACAGATGTGGCTGTGGTTGCTGTAACCGACCACCGCTGGCATTTGCGTTTCCGAAAAGGCAGATTTGCGTCCCCTGTGCTGAGTGCCTGCCCCGAGGTCTATGGGAGGAAAGCAACCTCACTGGCCAGCAGCGCAAGGAAATCTGTGAGTTTAAAAGTTCCGCAGAGGCGGGGCATGCCACAAGGGTGCGCATGTGAAAATATCGTTGCGAGGCACGGGATGGACAACTCGGTTTAGTTGCTGGCTGACTGCCATTCTCGGAATACTTGCAGGTGCTGTTCACCAGTAGGGACTTTCCACGTGGTCGTGAGGGTGGTCTGACCTGTCGTCAATCGTCTTACTAACGGAATCTGACGGAGTGTCCAATGAGTCAAGGAGCCTGCTTCCGAAGCTTACCTCGCCTTGAGCTCTGTCCCAGCCTCGTGCGGCACTCTGCTCTGCTGCAGGGCTCTCCTCCCCCCTCCCTGTGGTGTTTCTGTTCAGTCAGTTCCCTCCCCTAATTCCCCCTCACGCCACGAGCCCCTTCCGCCTCCGCGGCCTGGGTTTTCCGTCAGACAACACATCGCATGCCACCTTCTCTCCTTCTCCCCTCCCCTCCCCTCCCCACCGTCCCCCCCGCCAGCCTCGGTTTTGCTTCTCCTCAGTCACGCAATCGCAAAATGTCGGCTCACCATTTCGCCTGACCACCACCACACTCACTCCAAATGACAAACCTGCCCTCTTCCCCATCTATTCGTAACTCTCGACGCCCAAAGCACACAAATGAACGCCGGTCTGCTTGTTGTTGGTATGAACACCTAGTGGCTTGGGTGCAAGGGGGAGTGTTGGAAGGAAACGGTGGTGGGGCGGTGGTATGCCCCCAACCCACCGAGGGCACTTCGGTGCCTTCGATCCCTTTGACTAGGGATCGGTGGAATGGCACCGATTGACTTCGGGAGACTCACCCTTCGGTGCCACGTGGCGGCACCACATTCCAACCTTCAAGTGCAAGGCGAATTCGGTGTGTTCGGTGTGAAATTCGGTGGTCGAATTTCACCCCAACCGAAATGTTACACGCGGCGCATTCGCGACGCGAGTGTAGCGATGTGATGTTACATGTGCGGTTCGATGTAATGCATTTGCTATAAATCGACCTGCCTTGTATGCATGCTTTATACTGAAATCCTGAATCTTCTTGTACATGGTCCATTCGAACCAAAATTCCAGAGAGGTCTATCCTTGCTTCTAAGAGCACTAGCAATCACGTGAACGCCAATATCTCGGCGTATACTTGGGCGATTAACGTGTTTGAC
Organism: Closterium sp. Naga37s-1; assembly: GCA_947471745.1. Classification (NCBI taxonomy): domain Eukaryota; kingdom Viridiplantae; phylum Streptophyta; class Zygnematophyceae; order Desmidiales; family Closteriaceae; genus Closterium; species Closterium sp. Naga37s-1. The sequence continues at coordinate 4,873,819 of CANJKZ010000048.1, forward strand.
GGCTTGTTGGAAAGCCAAGACTGTGCTCTATCGTTTAGTGCAACTTAGAGTTCCTGCAAAGTAGAGGAGACGCCTCTACAACAGTGGTATCAGAGCTGGTCGGTAGAGTCTACGTGCGCGACTTGTAGCAAGCATGATGACGTCAAGCGAAACCTCCGGCACTTCCTTAGGTGGTGTCGTCTCGAATCCCGGCGAACCCTGGACAAACGCGACGGTGTTCGACACGTCGGCGGTTCCGATTTTCACGGGACAAAACTACTCCGCGTGGAAATTTAAGTTCCAAGTGCTCATGATGGAGCGGGGACTTTGGGGTCTCTACGACGGAACGGAGAAAAAGCCGGTCAACGAGGACGAGATCGCGGCATGGAAGAAGAAGGACCAAAAGGCGTTCGCAACGTTGATTTCGTGCATCGGCATCAACCTCGTGAGTTCGGTGCGCACGTGCATCAAGCTCGAAGCTTCGGCGCGTGAAGCATGGAAGCGGCTCGAGACGATGCACGTGAACAAGACTCTCCACGGCAAGATCCTAGCCCGAAATGCGTTCTACACGGTGAAGTTGCGCGCGGGCGAATCGATGCACGAGTATGCGACTCGTGTGGAGGAACTCGGGGAAACGTTCATGGACCTCGGTGGAACGGTCACGGAGGAGGATTGGATTCTCACCTTGCTTTGCGGCCTTCCGGAAGAGTGGTCGACGGTGATTACGACACTCGATAGCGTGCAAAACACTTGGACGAAGGAAATGGTGGTCGGTCGGCTTCTCCATGAAGAATCGCGACGCCGACAATTCGCTAACGAGAGCGTGGAGACCGCCATGTTCTCCGGAGGGAGCTTCGGAAAGAAGTCCAAGTGGAGCAACAGTGAGGCAAAGAAGTCGTCCGGTGGAAACGGTCGCGGCAAGGGCAACGCATCGAACGGTTCGAGGAAGTGTCATTATTGTCGCAAAGCGGGGCACTTTTGGCGTGAATGTCGGAAGCGGCCGAGCGATTGGATTCCATCGAAGGCGCGGAACCAAGAGGGCAACGCGCACACGGCATCCGGCGAGGCGGATGATTCAACGGAGTCGCTCGTTTTGTTGGCCGGTGACGGGATCAACACTTCAAACGACGCGTGGTTCCTCGACACCGGTGCAACACAACACATGACGCACTCGGCGTCGCTCCTCAACAACGTCGGTGCTCCGGGAGACGTCAAGCGCGTCGTCTTCGGGAACGATAAATCGCTACCGGTGGTTGGAGTTGGGAGTACGCGTCTCATCGTCGATGGCGGGCCGGTGGACATCACGAACGTGCTTCACGTCCCGGGATTGAAGGTGAATCTACTCTCCGTCACTCAACTCGCAAAGAAAGACGTGAAGGTCACCATCGATGGCGCGAAGATGAACCTCTTTTGGAAGGGGAAGCAATTCGCGCAAGGCGTTCTCAACGGACAACTCTACCAACTCAAGACGCATCCGACAACGGCCTCATCCAACGTGGCGCAAGGCTCCAAGGCGACTCTCAAAATGTGGCATAATCGGCTTGCGCACGCCAACTACGACTCGGTCAAAGAGTTGGCCAACAAAGGACTTGCGAAGGGATTTGACGTGATCGCCGGCAACGACGAGAAGGGCGTGTGCGCGGCGTGTGTCGAAGGAAAAATGGCTCGCAAACCATTTGGTAGCCGTACCTAACCCCTCGCAAAGGACCCGCTTGCGCTTGTTCACATGGACGTGTGTGGACCGATGCGGCATGCATCAAAGGGAGGAGCGCGGTTCCTCTTAGTGATGCTCGACGACGCGACGCGGATGAGTTGGACCCGACTCTTGAAGGCTAAGGGAGATGCGGCCAAGGCGATTCAAGAGTGGGCGCTCGACGTTTGCGACGACGGCAAGAAGCGGATCAAGTGCATTCGCACCGACGGTGGCGGCGAATTCGTGAGCAACGAGCTTGAAAAATGGATGAAAAGCAAGGGCATTAAGCACGACGTCACGACACCCTACACACCCCAACAAAATGGAGCGGTAGAGCGGCTCAATCGCACATTGATGGAGGCCGTTCGTTCACTTCTTCAACACTCCAAGCTTGGGAACGAGTGGTGGGGAGAGGCGAGTGCGCTAGCGGCATGGATTCGTAATCGTGTGCCAACAAAGGTGCTACCGGGAACGACTCCGTTCGAAGCATGGACCGGAACGAAGCCGAACCTATACCGCCTACGCACCTTTGGGTGCCTTTGCTACTACCATGTACCGGATCCACTTCGCCACAAGTTGCAACCGAAAGCTCGTGCGGCGATCTACTTGGGGATTGCGGCGAACGAGCGTGCATGGCGAGTGTGGGATTTGGATGAAAAACGCGTCGTCACGTCTCGGGATGTGATCTTCGACGAAGACAAGTTCCCGACAAAGGAGAAACAAACGCCGCAACTCACCGTCGTCCTTCCCGCACGAGAGGAGGATGAAGCGGTGGAGGTTTCACCGCACGTGAAGAAGGGAGCCGAAAGTGGAGGGGGAGAGAACGAGGAGTGCGATGATGATGTCAAGGAGGTACCACCAACCGAGGAGGCCACTTCCTCCGCACCTTCTTCCCTACCATTGGCGTTGACTCGCGGGCGTCGTACACCTCGCCCCAACACGAGGTTAACCGACTATGCTACGGTCGCCGTTGGGGAGTCGGATGAGGAGAGTGCGGCGATTTGCCTAGCGACCATCGGCGACGATAACCCACGCACTCACAAGGAGGCTTTGGCTTCCCCGGATGCACCGCTATGGAAGCAAGCGATGGAGAGGGAGTTAGCATCGATCAAGGAGAACGATGTTTTCGAGCTCGTCGACCCGCCGAAGGGTGCCTACTTGGTGGGATGCAAGTGGGTGCTTAGGAAGAAATTGGGAGCCGATGGAGGTGTCGAACGCTACAAGGCGCGGCTTGTGGCGCAAGGGTACACTCAACGGGAGGGGGAGCACTATAGTGAGACCTTCGCTCCCGTTTCGAAGGCCTCCACTCTTCGGGTGTTGCTCGCGCTAGCGGCATCTCTCAACCTCGAGGTGGAACAATTGGACGTTTGCACCGCCTTCCTCTACGGGCTTCTCATGGAAGAAGTCTACATGCGGCAACCCCCGGGGTACGATGACGGTAGCGGTCGGGTGTGGAAGCTCAAGCGTACCCTCTATGGCTTGAAGCAAAGCCCACGCGGATGCTACAAGCGCATCGACGACTTTCTTCTTCAACACGGCTTCGCGCGTAGCGTGTGTGATAGCGCTTTGTACGTGTTGAAGGAGGGGGAGAAGCAATTGGTGCTTTTGCTCTACGTCGATGACCTCCTTCTTTTCTCCGACTCCAAAGACCTCATTCGAGAGGTCAAGCAACGGCTAGGGGCAGAGTTTGCCATGAGGGACTTGGGACCGGTGACGTACTACCTCGGGATGCACGTCGACCGCGACCGCGCGAACGGGACCATTCACCTCCACCAAGAAAAATATGTGAAAGGGGTTGTGGAGCGCTTCGGCATGGGTAATAGCAACCCGGTGGGGACGCCACTAGACACGGGATTTTCTTGCCTCCCGGGAGAGGAAGAATCCGCCCTCGACGAAGCCGAAGGGAAGCGGTTTCATTCGCTAGTCGGCTCACTCATGTATTCCGCCGTTTCCACCCGTCCCGACCTCTCATACGCCGCCGGGGTACTTGGACGAGCCGTAAGCAACCCTCATACCGAGCATGTGCGTGCGGGAGGACGTGTTCTACGCTACCTCCAAGGCACACCCAACTTGGGAATCGTATATGAAGCCGGTCCAATCGTGCTTAAGGGCTACACCGACTCGGATTATGCCGGTGATCAAAGCAAGCGCAAGAGTACCGGCGGGTACGTCTTCACCTTGCTTGGGGGAGCCGTGAGTTGGCAAAGCAAGTTGCAACCAACCGTGGCTCTAAGCACAACGGAAGCGGAGTATATGGCACTCACTCAAGGAGCCATGGAGGCAATATGGCTACGGCGCCTTCTAGCGGAGCTTGGGCATCCTCAAGCCGACCCAACTACTCTCTTTTGTGACAACCAAGCGGCCATAAACCTCACTCACAATGCCGTCCTTCACGGGCGTACCAAGCACATTGAGGTGAAGCATCACTTCATTCGTGAGGTGGTCGAGAGAGGTGAGGTCAAGGTCACATACATAAGCACCAAGGCGCAACCCGCGGATTTCCTCACTAAACCACTCCCTAAGGATTCATTCCGTGCATGCCGTGAGCGTGTTGGTATGAACACCTAGTGGCTTGGGTGCAAGGGGGAGTGTTGGAAGGAAACGGTGGTGGGGCGGTGGTATGCCCCCAACCCACCGAGGGCACTTCGGTGCCTTCGATCCCTTTGACTAGGGATCGGTGGAATGGCACCGATTGACTTCGGGAGACTCACCCTTCGGTGCCACGTGGCGGCACCACATTCCAACCTTCAAGTGCAAGGCGAATTCGGTGTGTTCGGTGTGAAATTCGGTGGTCGAATTTCACCCCAACCGAAATGCTACACGCGGCGCATTCGCGACGCGAGTGTAGCGATGTGATGTTACATGTGCGGTTCGATGTAATGCATTTGCTATAAATCGACCTGCCTTGTATGCATGCTTTATACTGAAATCCTGAATCTTTTTGTACATGGTCCATTCGAACCAAAATTCCAGAGAGGTCTATCCTTGCTTCTAAGAGCACTAGCAATCACGTGAACGCCAATATCTCGGCGTATACTTGGGCGATTAACGTGTTTGACGGCTTGTTGGAAAGCCAAGACTGTGCTCTATCGTTTAGTGCAACTTAGCGTTCCTGCAAAGTAGAGGAGACGCCTCTACAACACTTGTTCAACCTGATTCTCTCTCCATATCATATCGATGGTGTTTGCGTCTCCGACATTGTCGATGCTTGTTTGATGGATCCTGGTAGCTGGTGGTGACTCACTCAGCCTACCCTACCGCACCTACCTCCAATACACTTCACTCGGTCCTCCGTCCTCAGTCGTCCAGTTTGCCGTTCAGTTATTTCTCGACGCATCCTCGGGAATGGTCTGTGAGCCACTGTCTGCAATCTAAAACTGCCCGAATTGCGGACGAAACTCACTCGAGAGCGAGGAAAAAAACTGCGAACTGCTGATTTATGCTTTCATTGATACCACAAGAGCAGATTCTCCAGCGGCGAAGCCTCCATTCATAAACAGCCCGTTCCCAGTCCCCAAAATGGTGCTCTGGATGTCGTCTGGGTCACAGCACACAGCAGCGGTGGCGCCATGCTCAGTGCAGCAGCTAGATTTATGGCAGCCCGCCGAATACGGAACCTCGAGCACGGAAGACCATATTTCCGACGAGGAGGTCGTGGAAATGGCGTCGCTGCTTCTCCAGTGCGAATCCGATTTCATAGGATCTCTTAACGGGCCTCGCACTAACAAGGACATTAAATTCGAGTCTACCGAACCACCACCTCTTCCATCCCAAACATTCACGGGGAGCCCGCATCGCGGAAACAAGCGGCAGCGAGAGGAGTCGGCGTCAACTGGACGGGCTCTGCTCGAGGATCAGAATCGGCGAATTCTTATTCAGCCGTGCAACGTGAAGATAGAGGACCTACTAGGCCCGGAGAGCAGCTCGCTCGAAAGCCTTCAGGAGACGATTGAGTTTCAGATGGACGTTGCAGCGTTTAACGATGAGACTGCTGTTGGGGCTGCGGAGCCTGCGGCGAGGGCGAAGAGCGAGGGTGAGGTGGATACACGCGACGGCGAGGTTGACGAGGGCTGTAACGGGTACATTCCTACGGCTGCTGCTGACAGGTGTGACCCGCAGTTGTCGCCGCCGTCGCCGGTGTCATCGCCGTCGTCGTCGCCATCGTCGTCGTCCCGCCTGCTGGTCCTGCCCCAGCTGACCCCCCAGCCAGCACTGCTCCACATACCGCAGCTCGCGTGTTCCGCCACGTGGCAAAGCGCCAGAAGTACCGGTGCATTCATCGAGCCCGATTTGAAACGGTTCAAAGGTCAAGCTGGTGATTTCTACCCTCGTCACATCCAGGCGTGCTGCGCACCGAACTCTGCGCCGAACTCTGCGCCGAAATGTACGCCAAACTATTCGCCGAGCTGCTGGCAGGAATGCGCGGCGAGCACTCCAGGCTTCCAGCAAATCTGCGCGCCGAGCAGCGGCCAGGCATCCGCGATGCGCGTCGAGACGAGCTGCGGGCAGCACCCGATGCCGGCGCCTAAAACGAGAGATTTGGCGGAGACGGAGTTCCTCACGGTTGAGCTTATATCGGAGCATCGCGGCGCGATGACGATGGAGCCTGGTGAAGTGTACCATACTTATCCCGAGGAAGCTTCGTCGAATGCTGCTGGCGGCGGCTGGAGCTCGGGATTGAATTTCGCTGGCCGCCAGCAGCAGCTGCCGCAGTTAGCGCCGCGGCGTGAGGCGGCGCCAGACGATGTCAGCAATCTGTACGGCCGGACTACTGGCTGCGATGAGCCGGCGCCGCCACTGCCGCCGCCGCCGTCGCGACGCTGCTTGACGAAGCCGCGGCGATCGTCTGCGTCGTCGGCGTCTCACGCGGCCACTCGTGGCGCAGCTAGAAGGGCGGACATGGCGGCCACTCGCGGCGCCGCAATCCGAGGGTCGACGGCGTCCGCTGACTGCGCCGCTGTACCGCGCGCGACCTACGCGGCTCTAAGATTCGGCGAGCCGGGCTACCCGGCGGAATACCGCGGCTCGTTTCGCGACAATGTGACGGCGCTCGCTGCTGACGTCATGCAACGCGAACCCGAGGGGTACGAACTTACCTGCTATTTTGGTAGCGGCCTCGCAGCCTTGTACGAACAGGAGCTATTTCGCTGCTTTTTTTGTTTTTTTGCCGTTTTGTCTCTGTTTTCCTCCCTAGAGCCTTCCGCCTCGCGTTCCGCTCCGCCTTCCGCTTCTCGTCCTGATGTCAAAATGTCTTTCCCACTCTCTCCTTTCCCCTTTCGCCCTCCTCCCTACTTGGCGCGCGTGTGACAGTGTCGAGGGCCATCCGACGTGGAGCCTACTTCTTACCGTCACTCGCGCCGAAGCGTATTCTCAGCCTCCGTTTACGCCTTTCGACGCGCTTTCGCACCCAGCTCCTTCGGCGGTTTCCGCGGATCCGCTTTCTCCCTCCGCGCGCAGCCCGCCGCCTCCCCCCACCCCGCGCGGTCAAGCCCGCGAGAATGTTAGCTCCGCGCCAGAACCCAGCGCGGGGAACTCCGCAGCGGGTGCGCTGTGCGCCACTGCGGCTCCCGCGGAGCATTCAGCGCTTCTGGGGGCGGCGCAGCAGCAGGCGCAGCTTCAGGGGGCGGCGCATCCGGCGCAGCAGGTGCTGCTGCCGCTGCTGCTCGTGGCGGAAGCGACTGAAGGGTCCGCCAATCCGCACTGCGACTACTGCCGCAGCTCGGGTAAGGAACCGCACGTGGGTGAAAGGGCAGGGAGAGCGGGGACGGGGGGCGGGAGATGCTGTGGAGAAGGTGTTAAAGGGGGATGGGAGGATGGGGGAAACTGGGTTGGCGGAAGTTGGAGGCTCAGCTCAAGGGTGTTGAGGGGAGCAGGAGCTGTGCTTGAGTCATGTTAACATGCCCAGCTGTGTTAACATGCCCAGCTGTGTTAACATGCCCAGCTGTGTTAACATGCCCAGCTGTGTTAACATGCCCAGCTGTGTTAACTGTCCAGCATTCCCAGCCTTCCGCCACATGCCCTTCTCTTATCACCCACCACCTCCCTGTAAAATGCTCTCACTCTCCCCCCCAATCCTCCTCCCCCCACAATGCTTGCGCCACTTGCAGGTTGGTGCCACCACCCCATCGCTGCGCACAAGTACCATTTCATCATTCCAGCCAAGAACCCACACTCGCACCCACGCGCCGAGGTAACCACTCACTCGCCCCTTGTTTACTCTACCCGCTGCTTCAGCCGCTTTGGAAGAACCCGCAACCATTAGCTGCCCATCTCTCGAATTCCTCTCCCCTTTTTCCGTTCCTCCCCTCTGGCTCATCTCCCGTCCCTTCAGTCACAGGTGCTCGCAACCACAGCCAGTAACATGAGTCCACGTGGCACGCGCAGCACCACCAGCACCAGCAACCACCACCCCTCGTCCCACCACAACCAGCACCAGCACCACCACACGAGCATCACGGCTGCTGCTTGCCGCTCGCAGTCGCTCGCCGCCCCCACGCACCTCCTGCACGGGGTTTTCCACTCCAACGGCTTTGGCCACCTCGTGACGCTCAATGGCCGGGCGGCAGGCTCGCACGTGCTGTCCGGGCGGCAGCTGATGCAGCTGTGGGACAACATCTGCACCATGCTGCGCGCCAGGTAAGACATGTTTGAGAGCTTGTAGGATGTATGCATGCATGTGTTTGGAGTCGACTCTAAAGTGACCTCGGCATGCTCCCCCTCAGAGCACTCTTGAGTGCCCCTCTTTCACATCAACGAGCAACATTACTTGGTAATGTCAGTCAACTGACACGCACATCATTCCTCACTCTCATCTCCTGTTTTCCCCTGTTTCTCACAGGGAGGTGAGCGTAGAGGACCTATCGCACAAGCTCTCCTTCTCCTCAGACTATCGCCTCCTCCACACTCTCGCCTTCTCGCACTCCTGGTTCGCCCGCTGGGGCTACTCCTTTGCTCACGGCGCCTTTGGCATCACGCAGCACCGCTACAGCCAGGCTGTAGAGCGTGTGGCCGGCACACGCCTGCTGCCGCTGCTGCAGCAGCTGCGGGGCATCAACACGGGGATTGCCTCCCGCGTAGCAGCAGTGGTTGCCAAGTATCAGTCGCATGTGGTTGGGAACAAGTGCGAGTCTGAGGACCAGTCTGAGGGTGAAAACCACAGGGCCAGTCTGTGCCCACACGTCTTGGATGCTTCACACGAGGCTCACCATGACCATCCCCACCTACATGCCGCTCATGTTCCTCATGGCCCGCACGGCCCGCATACTGCCCCACCCAACCTCACCTTGCAGCACCTCTTCTCATCCCTCCTCGCCCTGCGCTCCTCCCTCCCCCTCCCCCTGCACCACCAGCACCACCACTTCCCCCACCTCCTCCAACCCTCCTCTCTCCCCCTCCCCTTCACTCTCAGTACCCCTGCTCCTCCCACTGCTCCCTCTACTCCTGCTGCAGCAGCAGCGCCGCTAGCTGCTGTCCCCTCCCGCTCTCCCCTTCTCTCCTTCTCCGCTCGTCGCCTCCTCGCCCCCCCGCCGCCCCTCACCCTCCCGCCGCTCTTCCCGCCGCTGCAGCCAATGACGACGCGCCAGCTGTCCGGGGAGCCCAGCCCTACCTCCGCGTCCTGCTTGTCCGACGAGCTGTCGCCACGTCAGCAGCAGCAGCGCCTGCTGCGTCAGCAGCAGCAGCAGGCTCTGCCGTCCCCGGTTCCACCAATCAGCTACCAACAAATGGACGTCCCTCCATCTCCCAACGTTCCCACCCCCTCTGCAATCACGCCCGATACAATCACTCCCAATACTGCCACTCCCAGGAGCAAGCGAACCCTCTTGTTTCTTGACAGCCCTATCAGCAGCGCTTTAGCAGCAGCACCACCAACACCAGCAGCAGCAGCACCAGCATCGGCAGCAGCAGCAGCAGCAGCAGGGGACTATCCCAGGCGCCTTCTCTGCAACGAGCCAATCATAATCAGCCCGCTGCCCGCCGACTCGCCCTCGTGCCGCTGGTCCTCCAAGCGCCTCCACCTGGCGCAGCAGGTCATAGTCGACGTGCTCTCCCTCCGCCCCGGCGCCTGGCTGCCTCGGCACGAGGTTCGGGAGGCGGCTCGGCAGAGGATCGGCGACACGGGGTTGTTGGATTTTGTGCTGAAGTCGCTGGGGAATAGGTTGGTGGGGGATGTGGTGGTGCGGAGAGCGATTAATCCGCTTAGCAAAGTGCTGGAGTTTAGCTTAGAGCCGCTGCAGCGGGAGGGCGGGGAGAGAGGTGGGGGAGGGAGAGGAGAGGGGAGGGAGGGGGCGGAGAGGGAGGGGGTGGTTGGGGAGGAGAAGAGAGGAGGGTTGGAGGTGCAGCAGGGAGAGGTGCCGATGGGGGCAGTATCGCCTCTTACTCTGGGCGGAGGTGTAGAGTCAGGAGGGGAACAAAGGCGGTCGTTTGAGCCTGTTTTCAGGAGCTCTTGCTTGGGCAGCAACCGTCATAGCAACGACATGGTTGCAGGGACAGCAGCAGAGGCAGGGGCAAGGGCAGGAGCAGCAACAGCAGCCTTGGCAGCAGCAGGGGCAGCAGGGGCAGTGGCGGCGGCATTGAGTCCTGCTGTTCTGACTTCAGCGCCCTTCACCAGGGCGGACGTGACTCGAGACGTGGAGTTCCTGTACAAGCACCTGCTCTTTACTGTCACATCCGCTCACGGCCACTGCCACCCGCATCAGAGGATGCACCAGCAGCAGCGTCAGCAGCAGCACCGCCAGCAGCAGCAGCACCACCAGCAGGAGCAGGAGGAGCAACGGGAGACCAAGGCAGATATAACCTCTTCAGAATTCTCACTCTCTGCTTTCTCTGAAGCCGTGCAAACCATACTCGATACAAAGCAGTTCTTTAAGGACTACAAGGGCGAGCTCACCAGGGAGCAAGCAGCACGAGCTGCGGCTGTGGCAGCAGGTGGAGAGGGGGGAGAGGAAAGGGATGGCGTTGCTACAGAGAGTGAAGAGGAGGATGGGACGATTCGAGTGCTCTGCAGGTAGTTTGCTGTGCAGCTCTTATCTGGTGCAGGTGCTTTTTTTTTCGGGAGGTACTTTGTTGTATAAAGGTTCTACCGTCTGTCATGCTGGTACATCTCCCCTCAAACTCCCCTCAAACTCCCCTCAAACTCCCCTCAAACGCAACTCCCATAGTCTGATTTGCCACTCATCTCCCTCCGTTTCTCCCCTCCCCTTCCCGCCCACCAGCATCGATGCACGGGACGCAGACACCGATCGCAACTGGCTCATACCGCTGCCCGAGCTCATAACCCTGCCGCCCGAAGCAACCGTCGCTGATCTCAAGGCTGCAGCCTGCCGAGCCTTCGCCCAGACCTACCCTGTGGCTCGGCACATGCAGGTACGGCACCAGACCAGGCCTGACCTGTGGGTGGGTAGTCGCATGCAAGTGTGCTGAATCCCGTGTATGCCATGCGCTGCTGTGCTCCTTGTTTATCCGATACGGCTTTACTCCTACCGCGCTTAGCATTGCCTTCCTCCGATGCTCTCTCTCTCACCTCTCTCTCTCTGTTCCCTCTCCTCCCTCTCCTCCCTCTCCTCCCTCTCCTCCCTCTCCTCCCTCTCCTCCCTGGTCGCAGGTCACAGCTCTGCCCGTGGAACTCTCAGACCTGGACGACGACGACGTGCTCTTTGGCTCGCTCGACTCGGGCGCCTCTCTGCTGCTCGCCGTTTCCGGCCTTGATGCGCACAGCGAGTGGCGCTACGAGGGCGGCAACGACACGTGGGCTGTGCGGTGCGTGTGCGGCGCACGGGACGACGACGGCGAGCGCATGATCGCATGCGACGAGTGCGGTGTGTGGCAACACACGCGCTGCGCTGGGATCGGCGATGCTGCGCCTGCTCCCATGAGCTTCCTGTGCTTGGGGTGCAGAGCGGTGGAGAGGGATCGTTGCCGGGAGGTTAAGGTGGATTGCGGCGAGAAGAAAGCAGCACGCAGAGTGGTGAAGAGTGAGCAGGTACGGTTGGAGGGAGTGAAGCAGGAAGAGCCGCTGCAGCAGCACAAGAGGCAGCAGCAGCAGCAGCAGCAGCAGCAGCAGCAGCAGCAGCAAAGGCTACGAGTGCAACCACCCATGGACTTTTACCAGAACCGGCAGCAGCTGCAGCAGCAGCACCAGCACCAGCACCAGCAACAGAGAAAGCCTGAGCATCAGGATAAGACAACTCCATGCAGCCCCAGCTACCCAGGTTCGGCAAGCAGGTTCGGCGGCCCGCACCTGTGCCTGCCCCCACTCCCTCTGCTGCGCAACCTAAGCCACGCTGGCAGCATTACCAAGCAAAGCCAGGGCGGTGGGGAGTTGCTGAGGGTTGCAGCGAGCAAGGGCGTTTCTAAAACTCCCATATCCCCTCGTTTCGAAACCCCAGAATCACCTGATTCCGAGACCTTGCTAAGCCACGGGGGTAGTGGCAGCAGGCAGAGGCAGGGCATTGGGGAGAAACGGCGAAGGGACAAGGAGAGGGATGGTGGGTGCAGCGAAGATTTTCTGGGGGCTTTAAGTGCTCTGAGGAGAGAGAGGAGGTTGGGGAGGGAGAAGAGGATGAGGAGGGCTGGTCAGGAGGGGGGAGTGAGTCGGGATGACTCGATTTGAGAGGGGGTGCGGGAGATGTGAGCAGGAGAGATGGCCAGACAGCAAGAGAGATGGCCAGACAGCAGGAGAGATGGCCAGACAGCAAGAGCGTGCAGCAGGGAGCAGCAGAAGAGAAGAGAGATGTGTGGAAGAGGGCAGGGGTGTAGATGGGAATAAAGAGGACTGGGCCCTGCGAGCCTGGTGCTCATGGCGAAGATGTGTATGTCAATGTCACGACAAGGCAACGCAGCATCAAGGCGATCCCAGGCGTTCCAGCGTGTCCCAGGGCAATCCCAAGGAGATCCCATGGCGATCCCAGTGCGTCCCAGCGGTCCATGCATCTGTTGTGCATGCTGCTCGGATCGGCTGAGGTCCGCTGTACAGTTGTCTGTTTCTTTCGCTTGTATTATATTACCTATCGCCTTTTTGTGAAGTGTCATGCGATACAGTGTAGATGCTTTGCTTGTACAAATGCATATTAATTAATATTACCCACTACTTCCATGGTATTGAAAGGAGTTGGTCTTTATCCATTCATACACTGTATTCAGCCAGGGCTACCAGTATCAGTACGCATTAGAAGAGGTATGGTACCGTAATGCATATAATTATTAGAAAACAGTACAGTCCATCTCAACACATAGAAAAACGGTATGTCATTATCGTACAAGTTCATTCAGAGTGCAAGACATAAACAGAGCTCCGTTTCAGTAGGGATAACAGAAATGAGCTACCTATATGCTGTCCTCGCTCCTGTCAGCCCTTCCCTTCCCATTTCATCCCCTCCTGTTAGTCCTACATCCACCTTTCTTTAGTCCTAGTGTGTCCATCCCTCCTTTCCTCCTTATCCCACCATCATCATAAAAGTCCCTCCCACCATCACCTTTTCTCTCTCTTCCGCCACACCATGACCTCACCTCCTCCCTCCACCATCCCACAATCTTCTCACCTCCTCCCTCCATCAATCAAACATCTCCTCGTCCTCGTTCGATCCGCCCACCTCCCCTCTCCCAAAAGTTTCTCCCTCCCATCATCCCACCATCTCCTCATCCTCATTCGACCCGCCCACCTCCCCTCTCCCAGACTCCGCCGTCCCACCCACCCCCTCATCCCCCATGGCCCCTCCATCGCTCCTCACACTCACCTCCCCCACACACACAGCCGCCGACGCAGCAGGAGGCACAGGCGTAAACCCTTCCTCCGACACATTCGGTCCAAACGCAGCAAACCCCCCTAAATTCGGGTCTAAATGACACGGCCCAGCTGCTTCCCCCGCACAGGCAGCAGCAGAGGCAGCAGGGGGGACAGGAGCGAGGGCGGGTAGAGGAGGATGGGGGGGGTGGGGAGGAGGAGGAGGGGAGAGGGGGTGGGGGAGGAGCGAGGGCCACTTGAGGATGGAGGCAAAGTAGGTTGGAGGGATGTAGCCATGGAAGCCAGAAGTGAGGATGACCCCGTTGTCTGACTCGAAGAATGGCATGCCGTCTGGGATAGAGGAGCGGGAAGGGTTTGGCGACGGTAGTGGCAGGGATGAGGAAGGAAGTAAGTGGAGGCGCGGTGAAAGAAAAGAGAGAAAAAAAAAACACACACACACAGACACACGAGGAGCTCATGCCATATGCCACGTGCAACCCACCTGCCATGGCGCGAGCGACGTCCACCACCACCAGCACCTCTGCGTTTGAACGGAAGCCTGCAGCAGAGAGGCGAGGGATGTGGGGTGTGTGGGACGAAGCAGGGAGAGGAGAAAGATGGCAGGTGAGGTGCTGAAACCTGGCCTAACAAGTGAGGTGGGCGCTGGGAATTGCTGAGGATGCTGATGATACCAGAGAAAAAAAGGAAACAAAAAATCAAGAGCGAGACATGTGAAAACCTCTCAAGTGTCTCAGAAGGTGGGAAGAGCGCAGCGTACCGCTGACGACGGAGTGGTGCTGCGAGGGCACCCCTTTGGTGAGGTGCACGTGCTGCCGGTTCATGCGACTCAGGCCCGACGACAGTATGGACGGCAGGTGGCGCTCATACGTTCCGTGTACACAGTCTAGTGGGCGCAGGGAGGGGTGGGAAGAGGGGGTGGGTGGGTGGAATTGGGGGGACATATGGGTGCACCATTCCAAAGAGTTTTGAGACGTCTCAAAACACTTTTATTATCACGGTGCACCATTCCAACGAGGCATGGCTGGCAGGTGGCGCTCGTACGTGCCATGCACACACTCTGGTGGGCGCAGCGCAGGGAGGGAGGTGGGGGAGAGAGAGGAGGGGGGGAAGCAAAGACAGGTGGCACTCGTGACACTTGTACGTGCCATGCATGCACAGCACACACTCTGATGAACCACGGGGAGAGAGGGGAGAAGGTTGCGTCATTCCAGGTGCAGCAGGTGGCGTTCGTGTGTGCCATGCACACCGGCTTACCTGGCAGGGCAGCAGGGTCAGTGATCCACCGCAGCAGCTGCTCCTCGTCCAGGTGCAGTGAATGTGGATAGTGAGTCAACCCAGACCATAGAATACCTGGAAGGGAGGCGGGGTCGGTGATCCGTCGCAGCAGCTGCTCCTCGTCCACGTGCAGCGAATGTGACTTTCAATACACGCACATCTTACCTGGCAGGGCAGCGGGGTCGGTGATTCTTCGCAGCAGCTGCTCCTCGTCCACGTGTAGCGAGTGGCCCTGGTTCGCCCGCACATACACCTCCCCACCCGGCCCTTCCCTCAGTGTAAACCGCTGCTTGTTGTCGCGCGCCACAGCCTGGGGGACGAAGCAGGGAGTTGAGAACATCATAAAAGTCAGGCGGGAAACTCGCATGGACAATAATTGCATCACAGCAGCAAATCATTGATCAGTCCCTGTAACAGGCGCAAGTCACGTGAAAGAAGTGAATTCTTTAGACGTTTCGATTAGTCAATCAGTCCCAGTCAATCAATCAGTCCCCGTACCAGGCGCACGTCCTCCAGCGTGTGGGAGGCGAGGGGGCGGTGGGCGTTGGTGTTGACGGGCAGCAGCAGGAGATCGGCCACTCGCACGAAGCCATCTGGCGCCACGTGCAACCCCAGCTGGCTCGCCTGGTGCCGCAGGATCTTGGTCCTGAGCACACGAGCACACGCAGGCACACACACAGAAAGAGAGACAGAGACAGACAGGATGGCACGGGGAAAGGAGGGGATGGAGTGCGGAGGAACGGAGTAAGGTGGATAGGGAGGGAGGGATGTGGGAGAGAGTGCGACGGGGAAGGAGTGAAGGGAGAAGGGGGTGAGTGAGGTGGGGAAGGAGTGAGGAGGGAGCGAGTGAGGTGGCTCCAAAAACAGGACATGCGATGCGACGCCCCAACAATACACCATCGGTTCCTGGCTTACATGCAGCGTCCCAAAGCGTCTATCTCACGATTTGACTTTTGAGTCGACTCAAAAGTCAAGACGTCCCAACAATACACCTTCGATTCCTGGCTTACATGCAACGTCCCAAAGCGTCTATCTCACGATCCTCCTGCCCCCTTCCCCCTGTCTGCGACCCCTGCGCCTGCCTGCTTCCCCCACCCCCTCGCCTCCCCCGCCCACTCCCCCCTCCGCGTCCCCCTCGCCCCGCCCCTGACGCAGCAGCACCCCCCATCTCCTCTTCATCCCTTCCACCAACTCCCCCCGCGCCTTCTCTTCCGCCCACGCCTCCCCCCGCGCTGCCCCCCCCGCTTTTAGCGCCCCCGCCTCCCCCGCTTCTAGCGCCTCCGCCTCCCCCGCTTCTGGCGCCGCTGCTACACGCGTTCATGCTGCCAATCGACACCTCGTCCGAATCTCCGAATCGCCCGCCCGGATCCGCCGCCATGTGCACCTCCGCCATCGCGGGCGCATGCGCGGATCGCCTCCCCCGCTGCCTCTTGTGCGCGCCCGCGCCCGCGCCTCCCCCCGCGTCATGCCCGCTGCCTAACGAAGACCCCTGGCTCTGCACGGACGCAGCAGGCGCGGGGATGCCCATGGCGGAAAACGCCCCCGCGCCCCGCTCCCCCGCTCCCCCTACGCCCTCTCCCGGCGCCCCCGCCCAGTACCCCGCGCGACTGCCGTCCCCCTCAGCAGCCCCCCATACTCCCGCTCCGCCAGGCCCTGCGCCGCCTTCCCCCACCGCGCCGACGCCGCTGAGCGCAACTCCACCCTGTCCGCCCGCGCTTCCGCGTCCGCGGCCACTGCGCGTCGAGCGCGTCTGCACTTGTCCCCGAAACTCGACTCCGCGGCCCCCCGCGCCCCAGCCCCCACCGCGCCGCCCGTCGACGACGGAGTTAGACTGCGAGACCTGCGCGCGCGCGACGGGCGGCGCGATCTGCGCAAAGCTCTCCTCGTGGCTGTCCACCGAGGCTTGATCGTCCGCCATCGCGACTGGCTGCCGCGGCGCCTGCTGCGCCTGCAACGGCAACTGCTGCTGGTGCTGCTGGTGGTGATGATGAGGATGATAAGTATGCTGGTGGTGATTGTGATGGTGGTCGTCTGCGTTGGACTGTCGGGCGCCTAAAGAAACTTGCTGCTGCTGCTGCTGTGGCGCCGGCTGCTGCAATTGATGCGCCTGCACCAGCTGCGGCTGCGGCTGCGACGGCGGCAGTAGCGGCGGCTGCGCTAAAACCGATTGCTGGTGCTGCAGAAACTGCTGCTGCTGCTGTTGCTGCTGCTCGTGCTGCTGCATGTGTTGCATTGTAACCGCCGCTGTTGGCGGCGCTGGCGCCGCCTGCTGCTCCTGCTGCTGCTCCTGCTGCTGATGATGGTGCTGCTTGTCCATCATTAGCTGCTGCTGTTGGTGGTGCCTGTGACCGTCCACCCAATGGGGATCGCCTCCCTCTTTCCCGGACTCCATATCTCTCGCTACAGGCACTTCAGACGACTCCGACGCCGCCGCGCCATCTACGAATTCGTGCGACGCGCTGGCGATGGGCGGCCAATCAGCAGCCGCGGCGCCTACCCCCGCGTGGTGCTGCACTCCCCACGCCCCGCCGCCTCCGCCTCCGCCACCGCCCGCTTCCCTAGCTGCGCCAGCGGCGCTTCCGCCGCCATCCCCGCCGTTTAAAGAGGAAGCGGCGGAAGCGACGCCGTGAGGCGGCAGCGTGAGGTTGTCCGCGACTTGCGCCGTGAGGCTCGCTTCGCCCACCACCGCCGTCATCCCGCCGGGCGCGGGCCGGCTGCCGCAAGACGACGCCGCCGCGATCTCCGCTAACGAACGGCGGTAATGCGCCGGGGTGCGGCTAGTAACGCTGTGTCCCTCGGCGGGAGCTGCGGCGGGAGACCCGCTGGGCCTAACAGGACGAACGTTGGAGCTACGACCGGCGGCAGATGGGGCAGCAGCAGCGGCTGATGCGAATCCTGGCCGTTGATCTAATCGCTGGCTTCGCCTGGGAGCCCAGACTCGCGGTTCTCCCGCGCCGGAAGAGGCGGAGGAAGCTCGATGCGCCATCGTTTGTGGCTCTCTCGTTTTTATATAAAAGCGACAGTTGATTCTTTGTCGTTCGCAATAACACAGGTTAACAAGGTCAAAAGCGGTTTCGCAGTGAGTTAATGGATTAAGGATATGGCAGGGGAGGGTGACAGATCGTCGCATGTCGAGCGCAGCCGTCTAATGCCAAAATACGAGAACCCTAAGAATAATAAATCAGGTACCGTGACGTGATAAGCACGCAAAGAGAAGCAAGCACGGCCTCAGGAATCCAGGAGACAAACAGCATTGAAGCACTAGATACTCCTAGCGTCGAGTCGGAGTTCCCAAGAAAAATAATATCCTTGCATGTCAGAGGTGGAATAATTCCAGCCGTTGCCCAACCACACGAGAATCATCCCAAGACGATCGCGATCTTGGGCTTGCGGGCAGGTAAAGGTCGTCTGAAAGCACTTTCGCTTTTCCGTCAACGTGAGGGGCAACAATGACGGCAAACCTGACGGGAATGGCAGGTTGGAAAAGGTCTGTATCGGGTCCAAAGAGCTTCTAGAATCGAACTGATACAGTTGCAGTAGATCCTAAAGCATTCAATGAAAACACACCCACATCATGACTTTCCAAAGTGGAGCCATAATATTGTTGCCTCGTTTACAGAGTTCAACTTATCATTATCCCCATATAAACTCTCATCATCTATTAATTTGACATTATTTTGGTCATCGTAACCATAATCTTCTATAATGTAATCATTTCATGGTATGTGTTACGAATGCAGTTGAGTGAACGAGCGAGAATTGCACTATCGAAGCAAAGGTACAATGAGCGAAGGCATGAGCAAATAATACATAGCGAAACTATAGTGGTAACGGTAATGTGTGGAAATTGGGGTGCGCGACGGGCCTAGCGCTGAGGTCGGGAAATGTCGAGGCGGTAGGTCTGGAGCGCGAGTTACCAATCGAACCGTGAGGTTGGGTCGTGTCGTGAACAGTGGCGATAACAGTGTCGAGGCAAATGTCGCGAGTTGTAACGGTTTTACTGTTGGAAGCTGTTGGCGGGAACAGTGGTGTACGCGCTGAGCAGGGACGCGAAGTAAGGAAAATGAGTTTTCCTAACACTACCCCCTCCCCTAAGGAGGCCCTCCTTACGAAAGCGCATGTACGTCCCGGAAATTTCGGCTGCGCATATACTCAGTGAGGACGGGGTGGTTCTCAATCCTATACAGGGGAACCCAGATGTCTTCAGTGGGCGTTCGGTCTTTCCAGCGGATCAGGAACTCGGTCCTTCGAGCTCCTCGTGGGTCACGAACTCGGTGGCTCAGAATTTTCTCGGGCGTGATGATTGGCTCTGTCGGCGGTCGAGTCATGCTGGCTGGGCGGTTGCGGGGCAGTTGGCCGGTGGATGGTACGTAGGGGCGGAGCAGGCTGACGTGGAATGACGGGCTGACGTACCAGTCAGCGGGGAGGAGGAGGTGGGCGGTGACGGACGCAATCATGTGGCTGGTGCGAAATGGCCCACAATATCGAGGGCGGAGTTTTGGGGTAATGGGTAGGCGGAGGTTCTGGGTGTCGAGTAAAGCTAGGTCATCGGGCTGGTAAGTGACAGGTCCGCGGTGGCGGCCGACGTTGCGTTTAGCGATGATGTTTGACTTTTTTATCGCGTCTGCTGTTCAGGTCCATGTTGCTTGTAAGATTTCGGCGAACTGTTGTGCTCGTGGCACTGGGTTGTCGAGATTCGGGGTCATGGGTACTGTCGGGTCTTGTTCGTAGTTCAGGTAAAACAGTGATTGTTGGGTCGTGGCGGATGGCGAGTAGTTGTATGCGAACTCGATGAGTGGCAGCTGCTGTTCCCAGGTGGTCGGGTCGTCGCACGTGACTCGGATGAGTTGCTCCATGGTCTGATTTGTCCTTTCTGTCTGTCCGTCGGTCTCGGGGTGGTACGAAGAACTAAACTGTAGTCGCGTGCCGATCTGCTACCATAGGTTCCGCCAGAAGTTGCTGGTGAATTTCGTGACACGATCGCTGATGATTGCCGCTGGTATCCCGTGTAGTCGAACGACGGTGGAGATGAAGAGGCAGGCTGTTTCTTCGGCTGTGATCGATTTCTTGCAAGCTGCGAAGTGTGCCATTTTCGTCAGCCGATCGACGACGACCAGGATCGCGTCGTTCCCACTCGCTCCGGCCGATAACCCCGTGACGAAGTCCATCGTCACCTGCTGCCAAGCACGCTCTGGGGGTGGTATCGGCTGCAAGTGTCCTGCCGGCCGCTTCCGTGATGATTTCATGAGCTGGCAAGTGGGACACGATGCCACGTGTCGCTGAACGTCAGTCAACATTTTGGGCCAGTAATAATACTGCTGCAGCTGCTGCCGTGTTTTCTCTACCCCGAAGTGTCCCGAGGTAACTCCGTCGTGTGCCTCTTGTAACAGTAATTCCCGTAGTAGTGAATACCCCGGTACCCAGATGCGGTCGGTGCCGGCTTTTACATAATAAACTCCTTTTGCTGCTGCGAACTGCTGCGAATTTCTTTCTGTGAAGAATGGATCCGTTTGGTACCCATGGGTGAATAGTCCTATCAGTAGTGGGCTGGTCTGGGCAAGTAGTATCGCGTGGATCTGGGCAGTGGGGCGGATCAGTGCGTCGGCGATGTTCGATGCCCCTTTTTTGTAGGTGACTGTGTAGTGAAGATTGGACTCGAGGAAATCGAGCCAGCGAATTTGTCGTGGGTTGAGGTGTGGTTGTACGCGGAGGTACTGTAGCGACTTATGGTATGTCCGTACTGTCACGTCTGTGCCGGTCAAGTAACAGCGCCACACTTTGAATGCGTGCACGATCGCGAGCATTTCGCGGTCGTGTATCGGGTAATTTTTCTCAGGCGGATTCAGTTTTTTTGCCTCGTATGCGATGGGCTGTACGCCGTTGCCGAAGTCCTGTAGCCGTACGGCTCCGATGGCGATGTCGCTGGCATCTGTAACTACTTCGAATGGGCGGTGTGGGTCGGCGATGCGCAGTACGGGTGGTGAACAGAGAACATTTTTCAGGGCAGAGAAGACAGCATGCTCTTTCTCCCCCCACGTAAAAGCGACCCCCTTCCGCAGTAAGTTCGTGAGTGGTGCCGTTAACCGTGCCATGTCGGGGACGAACTGACGCACATAATTCACGAACCCCAAAAAACTCTGCAGGTCCGTGATATTCGTCGGGGGGTGCCACGCTTTTACCATGTCCAGCTTCTTTGGGTCAATTTCGACCCCAGCCTTCGAAATAACGTGCCCCAAAAACTCTAGCCTGTCCTGAAAAAACTCGCACTTGGAACCCTTTGTAAGTAGCCGATGTTTGTCTAAAATTCGAAATACTGCTTCCAGATCTGCTATGTGCTGCTGCTTATCGCGACTGTAGATGAGGATGTCGTCGAGGTAAACTATCACGCATTTATCTATAAGTGGCATAAACGCCTCGTTCATGGTCATCTGAAAAGTCGCCGGCGCGTTGGTCACCCCGAATGGCATCACGGTGTACTCGAATGACCCGAACCTAGTTTTAAAAGCCGTCTTGGCGCAGTCCGATGGTTCGACTCGAATCTGATGGTAACCTCCTTGTAAATCTATTTTCGAAAAGACCCGTGCTGTTCGTAACTGATCTATTAGCTCGTCGGCGCGAAGGAATGGGGTATCGCGATTTGACTGTTACCCTGTTCAGTGCTCTGTAATCAATGCACATGCGAAACCCTCAGTCTTTTTTCGGTGTGAACAGTATCGGTGCGGCGAACGGTGATGAGCTCGGTCGGATGAAATTCTTCTCTAACAGGTAATATAACTGCTTCCTCACTTCGTCGAGCTCGGGTTGTGTCAGTCCGAACTGTCGCTAAACGGTTGGCTGCGCCCCCGGTTCTAACTCTATTCGGTGGTCGTGTGCTCGCTGAGGTGGCAGTCCCTCCGGTAAATCGTCGGGAATAATCCCCGGATACCGTTTCAACAGTTCCTGTAGTTCGGGCGGTACCGCTGCCAGCAGTTTCTTAAAATCACTCGGCTGCTCTACTTCCTCTACCACTGCAATGTCTACTGCGTACACGTCAGCTCCAGCGGTGACAACCTGTTTCATTGTGACGGCGTTGACGTGTACCGTTGAAGACTCAGGCGACTGCCAGCGAGGTAGTTCGACCCAGTTACCGCTACTTCGCACATTGCAGCTACCCGTCGTCCAGTCAATTCGCGGGTTATACCGTCGCAGCCAATTACGTCCCAGTAAAATGTCGTGCCCATCCAGTGTCGTCGCGAGCATTTCCTGTGTAAACCGAAATCCCCCCCGCGGCGGACTTTCACTCTCTCCACCTTCTCCCGTATGGCCAGCGGTGTGCTATCAACTAAGCGTGCATCTACCTCCGGTAAACACCGGCTAAGTCTTAGTTGCAGCTTTCGTGCGGTCACGGTATTAACTAAACTGTGACTTGCTCCTCCGTCGATAAAAATGTTCACTGCTGCTCCCTGTATATTCCCGTGGATCAGTACTGGGCAATCCGTCGCTGTACCCTCCTTATTCGTCCGAGCCCGATCGATGGCATGAATCGATACTGTGACTCGGTGAGGGTCGGTGGGGTTGGGCGAGCAGGCAGTCTCGTCAGTAGTTGGCCCGATTCCTACTGACTGCTGGCGTTTCCCTGCCTTGGAGACTCCCTCCCCTGCTCTGCTCCGCAGCGCCTCAGCTCCTCTGGGTACTCACTCTTGCGATGGCCTGGCCTATTGCGAGCAAAGCAGCGCCCCTTAAACGGCGCGGCAGCTGCATTTGTCACAACGGCGTGTACGGTGGCGTGCTCGATCGGTCTCCGAGGGCGATGTCTGCAATAGGACCCCGGTCTCGGACGGCGCAGAATCTCGATTTTCTCGGCGAGCGTGAGAATCTCGTTGAAATTCGAGAGTCCGCGTAGCATGATTTCGTGCGAGATGTTCGGCTTCAGCCCTTCGACGTAACGGTCTACCCGCTCCGCTTCGTGCATGTAGCCGACTTGCTCGCATAATGCGAGGAAACCGCTCGTGTAGTCTTGAACCGATCCGAGCTGCCGCCAAGTACACAGCCTCTGACGCGCCGAAATAGAAGCCGCGATCGGCTCGAAGCGCGCCCGAAGCCCTGCGCACCACGCATCCCACGTGCTGTACTGGGCGGTTTCGCAGAATGAACTCTAGGTGACGGCTGGGCCCGTGGGCCCTTCCTCTTGCGACGGTGGCTCGTAGGCGCGTGGCGACATCACGATGACTCACCACCAGTCCATGGCGGGGCCCCTTCGGCAGCGAGACGGCGTATCTGGTCTTCGCTGCGTCTGACTCGACGTAGTTCGCGTCGAAAAAGACGTTCATCGTGAAGACCCACGACTGAACCGTCGGACCTCTACGCTGGCTCAGGTCGAAGCAGGGCGGGCGCTGCGGCTTGAGTGGCATTGGTGCCATGATGGAGTAGTCGCCACTTGTCGCCGCAAATTCCACGCGCCGACGGGCTTCGCGAGGCTCCCGCGGGCTCGGCGCGACCCTGTTCCTCTCCATGCCAGGCATTGATTGGGCGGCGCCATCACTGGCTGCGCCTGAGCACTGTCCCACGCTGTCGTTTTGTGTCGGTGTGCCTGATGAAATGACGATCGGCTCCTCCGATTGTGCGGGTGCATTTGCAGGTGCGTGTGGTGGCGGTGGAGCATTCACCGTGGATAGCTGACGGGCGGAGTCGCGTTCCGCCATGAGTGTCGCAATTTCGAGCGCCTAGTCTTCGATTTGGCGCACGAGATGGTCGAGTTGCTCCTGCGACAGTGTCGCGAGAGTTAATTCGGCCATGGCGGGGGTGTCGGGCAAGCTCAGCGAGAGCCTCTGTCGTGGCCGTGCGTGCTTACGAGAGAGCATTACGAGCGGCGGTGCTTGTTTCGCTGAGAGACGTCTAACCCCCCAAAAAAATGAGATGGTGGGGAAGCGAAGGTGTGGGTGCGGTCCGATAAGAGATCGTAGGCTCTGAATACTAAGTGTTACGAGTGCAATTGAGTGAACGAGCGAGAATTGCACTATCGAAGCAAAGGTACAATGAGCGAAGGCATGAGCGAAGAATATATAGCGAAACTATTGCGGTAACGGTAATGTGTGGAAATTTGGGTGCGCCACGGGCCTAGCGCCGAGGTCGGGAAATGTTGAGGCGTTAGGTCCGGAGCGCAAGTTACCAACCGAACCGTGAGGTTGGGTCGCGTCGGGAACAGTGGCGGGAACAATGTCGAGGCGAATGTCGCGAGTGGTAACAGTTTTACTGTTGGGTGCTGTTGGCGGGAACGGTGGTGTACGCGCTGAGCAGGGACGCGAAGTAAGGAAAATGAGTTTTCCTTACAGTATATGTATTCAACAAAATATTTGCACCAATGGTAACGTATGTTCTACATACTGAACGCGAAGCACCGCGTGCTATGCTTTTTGCATCTCCATACAATTCTACCATTTGTTGACATCCTTCTTATAATGACGAAGACTCTGCAAGCGGCTCTTCATCGTCTACAATGTTCTCGTCAATATTAACACCGTCATCATATGCGCGCAACTCTGTCTCCTCATAGGAACCTATGGTCGCTGGTGTCGGGAGCTGTGAATGATTAGATTGGGGCAACGCAAGTTCGTTATGTATGAATCTACATCCACCATATCACAACCCACTCAACATGCTAATATGTAGACATGTACTTTGGCACGCCGTCTAGGTCACGTAAAGGGAAGTGTTAGAAGAGCAGAAACAACTCAGAGCAGCACTATTCTTCAGCATTTATTCTTCGGCACTAAAGAACAGTGTTGAGGAAAACGCCACGATGTGGTAACGGGCTACTCTTTGGGTGCTTGACAAAAATCTGTGTTGTACGCGGTATGCAGTGTGACACGAAGAAAGGAAAGTTTATTTCCTTTGAGTTTTCTAGCATAGCACTATTAAGGTCTATATGAAACTGATTCAGAACAAACAAAAGTTGCTTGGGCTGGGTTCGCCTGTAAAGCCGTGCATCTTATTATCCCGCTCGCCACACGCACCTCCGTAAACAAGTTCGTTTCAGCGGTTCATGCTTGGACGTGAGGGCGATCCGGGAGTCCTCGCATCGTGTCGCATGATTCTACTGCGTTGCTTATGGCGAATGGTTGCTGATGTGGCGAAAGTCGCAGCGTGTCTAACCGCGTAGTCCCACTAACACCAGGACGACGAATGCCCCCCACCCAACGACCATTCTGAAGGACGGCTTTTGCCTGGCTTTGGCTTGAGTGATGAGCCAGCCAGCTAACATCTGTCGCATTCACGGGAACCTTACCTTCAAGCGAAACCTTCTGCGACTGTTCGATTTCCGCAAGACGACTCACTGTCGTCGATGTCAACCGCACCGCCTGAAGTGGATGAGCACTGCGACACACCATTTTTCGCCACACAATCACAGTGTCCTTTGGACCATCTGCGATGGGTCGCACATGCGCTAGCGGCTTGGAGCCCATAACAGAAGGGGCGATCGCATGCTAACGAAGTTGACGGAACGACGACATCCACCACCTGCCAACCAAACCTGCAGGGGCTCATTCTTTTTCGAATTCTGTCTTCCAAACCTGTCGCTCAGACGTCAGATAGTAGTCATTCATTCCCACATCAAAATTATCGCAGGAGATTTCAGAACTATCCAGCCTCAATCGCACGACAACTGGGGAGCAACCAGGAGCTGACGGAAAAGTGGCAATCTCTAGGTTCAACCAAACCAGCCCGCACAACTGGAACGGGGTTTTTCCTGCTCTCATCAGATCAAGGTAAAAAGCGTTTCTGATATCACGGCCTGGGGTTCTCAGACAAACACCCTAAACATTAGTAGGGCCTTGGAGACATAGGTAGCCGTGTCATTCCACCCGTGCGGCGACATTTCCGCTTACTCTGCCTTTAATCTATCCGTCGTGTGAAGGAATAAGGGGAGTGCTTTTAATTTTCCTTGTCCGTGAAGATGGCTGCTGCTCCAGGTCTTCGGAACAGCGTGAGTCGCGGTTCAAGGCGGGTTTTGCGGACGACATTTGAAAGTTCTGCTCACTCCACTGCGTTTTGTTTTTACTCACTGAAGCTCGCGAGTCAATTTCTTTCGTCAGGTAATTAACTACAGCGAGATCTGAATTCCATCGTTCCAAATCCCATGTCCCACTGTCCCACTCCCAACAGGCCCCACTGGCAACACTAGCAAATCTTTCCGCTGGTGTCTCTGCGCCACGTGTCGTCTCCGTCATTGCCCTGAACAGCAGCGCACGTCTCGCGACAGTGGCTCGCTCTTATGACGTGAAAGGCGGCGGTGACAGTCAGGAGGACAGCAGCAGCAACGGCAGCAGACGCAGCAAGAGAAACAGCAGGAGTAGCAGAGCTAGCAGGAGAGGAACATCTGCCGACGGGGGGCGGGGTAACGCAATGGCGGTCGGGGAAGTGACCGTTGGTTTATCGGGAAAGCTGCCTGCTTACGGGCTCGGCAACGGAGTGGACTATGGCTTGGAGCACGACACGTGGCAGTGGGGCCCGGTAAGGCCTCAACAGCAGCAGCAGCAGTACCAGCAGCATCAGCAGCAGCCGGCGTCGCCACCGCAACCCCCGCCGCTTCAGCTGGGAGGTCTAGATCCCGAAGGCTGGCAGCCGTGGGGGGGAGATCGTCAGCAGCAGCAGTCGGTAGTCCAGCAGCCGCAATCGCTGTCGCAGGCGTCGCAGCCGGCGTACGGCGTTTGGTCGTCGCGGAGCATGTACCCGCCTTCTCCATCGAACACGCATCATCAACAGCAGCAGCAGCACCAGTTTCCGAGCCTGCGTCAAAACTACCAATCCCATCCCGAGCCTCCTGCGTCTCCGTCTATGTCCCCTTCGCTTGGCCCCTCCCTGTCGCACATACGATCGCCATCCTTGTCGCCATCGCTGTCGCCTGCACTGTCGTCGCGTTCGACGCCGCCGGCGTATTATCGCACGCGTCTGTCGGAGCCAACTCCGACGACACATCAGCAGCAGCCCGCGCTGGCGTGGCATGACGTCATGGCGGAGCTGGTGCGCCGCGGGCAGCTGACGACAGCCGTTGATGTGTTAGAACAGGCCGTTGCTGACGGGACACAGTTCGAGCCGCTCTCGCCTCTCTCTCTATCCGAACGACCGAGCTCCACCGCCACGTCGGCAGATCCTCCCACCACGGCAGCTGTGCGCAGTCTGTTCGCGGCGCTCCAGAAGGCGGGCGGCCCGGCGGAGCAGGACAACTGGCAGCGCGAGGGGCGGCACCTCTTGGGTCTCGCGTCGCGGGCATTGGATGCAGTCGCGGCTGCCGGCTGGAGGTATGTTTTGGAGATCGTGAGGGAGGGTGGATGGTGGATCATGAGGTGTGGTGGACTGATGCTTCCTGTCGCGCACTGCTGAATGCTATCCTTCCGTAAACCCTTCCGCCTGTCCCCATCCCTCCCAACCGTTTTCTATTCCCAGGGATCCTCTGCCGTTCACGTGTCTGATCACCATGCTCCAGCGCGCCTGCCGCTCGCACGAGCTGCTCTCATTGGTGGAGCGAATGCGCGCGCTCGACGTGCCCCTGGACGCGTACACCCTCACCACCGCACTCGGCGCCGCAATGCGCGTTGCTGACGTGGTCGCCGCTGAAGCCATCTGGGCCGAAATGACCGCCTCGAGTCGCGCCGGAGCCGGCGGCGCTGGCGAGGCTGCTGCTGGTGCAGCCGTCGCCGCCGCCCCCTCTGCCGTCGCGTTCACGATGATGATGTCACTGTACGGCCGTGCCGGCCGCCTCGACGACGCGCTGCGAATGTTCCGCGAAATGAAGGCCGCGGGAGTCGCGCCGGACGGCAAGGCCTATTCCACCTTAATCGGCTCACTCGCGCGTGCGCTAAGAGCCGATGACGTCGAGGAATTAGTTCGTGAGATGACGGAGGGGGCTTCCGCCTCTCCCGCCGCCACCGGCGGCGCGTCTCCCTCGCAGCGCGTGCCGCCGTCGGTGTACACGAGCCTAGTCAGCATGTACGGCCGGCTGGGCCGGCTGGATGACGTGGCGCGCGTGCTGCGCGACATGCGCGCGCGCAAGGCGCAGGCGGAGCAGAGCCTGTTCGTGGAGGCGGTGAAGGGGTGCACTGTGGCGCAGCGCAAGGCCACCGCTGCGGCCGTCGCCGCGCAGCAAAGTGCCGGAAGCGGCGGTAAGCAGCAGATGGGAAAGAGGCTCGAGGAAGAGACGGGCGGTGGTAGCAGCAGTGGCAGTAGCAGCTGCGTTACGAGCAGCAGCAGCTCCAGTAGCCACGTCAGCATAGGAGGAAGCAGCAGCGGGAGCGACGACGGGAGTGATACTAGCAGTAGTGCTAGTAACGAGGAGATCTGTGCCCGCTCCATTAGTAGCACCAGCAGCGGAGCGGAGGGGGATGGGACGTCGGCGGCAGTGGCGCAAGCAGCAGGGGCGACGGCGGCGGCTGTGGCGGCAGTGGTGGCGGAAATGCGCCTGTTGGGCTGGCGCCCTGATCCCGCCCTCCTCCGCAACCTCCTCTCCGCGCCTTCCGCCCAGTCGTCCCTCCGCTCCTCCCCGCCCTCCCCGTCCGCGCAGGCAGGGGACGCGTCCGGGGAAGACGCAAGCGCAGGGGCAAGGGCGGGTGTGGGGGCAGCAGGGTTCGACAAGGGCGGGGAAAAGTCGAGGGGGACGGGGGCATGGCAGGTGCAGGCTCCGCAGGCGGGTGCGGGGAACAGGGTGGGCGGAACGAGCGGAGGGGGAATGAAGGGGCGGGGTGGGCAGCAATGGCGGGAAGGCAATGGCGGAAGAAACGGATGGGCGCAAGGCGGAGGAGGCGCAAACGGAGGCGGGGGAGGGGGAGCGGGAGAACGGGGAGGCGCGTCTGCGCCTGCCCAGTCCGAATACTCGTGGTTCTCGCGCATTCTGCAGTGCAAGCGGCAGAGGAACTTCCAGGAGGCAGCGCGGGTGTACGAGCGCATGCGGGCGGCGGGCGTGAAGCCGCAGCAGCAGACGCTGAGCCTGGCGATGGAGGTCATGGGCGAGCTGGGCAACGTGCAGGGCGCCGAACGCGCGCTCGAGGAGGCGGAGGCAGCTGGAACGCCTGTGGATATTGTGAGTTTGTCTGGGATTGTGGGTGCGTGCGTGCACGTGCGTGCGCGCGCGTGCACGTGTGTGCACGTGCTTGTATTTTATGGCTGGCGATGGAGGTGATGGGCGAGCTGGGCAACGTGCAGGGCGATTCTTCACATGCATTTTGAATGTAAATACGCTGCTGATTTTTGCTCCAGCAAACCAGCCCAATAGTGCAGTGCTAGTGAGTAAGTAATAACGACCTCACGCTCACCTCTCCCACCCCATCTGCCACTACCCACCCGACCCGACCAGGTGTGTTTCAACACGCTGCTGAACGTGTATGCCAAGGCAGGGCAGTCAAGCAGAGCCCAGACAGTGTTCACGCGCATGCAGGCGGCAGGGGTGACGCCCAACACGCGCTCACACACGGTGCTGCTCAAAGCGCTCTCCAAGGACGGCCGGGGCAAGGAGGCTGTTGCTGCCTTCCGAGCCATGGAGCGTGGCGGCTGCCATCTGGACGAGGTGAGCCACGGGTGCTAACTCCCCCCCCCCCCCCCTTGATAGTAACTCAACTAAGAGTTTGGCTCTGGGAGACCATCCTCAGGTGCACATCCTCAGGTACAGTGAGTTCTTTAATCTCCCCCACCCTTCACTCCCCCCTCCCTTCGTCCACAGATCGCCTACAACACGGTGATCAACGCGTGTGTCAACGACCCCCCAGTGGACGAAACCCTCCGCCTGCTTTTGAGTGACCCTAAACCCTAATTCCTCCCTTGCCACTCTCCTCTCCCCCCTCCCCTCGTCCACAGATCGCCTACAACACGGTGATCAATGCATGCGGCAACGACCTCCCGGTGGACGAGACCCTCCGCCTGCTCCGCGCCATGCGCCGCAGCGGCTACCGCCCCAACCTCGTCACGCGCAACCTCGTCCTCTCGCTCCTGGTCAAGGCCGGCCGCACGGCGGACGCCAGCGAGCTGTTTGAGGAGGCGAGGGCAGCAGGCGAGGAGGACGCGTTCATGTACTGCACCATGGCGCACGCGTTCGGAAGGAGGAGGGAGCTGGAGAGGATGGAGGGCGTGCTGGGGGATGCGGCGGCGCGAAGGATGGTGTCGCTGCCACTGCTGAATGCTTGTATGGACGCGTATGGGAAAGCGGGGCTGCTGGCGAATATGGAGACCTGCCTGGCGCGCATCCGCTCGTTTGACTTTGTGCCCAACCACACCAGGTAGGTTCGAGTCCCGCCATGTACTCGTACAGCATCCTCATCGGCACCTATGGGGATGGCGGCATGCCACGCATCTACTCACAACCCCCTCCCCTCTGTGCTACCCCCTATGCGCCCCCTCCCATCCTTCAGTTTCAACATAGTCATTCACGCCTACGTGAATGATCCCCGAAATGGAGGACGCACTGGCTCGCATGCGCCGCAGCGGCCTCCGTCCCGACGTGTACTCGTACAACATTCTCATCAGCGCGTATGGGGATGCGGGCATGCCGTGCACTAGCCCTGTACTCACAACCCCCTCCCCTCTGTGCCCCCTGCCCCTGCCTGTTGCCCCTGTCACCCCTGGATCCCTCCCCTACTCCAGTTTCAACATAGTGATTCACGCGTACGGCATGGCGGGCATGGTCCCCGAGATGGAGGACGCACTGGCTCGCATGCGCCGCAGCGGGCTGCGCCCCGACGTGTACTCGTACAACATTCTCATCGGTGCCTATGGGGATGCGGGCATGCCGTGGGCGTCAGTGGGCATGGTGCAGCACATGCATGCCGAGGGGCTGCTGCCGGATCAGGTCACCTACCAGAACCTGGTCTCTGCGTTTGAGCGCGCGGGGGATTTCCTGGAAGCTGCGCGCTGGTCCCTTTGGATGAAGCAGGCTGGCTTCTCCCCTTCCTCTGGTAAGCCCCACTCACTTGTCGCCCTCACTCTCTTCCTGGCTTCGTCACTCCTTTGCTCCTCACTCACTTGCTCCCTTCACTTACCGTGTGAGGTGCCTCTCTTGTGCCCCTATCAGCATAACAACTGCAGGGTCAGCAATTTCATAACTGATTCTTTCCTGCCTGCCCCCTCCCTGCTCCCTCCCTGCAGCTCCCAGCAACAGCAGTGCTGCGAGCAACGATGGGGGCAACGCTGGTGCCAATCGCAGCAGTGTTGGCAGCGGGGCCAAAAGTGCAGCAGGCAGCACCTCGAACCTGCCAGGAGCAGGGCAGCTGCCATCCGACCTGCTGTGATTGAGACGGGCAGTGACTGGGATGGGTGGTCGGGGTGACAAGGCAAGGGGGTTGGGAAGCGGCAGTGCTGCTGCTGGCAGTGGCGGCAGCGGGGCCAAGAGTGCAGCAGGCACCTCAAACCTGCCAGGAGCGGGGCAGCTGCCATCGGACCTGCTGTGATTGACACGAGACGGGCTGGTGGTAGGTCTGATGAGGCCTGACATGGGAGAGGAGGAGCTTCAATAGATAAATCTCTTTCGCCCATCATCAAAGCCCCCCCAAGAGGACAGAGACAGCCTTTGTGGGACCAAGCGGCTGTGCTAGACGATCACCCCATAGAGCTTGTTGGTTCGATTTGAGCAGCACGTGAAGTCGCAAGAGCATGCTAGGTGCACGACCCCTCGTTGTGCAAGGAGTAGGACAGACATGCTATCCTAGGCTTAGATGAAATAATAGCCGTGGAGTGAGGTTGTCAAACCAGCCCCTCTCTGCCTTGCTGTGTTGCCCCTCCGTGGGCCTTGTTGGCCTGCCTGTGTTGCTTTCCTTTCTTTGTGGCCTCACTTCCTTGGCCACTTTCCTTTCCATTGTTTTGCCCCCTTTGGCCTGCTGGGTGGAAATTGCCTCCTCTCCTGCTTTGCCTGCCTCTCTTGGCAACAGTGTAGGAAGAAGAAAAAGGGTTGTATGCCATACTGTAGATTTTGCTTGCACAAGCAATAGAGATCTTAGGTAGGCTAGAGTACAGTAGAGGTTTTACATGGTGATGTACTTGTTACAAAAAGTACATCAACATGGTTTGAAGAAAAAAATGTTTTTTTGGACTGCTTGCATGGCAAGTTTGTTTGAACCCTCTGCCAAGAAAACAATACTAGATCTTCAAACCAAACTATGTACTACAAGCCTGTACATACAAACCAAGTTGGCAACTTGAGTGTCGGTACCATACTAAGGTAGTACCCTCTAAGACCACCTCCATAGTCTACTACAGGCGTGTCACTGTAATCCTACCTACCACCTCAAAGCATCCTATATTCCTACCACTTTCACCAAAATCCACAAGCCTCTCCTCCTCCCTACACCAACCTACCCACCTCCGCAGGTGTGGCACGGCACATGCCCAGTGTCATCACAATGCGAGCATATCCGCATGCCGTAACTCGTCACCACCTTGTGGTTACCACCGCACTGCCGGCACGTAACCACCTTGCTCCCCCCACACGTCCCACACCCTGTCTTCCCCGCATCATCATCAGTAGTCGGCAACCCTTGGATTAACTCAGCTAAAAAGTAGTCGTCATACATCTGTAGTACAGTGTCCGCATCGCCGATGTAACGGCCGCAGATGAAGAGGCGCGGGACGGAGCCGGCGGCTGCTGCTGCTGCTTGGGATGCTGCTCCGGGTGCCATGAGCGTTTTGAGCTCTTGCCTGTATGAGACACGCATGGAGATGTCCCTCTCCTCGTATACCACTCGTAGGGCCTGGAAGGGGGGGGGAGGAGGGGAAGAGTGTGTTTAAGGTGCCTTAAAACGAGACGCGCATGGAGATGTCTGCTCGTAGTGTTCCTCGTACACCACTCATAGTGCCTGCACGGGAAAGGTATGGATGGAGAGTGTATACGAGGCACATGGCACAGGCTGCATGGCACGTGGTGCAGTGCAGGCTGCTGAGCGCTTTGAGCTCCTGTCGGCACGAGACGCGCATGGAGATGTCCCTCTCCTCATAGCCCACTCGTAGGGCCTGCAGGGGGAAGGTATGGAAAGAAGGCGTATGATCAGTTGAGAGGATCCTCCCGAGCGATGTGCATGGAGATGTCCCTCTCCTCGTACACCACCCATAGGGCCTGCAGGGGAAGGGCGGAGGGGAGTGTGTTTCAGGGCCTCGTAAGAAGGGAGGGGGAGGTACAGGTTAGCACATGGCACATGGTATTTGACATATGGTACATGGCACATGGTATATGACATATGGTACATGGCACATGGTATATGACATATGGTACATGGCACATGGTATATGACATATGGTACATGGCACAGGGCACAGGGTGCATGGCACATGGGACATGGCGCATGGCGGATGGCACAAGGCAAAAGAAAAATCTAAAATTTTGCAAAACAAACAAGCAAGCCACCGTACCTGCAGCACGTTCTTCACTTTAACGCAGTCCTCAAAAGTTTTCCTCACCGCCCGAAGCGTGGTGGTATACACCACCACTGCGTCTGACCCGCCCGGCGGGCAGCGCTGTTCGAAACTTTCTAGCAGCTGAGACCGGGGAGGAGGGGGAGGGGGTCCGGGGGGAACAACCGGCTTTGCTTCTATCACCGGCTCCTCCTTCTTTGCTGCTACCTCCTCCCCTTTTGTTACTGCTGCATCCGCCTCCTTCCCTGCATCTCCTGCTGCTGCTCCTGCTGCCGCCTCTCCTTCTGCAGCGTTTGCTCCGTGCTCAGCGTCGGCTGCATTGGCAGAGGCCACAACAGCAGCCACCCATTTTCCACGCACCCCGCCGGCACCACTGGCAGCAGCAGCAGCGTCAGCAGCGGCGGCTGCTTCCAATTGAGCCGCCAGTC
This sequence comes from Closterium sp. Naga37s-1, assembly GCA_947471745.1. NCBI lineage: Eukaryota > Viridiplantae > Streptophyta > Zygnematophyceae > Desmidiales > Closteriaceae > Closterium > Closterium sp. Naga37s-1. Next base: position 4,907,297 of record CANJKZ010000048.1, read on the forward strand.
TCGCAACCAGCCCTCCCTTGACCACCTTCCTCTCTTCCTCAACTGCCTTCTTCCTTGCCGCCTCTGCTTCTGCTGCTGCTGCAGCCGTGGCAGCAGCCAGCAGAGTGGCGGCAGCAGCAGGAGCAGTAGCGGGAAGAGTAGTAGGTGAAGTAGATGGAGGGGCAGAAGGAGCGTTGGCAGCAGCAGAAGGAGGGGCAGTTTCGAGACAAGCAGAGGCGATAACTCTACCAGCAGCTTCCGATTTACCAGGTTCTGCTGAGTTGTTCACCCCACGGGCTGCTGCTATGTCTGCTGGTACGTCTGCTGATATATTTGCTGCGGCTCCAGTTCTCAATTGCGCTGTTAGTGGTGCAACTTGCACTGCAGATGCTGCCTGTGATGCATGTGCTTGCACGTGCTGTGCTGCTGCTGATGGCTCTGCTTTTGGCGCTGTTGCTACTGCTGCTGCTGCTGTTTGTGCTGCTCGTCCGGCTGGTGCTGCCCCTGGTGTTGGTGCTGCTGATGCTGGTGCTAATGCTGCTGGTGCTCTGGCAACATCAACCCTTCCACTGTCACTCCTGCCACTCTCACTCCGGCCACTGTCAACCCTGCCACTGTCAGCCCGGCCACTGTCACTCCGACCTCCATCAACCCTACCACCATCAAAGCTTCGCCTCACAGCACTGGGGTCTGTCAGCCGTCGTGGGGTGGGGCTGCTCCCCCCCCCGCGCAAGCTGCCTAGCCTGGGACTCGCCGCCCTGCCCGCCCCCCCTGCCACCTGCGCACCACCACCCCTGCCTGGCAGCACTGGAGCTGATGATGGGGTCGCTGATACGCCCGCCCCACCTGCTGCCATGCCTGATGCCCCGCCTGCTGCCCCATGCGCTGTCCTGCCAGCTGTCATGCCTGCAATCATTGGACTGGCTTGTCCCATTCCCACGCCCCTGCGCATGGGACTGACCCTGCCGCCGACCAAAGCAGCATGCATGGGGCTAACTCTGCCACCCACAAGAGAAGCATGCATGGGACTAACCCTGCCGCCCACCATAGCAGCTTGCATGGGACTGACTCTGCTGTTCGCCACGGCAGGGTGCATGGGGCTGGCGAGGGGGGTGATTCGCTGCCAGTCCGCCGCACTGTGCTGCTCCAAAGCCGCTTCCATAGCCTCCAGTAAATCCGGGTCAAATAGGAAATCGCCCACATCCACTCCCGCTCCCGCTCCCTCTCCCTCTCCTCCTCCCTCTCCCTCTCCCTCTCCCTCTTCTTCTTCCTCCTCCTCTCCCTCTTCCTCGTCCTCCTCTTCCTCCTTCCCCTTCCCCTCCTCAGCTTCTTGGTCTTTCCTGTTTGACCCTTGTTCGGGCACTCCCTCCTTCCTGGCAGCTTCCTTTCCTGCCCCCGGATCTGCGGCAGCATGCATGCCAGCACTCGCATGCACTCTCGTGCTTTGAGTCGACTCAGCACTCGCATGCACTCTCGTGCTTTGAGTCGACTCAGCACTCGCATGCACTCTCGTGCTTTGAGTCGACTCAGCACTCGCATGCACTCTAGTGCCTGCACTTTCCACTCTGCCCTCTGGAGGCTCACCTGTGCGACTTGAATTTTGAGGCGCCTCAAAAGTCGTGCCAGCACTCGCATGCGCTCTACTGCCTGCACCTTCCACTCTGCCTGCTGGAGGCTCCCCTGTGCGACCTGAGCGCCCGCCTGTGCCTCCTGATTGCGCGTATGTGCCTGCCACAATGGCGGCAATGGCTGCGGCATCGTCGACAGAGGCTGCTCTTGCGTCATCTGCTGCGGTTACTCTCTTTGTGCCCGCTCCCACAGCAACAGAGCGCGTGGCAGAGCCAGCACCAGCAGCAGCGCCCACACCAGCAGCAGTGCCAGCATCACCAGCAGCAATGCCAGCATCACCAGTAGCACCGTCCAAAGGTGCTACAACAGCCGAACTAGCAACATGGACCACCCCTACACCAGCAGCAGCACCACCCACAGCTGCTGCCGCCCCCTGCCCCCCACTCCCACTCGCATCAGCCCCTGCAGCACCCTTTGCTCCTTTCTTCTTCTTTGTCTTCTTGGGAGTCTTCTCCTCTCCTTCCTTCGTCCCCTTCACCCCCTTCTTCTTTTTCTTCTTCTTCTTCCCTGTCCCCCCTCCCGCCGCTGCTATTCCAGTAACCCCTTCCCCTTCCCCTCTGCCTGTATCTGCTCCTCCACCTCCCCCGCCCTCCTCATTCCCATCCAGCCCGGTCCCTTGGTCAGGGAGTAGGTTCAGCAGCAGCTGCTCCAGCGTCTGCTGGTACTCCCTCTCCCTGCGAAGGTCCTCTTCAAAGCTCGCCAGAACATCTGGATCGAAAATGAACTCCTCTGCACCGTCTTGCAAACCGTCTGCCATGTCAGCCCACTCACCTCCGTCCAACCCGGAAGCACCTAACAACTCTCCATTTTCCGCGTCCACGTCAGCACCGTCTCGCTGGTTTTCCGCGTCCAAGCCATCATCCCTCGCTGCTCCCTGAGTCGTTGCTTCTCCACCCTGTAACGCCTTCGCTGCCAAGGCGTCCTCTACTACAACTACAGCTGCTCCGTCAGCTGCTCCGTCAGCTGTTCCGTCAACTTCTCCGTGAACTGCTCCCTCAGCTGGCTCATAATTTCTCATAAAATCACCGTCTCTCTCTTCCCTGTCATCACCTGGCGCGGGTTGCTTCGATTCCGCCGCCGTTGCCGCAGCTGCCGAATCCCGCTTCTTCGGTTTCCCATGCATACTCACAGTCTTCGCTGGACCCTTTCCTCTGGACTGTCCGCGCCGCCCTTTCGTCGACGAAGCGGCACCATCGCCGTCGACGCGACTGCGGGGATCGGGCTTTGACTGGATGCATCCCATTTGGCGCGAATCGAGTGACTTCACGTACTGCGCGCGAGACGCGTCAGATTACAGATCATTTGAGACGTGGCAAGGATTGCGAAATTCGGACGTGTACGAAACGCATCCCATTCGGCAGGGTAAGTGCGTAGGGCCAGCTTAATTTTTTGCGTTTAGCAGGACAGTTACTGACATTCTGACGTATGCATTTCGTAGGGCCGGGAAACGAACGGTTGCGAGCGCGTGAAGCGTCAAGACACAGATAGTAGAGGGTATGTACGGTGGATACTGGAAGTGGTATGCGCAAACGTGTGGGCAACAATTTCCCTTGGCAGAGCTCTGAGCTTATGTAGAAGCAACAGGCAGCCTGGCAGCACAATTTGGAATGTGTGATTTGGGAAAGAAGCTGATTGGCGGGCAGCGCGTCAGGAAAATCCGGAGCCCCGTTTTTCCATTGTCACCACAAGTTTGGAGGGAAACTCGTGACAATGCCGAGGGAGGAAAGCAGAAGTCTGAACACTTGCACTGACGTGCTCACTGACAGCCCCTAGGTCTATCAGCAATGGTAACTCAGCGAGTCAAACTAGACGAAGAGTTTTGCGACATCCACGACAAACGACAGGGAAAGACAAGGTTTTTCGTTCGTCGCGAGGTGGGTTCTGCTTCAACTCGTCACGAACACGTCTCGTCAGAACATTCTCCCAGGAAACCGTACCGGACCATCTTGTTACTGCCACAACCGCTCTGTAACGTAAGTAAACGTATTGAAATCATATGAACCAGAGTACCTGAAGAAACATGATTTGAACACCAGAACACCCCTCGAGAATGCATCAGCGACTGAAGCGCCATGGACCAATTTTTGCCTTGAGAGTTTCGTGAAGATAGTTGATCCATGAATTAATGTTTTTGTTGCCGTGCTCGGTTCTCTTTCGAAAAGCATCAGTGGGTCCCACAGGCTAGCAACGTCACATTTTTTTTCCACCTTTTCAGCAATGGGCCTTGAGAGCGACTGCGTGCGCGCACTTCTTCCGTGAAACATCTTCGCAGAGAGACGAGCTTCGCAAATGCTGTACAGGAACGTTTGAAGCGAGATGGCACTTCACGCTGCTGACGACTTCGCACTGCTGCAGCGATCTAGGAAGTTGCCGTCAGTCCGACGCGTTACGGATCGCAGTGAAAGTAAACAGAACGCGGCTGGTCGAGTCATGCCTCCTATCAAGTCGAACCGTAAGCGAGTCAGGACATTTGACAAGCCAAACGGCGGCGGCGACGAGTCCCATTGCGAGGCCATGCCAAGCAGACGGAGAGGAAAAGGACGATCAGCGGGGAATGGATCTCAGGATGTTAGCAACGGTAACGATCCGCGAAATGATCCCCCCTCACTGGCGGCAACGGGGAGTACGACGGAGACAACACCAATTGCGAAAGTCAGATCGGTTTCACCGCAGCTTCTTCTGACAGATGCTCAGCGCGCTGCTGCTTTTCACGATCCCAGCGTCCCACTGCTCGTCGTCGCTGCTGCTGTGAGTGGGATATAGACGCCATGACTTGCTAGTGCTGCAAGTTCACTCTTGATTTATATGTGTACAGTCACTCGCAACCTCTGTGCACAGTCACTCGCTGCATTGCATATCCGTTCTTTGAGTATAATAAACGCGAATTGATGAGTCTATGGTGGAGTCCTTTCAGCTGACAACCAACTCAGCTCACCTCAGCTTGTGCTTCGCTTCGCCTAACATGCTTGTGTCTCGTCATGCTTGTGCGTCCACGCGTCTATGTGCTTTCAGGGTTCGGGAAAGACTTCAGTGATCTGCCACCGCATCATACACCTTATATCCCAGGTAACACCCACATTTTCGATTCTTAATACAGCAAACAGAACAATTACGAATGTGAATCTCTACAGCCTACGCTGATGCTCCAGTCCAGATCGCTGCAGCTCAAATAGTCAACGCATCTGTAGTTGTAACTGTCTAGCTCGTTTTCTCTGAATGCTACAGTGCACTACTGAATAAGTGTGTCCTTTTCCTCTCTCCATTCTCTTCCCCATGCTCCCTTCCATCCCTCTCCATCTCTCTCTATTGTTCCAGGGTGTCCCTCCCAATGAGATCCTCGCAGTCACAGTGAGTCACGGTACCACAGGTTGAGTCAAATGCATGTCCGCAATGTTCCAGCCTTTGATGCTCGCCTTGAAAAAATCGCTACTCAATCTTCAGTTTCTGTTTAATGCCGTTTCCATTAGTGCATCTCTGTTTCATGTTTTCCAGAATGGTGATGTTGGTCTGCAAGCTGGCCGCTGGTCTCTCTTTTCCCTTTCGCCTCCTCCTCCTCCCACGCCTCTTTCCCCCCTCCCCCTCCTCCTTCCCATTTCCTTCCCCCTCTGGTCCCTCTGTTATGACCCTATGTGTCCAATCTACGTCCACTCCCAAAACGTGTCCCCTCTCCTGCAGTTCACGAGGCGAGCGGGTCAGAGCCTAAGGCACCGACTGCACCAACTCGCAGCAGCAATCGAAGCGCATCGCTCCAACAACGCACAACTCTGCACTGATGTTTCCACCGGAGCTGCTGCCCGACCCTCATCTGGATCTGCAGCAGCGGTGGCAGCAGTAAGTGCAGCAGCGGTGGCAGCAGTGCGCATCTCCACCTTCCACTCCTTCTGCCTGCAGACCCTCAGGCAGTTTGCGCACCTGGCGGGCCTGCCTAAGGACTTCACCGTCTTCCCTCCCAAGATGCAGGTCCGCGCCCACTCCATGCCTCCCCATCTGCTCCGACCGCATTCTGTCCCGTCCTTTCTGGTCGACCTTCTTCAATCTTCTCCAATGCATTTCCTCTTTTGTAGCCTAGATTTTCCCCTCAAGATGCAGGACAGCGTGTTATTTATGTCCTGGCCTAATCTGCGTTGAACATCCTAACTCACTCTTGCCTCGTGCATGTGGTGCGTGCAGGCAGAGACGTTGATGGAGCTGCTGCAGGAGTGGGCGGAGAGGAAGGCTGCAGAGGCAGGGGAGAGGGAAGGAGAGCACGGGGCCAGTCGAATAAGTGTGCCATCAGGCAAGAAAGTAAGCAGCACTCCCTCCTGCTCTCGTCTCTGGTCTCCGCGAAATGGTCCTGAACGAGTGTTTATGTGAAACCTGAGTAATACGCTCCTGATTTGCTTCTGTCTGTTGGCACTGATTTGCTTCTGTCCATTATCGTTTCTTGACTCGATATCTTTCGTTCACCACCGCACCCCACTCCATCCCCACCGCGCTTCACCACACTGCACCACACATCCTACCAGCTGCACTTCATCATCCGCCGCTTCCTGCACGAGTTTGGCCGCCTGGAAGCCGAGAACGCGGCCATGCAGGTGCTGCAGGGGTCACGACCACTGCACCAGCCAGCAGCAGCAGCGGCAACCTCATCGCCAGCATCGAATTCAGCTCCAGGTGCTGCTGCTTCTGGGGCGAGCGGTCGTGCTGCTGCTGTGAATCATGGTGGCGTGCAGAGAAGGAGGCGGGTATCGTTTGGAGGAGACGGTGGTGGTGGAGGAGGGGAGGGTGATGAGGATGGCGGGCTGTTTGCGTGGCTGTGGGAGCAGTACCGCCGCCGCCTCGTGCTCAACAAGGCCGTCGACTTCTCCCAGTTCGCCCCGTGAGTAGCATTTGTGGTTCACGTGACTTTAGGGTCGACTCAAAAGTCACGCAGTACCGCCGCCACCTCGTGCTCAACAAGGCAGTCGGCTTCTCCCAGTTCGCCCCGTGAGTTACACTGCAGGTTTACAATCTGTGGTTCAGCTGTAAACTCCTCTTTCACGACAAACTAACACACTTTTCTCCTCCCCTTCTCTCCATTTCAAAACATAATCACGGCCCCTTTCTGTGCCATTGTGTTGGTGTGTGGCAGCAAGGCGGTGAAGTTGCTGCACGCACATCCAGAGATACTCGCATCAAGCAGCGTGAGCAGCAGCAGCAGCAGCAGGGAGCACGTGGGTAGCAGAGCCCGCACTGCTGCAGCTGCAGCTTCGTCCAGAAGCCACCTGCGTGTGTCGCATGTGCTCGGTACGACTCTCACCATCTCTTCGTCTTCCGTTAGATCTCAGCTTCCGCTTCCTGATTCTCAACACCTCACTCATCCTCCATCCCTCGTCCTGCTATCCATCTCCTCCGCCCCTCACCCAACTGTCTGTATGGAACCCATCCCCCCTCCCTGCCCGACTTCTTCCCTAGTTATCTTTCCTTTCCGCACCACCACCCCTCCCCACCTCCACCCCAACACGCGCCAGTGGACGAGTTCCAGGACACTGACAGCTGTCAGATGGAGCTGCTTCTGCTGCTCTGCCGCCCGCTGCCGTCCGTACCGACCCTGACCCTCGTGGCCGACGACGACCAGCAGATCTACTCCTTCCGCGGCGCCATGGGCCTGCCGAACCTGCGCCGCTTCCTCCGAACCTACCCGCAGGCTCGAACAGTCTGCCTCGACCAGAACTTTCGAAGCTGCGGCTCGGTTGTGGAGGCCGCGCGCCACGTCATCGCGCACAACCAATGGCGGCATGCCAAGTGGATGGTCACAGCAGCGCCAGTGGGCCCGCTTGTCTCCTTATGCGAGTGCCGCACGGATCGGTGCGAGGCGGCAGCTGTGGTCGGCAAGATCTGTCATCTAGTGGGGTCATGCGGGGTGCCGGCGAATCAGATTGCAATACTGTACCGTGTGCAGGCCGTGGGAAAGGTGATTCGGCAGTATCTGAAGAGCCATGGGATCAAGGTGTCTTCTGCTGCAACTGGAGGAGGGGGAGCAGGAGGCTTTGGAGGTGGAGGAGGGGGAGGAGGAGGAGGGACGGCAGGAGGAGGGGAATGGGGAGCAGCAGAGGAGGATGGGGTAGCAGTAGCTGCAAATGGTTTCATAGCAGAGGGGGGTAACAGTGCAACGGCTGGTACTCGGGGAGGGAGGGGGACGGGGACAGTAGGAGCAGTTTTCCATGATATCCTGGCACTCCTGCGATTGGCTGCCAATGAATCGGATGACGTGGCATGTCGGCAGGTCCTGCGCTTTGTTTGCCCGCCGCCCACCCGCAAGGTGGCAGTCTGTCTGCGCACGCTACAGTGCGCCCCGCACCGCATCTCCCTCCTGCCTGCCGCCCGCATGACTCGTCTGCACCTCCTTGGCATCTCCCGCTGCGCCGCCCTCTCCAACGTGTCTTCCACCGACCCCGGCGGTGCTTGTAACCGATCAGCAGGAAACAGCAGTGCTTATAACGGATCACACTCTACCCATGCACACAATGCAGCCGAACCTGCATGGCCCCACACACTCTCACCAGATGACACGGAGGTGTTAGAGGGAATAAGGAAGATGGCTGCAGCAGTATCAGAGCTGCAAGGCCTCCTGGGCATCCCCCCGCCTGGCTGGTCCTCTCCCCCTGCTCCTGCCTCCTCTGCTCCTGACTCTGCGTCTCGCCACCCTGCATGCAGGAGGAGAGGCAGTGCTGCTGGGATTATGGGTCTGGGTGGTGGGCCTACGTCCTTCCCTGCGTTTTTTCAAGGAGGAGGAGGGGAGGAGGGGGAGGACGATGGGGTGTCCTGTGAGGCTTTGGTGAGGTGTGCACTTCGGTTTGTAAGAACAGTGAGGGGTGGGGAGGGGCGGAGTGGTGCGGGTGTGGGGGCGGAGGTAGTGGTTCAGGGGGTGTTAGGGGGCGCCGGGGGAGGGGGAGTGGTCGGAACGGTTGGGGGAGGGAGAGGGGGTGGGGGGACAGGTGGAGGTTGGGCAGGTGGACGTGGGATGGGGGGGCAGGGGGGAGGCGCAAGTGCATTAGATCCGGCCATGTTTGCCGGTGTGAGAGCTCTGCTACTAGAGGCTGCGGCTTTTGACAGGGAGAGGAGGCATACGCGGCAGGCGATGCAGGCGAGAGTAACGAGTGCTGCAGCAGAAGTGGCGTCAGCAGCAGGAGCAGCAGCAGGAGGACAAGCAGCAGGAGGGGCTGCACTGAGGAAAGCAGGTGAAGGAGCAGAAGCAGTCGGGGGAATGGGGTTGGGAGATTTGCCAGGAAGGGTGGTGTCAGGGTGTGATGCGGGGAGCGAAAGAAACAACAGCGGCAACGGTAACAGCAGCAGCGGAATTAGCAGCAGCAGGCACATGGCCAATCCAGGCGGCTACTTCTCCCCAGCTACCACCCCTGTGAAAGACCGCTACAGTCCGGGCGGCAGCAGTGAGAGCAAGCAGGGCGGCAGGAGGCCGAGCTATGCTGACCTGCTGCTGCAGCGTGAAGGAGTGGTGGGAGTGGTGGGCGGCACCGGCATGGCACAGGCAATGGGGCTCGCCCGATGGTCCAATGCTGCAGGGGCTATCGCTGCAAGGCAGATGGATTTGGAAAGACGGATGGGGAAGCAAGGAGAGGTGGCATCAAACGATCCTGGTGCTGGTGCTGGTGCGGGTGGTTATACTCGTAGCGATGGTAATGATGGTGAGAAGGGAAATGACGAGAGGGAGTTGGAGAGAGAGGAGGATGGGGAGGAGGCGGAGGAGGAGGTAGTGGTCCAGTTTGTAGACAGAGTGATGGAGAGAGTGCATGAGAGGGAGCTCGGGGTGGGTGTGGAGGAGGGGTTGGGAGGGGTGGGGGACGGTGCTGGTGAGAGAGAGAGTGCAGGGGGACGTCTGGGTAGGCGAGCAGGGAGGGGGGGTGAGGGGAAGGGGCGGGGGAGTGGGGGGAGTGGGGGGAGGGAGAGTGAGCAGGACAGCGGAGGGGTGGTGCTGAGCACGATTCACCAGGCCAAGGGGTTGGAGTGGCAGGCTGTGATTGTAGTGAGGGCGAACGAGGGCGTGCTTCCACTGGTGGACTTCAGTAGAGTCACACAGGCCCCTGCCACTGCCACCGCCACCAACTACTCACCCACACCCCAAACCCTACCACCGACAACAACAACAATGACAGCAGATGCAGCGGCAGCACAAGGGGCATCATCGGGACCAGGTGCCTATAAGGCAGGGGGGGCAGTGGGAGGAAGAGAGGGGTGTGGGCGTGAGAGTGGGGTGCGGCCCCTTCCTCCTCTGCCTGCCATGCCCCCGGACTATGACGCTCAGCTGGAGGAGGAGGTGAGCCGAGATATTTGAAACTTTTAAGAATCATGACTTCTCAAAAACTGAGATGTCTCAAAGTTTGAAACTTTTCCAGCCTGCCAGGCCCCCAGTCTAGGACGCTGAGCTTGAGTAGGAGGTGTGTGGGGTGTGTGCATGTGTTTTCTGGGAGTGTACGTGCGCTTGGATTGATCCATCTGTGCATGTACATGTTCCTTCCTCAATGCATCTGCATCTTCCCTGCATCTGCATCATCCATGCTTAACTGCATATTCCCTGCATGTGCCCCACTATTCATCTCCGCATCGCAACAGAGGAGGCTCATGTACGTGGCGCTCACCAGGGCACAGCAGCATCTCATGGTCAGTGTGCACGCCTGCACTCCACCTTCCCTCCACCCATGCGTCACTCACAGAGCTCACTGAAGGCCGAGTTAACTGTCCAACTAGACACTCAATCTGTTTGCTTAGTTCTTTTCGCCTGGTATCACACTGCCCATTTCTCCTGCTCCTCTTTTCTGAACATGCTCCGCCTGTACTGCTTTTTCATTGGCTCAGGTCACTCATGTGATGTCTGCTTCGGGCCAACCAATGCTGCCATCCAGATTCCTAGCAGAGCTCCCTCCGTGTAAGCAATTTATCACCAACCTAGGTGATTCGAACGTGTGTACGCATTTTCGTACTAATTTGAATCCCGTTGAGTTTATCCTTGTAGACCTGACATGCCTCTCCTCTACTCATCAACCTATCATACCATCTGATCATGTGTTTACCCTGCCATCAAATATGCAGCTGCGGTGCATCGCACAACTCAGTACGACGAGAGGCCTACCAATCATGTGCAACAGTTCGTGTCACAACCATCACAATCGTCGTCCTAGATTACCGTATGATGTCTTGGATATCACGATGACATAATTCATTCCCTTTAAGCATGTTCTTGCTCCCAAATCTATTTCTTTGGAGGATATAAGAACTTGTTTCCAAAAAATGTAAAGGATGCAAAATGGCATGATGGGTATGAGAATTTTGTTATTTTCCAGTAAACAAATTGTGCAATGCTTTCCCGATTCCTGAATGACCGAACGCAAAAGCGATGCGCTTTTTAACAGGTCGAGTAATTTGCCCCTTTCGATGGTTCCCCACGGCTCCTGGCAATGCCAAAACAAGCCTTCGAGATCCAAGCGTTGTTTCTGTTCTGCTTGTGAGTGGGGAGTCCTACTAACATGCCGTCTGTCCAATGCCGTTTCTGCACATTGACGTTTTCTTCCGACGACGCTGCTTATGATCACGAGGAGTCGGCTCATTATCCCCAATTTACATGTCCCTTGTGCGACAGGGGCTTCGACTCAGTCGCAGGGCTTAGACATCACCAGACAGTCAAACACCCGATAGGAGTTTCATGTAGATTTTGTCCTATTCGCTTCGATTCTGTTCAGTCCGCCATTGCTCATGAGCTGGACCAACACAAATTTTACGTCTCCTGCAGGTTGTGCTCTCAGCGCTTCCAGTCAATAGAGGAGGCCGCGGCTCATGAGCTAAGGTCGCACGGCTTCTTAGCGACGTGCCGATTCTGTAACCAGTCCTTCGGATCGGAAGAAGCTGTACGCCAGCACGAGGCGAGCGTTCATCAGCCATCTGTTAAGTGCGAATTATGTGGCCTGTTTTTTAATGACCAGGAAGCAGCATGGGATCATGCCGACGACTCACACTTCAGGGATTATCGCTGTCGGTTTTGCGAGAGAGTTTTCGGGAGTGAGCATGCTTTGTCTCAGCACGAGGACGCCAAGCATCCCAGTGGGCAGATAGTGTTCTCAGGAAGGTACTACTAAACATATGGTCGAGCCTTTATGGATGCAATGCCTTGTAACTATTTTGTTGTCTCAGTACCAGCGTCAAAGCGATTTCTCTACATTCACGATGCTTAGGGCGGGTCCAACTTTGTACACTCCCGTTTTTTTCGTCATTTTGACGTCAATGGACTTGTCAAATTTGACATCCCCAGGGTGTACGCCTAACATTTCCTGTCCAGTTCGAGGTGTACAGTTCGGAACTATTGACGCAGTACAATAACGTCGACGAGTGTTTTCAAGGACAAAAACCATGGCTGGATCTATTTCAAATCATCAAGAATCTCGGCATCGAAATATTTCTTCGTGTTCTTCTGGACACCATGAGAAGTGCCTTTTCAAAGAGTCGGAGAAACGACAGTTGACTCTTAATACGTCCAAAATGGCTACATCTACAATTACTGAAGTGTTCGAAGTCAAAGAGGCCTTCCCGCCAGAAACGTTTAAACTGGAAGATTTCTGCTTAACTTACCCGTTCAACGACGTTGCCATTTCTAAGACTTTGGATGACGCAACGGAAGGTATTGTTCAAGATGGCGATGGTTGGAAGTTACAGGATGATCATCTGCAACTGCAGGATACTGATGGGAGCTTTGTAATTGCTCAACGCCATAAATTGCTGCATTGTTTTTCTGAAGGTGCTCGGTTCTCTGGAGAGAGGAGCATCAGTCAATGGCGTCGCGGCTTAGTGCTCGAGCTAAGAAGAAAGCCATGCACGAGGGACAGACCGGGTGCAGTGGCTGCTTCAGTTTTTACTTGCCGTCACTGTTACAGGAAGTTTCGTAGAGAGCCTGCATCTCTTGACCAACAGTTTCGGATCCACCCAACAAGGTTTGGAGCCAGAACCACTCTCCACCGCTTTGGGATCGAAGCAACAGCCACAGCAGCCACATTTCAATCGAAGCTGAAGGCAACACTCCGGCAAGAATGTGTGGACAGGTTTCTACCAAATCTGAAGTGTGGCAACTGCGCAAAGAAAGCTTCAAACGGGCAAGATACATTGTTTAGGCATTTGACTTATAAACCTCCATAGGAATCTGCGAGGGTACGGTAGACACTTATGCTACCTATGCCCTCTAGCTCCGGTTACGACCGACGGTGTTTTGCGTTGTACGTTGTATAATGCTATTTCACCTACCCAAAAAAAAAAAGTACAATAACGTTGCGAGGTACAGACCTGGGATTAAGGGTTACCAAAAATATCGAGAGTTTTCGCAGCTGTGACGGAGGGGGGAATTCAATGGCGAAAATCGATTTGACGAAAACGGGCGTTACTTCTTGACGTGTTTGACGCGAAACGAGTTGGGAGATGAATTGACGGTGAACATTCGGTCGTGTTTTGCACGTCCCTGGGCACGTTCCCGAAATGTTATCATGTATGTACAGTCTCGCGTCAAAATGATCGTTAAAAGTTCAGTTACATGCCTAAATGTGGTAACTGAGCTGAAAATTAATTGTACATGTACAGAGTTGGACCCGCCCTTATGAAAGTGCAGCAAAAATGAGGAGCACACTTCTTGTGTGTGGGTTAGACACACGGCTCATTATTTTCACGTATTTTCCGCTGTAAGCCTCAAGGACTGTTTTTGCGAGTGTACTCTGTTAACGAGCCCGTTGTTATGTACCATTGATTTCCCCTTCCAACAATCCCCGTTCCCCTTGGTATTGCATTCTCGGCGTCGCGCCCCAATTCCCATGAATTCGTCACTCTTCCTTCGACATCCCAAGGTACTGATGGTGCATACAGCACCAGCCGTCGGCACACCCCTTCCACGCCACGCCCTATTTCAGAAAAACCGACCTGAGGAGTTCGTGGTGTTAGCAACATCCGGATTTTTACCTCTTCAACTTAAAGCTGCGGTATACATTTGAAAGGAAGAGTTCAAAAACTTTTGAAATTTGAAAAGTTGCCCCAAACCTGTGAGGTTCACTCCCTAAACCCTGAACCCTGCTGACAAATGTATACTTCAGCTTTAAATTCCTTGTATCCCTAACAATATGCCGGTTGTTGAATGTCGATACTGCACTGACTCCTTTGATTCGGAGGACCAAGCGCGGGAGCATGAAGAGGAGGAGCACTGGCCCACGTATCCTTGCCTGATATGCGACCGTGGATTTGACTCTGTTCAGGGCCTTCGAGACCACAGGAATAAGAAGCATCCTCATCTTTATTGCTGTCGGATATGCAGCAAGTCGTTCGCATCCACGCGAGCAGTGATGGATCATGAACGGATGGTCCACACTCGCAAGTTTCCCTGTCGGATCTGCGACGAGACGTTTGATTCCGTCGAGGACGTTGCGACACACGAGCATGACTCTCACCCGATTTATGTGAAGTGCAGGCTCTGCGACCAAGAATTTGTTACTCCAAAAGCCGCTGGACAGCACGAGCAGGACAAGCACACTCCTCTCTTGTCGTGTGAGATCTGCGGAGATCGCTTCTACAATAAGGATCAACTCTTCGATCATGAAGATAAAGTACATCCGTTCACCTTCAGCTGCGACGTGTGTGACCGTACATTCAAAACTAACCACTCCTGCTTGCAGCACATGGAAGGAAAACATTATTGGGAGAGCGAGTATTGAATTTGGAGTTCTGGCTTTGCTGCAGCACCTCAGCCATGGGATGCTGGGCACAAGAATCTCCAATACTGCCTTCTTTTCAGGAATCCAGCGTTTTGAACACACGAGGCTGATGTTTACTACATCATACGTACTGGTTACAATAAGATGACACATTTTGTATTAGAGCCGCCTGCTGTGCTGTAGGGAATGACATTCCCCAATGATCAAAAGAACCTGCTGGTGCAGGCCACACATCATCAGTTGCACCACTGGCCAGCACATTCTCAAAAACAGGTGCAAGCGCTCTGGTGGGATCCTGTGGTTGGATGTTGACCTGCTGGAGGTGTATGCCAGTGCATGGCACTGTGTCACTGCAGCGCATGAAGATACCAAACTTATCGCGGACGAGTGCTGATATGTTCCGGTACCAGATATTCTGCAGAGCAACGTTGTTCTCACTGCCACCACACGTCCAATTCTGGTGCCTGTCACAGTAGAACTGCACAGGAGAAAAGGGTTGGAAAGATGGTATGGTTCACCATTCCAAGAAAACGGTTGAAAAGCATGATGGTATCATCTGAGCTCACAAACCTGATTCAGCATGATGGCTTTGCTGGTGTTCTTCATGTGGATGTTCTCGTAGAAGACATCTCGGACAACCCCAAGACCCCCTTGCCATGTTTTGATGCGGATGCCATTGGTCAGGTTGATGAGAGTCACGTTTACCACCCGCACCTTCGCCACGCAGCCCACATTGCCGTCCCATCCAACACTCCCGATGCTGCAGCAAATGACAGCACGAGTGAGGAAGGCTTGAGAAAATACAACAGAGTGGTGGGATGGACAACAAATCTGGAACAATGCAGACAAGGTATGCTGATCTGGTGGCGTTGTTAGGTGCATCAGAGTCTGACCTTATTCCGTGCCCCGCAGTTGCTTCCAGGTTCCTCACAGTGATGTTATACGCCACTAGCTCCCCCACTGCTACTACTGACACATCATCATCACCTGTATACACACCCATAGGACAACATCGACAACATCAGCTGTCATGAACCAAGCAACAGCAGCTACCACTGACAAGAAACAGCAGCTATCATTTGCACATACGAATGCTGCTGACCTCCATGCAGGAAGCACTCCTCAATGAGAGCGTTCTTGATGCCAACAAGCTTGAGGCTGTCCGTGTTGGGACTCCTGCTGGGCGAGTTGGTCTTGTAGCGCCGTATGTGCAGCCCATCGCACGTGTACGCAAAGAGGTGATACATTGGAGAGTTCCTGCAATAATGCAAAGTGGATGAAAAGCCCTTTGTTTCCACTCCAGTACACTTCACTCCGTCCTGTTCCTTCTGACCAGACGGACTCAATTTCACCAAAACCAGTAACCCAGCTTCACTGCAACGAACAACCACAGACGCACCAGATGGAGATCCCTTCCACCGTCGTGTTCTTGCAGTGCATCAGCCGGATTGCAAACGGCCTGATCGGAATGGTCTTCTGCAGGGTGTAGTTCCTGAATGCTTTCCAGAACTCCTGCCCCTGCCCATCGATTCTGCCCCCGCCCGAGATCACAAGGCCAGAGAAGTTCTTAAAGGAGAGGAAGCCGCTGGTGTAGGGGAAGTAGGTGCTGGTGTAGTCGGGAAAAGGGTACGCTGCAGGGTCCGATGGACCTACCAGGACCCCCTCAATCTGAATTGCCATTGATAGGTGCCAGGAGGTTGTTGTTGCGGGCGGGAGAGAGGGGGAGAGAGAAGGGGGAAATAGGGGAAAAAGGAAAGGACAGCACCGGTGGAGAAGTGAATCGAGGTGAAAGTGACCGGAAAGGGAGGAGCCATTAGGAAAGCTGTGCAAGTTCTCGCCTTCCCACCTTCCCTGACACTTCTGGACTCAAAACACTGACCTGCAATCGCATGCCAGGCTCACAGGACCCCTGCATGGTGATGGGCTGCACGGC
This sequence comes from Closterium sp. Naga37s-1, assembly GCA_947471745.1. Taxonomy (NCBI): domain Eukaryota; kingdom Viridiplantae; phylum Streptophyta; class Zygnematophyceae; order Desmidiales; family Closteriaceae; genus Closterium; species Closterium sp. Naga37s-1. The sequence continues at coordinate 4,923,548 of CANJKZ010000048.1, forward strand.
ATAGCAACCACCGCACGGCACCAGCACCGTCGCCACCACTCCCCTCTCTACCGCATGCCTTCTGAGACGTCTCAAATCAAACAATTTTACCTGCAATCGCATGCCCGGCCCACACGGCCCCTGCATGGTGATGGGCTGCACGGCATAGGAGCCACCCCACGGCACCAGCACCGTCGCCACCACTCCCTTCTCCGCCGCATGGCTGCACGCCGCATGCATGGCCGTGGTCACCGCATGTGTATCGTCCGTGACTGCATCCCCCACGGCCCCATACGCCACCACGTCATAGACGCCTGCGAGGGGTTGGGATCTCCACCGCCCCTGCTGCTGCTGTTGCTGGTTGTGCAGCTGCTGCTGCTGCTGCGCTGTGATTGGGCGCGAGCGCCAGTGCGGCTTCTGGAAGGAGGAGGAGAAGGCGGAGAGGAAAGGGAAGGGGGCGTCTGTGGACTGGCTGGTGTCGAGGACGAGGAAGGTGACAGCTGGGACGTGGGGGGGGGGAGATGGGTGGGGCGATGGGTGGTAAAGAATGGCTGGATATCGACTCACAAAACCTCCGCAGACTGGCTGCTGTCGAGGATGAGAATGGTGAGAGCTGAGTCGTGACGGGGAGATGCGGGGAGGGAGTAGCGGATCAGTCAGAACGGAAAAAAGAAAGGACGGCAGTGATGGATGCGGGATGCGGGCGAGAGAGATAAAAATGGCAAATGCGAAGCGGCCAGTAGCCCGTGGATAGAGCTCGTGGTGACTAGCTTGGATAGAGCCCGTGGCGCGCACCTTGGACTGTGTTGGACTGGCGGGACTTGGAGTGAAATAGCCTCTCCACGTACACGCCCTGCCATGGGGGCGCGGGGCACGCGGGTGAGACGGGTAAACGCGGGGGACGCGAAGGAGGCGGGGGAGGCGGGGGAGGCGGGGGACGGGGAGAACGCAAGGGATGCGGGGGAAGAGGGGAAGGGGGGGAAGCGGGAAAGGTGGCGACGAGGCACATCCATACCAGGAGGGCGGCAGCAAAGAGCATACATGACGAGAGGACGTGCGACAGCAGGTACTGTTGAAGTCGCACGGAAGTGCGAGGGGAGGTATTGTGGAGGTAGTACGGAGATGACATGGACGGACGCAGTACGAGCATACGTGGATAAGTGACTATTGAGATACCTCGAAAGGTGTCTAAAAAGCACACGGAATTAGGTTTTCATTAGAGAGACCAAATTTGGGAAGGGCGATAGCCGACAGAAAAGAGACCTCGTCGATTTGAAGGAGTGGCACCTGCAGAAGGAATGTGAGCGACACGGCGACTACTATCAGCGATACTGCGAGCAACCTCAAGCATCGCACGGAAACCACCGGGCGAAAGGAGTGATGTGACATCGTGCGATTGGCGCTCTCCTGCTGATGTCAGTCCATGTCAGAGCTATTTCTGACAGAGTGAGATTCAAAATTTACCGGTTACCAAGTGCAAGGGTGTGGCGAGTATGCGACGAACATCTGGCTTGAGATAACGAAATGGACAGTCACGATTCGTGCAAGAGTTGAATGCGATAAGTCAGCGAGCACAACCCGGGACTCTTGGATCTGCTGCCAGTTCACAGCCTGCAGCCACCCTCATTATTACCGGTTCTACATCTACAACATTTCCAATGCTTACATTTTCAGGTCTCACTCTTTCTAAGATATTGACGGAGATTTCAGCATCGAGGATATCGGAGTTGTCCATTTCGAACCTTCCTATTCGCACTCTTCCGCTTCCAATTCCAATCAAATTTCAGCGTCCTCGTCATCCCTGTTCCTCCGATCACCTGCTGAACCTCCTGACAGCAAACGAAAAGGTCGTTCATACTGGTAACCCCATCCTGCTTCGCGCAACCACCAACGAACCCTTTCACAGCAGCGTTTCTCTGCTTGCCCCTCAACAAGCTAAGTTGACCTGTTTCTTCTCCAGATAGATTGATTTATTCAGCCTCACTTTCAGGGGCAAATAAGAGCCTCCCGGCGCCGCTGCCGTGCCTCCCATTGCGGTGAAAGTGAAGCCAATAATAACGACGATGAGGAAATTAGATGGGATTCTGGCGTGCGGTGCTCTATTTCTGGGCCTCCACGCGCTGATCGCTTCCGCTCGCGATGTGATCGACTTGACTCCGGATAACTGGGAACTAGACGTGGGTCAGGATTTCTACATCTTCGTCAAGTTTTACACTCCATGGTAGGGCTGTTTTCTTCGCCCGTTTAATGTCCTACTTTCAAAGCAGTATCTTGTTTCTAATTTATCGTGCCGGTGCGACCATAGGCTTATTAGTCGCCTCATGTCGTCCCAAGCTTTCCGGCCCTTTAAAGGTGTGGTTGAACGTTCTTTTCAATGTAGGTGCGGACACTGCAAGCGACTCGCACCCGAGTGGGAGAGGCTCGCCGCTGCCTTCAGGGCGTCTGTTTACGTTCACATCGCACAGGTAGGTAACCATGCCGTTGCACATCAATACCTCATAATCTCTCCTATCAATGCTCGCTAAGCTTCCGCAAGTACTATCTCTACATAACACAATATTATGCACGGATGCGAACGTGGTTCATGTTCCGGTTCTCAAATGTTCTTCCCCTCCTCTCCAATGTCCACGGCAGGTGGACTGCGACGCACACAAGGAGCTCTGCGTTGACTTTGAGTTGACTTAAAAGTCAACTCTCCCATCTTCTCCTCCCTCCTCTCCAATGTCCACGGCAGGTGGACTGCGACGCGCACAAGGAGCTCTGCTCCAAGTTCGGCGTCAGCGGCTATCCCACGCTCAAATGGTTCCCTCGCAACTCACTCACACCCGAAACGTAAGATACACGTGCTTCCTCTCCAGCATTTATCCGTTTAATTAGTATAAAATTCTTGATACACTGGTGTGCATTCGCTCATCTCTCTCCTTCCCCGGCTTCACGCGCAGGTACACTGGCGATCGCGAGGCAGAGAAGCTGCTGGAGTTTGCCAACCAGAAATCAGGTCAGCCATTGAACCAGTTTGTCTTATCTATCTATACAAGCCGTCCATGCTGACATGGCAGTACCAGCTGATACCGTTTGTTATGGCATAGCATAATACCGGTTTCATTGGACGGAAACCTACCGAAGGGGGCGTTTTTCTCGATCTCCAAACAGACTTAGTTCCTGGCCCAACCCCACCAATCCACCTTTCTAAAGACTCATTCAGGCGTGTTTTGCTGCGTTCTCTGTATGTGATGATGCAGGGAGCAGAGCAGCACTGCCGGCAGGGAAGCCGTCATTGGTGGTGGAGGTGACGCCTGACAACTTCACAGAGATCGTCAAGGACAAGACAAAGCACGTTCTGCTTGAATTCTACGCCCCATGGTACTTATACTTCTTTCTCTCACGATTTCCTCTGTCCTCCCTTTCCCCCGCTTCTTTTCCCCCTCCCCATCCCCCTCCCCATCCCCCTCCCGCCCTTCATCTCTCTTCCTCCTCTTGCACACACGGGCTCACACTCACACAGCACATTGTGGTCACGCGCTGAAATACCCAACCCAACCCAATCCCTCTCCCAATTTCCCCCTCTCTCTGCTGTCCAGTTCTCTCTTGCTTCGCAGCTCTTGTCCGATTCCTCGCGTTGTAACCATCGCTCTCCTGTCCTCCCTCCTCCCTTTCCCTCGCTTCTCCTTCGCTTCAGGTGTGGAATGTGCAAATCCCTTGCTCCTGTAAGCCTTCATCATCCCCACCTCCTCGTGTTGCAAGGATGATAATTAACCACAGATGCATTGTGTGACCTGTCCTATCCCTACCATTTCTCTGTCCTCTATAAGAAGCTCACTTTTCAACACTCCTCAACTTTCATCTTCGTATGGACGCTCCGTTCCGCCTTGTTTCTCCGATCCACCCGCTTCCTTCACCATTCTGTTCTGTCCCACCTGCCCCTTCACAAAGCCACCATCCTCCTATGCATGCTCCACTCCAGTGGCTTCCTTCCTCAGATCACCCTGCCACTTCCGATTCCCCCCTGCCCCTTCCGATTCCCCCCTGCCCCTTCCGATTCCCCCCTGCCACTTCCGATTCACCCCTGCCCCTTCCGATTCCCCCCTGCACTGCTCTCTCGTTTCGTCTGTGCAGGATTACGAGGCACTGGCAGAGACGTTTCAGTATGAGCCAGACATTGTGATCGCCAAGTTTGATGCTGACAAGTACAAGGGCACCGTTGAGAAGTGAGTGCGTGTGGGGGGGGGGTAGGTAGGTGTGTTTTGAGTCGACTCAAAACACACTATGAGTCGACTCAAAACACTCATTAAGTCGCCTCAAGACACACTATGAGTCGACTCAAAACGCACCAGGACAACTGAGGCACTGGCAGAGACGTTACAATCCAGTACGAGCCGAACATTGTGATTAGGGGCAAGGTGGAAAAAAACGGTTGCGAAAAAAAACGATTGAAAAGAAAAAAATGATTTTTTTCGGTCCTGTTTGGGAAAAAAACGTCGTTTTTTTGTTAGGCCCAAAAAAAAACACACACAAAAAAAACCCAAAACAAATCCCCTGCCACCAATCTGATCACAACAGGTCGGAATCTGGCACACTCTGCACGTGCGGGAAGGCTGAATATGTGTGGGTGATTGGTAAGCCACGACTTCCACCAATCCTGTGTGCTACGTTGCCATAACCCAAAAAAACGATCGTTTTCTTGCACCCAAATTTAATTAATTAATTTTATCGTTTTTATCCGTTTTAAACGATGGTACGGTACGATATCGAAAATAACGACAAATAAATGAAAAAACCGTCGTTATTTTGCACCTTGATTAGGGGTGAGCAAAATCACGAACGCCTGTTCGGTTCGCCTCGAACACGTTCGAGGCAAACCGAACAGGTTTTTTTTTTTGTCTTAAGTGTTCGGGGCGAACATGTTCGATGTTCGCCCGAACATGTTCGTGTTCGGGGCGCTGCTGCAATTTGCCCCGCGTCGAACACGAACGTGTTCGAGGTTCGCCCGAACACGCCTTCACAGGCGAACACCGAACACCCTTTTTGGCTAAAAGTGTTCGCCGAACCGAACACTGTTCGGTTCGGCGAACGGCTGTGTTCGTGCAGGGGCGAACACAAACACGTTCGTGTTCGCCCCTTGCTCACCCCTAATTGTGATCACCAAGTTTGATGCCGACAAGTACAAGGGCACCGTGGAAAAGTATGTGTGAGAGAGAGAGCACCCCCTTTCTGGCTCGACTCGACCTGCCCTGCCAAGCTCTTATTCACTCCATTGTACTCCCTGACCTGACCCTTTCAGGGTGACAGGGTATACACACCCATGCTCTGTGTTCAGCTGGCCGGTTCGCCCCCTGCACTCGGTTCTTGCACCACTCTGCTAGTCCCTCTCATTCACTTACACGGAATCAATCCACAACAGATTCCTGCACACCCAGCTTCAATGCCAGTCAGAGCATGACAATCCCACGGTCATGCCCAACTGCAGCCGCATGACATGACAGTGGTTTGTTGTTTTCCTCCTCGGTTTCCCCATCCCTGCCAGGTACACGATCAAGGGGTGCCCTGAGCCACGGTGGTACCCCAAGGAAGGACAACAAGAAGGGTTCTTCATTAAACTCATAAAGCGCCTCATTGCTTGCGGTTCTTATGTTGTATTTTCTCTGTTTGTGTGATTCCATCCCCGCCAGGTACAGGGTCAAGGGGTACCCGGAGCTGCGCTGGCATCCCAAGGACAACAAGAAGGTTCCTTCAGTCCACTCATGAAGCTTCTCATTGCTTGCCGTTGGTTGTTTTTATCCATCCCCACCACACCAGGTACAAGATCAAGGGGTACCCGGAGCTGCGCTGGTATCCCAAGAACAACAAGAAGGGCGAGCCGTACCAGACGTCGCGCAACTTGCAGCCTCTGATCGACTTTGTCAACGCCAAGGCCAACACCTTGCGCAAGAAGGGCGGCCTCCTGGATGACGATGTATGTATGCTCGCCGTGTGCTGGACTGTTGAGTTGAGGCGCCTCAGGAGCAACCTGCAGTGCAGCCTCTGATGGACTTGGTCAACGCCAAGGCCAACACCTTGCGCAGGAAGGGCGGCCTCCCGAATGACGATGTACGTATGATCGCCGGGCGGGCGGTTTGACTTTTGAGCTGGCTCAACAGACGTTCACTTTGCCAACGCCATGGCCAACAGAATGTGCTGTGCAATAAGGGCAGCCTCCTTGATGTATGAATGCTCGCAGTGCTCTTTGACGGGCAGAACAGAGAGCAAAAAGCTATGCCTTCTCTTGAAGATGCTATGCCTTCTCCCAAAGAAGGTACACTCTATCCCCCTACTCTCCTCGGTTTCTCTGCATTGCGTGCTGGATGCATGCAGGTGGGGCGCATCAGGGATCTGGTCAAGATTCAAGATAGCAGTGCAAAGGAGCAGAGGAAGGAGCTATGATTCATCCCTTACTCTCCTCTGTTCCTCTGCGCTCGTTGCTGCCTGGTTCTTTCCCGGGTGCTGCGTGCATGCAGGTGGGGCGGATCAAGGACCTGGACAAGATAGCGGTGCAGTACGCCCTGGTGTAGGAACCATGCCTTATCCCCTTCTCTCGTTGCCTGCTGTGTGCTGCCTGCTGCCGGGCTCTTTCCTGCTTGCTGCATGCATGCAGGTGGGGCGGATCAAGGACCTGGACAAGATAGCGGTGCAGTACGCCCTGGTGTAGGAACCATGCCTTATCCCCTTCTCTCGTTGCCTGCTGTGTGCTGCCTGCTGCCGGGCTCTTTCCTGCTTGCTGCATGCATGCAGGTGGGGCGGATCAAGGACCTGGACAAGATAGCAGTGAAGTACGCCCTGGCATCTAAGGAGCAGCGGGTGCAGCTGAGGACGCAGATGAGCAACACCATCGACTTTCTCAACGCCAAGAAGGACCCGTGCGTGCCCCCTGTGGTTGTGCCCCCCTGAGTGTTTTGTGTTGACTTCAAACGCGTGAGACTGTATTCAGGTGTGTTGTGAGTCGACTCAGAACACACGTTTGAGTCGACTCAAAGCCCAGCAGAGGGTACAGCTGAGGGCGCAGATGAGCAACACCATCGACTTTCTCGACGCCAAGAAAGACCCGTGCGTGCCCCCTGTGGGCTTCTGAGTGTTTTGTGTTGACTTCAAACGCGTGACATTATATCCAGGTGTGTTTTGAGTCGACTCGAAGGACAGCAGAGGAAGGAGCAGAAGGACCCGTGTGTGCCCCTTGTGGCTGTGGGCCCCTCAACACGCCTTAACACATCGCCCTGATGTCTCGAAACATGATTGCCCTGTTCTCTGGTTGTGATGTCTCGAAACATGATTGCCCTGTTCTCTGGTTGTGATGTCTCGAAACATGATTGCCCTGTTCTCTGGTTGTGATGTCTCGAAATATGATTGCCAGTCAGTCAGTCCATCTTGTGTGTACCTCCCTTATGGCACCTCCCGTCCCACTCCGCCTGCTCCCTTCCTACCTGTCGTCTACTTCTTGGGGTGTGACGTCTGATTTTGCTCTGACTTGATGCCTGCCACCTGCCTCCCACCCCGCCCGCCCACAGCTATGCGCAGATATACATGAAGATCATCGACCACATTGACAGCAACGAGAGATACCTGGCAGACGAGTATGCCAGAGTTGAACGGATGCTCAAAACGGTAAGCCATTCCTCGTTCACTGCAATCTTTGTCCCCCCCACCCCTTTTCTCTCTTTTTTTTTTGGTTCATGTATTTACGACTTTGGCTGCACGTTCTGCTGACCTCCACTAGTAATGCCTGCAGTATTCCCCTTTGTTCCTCCTCTCCCTCCTCCACTCCTCTCCCCGTCCCCCCCCCATGCCTGCAGCCGCTCTCGCCCCGGCCAAGGTAGACCAGTTCACGGTGCGCAAGCACATTCTCACAGCCTCACAATGTAGAATGTTGTTCCTCCGTGTCCCTCCCTCTCCCTTCCCCACCCCTCTCCCCACCCCCCCTATGGATGCAGCCCCTCGCCCCGGCCAAGGTAGACCAGTTCACAGTGCGCAAGCACATCCTCACAGCCTCACAATGTAGAATGTTGTTCCTCCGTGTCCCTCCCTCTCATTTCCCCACCCCTCTCCCCACCCCCCCTATGGATGCAGCCCCTCGCCCCGGCCAAGGTAGACCAGTTCACGGTGCGCAAGCACATCCTCACAGCCTCACAACGTGGAACGCTGCTCCTCTTTGTCCATCCCTCTCCCTCTCCCGCCCCCACAGCCGCTCTCACCGGCCAAGGTAGACCAGTTCACGGTGCGCAAGCACATCCTCACGGCCTTCCTCGAGTTTGACGAGGAGGAGGTGGCCATCTCCTGAGCTAGGACAGGGATCAGGGAATAGTGCTCGGAAAAACAGCATTCAGTGTCGTGCATGTGGCAATAGGAGACGGTGGAAGGGGTGCAAGCAAGTGCCAACCACAAAAGACATGCCCTGTTCTTCTGATGGCCGGGTGGTAGGTAGTTTTGAGGCGCCTCAAAAAGGGGTTTCGCCATCAAGAGTTTAGTGATCGAAGCACTGTCGTTGTTTAACCGCGTCTATGCTGCATGGGAAGCCGTGGTTCTGCCATAATGCTGACATCTACAGTGCATGTTGCACATTGGCGGTATGGTCACCTGGAGCTGGTTCACTTGCTCGGTTTATTCAGCCCCTTAACTGCATTAACCTTGAAATGAATCAGCTTACACTGAAGATGGTATACATACAAAATACATCACATCAAGTCAACTCAAGTGACAGGTTTGGCGAGGTTCTTGTGGCCGGAGCCAATGCAGGAGAGGAAGACAGTGCCAGTGCTCTCATCAGGGCGGATGTCAAACTGCACGCCCAGCATGGCCCTCATGTCCCTCAGTGCGTCCACTGTGTGTGGCGTCAGCGGCCCCACCCGCACCCTACACAGCTCCTCTGGGCACAGCGCACACAGCAGCAGCACAAAGGCCTGTGGAAGGAAGGGGGAGGGGAGGACGGGAGAGGGGAAGGAGGGGAGGGGGAAGAGGGGTGCGAGGGATGGCAAGGGTGTCTGCAACCCCACCTGCACCCTACACAGCTCCTCTGGGCACAGCGCACACAGCAGCAGCACAAAGGCCTGTGGGAGGGGAATGAGAGGGGGAGAGGCAGGGGGAGGGGGAAAGTGGTGATGTGACGGCTTGAAAGGGTATCAGTTGTCCCACCCGCACCTGACAGTGCCTCCGGGTGCAGTCCGTACAGCGGGGCAGCACAAAGGCCTGCGGAAGAGGGGAAGGGGAAAGAGGGAAGGGGCGGGACGGGAAGGAATACTGTGAGGGCTGCCAAGGATGTCAGCAGCCCCACTCACACCGACCCAGCTCCTCCTGACGTAGTGCACACAGCAGCAAGAGAACGGCAGGTGGGAGGAGGAACAAGGGCAGGTGGGAAGAGGGGGGGAGGGGGGATTGGCATGTGAATGTATGGCACGATTAGAGGCACATCAGCCATGGGTCAGGCTGATGGCCGGAAAACACTGCCAGCATCCCACCATGGGTCCTGCCCCATGCACAGTATTGCCATGATAGCCCGACCATGAACAGTGCTCCTTGCAACTGTTTAGCATGCCTGGCCAAAAGGACGGGAGCAGAAACCGTGGATGGGATGTTGATGTGGGCCGTGCCGCCATGCTGTCATGCTACCATGCCATGATGCATGTGCATGCATGCATGTATCCGCATGCCTGAATCGGCAGCAGCAGGCCCGTCCTTATCTCCACAGACCGCATGCAGCTCCCTTTGCTTTCTGCCAAGTCGCAATCCTCACCTGTTGACTGCCGTCCACCACGCCTCCCTGCTTCACTTCATGCAGCAACAGCTGTGCGGCCTGCAACCCTAGATCTTCAGGCACCTCCTCCCCCTGCCCCCCTGCTCCTCCTCTCCCCCCTCTCCCTGCGCCTCCCCCCACCCCTTCATGTTCCCCCCGGCAGCTGGCAATGGCCCTCTCGGCACTCAGCAGGCAGCCGGACGTTGTTTCGGCGACCAAGGATATGCCAAAGCCAGGCGACCTGAGGCGTTGAGGGGCAAAGGGGACGGATGGGGACGGAGAGTTGAGGTGAGATGAGGCGGGGTTGTCAGAATGATGGAGCTGAGTGAGGGTCACCATTTAAACAGCATTGGGGGCAGAACAGAGGTAACGTGCATTTCAAAGTATGTCTTCTCAACCTGAATCAGCCTTGTCACCGCAGCACACAAAAAGAAAATAAGAAAAACAGCCAACCAACTAATTTACCTGCCCGAGTCTGCTCCCGAGAAGTGGTCAGTGAAGATGAAGACATCGGGCAGCAGGCGGTTGAGCACCCCTCTAGCCTTCCCTTCCCCCCCTCCCCAAAAAAAAGACAGAGAGAGAGAGAGAGACAACCAACCTGCCAGAGTCTGCTCCCGAGAAATGGTCAGTGAAGATGAAGACATCGGGCAGCAGGCGGTTGAGCACCCCTCTAGCCGCGTCCACCATTCGATTCGCCACCTGTGGCGCCACCCTCGCTGTGAACGCCACCCCCCTCACCCTCTTCACCAGCCCCTCGTCCTCCCACACCACTGGCTGCCACATGACCGGCGGGGCAGAGAGGGGGAAAAAGAGAGAGAAGGGTGTTCAGAACATCTACACACACAGCCATATCCACTCTCAACCTCCCCCCAAATATCCCCCACCCCCGCCCCTATCCCCCTCGTCCGCACCTCCAGCTGCTTCACGATTGGCAGGCGCAGCATCACCTCCCCGCCGCCCAGGGGCGGCGCGCCGCGGCGAACGAGCTTGAGCTCCACGTCCGCCATGTCCACGCCGAACCGCTTCAGGATGGGCAGCGTGGCCGTGCGCAGGGTGTCTATGCTCAGGTCGCGGTCGTCACTCGTCACCCCTGCGGGTGGTCGCGGGTGGGTGTGGTTGGGGTTTGTGGGAAGGGAAGAGAGTGGAATGGAGGGATAGTGGGGGTAGTGTTGGCTGGGAAGGCAGACCGAACTAGCTGCTTGACAGGCACCGCACTGCACCGCCCCTCACCACAATGTGGGCATCTCCTTAGAGGCTCAAGCATGCTGCAGGTGTCTTACCTTTTAGTGTGATATGAAGGGTTTTTTTCCCAAATAGCCCGAGCACGAAGAGGGGTTGCAGGAAGTAGCCTATGGCGCGCGACGTGCCGCAGTCATGCGTCAGGTTCCGACCGCCGGAGAGCACGCCGGGGCGATATCTCAATTTCGTTCCTGTAACGAGCAGGGGACGCAACACGCGAGGGTGGGTGGAACACCTGGGAACGCGATTCGGTCCTACGAGAGAAGCAAAAGAGCGAAAACCACGGAGAAATTCCTATGAGGCCGAAATACCATCCTCCAGCCATTAGAACCTTCCAAGCAAACCCTAGACCCTGAAACCAGAGTCTCGTCGGGTGTGAGCTGACCTGTTTCGTTGATCTCCACGACGCAGCCGTTGGAGATCTTCTCGAGCAGTCTCAATAGCGACGCCTCGTACTCTGTTAAACCGGGGCTCTCTGCCTCTGCGCGGATGTCGTCTATTCTAATAGCGCGTCCTGATAATGTCGCGTACACCAGACGCTGCCGGAGATTACGCGACCCTCTAAGACGTATCACCATTTCGTCACAGTGAATGAATGACTTTGTAACGGTCGGTTTGCCGGCTTTGCTTCTAGGTAGCCTGAGTTGGGGTGTCAACGAAAAATAGTAGACAAAGCACAAGGTATCAGATGGGCTATGGCAGAATTCTGTTCCTTAGGGCCAGATTGTACGCGTCAAAGGGAGTCGCATCAGAATGACAGTTTTCATTGGCCGTACAATGCTTCAGGTCTTGCATACTGGTACACTCATAATCGCCTCAATTTGAAATCGCAACTCGCTAGGCGTTATAACGCGGATGACTGGTAGCTGGAAGTTTGAATTCCCAAATTGTGCACCCCCCCACCCCCATCCTCCCAATTCTCGAAGCCCATCGCGTCCACCAAGGACCCATTTTCCGCCGCCTCGCTTCGCTTTCCATTTGCTTCCTCTGCTCTACCCCCTTGGGTTCTCCTCGTTTTTCTTCCCGCAAGCCTGTTTCCCCAGGGCAATCTCGATGGTACCTGCTCGCTTGAAGTTCCAAGTTCCAATCCTCCACTCGTTTCCCGCGCTTTTCTCGATCTCCTCGACCGGCTCTCCCCGCTGCCTGTTAGTGCTGAAACGCGCGTAGAGTAGGGAGGGAGTGCAGTTCAAGCTGACGTTCAGCTCGCCTCGACGGACATTCAACCACCCTGCCACCCTTGATTCTACCGTAGCTCCCGTGTAGTGTAGGTCATCGGCAGGCTTTGCTCTCACAGTCTGGACGTAGCACACCAGATTACCAGGTGGTTACCATTAGACAAATTGCGTGCTTTTCTTGCGTTCGCGACGCGCTTTTCTTGCGTTCGCGTAGTTTCGCTCCAATCAGCTGCTCTTCTTTAAGCTAGACACCAGGGCATGGGCGGTAGGAGAGCGAGTGTCCACGTGGTTTGATTCGCTGACCGCCGTCCCTTTCCTGATGACATGAGCAACTACTATGATTTAGACGACATACTGGCCGAGGATGAGGTGGGTTAGCCTATTTTTACGCTGTTTTCACCCGTATCAAGCCTCCATGGTTTTTCCCGCTTCCACTTCGGTAGTTGTCTGGCCTCCTCATCGTCATATTGGTGGCGTGCCTTTCGCAGAAACTTCCTGTTACGTTTCGGACCGGAGCGACTGGAGTGGGACGAGCTCTAGACCCGAGCACAGACGCCGATGACGTAAGCATAGACACCTATTACATCAGCGTAGAACGCTAACGACGTTCAAGAAGGCGCTGCGAATGCATGCCCTTCAGACGCAGACCTGTCTTGAAATACGTTTTGGCGAAAGTGCTTCCAAAGCTTAATCTGCGTAAACCTTAGTTACAATGTTCACGCACTCTCCTCCCTGTTCGCTTTCCTGCCACGTGGCCTCTTATGCTGCTACGTGTCGTCCATGTGTGTTCCGCCAGCTGGCAGTGGGCGCAAAGGTGGACTTGCCGGTGTGGATGGTGCCGGCTCTAGCGAAGCGAAACATGGTGTCGGCCCTGGAGCCCAGAATGTTCGGCGAGAGGTGAGCATGAAGCACCCATCGTTATAGTTTTAGCTTCGGCAATGGGCGAGGGCAAATTAGCAACACGCGGTATAGAGTTTGCTTCAGCAGTAGGTGAGGATGAAGCAGCCCAGCATTAGCCTTCGCTTCATGGGGATGACGCAGGCCCCATCAGAGCTTATGCGTCAGCGACAGGTGAGGCAGCAGCAGACGCTACCCGTAGTGTCAGCTGTAAGCGAGGCAACAGCAAGCTACGTGAGGTTGGCATGGCATAGCCAACAAAAGTGCACGTGCGCTTTCCACTCTTTGATTTGTTCAGCTGTTCTCTCCAAAGGTAGATTTTATTTCTGATAACTTCTGTTTTCCATGATAGCTGCAATCAGCAATTCATGACCACTCTTTTTCTGGGATGCTTCCTGGTTGTGTCACCTCTTGGTTTCCAACAGGATTCGGAAGGAGGTGCAAGCTGACGCTGCGTGTGTCAATCTCCGTGCCTGCTCGCCCTACTACTACTCCTTAGGCACAAAGATTGCACCCTGGTAAATTGTCTCTAGCCCCATGCGTGCTGATCATTGCCTCCATGACTCTTGGTCGCGCCACTCCCTTCAGCTCCATCCACACGCTTTGGTAGAAGCCTGATGGATTTTGTTTATTGGATGCGTGACCTTACAACGTTTTTCCCAACTCATACTATTTCGCCCCCACACCCCTCTCCGCTGGCCCTGCTCTGGAGTGGATCCCCCGTGCTCTGCCTGTCAGGGTGCGGGACAAGACTCTCACGCGCTTCCTATTCACAACCTTTGTGGAGCGCTACGCTGACCTGCTCACACGTGCTTTTGTGCTCCCGGAGAAGGAGGTGCCTCGCGTGCGCCGCCTGCTGCCCAAGGAAGAACAGCAATGTGCGTGCGTGGTACTGGGAAAGGGATTGAGCAGGGGGGAAACGGGGATGAACAGGGGGGGGTTAGTGGGAATCCGTGTGGTCTGTGTCCATCAGTGTGTTTTCCAGCTCAAGTTTTGGGGTGTGGGACATGCAGGGAGTATATGGGTTGGTTTCTGTGTTGCCCTGGTCAATGCAGATTGGGTTGCAAGTATGTTGTCAAACAACGCTTTTATTCCTGTGCGTCCCACGTTCTCTCCTTGGCTGTTGGCAGTGCTGTCTGCAGGGTACGCAGCTATGCGTAGGTACACAGCGTGGCAGGAGCAAACTTGTAACCGTCTGTTGGTCTCTCCCATTCTGGGGCGCAGCCTCTCTCGCAAGCGTGCCAGGCTGCCATTCGCTGATGTGAGCAACAACAATGGCAACACAAGTGCCAGCACTGATGGTGGAGAACGAGGGAAGGGTGGAGGAGGATGGGGAGGTGGAAGCACATCAAGCAGTGGTTGGGTTGGTGGTTCTGTTGGAGATGGGTTTGATGGGAGACCCGGTGGGAACCAGAGACAACGGAGGTGATGACAAGGGATAAAATTCTTGTGCATGAGGTGCAATTGATATGTTTTCATTTTCTGTTTGGGTTTTTATTTCTATGTAGTTACTGTTTAGTTTAGTTACATCCTCAGTCACTTGTTCCTGTACAGCTCATAGCAATAGCCTGAAGCGGAGTCGTAAGCTTGAAGCCGCAAAGAAGCGGTGCTGCGATGTGGCCACTCCCCTGCCCTGTCCATCGCGTTACCACCAGCAGCCGTGGAGTTTCGCTCCCGAAGCCGCTTTGGGGGTTCCACGTATGCTGACGACGGCAAAGGGATAGCAAGCAGCAGCCATGAACACCTCGCGAGCCAATCATAACATAAATGCTCTGCTTCGCAACCCATAACCACGTGCACATGGTTTCGCTGAAACCACAGCCCAAACGCGTCTGCCTCCTTGCGAATTTTCCGCGTCGCCAGCCGTCGGACGAGTCTGCCAATTTCAAGGCCCCGCTCTCGGTTCTTCGGGAACTACCGCGTTCTTGGATTGGATCCCAGTCGCCTGCATCCCAGTCGCCTGCATCCCACCCCCCGCTCGACCTGACTCGGCCCACCTTCCCTCCAACTCCATTTCCAGCCTTGGGAATGTCTGCGTCTGCCCAACTGTGGGATTCACTCACACACACACAGCCAGCCAGTCAGTCCCTCCCACCGCCATCCCCATCCATCCGCTTGGCGCCAGACTTCTTCCTGAATCCGCTTAGTGCTCCGGCCTTCACGTCCCTGTCCTGTCCTGTCTAGTATCCAGTAGGCCTTTCTGACCTGGAACAGTTTGCACCCGTCCCTCTTTTATTTGTGGGACGGGTGGATCATGTGTCATTGCAGCTCGGACCACCCATTAGCTCATGTTACTAACTCATGTAGTTGAGTTAATGGGATCACCATCTTCTAGAACGGTATAACTTAGGCGTCCGCTCCGCACCCCCCCAACCCAAGCTGACTTTTGAGAGGACGTTACGAAAATATTTCCTGACATTGGCTGATCAAACTGACTGATACTTGCGCGTTTTACTCGGTCGCATAGTTTAGGTGCGTGTCGACAAGCAGTCCTCGTTTCAGTTCACGCAGAACGAGACTCAGGCGGGCTCGGCATTATTCAGTAGTAGTACCTTCAAGTTCCAGGTTCAGGACATCCCATTCATGTGCGTCGTAAGCTAGAAATCCTGTGCAGCTTAGACATTTTTCAGTTTCTGCGGCATAGACACACGGGGTGTCTTGAGTCCTGTCGAGGCCACTCGAGCACAGACCGCTGTCAAACGACTTTTTGGTAGCTTTGCTGCTTGCTTGTCAATATATACTGTCACACATCGTACTCCAACCAGCGCGCGACAAAACGATGACGGTCGTCAGAATCGCAGGACCTCGCAGAATCACTTCTGCGACGTTCGCACAAGCGCCTGTACTCCGCATGCGACTAACCATCCGATACCATCACCAAGGCCGCCATTACCACCATTGCTGTCTCCTCCTCCTCTTATTATTTCTCATCCAATCTCTCTTTCCCGCGCCTCCCGCCGCATTTGCCGCGACTCTCACCTCGGATATCGCGGCGCTACAGGGCTTCCTGCAGGAGCCCACCAATCAGGCGAAGCTGAGCGACTGGAAGTCAGGGACGGACCCGTGCGGCACTGGCTGGTTCGGTGTGAAGTGCGCCGCAGCCGTTGGATCAAGTCCTACAGCAGCCGTTGGATCAGGCCCTGGGAGAAGCAGTGGTAACGGCAACGGTAGCAGTACCAGCAACGGAAATAAAAATGGACAGGCCACCACGGGGAAGTTTCAATATGTAGTGAGATTAGACTTGACCGGGGTTGGGTTAACTGGCTCTTTACCCACAACGTTAGGATCACTGTATCAACCTACTGCTATTGTGCTCAGCCGCAACACCTTCTCAGGCTCGTCTATTCCGAGTCAACTCGGCCAGTTAACGAGCCTACAGGCGCTTCTGCTCACCAACTGCCAGCTGGTTGGGTCCATACCTGACAGCCTCGGCAGCATGACGAGCCTGACGTACCTCAGCCTCGGGCAGAACCTGCTGGAAGGTCCGGTACCTCCGTTCCTCTTCACTTCTCTACAATCCCTGGCGATTCTTGGCCTGAATAACAATAACCTAGGCGGGGTAATTCCCCCAGAGATTGCCTTAGCGCCTCAGCTGCTGAATCTGTCGCTTCACGTGAACAACTTGACTGGTAGCATTCCAAGCACATTGGGCAGTGGAGGTGGGGGGTTGCAGCTGAGACAGTTGCAGCTGCACCAGAATCGGCTCACAGGGACGATACCCGGGTCTGTTGGGAACCTGCTGGCGCTTGAAACGTTCACAGTGTACAGAAACGCGCTGCTGGGGCCTCTCCCGACTTTCATGAGTAAATTCCCCTCCAGCTCGTACCGGGAAAATGGATTCTGCAGCAGCCAGCCGGGGGGGAGTTGCCCTGCTGATGTGAATGCCCTGCTCGGGTTTCTACAAGGGGTAAATTACCCTTTGGCTCTGTCGACGACTTGGATAGGAGCTGTTCCATGTGGTTCTCCTAACTGGCTCGGCGTTACCTGCTCTCCTGGGAGGCAAGCCTCAGTCGTAGGCCTGGTGCTGCCGAACCTGGACCTGACAGGCTCGGTGACGTCGTCATTGGCGAACCTGACGTCATTAGCAGCCATAGTTCTCAAGAACAACAACTTAAGCGGCTCCATTCCGGATTCCCTCACGTCTTTAAGCCAGCTAACCCTGCTTGACGTCAGCAACAACCGCCTGTCCGGCCCTTTGCCTGCATTTTCCTCCCAAGTCGAGCTGGTTACCACTGGTAACAGTTTTGGACCGGCGCCAACACCAGCTCCGTCCTCCGCCCCTTCCCCACCATCCGCCCCCTCCCCTGCCCCTCCTTCCTCCTCCCCACCTTCTTCCCCCGCCCCTGCCCCATCCTCCTCCCCCGCTCCCCCATCTAGCCCCACACCCCCGTCCATCTCCCCCCCATCCTCCCCCGCGCCCCCATCGTCCCCTTCCCCTGGAGTCCCATCCCCCCCTTCCGCCCCCTCCCCGTCCGCATCAGAGGCACCTGGGGGCACTGGTGGCGGGACGGGCGCAGGGGCAGGGGTGGTGGCGGGGGTGGTGGTGGCGGCAGCAGTGGTGGCGCTGGTAGCGGGGCTGGCTGTGGGGTGGTGGTGCTGTCTCCGGCCAGGCAAGGGCAAGAAGCCTCCCCAAACGGCCCCCCACCCCGCCACCTCCTCCGTAAACCCTTTGGCAGCACCTGGACCGCCAGCAGCCGGAGCAGGAGCAGGAGCAGGAGCAGGAGGAGCAGTGATAGCGCATGCGAGGTTGGCACTGGGAGGCGGGCTGACAATGAGCATAGAGGTGATCCGCGAGGCAACGGGGGGGTTCTCCCCCAGCCACGTGGTGGGGAGGGGCGGGTTCGGCACGGTGTACCGGGGGGACATGCCTGATGGGAGCACAGTGGCGGTCAAGAGGATGGAGGCTGGACCCGTCACTGAAGCCGGCACTCGAGAATTCCTGGTGAGTAGGGTGGACAGTGGGTGGACAACGGGTGGATAGTGGGTGGAACGCACAGCTTTGGCACGGTGTACCGTTGGGATATGCCTGATGGGAGCACAGTGGCCGTCAAGAGAATGGAGGCTGGACCTGTCAGTGAAGCAGGCACTCGAGATTTCCTGGTGAGTGAGTAGGGTGACTCAAATATTTCGTTTGACACAGCCCACAGTCCACAGGACACCTTGTACTCTCCTTCCACGCCACTTTCTTCTTCCTTCCCCCATCCTGCGAGTCCAAAGTGGCAAAATGCTCTGCCAGGAGTGGCCGTGTCCTGCCTCTCTCTGCCCTTGCACCCTCCCATCCCCATCCGTGCCCCTCCCAACTCTCCCCCTGCGCCCCTCCTCCCTGCTAGGCGGAGGTGGCAGTGCTGTGCAAGGTGCGACATCGCAATCTGGTGGCACTGCTGGGCCATGTCATGGACCACCACGAGCGCCTGCTCGTGTTCGAATACATGCAACTGGTGAGTCGTCCGTTGTTGCGCGTGTTTGGATACATTCACCTTGCGAGTCGCTCTTGTGCATATTCGTGGTTGACGGATGTGGTGGGAGCGAGGGGCTGGCCCTGCTAGGCCGCATTCATTTCGGCCCGACTGTGTTCGCAGCAAGAGAATCTTTGGAGTGGGCAAATGATGCGCAACCATGTCGCAACCATCACTCAGTCATGTGTATGTTCGACCAACCTTCACATTACCTCCAACCCAACCTCCCCTCTCACCCCACCCCACCCACCCATTCACCCCACCCATCCTCCCACCATCAGGGGCCGCTGAGTCAGCATCTCTTTGACCCCACCCGCCATGGCCACCGCCCGCTGACGTGGACGGAGCGGCTGGTGGTGGCGGTGGACGTGGCAAGAGGCGTGGAGTACCTTCACAGCCTGGCGGGCGGCCGAGACTCCATCGTGCACCGCGACTTAAAGCCCGCCAACGTGCTTCTGGACGGCCGGCGCCGCGCCAAGGTGGCCGATTTTGGCCTGGCGAAGCTGCTGCTGCGACCGATGCTGCCGCCCGGGGGAGGATCGGGGAGGGACGGTGGCAGAGGGATGGATTCGGAGATTGCTCCGTCGGTTGAGACACGACTGGCTGGCACGTTTGGGTATCTGGCGCCTGAATACGCAGGTGCGAGTGGGATGGGTGGGTGGGGAAGAGGGTCAAGTGAGATGGGCAGAGTGGATGTGTGTGGGTCAAGCGGCAAGGCAGATTGGGCTTGTGGCTGAGGGAAAGCCAGATTGCGAAGGTGCTTGTCACATCATCCTACTCCATCCTGCACTCCTCCAAATCCCATCCAACCCCATCCCACGCCATCCCCATCTCATCTCATCCCATCCATCAACTTCCCTCCTCAACCATAGCCTGTGCCCCAATTTTCTCTCTCCCCACTCTCATCCCGTCTGCCCGCCAGCTATGGGCCGAGTGACAACACGCTCGGACGTGTACAGCTTTGGCGTTATCCTCATGGAACTGTTCACTGGACGGCGAGCCGTGGACACATCCCGGCCTGATCTGTCAGCGCATCTAGCCACGTTCCTCCTCCCCATCATCCCCGATCGCTCCAAGCTTGCCCAGGTGGGTGGTGATGTGGAAGGAAGCTGGGAGGAGAACTGGGGGGGGGGGAGAGAAGGGAAGGTGGGAAGGGAGCCAGAGGGTCATAGGAAGTGGAGGGAGGTTGTTCATGACGTCGTCTTAGGCAGCAGCGACAATTCAACCACGCCAGACAATTGATAGGTGAGATCTTCACCTATCAATCGTCTGACCTGCATCTCTATTTTCTCCACCCTTCCTTCCAGGTGGTGGACCCTGCCATAGCAGCAGGCATGGCAGACCAGGCCAGTCAGGCGTTTGCCTCGCTGTGCACGGTGGCAGATCTGGCGCTGCACTGTGTGGCTGCTGACCCGCGCCAGCGACCCTCCATGACAGACGTGGTCACGGTGCTCGCGCCACTCGTCAGAACCTGGGCCCCTTCGGTACGCTGCTCTTGCGCATCCCTGCATCCCTCACTTTGCCCCATTCTTCACCCTGCTCCCGTTCCTCCTGCCGCCGGCCCTTTTTGTTATGTTCTAATGAGCGACATGGCTCTGTGTGGCTGGTCCCTTTTTGTGATGCAGGAGGTCGTTCATGCACAGCAGCAGGGGGAGAGTGACACGATGGGGATGACCCTGGATGTGGCAGTGCAGTACTGGAAGAGCCTTGATGAGCAGGGATCATCAGGCAGCTATGGTTACACGTACGGAAGGAGCCAGGATCACAAGCACAGTGAGGGTCTTGCAGACAGTAGCAGCTCAGAGTTTCAAGAAAAGGTTGGGGTTTATGGCAGCAGCAGCGATGAAGCATGTGGCATCCACAGCAACTTCTCGCCAAACTTTCAATCAAATGAGCGCAGTGCTTTCAGGTGTCATGACAACAATGATTCTGGTGGTGACGTGGAATCGCCTGTGGCCACTGTTACTTGTGGCGGCTTGTTCTCGTCTGGAGGTCGCGACCAGCAACCAAGGGTGGAGCAAGAGGAGCATATACTGCTGCTGTCGTCACGTGCTGGAGGGAAAGCGAAAGGAGAGTTAGCATCAAGAACAGTTGAAGAGGAAGCTGCACACGGCAAAGCCACTGAGCTTCCTAACAGGTCGGGGAGTAACAGTTTTCCAACATTTGCTGATCCATCAAGAAGTCTGGTTGGTAGGTAGTGCCAAGATTGTTGTGTTTGGAACGGGGTTGCTGAAATAATTAAATACCGTATGGGGTTGCTGCGTATGGTCAGATTACCGTACATTCATTAATTGATGAATATACACGTGCAAGGTTAGACTCCGGTAGGTTTCTGCATAAAATTGGGGAAGCGTATTTGCTTTCAAACTTCAATGGCGATCTTGCCCGAAGCATCGTGTCTCTGCAATAGCTTGTAAAACTCTACGACCTTCACGTTCACCTGCAAAGAATATCAGAAAGTCAGCCCAATGTGTACAACTGTTGTACAAGGTAGACTGAATACAGAAAGTAGACATACCTTGACTTTGCCAGCATCAAAGCCCAGAAGTCGAAGACCTTCAAGAGACCGGACCCGAGAGAGAGCGACATAAACCATTCCATAGTCGAACGCCCTCTTAAGGTCAGTTTCCACCCTGTCCAGGGTCATTCCCTGGCACTTATGCACACTGAGGGCCCATGCCAGAGTCAATGGAACTTGCCAGCGCTTGGCAATCTCAGCACCATATTCCTCAACAGCCCAGCTTTCAGGACCAATGATTCGCTCAGACTGGTCACATGCAAAGCGAACCACGGGCCACATCCCCGAGGGGTTGATGACGGGAGCCAGATGCCTAAACTGTGCAGCAGACGGGTGAGCAGGGTCGCAAAAGCCAACCACAACACCTCTGGCACCATTAACAAGCCCTTGGGGAGTGTCTAGATTCTGCAAGGTTTGAGTGCACACATGTCA